>JAUYWG010000039.1:3012948-3025857 GCA_034779775.1 Enteromius afrohamiltoni | reverse complement strand
CCTGGCTTAAGCTAAGCCCCATCTTTGAAACTAGGCCATTGACTACTAAAGTAGAAACTAATTGCTCATGTGTTCATTGATAGTTTTGATGCCTTCAGTGTGAATCTACCAATGTAAATGTAAAAAATTGAAATGAGAAGGTGTGTCCAAACTTTTGGCCTGTACTGTATATATATGCACCAACATCAGCACATTGGCATTGAGCATACCATATTTACCATAATTGTGAATATAGGTCAGATAATTTGGTTTTGATAAAGTTCATACTGAAGTAGTTGACTTTTGATTTTGGTCAATCTGAACGCAGTGTGAGACATTGAGTTCTATTCTGAAGAATAAGCAAGTGTGAGAGTCAGACAGGTGGGGTGTTTATTCATCAGGAATATTTTAATTTACTGTTTCAAGGAACATTTGAGACATTCGAGACATCTTTCCTTCCTATAGGAGTTGCATTCCAGTGAATCTGTTGCACAGTACTAGTCTGGCTTGATAGATTAGCTCACAAGTTTGCCAAGTCACATTTAACGATCCTAAATTGGATGCAAATGAAACATTACAGCATGAGTACAGAGCTATAAAATTTAAGAAGAACACTTAGTCTGGATAATTGGTTTTTAATGAGAAGTATGCAAGCTCTCTGACCTTTGCAGACTTTTTTGTTGTCCCAGTAAGCTCAGTTTGAGACATAATTGACATATATACGGAAACACTTTCGGAGATTACTGGGATCTTTTCTCTTGAGAACAATCTGAAAAAAGTCTCAGTTTGTTTTCCATTTAATGTAATTTGCTGTCTGAGAGAAGACAGGTATTAATAAGATCTCCTCTGGGGTTTTTCCTTCCTTTGGGAAGGTGCTTCAGATTGTGAGATTGCATACCCGAGACTCTAATAAACAACTTACTTGATAGATTAGTTCAGGAGCTGGCCAGCCAGTTGTAACGATGCTGAATTATTTATAGGGTGAAAGCGTCAAGCTCATTTATGCTTGAGCTGAAGTTCCCTCTGTCGTGCTGGAAGGAATAAAGACAACGCCTTAGAGATGCTTGGAGTCAGAAGGTTGAATTTTATAAAAACAATTTTCCCACTTGTCTTTCTTCTGCTGAAACCAAATCCATTTGCACTCTGCCGAGAGAGTTTTGCTTCACGGGGCAGGTGAGAAAGATGCAGAAGGGAGGGGGATTGTTCTGTGTTAGCCCAGCATTGGATGTTTCGAGAGAGGGAGTGGACCGTGTCTTTCTCTCTCTCCTCCTCTCTCTTTCTCTGTCTCCATCACTATGGAGTTGAGGCGAGGGAACCACACAGCCACTGGAAGCATGCGTGATCTCGGGGTGCTAAAACAAAAGGCACACTATCTATCACCTACTATATCATTCTGTGGACTTGCACATTCATTACAGTGATGAGCGTAAGAGAGAGGCTGAGCGGGACACGTTACCAAGGAGACTATAGTGATGAAATGCACTAGCGTCTCGTTTTCCATGTTTCCTGAAGTCTGAAGGAACTTAAAAGCTGTTATGCCAGGCTCTGCCACTCAGGAGAACATCATGAAGGTGAGGCTTAACTTTCACTTCAGGCTTCAGATATTTCTGCAGAAAGTCATTTAAATTGAAATGAAATTATTTGTTGCTCAGCTGCACGAAATGTGATTTCGATATTGGGTGACTCCCAGGAAATGTTTGGGTCGAATTTCACATTTTTTTGTTAGCATTACTAGTTAATAGCAACATTATGTTTTTGTGTATTTTCACAATTTGTGTGTGTGTGTATATATATATATATATATATATATATATAATTGTTTTTACAAATTACTTCTTTTTTTTATATATTATTTTTTTATATGAAAATAATTGTTACTTTCTCCTCAAATACAGAAAAAGCCTAGTGTCCCCATGCTTTAAATGCATTGTTTTTGTTTAATGAGAAATATGATATGAACATTTATAAGTGAGACTTGGCTTGTTTTTTTTCAGTGGTGTCTGCAATTGTGTTTAGTGATTTTTTTTTATTTAAAACAAAACACGCACATGAAAATGCTGTGTGTTATTACATTTTTTTTTTTTAATTTTGTTTTGTTTAAGTCTTAGAGGAAAGTACGTTTTAAATTAATGTTTTTCTCACAAATTGATTCCCAAGTACATCATGCTGGTTTACTGTAGTCTGACTAAGCTGCCTGTCAGGCCTTTTTGATTGTACTGTATGTTAGAATGCTTAACTCGGCAAGACTGAACTCTGAAAAGTAACAGATAAGGTTGGAGGGAGCAGCACATCGTCCTGTCAATCAAAGCTGTCAGCACAGACAGCTCCATGCAAACACAGCATTAATTTGACATATTTCCCTTCAGGCGGAGAAAGTCTCTGTTTACAGGCAACTTTAATCCTTCCTTTGCCTCTGGCAAGACACAGATTTCATCTTTATTACAGTGAAAGAAATCTGACATATCGTTTGATTACTGCATGCTGTTAGCTTAGAACAAAAAAAAAAAACCAAAACACTAATGGATTCAAAATATCACATTCTCTTAAAGCTCTGAAACACCCCAATTTAATGGCTGAAATAAACTTACTTTAGTGTTACAATTTTAAACCAAACCAAGCTTCAAATATCCTTCATGAATAAAAAGGAAACACCTTCAAAAGTATCTTGAATGTCAAACTTAACATACAGTAAAAGTCCAAATGTAAAGTCAATTATGACTGTACTGTTCATGAGTGTGTAAGAATAATAAAGGGGGCACTAATTGACCAAATCCGTTTAAACCGTAAGAAGGTTAATGTCTTGCATTAATCTGCTCGCTTCGTGTACTCCCTGCTCTTTAATTAAACTTCACTTTTGCATGTCTCCTTCAGAGGAAAATGATATACGATGTATATGTCAGTTGGCAGACAGCTGTAAAGCCAGGACTCTGATGGAGGCCAGCAGATGGGATGGGATATCTCTCTCAGGGGAGATATGTTCAGGGAAGTGCAGTGCTAAGCAAAAATAAAAGTCACTTGTGTTCACTTTTTCTTTTTTTGGAGGGACAATCAAATGTTCCGAGTTGATTAAAGCACTGATTCTCAAGTAGGATTCCCTTAGGACCCACACTGGTCATCTAATGATGACAAAACATCATGTGTTTTTAAAACAAATATTATTAAAATGTAAAATTTGAATATATTTTAAAATATAAGCTATTCCTTAGAAAAACCACCAGGCATATAAGGAGAGCTCTTTTTTAAAAAAGCCATCCTTCTGTATAATAGAATTCAGGAGGAAATTTGACAGAGATGCTCTATCATTCTCTCAGTCGTAAAATGATATTATAGCTAGGAAGCGATTCCGGAGAAGAAAAGTACCATTTTGAATACAATAAATCTTGACCCTGCAAATTTAAGCTGTCGCCAAAGTCAAAAATCCTATATTAATAATTTAAACAAATAAGTCAAGACAAAGTTATCTAAAACCTGGTATGTGTAACTACTGTAGCAGAGCTCTCTTTGTATGTCTTATGCAGTCCCAGCAGAAATGTATTGCTGTATTTGCACTGGTTTGCTGCTTTGCTGTCCTGGTGGCTCTAATTTTCTCTGCTGTGGATGTCTGGGGAGAGGATGAGGATGGTGTCACTGAGGAGAACTGCAGCAAAAATTGTCGGTAAGAAGCAGTTCTCACAGATCATACCCTGGTAATGATATGATAAATGATTGTTCTCACAACAGTGCTATTTATTTCAAATCCTGTGTAAAGAACAGACTGGAATTTAATCAAAACTAAGTTCCCTCTCGTTAACCGCTCGTTCATTCTGTCAAACAGCTGAACAAATCATTCAAGAACTGAAGTGACTGACTGAAAGAAAAGATCTGACTTAAAGCAATATTATTTCAGTCATTTAATCAATTCAAATTCAGTCTGTTCTTTTCACAGGACTGTGAGAACAATCATTTTGGAACTTACCAGGCTTATTCCACATTCATTTTATCTACTGTATATTAAAAAGAGTGGCCAGATTCACTTTTCTTGTTCTATATAGAAAGGAAGTAGCATGGCAACATGTCTGCTGAATGAATAATTGTAGCACAATGTAAATGAGTAAATCAATTTAACTGCTTGCCCAACAGTTTTTCAAGAATAATATGCAACAATGAATCATACATTGAATCACATGTGCAGAAAGAATGTAAACATGCTAATTTTTATTTCATGTTGACTTCAATATATACTCTGTACATAAAACTATAACATATTACACAAACTAAGATTTCCTGACTTACATCATTGGGCTTTTAGCATTGTCCTTGTGGAGAACGTCCCAGGAGAGATGTCATTCAAGCCCAATGGTTCAACCCATCTCCCACTTGCCATGGGTCTCAACCATCTTTTGGACCAAGCAAAACTGTCAGTTGAGATAGTGTCGCCGTACTGGGCTCTGACATCCACCGATCAGGGGTCACGGCTTTATTCTTCCTACCAGGTTAGTTCACATTCAGTTACTCTGCAAATGCATTGCCAACACTTAAAGTGATTCTTTTTTATTGATATCCTGCATTAACCATATACCTATAATAATTATTGACCCCAAAATCATACATTGGTCCAAAATAAATTGTGATTTTATGCAGTGATATTCCAACTAAAGCTTTTATTATTATTATTATTATTTATATATAAATGCTACTGTACAGTATGAAAATGTAGTTTTTATTTTGAGATTTTGCTAACAATATAATTTATCGGTTTTCAATATTATTATTTTTTTTACTATCTTCGTTACTCCTTCGGGCTTCATATAAATGCACAATTAGAAATCTAAAATTAAAAATAACCCCAATGTTGCCTAATGAATACAAAGTTCTGTCATTAAACACTAGATGGCAAAGGTCAATAGGTGCTGCTCAACAATCAAATAATTGGCTTGTGCTTGCTTTAGCAGTTGCAGAAACCCTCCACCTCCCCTAGCTCCACCTGTATCATGTCATGTACTGTATGTTATATACAGGGGTTATTTATATGTTATATGTGCAGCAGCATTATTTCCTACATGGTCACAGCAGCATGTCTGTGGATGTAGCAAGGTAGCAAAGGTAGCAAATCTGGGTACTTGCTCTGCCGCAGAAGTATTAGCTGATCTACTCCAGAACAAAGAACAAAAAACATTAAGATTTCCATGAATATTACCATGCTGAACTCTCTGAGAGTATTTATGACAGAACTGATGTAGTACATACTTTTGATTATGTATTGATGAATTCTACACCTAAAATGGATTTATAGCCTCTGCCATATATTGCATATGGAATTAACATCCTACAATCGTTTTCTGTTTTCTAGGGTCAGTATTTGTTCCAGAGATTGTTGAGCCTGAAGACCCGAGGTGTCAAATTAAAGATCGTCAGTGACCAGCCCAACTCCACTGAGCTGAAGATCATTTCTGACCGCAGTAAGCGTACACAAATATCTCGTTAATGTTAAGAGATGCATTGATCTGTGTCTGCTGAAGTGCTGAATACAGTACTAAAGCAGTTCTCTCAAGGCAAACAGCGTAAGATCACACACACTGCATCCGTCTGTCATAAACTGGCATCACTCTATGGGCTTTTCGCGGCTCCAGTCCCTCAAGGCTACGCACAAGGTCAAAACATCACAAACGTGCAATATTGTTTATGCCAGAGCTGAATGACAGACAGATCTCTCGTCAAGGTTGAGCGCTTAACAGTTCCCCAACCATTGCCCACATGGCTCTCTGTCTCTCCCAGATGCAGAAGTGCACTATGTCAACATGACGGCCCTTACCAGAGGAAGACTGCTTTCCTCCTTTTGGGTGGTGGACAGGAAGCACATTTACATTGGCAGTGCTGGAATGAACTGGAAAGCGCTGTCCAAGGTAAAGAATTTTGGCCCTGAAAAGTACTTGGATGATGTATGAGAGCTATTGTAAAAAATGTAACAAAATAGGAAACCTGGGAGCATTTAGGGGCCGGTCTCAGTACACTCTTTGTTCAATTGACTTCCATTCATACACACGCTAGAGAGAAAGCTCATTCTTTCACTTTATTAAAAAGCTCAAGTTTGATCAATGCTGCCCTGCAATTGTACATAATGTGTTTTTCGAGTAAAACTTTTTACATTTCATATTGAGCAACTGTGATTCTTTTTCCTGTTTTTCTTTTTCTTTCAGCTGAAGGAGCTCGGAGTAATAGTGTACGACTGTAGTTGTTTGGCTCTGGACCTGCACAGGATCTTTTCTTTCTACTGGCAGCTTCAGTACAGGGACTACATCCCTTCAATCTGGTCCAAGAGAGTCACGGCCGTGTTCAGCAGAGACAAGCCGCTTGAGCTCAGACTCAATAATACAGATGCTTCTGCCTATGTGTCGGTGAGATCAATACATAACTCTCTAGTCTTTGCCTGATCTGCCAGTACATCTATTTTTACAATAAAAAGGGAAGGCAGGGGATAGTTGCCACACATTTTACTTGTCAGGGCAGATTTATTTGTAATGCTTTCTATACAGTATATCTTATAGTTACTGAGATACAGTTCTTTCTGAACCTCCCCATGTGACATCTAGCCCCTATATGGCATTATGCCTGTAGAATTAAATGTGAATTTGAAGGTTAAATATATATACAATTGAAAATTTTAAAGGGTTAGTTCACCCAAAAATTTTAATTCTGTCATTAATTACTCACCCTCATATCGTTCCAAATGCATAAGACCTTTGTTCATCTTGGGAAAACAAAAATTAAGGTAGTTTTGATGAGATCAGAGTGCTATCTGAACCTCCATAGACAGCAACACAACTGAAATGATCCCGGATCCAGAAAAACATTGGTAAAACAGTCCATGTGACATCAGAGGCTCAACTTCACTTTTGCAAAGCTACGAGAATACTTTTTTGTGCAAATAAAACATAATTTACTCTTCTCCTGTGACTTACGTCTTCTGCCATGCTCAATGGACCGTATACACAAGCTTAAACGTATCTGGTATAATCAGCCTTGTTTAAATCCAGGTAAAAGCATGCGCATGTATGTAATCTGTGGCTGTTTGTGCCTAGAAGAAAGCGTACACTTATGCAGTAATATTCTCTAAAATGGCGGAATACGTAAGTCATAGGAGAAGAACGGTTGAGTATATGATGTTTTCTTTGTGCAAAAATAATAATTCAACTATGGTCATAAAACGTAACATAAAACTTGAGCCACTGATGTCACATGGACTGTTTTAAAAATGTTTTTTATTATGTTTCTGGATCTGGGATCATTTCAGTTGTGTTGCTGTCTATGGAGGGTCAGATAGCTCTCTGATCTTATCAAAAATATCTTAATTTGTGTTCTGAAGATGAACAAAGGTCTTATAGGTTTGGAACGACACAAGGGTGAGTAATTAATTACAGAATTTTCATTTTTGGGTGAACTAATCCTTTAAGGGGAAAATGTATTGAATAAGAAATTAGTATGTCTGTCATGCTGTCCCTGTCCTGGTGTTTATGTTTGATCATGTCCATGTGCTTCTTTGTTTTTGTTTTCATTTTGTTCCATAATCCTGACCAGCCGTGGCCAGCCAAAGGCCCCGATTTCCCGTGGTCAGCCCAGGACCCCGACCTGCCGTGGCCAGCCTAAGGCCCCGACCCGTCTCGGCCATATGATTGCCTAATGCTCTGGGGGCTTGTTATGACTGTCTCCTGGGCCGCCTTCAGAGCATTAGGCACTCACGTGGCCGTGACGGGTACAAGAAACATGGAACGAAATGAAAACAAAAACAAAGAAGCACATGGACATGATCAAACATAAACACCAGGACAGGGACAGTATGACAATAAAATTTTATTTCAACTTCAATTTCATTTAAATTTTATTTTAACTTTCCATTCATTGAAGAAACTGTATTCAACAGCAACTCAGCATACTGGAATGATTTTGAAGGGTCATGTGACACTGAAGACTTTTTAAGGTGTATTAAAATAGAAAATTGCTATTTAAAAATTTTTAAGATTTCCTGTATTTTAAGGCAAATAAATGCAGCCTCTGTGAGCTTAAGAAACTATAAATACAATACAAATTCCTACAGACCCTAAATCCTTTGATTGTGTTTGTGTGTGTGCGTGTGTGTTGGTATTTGTGGTTTATGAGGACACAAATTTGTTTAATGACATGAGTATGACAATTTGAAGGTGGTTATGAGTATACAATTCAAGAGACAAAAGACTTAAAATTCAAAAGACTTAAAAACGTACCAAATGGTGGTTTTTTAAAAATCTTAAAATGCACAAAGTTTCCTGTAAGAGATAAGTTTAGATGTAGGGCAATAGCATATACAGTTTGCACAGTATAAAAACCATTACACCTATGGAGAGCCCCCATAGACAGCAAATAACAACGTGTGTGTGTGTGTATAATAGTATTTCATTATATACCCTACTAATACATTTGATATTGACATGTCTTGATCGATTATCCTGGTCCATGCACACTGAAATGTGTTCACATCCGTGTCCATTCTTATTACAATGATTTTTTACGTAAACTGCTTTTTCATTGGTTCCCATGGGATATAATTTGATTAAGGTGAATTCACTCACTCTGCAGGTAATTTATCCCAGTGACTCTGTTCCGTGTCAAGCTGCATCACATGTGAAGACACTGGTCATCGGATTCTAATTTGAGTGTAATGAATCTTGATTCGCTTCCAGCAACAGGATGTTTACTCGACACATCTGAGACATCCATCATCCCATTCAAATGAATTGTGCTGTAATGTTATAGGCTGCTGGGAGACATTTCTAGCTCAGTGATAAAATTCTTCTCCTGACAATGATGTATGTAAACAGATGGCCTTCTCATTACCTCGCTCTGGTGTACTGGCGATGTGAATTGAAGCTGGAAAAAAAACTTCTGTTTTATCTTTTGTTCCCCAACATTTCTTCATAGGCATCCCCAGAGCTGTTTTGCCCCAGGGGTCGAAGTAGAGATTTAGATGCCATACGACATGCGATCCGACAAGCCAAGAGATATATCTACATTTCTGTTACTGATTACCTGCCCTTAGTCAACCGCAGCTTTAGAGGATCACCAATCATAAGGTAATGCTGGTTTTCACAGGCACAGGGTCATTTTTATGTTTCAGCATAGAAAATGGCTGTTTTTAAAGGAAATAATCAGTTTAACAATGTTTGCACAAAAAATCAAGCACAAAAAGAAAAAAAAAATTAGAAATTATTTAGAAAATCATTATTTCTCATGAAAGCATGATACTATATTTTATGCTTTTTATTTTTCTGTTTACGTATTATTTAGTATTAATTAATCACATGCAAAAAAAATTACATAACACATGAGTGTGTACTGTGTATATTTATTATGTACTGCATATTTGAATACAAACATATGCATGTATATATGTAAGAAAATGTTTACATATTAAATATATTAATATATCATATAAAATATACTAATATAAATGTATACCCATGTAAATATCTTACAAATATAAACAGACTGTGTTTATTTATATATACATAATGAATAAACTGTGCACACAAATGTATTATGCAAACAAAAACTTTTATTATAGCTTTGATTAATCACGATTAATCATTTGACAGCACTGTTTAATATTAATTAACTTGATTTTTGTTTACTTATTTTTCTCAAAGTAATTTTTAAATTGCTTTCAAAAAATAAATACATCTCAAAATCTTCAACAACATGTTTATTTTCGTTAGGTAGATATAAAAAAAAATGATTGATTTATTTAATCAACTAATAATTCAATTTGATATATAGATTACACATTTTTAAAATTTCCTCAATTGAGTCTTGCTCTTGAAACAACATGTTCACTGAATTATTTGTAAAAACTCTTGCCAAGAAAAATAAAATAATTAAGATATCACACAGTTTAAAAACATATACATTGTCAGGTTTATGCATCTTAAAAAGGTCTAATTTTATGCTTCTTAAGTGAAATTGTCTTAAAAGATATTCAGGTATTTTCACTGGAAAACAAGACACAGATACTAAAAATAGATTTTTTTGATCTCTAAATTATTGGAGCTATTTATAAATGGGCAAATATGCTTTTCTGAAGATAAAATGACATATCTGTATGCTACATTCTACTTGTTATATTTTTTGGTTCAGGTACTGGTCCCCAATAGATGAGATGCTCCGAGAAGCTGCAGTACTGAGAGAGGTCAAAGTTCGTCTCTTAATCAGTCTGTGGACACGCACACATCCACTGACCTTTAACTTTATGACATCAATGCAGGCTCTATGTACTGGACTCCCAGTCTGCTCTATAGAAGTGGTGAGGAAAGAATCTGTTTGGTTGACCAGTTTATACACGCAACCGCACATACCCAAACATAAATGTATATATTTTAGAATACAAGTCATATTTTACATATGCGTGTCTTTTTTCGATCAGAGATTTTACACAGGCAAGGAGCAGACAGGAGGATTTCAGCACATGATAAATGAGAATAAATTTATGGTGACAGACAACACAGCATACATCGGTAAGACACCCGCAATGTGTGGTTCATTGGCCTGACAAAAACTGTAGATTTCTATTGTCAAAGCAACACAGTACAATACAAGTGTAGAAAAGCAAATAACTGTGTAGTGCAAATGTGTAAAAGTATTAACAAATCAATATTGTTTTTTTAAATTAAATGCAATGTTAAAAGGAATAATAGTAAAGAATATAATTCTAAAAATAAATATACATAATAAGGCATTTGTCTTTGTCATATTCTTGTGGAATTAATCATATCGCATCTAATTTTCTGTCATTTAGGGAATCTGGACTGGGTTGGCAGTGAGTTGGCTTTCAATGCAGGAGCAGGGCTGGTTATTCAAGAATCAGAGAACCAGCAGGAAGGACAGGACTCGATTGTAGAGCAGCTGACTGCTGCTTTTGAAAGAGACTGGTTTTCACCCTACACAATAAGCCTGCTCTCTGGCAGCATGACCCTTCAGGAGAGCCAACACGGGAGGCAGAAACTGCAAGCTCTAAAGACAAAACCAGAGAGCAGAGAACATGAGTTACCCGCACCAGTTTCTCTCTGAAGCGGGGCCAATAATCCAAAGCACTTTGTGCCTCAGAACATCTGCGACATGACTCTTACCATTTGAATTTTCAAATGGCGTCAATGGAACGGAATATTTATCTCTGAAGGACTTCTGGGAAGGAAAAGATTTTTGTGTATGCTTTCTTTTTAAAATGACAGTACAGCACTTTCAACAAAATCCTCCAAACCATTATATAATGCATGCTTGTTTGGATGGGAAACACTCAGTACCATTAGCTGAGAACTGTGGAAATCATTTACTCCAATATTTAGACTTTTATTATTTTAAACCATACCATTCAGAGATGGAAAAAACTGAGAATGGACATTGCCAAAATTTTATAATCATTTTGTAAATGACTTTTCTGGAGATGTTCATTAGTCATCCTTTTTTAAAATCAAGCCCCTTTTTTTCTAAAACACATTTTTGGAAAAATCTGCAATTACATATGCGGCCTCATACTGTAGCTATCATTGCTTTCTGATTGACTATATACTATAGCACATCTGACACTGTGTATATATAAAATGTTTACATGATGCAGCATGCACAGCCTTGAAGTTATGTACAATCGTATGCACAAGAAGAGACTGTTTTTCTTATTGAATCCTAACTTAAGCTTACCCCCTTTAAATGTAGCTTTATAGAGTAGCTTTTATATCTAGCTTTATATCATCATTTAACTGACTGTTGTAATAGAACATAAATGTTTTTATTAAACAGTTGCTGCTGATTGCTGATCGCATCTATTACAGGCCATATATGTAGCATTTCTCAGTAGTTTGTGGCCTGATGCTTTAGCATGTTTTGCCTTATATATATATATATATGCTGCCATAAACTGTAGCTGCTGTTGTTTTCTGGATGACTACCTCCTATGATACAATGCATCTATGATATACTGTATACATACAATCATATATAATAGTCATATATTAAACTGAGTCATATATTAAACTGAATTATAGCCCCATGTACAAAAGAAAATGAAAATGATTTTCTTACATGGAATGCTCAATTTATGATGTGATTAAATGTAGCACCTTAACCGACTGTTATTATTAAATATTAAAGATTACAAATCGACTAGCAGTCGTAAATGGGCAACATATGTCCCATTGATTTCTCACTGTTGTTGTTCAGTAATTTGTATCAGACTGTCAGCAAACATCTCCCAAACCCAATTAATTTAAAACCTCTCTTGTGGGAGCAATTTATTTGACACATGCCAAGCAGTAACAAACTGCCTGAATTCCTTCATTCTTCTCATCCATCTCAGCGAACACATGGAAATCCATTGGACAAACGGTAACAATACTCTTTCTAAACATAGTCTATCTAAAAAGTGCATATCACCTACACAAATGTGTGTACTTAGCCAGCATACTTTTGAGGTGTCTGTCAATCTTTCTGCGCGTTCACAACAGGTAGCCCATACATGGTAAACCGGAAGCTAAGAATTTGTGATTTTAGTGAGGAGCCTCCCAATGCGATTTCTTATCTGTTACCAGTTTATATAGACAAAGTAGTACAGATGAAGATAAAGAGACTAAAATATAGAGACAAAAACGCAAAAGGACTAAAAAAAGCTTCTTTTTTATCGCTAGGGGGAGCTGAGACTTTCAGCGCTCAAAACTGCAGGCCACCAGTGGACTTATTATTATTAACTCTTCCGCAAGGTGGCGCCAAAGCCTTACATTACATGTTTAGGGAGTTTGATCCATTATTATTATTATTTCATTTTATTTAATTTATTCATATCATGAGATATTAATATCACAGACTAACTAGTGGGGGGGCGCGGGGGGGGGGGGGGGGGGGGGGGGGGGGGGGGGGGGGGGGGGGGGGGGGGGG
>JAUYWG010000039.1:2966971-3009353 GCA_034779775.1 Enteromius afrohamiltoni | reverse complement strand
ATAAAAAAAACAACAAAAAATAATAAAAAACAACAAATATATAATACAAAAAGGTGTTTTTAGTATATATATATATATATATATATATATATATATATACACACCATGATCACCAATTAGCAATTAATCACAACACAGTTTTTTTTATTAAGGTTATTTATTTTCAATTAGGTTATTTTTTTATTTTTTATTTTTATTTAATATTTATAATGTATATATAAAGACACACACATACATATATATATATTTTTTTTATTATTCTTTTTTTAATATATTTACATCTTTACAAGTGTTGATATATATATATATATATATATTATAAAAAGTAATCATTTATTGCTAAATTCCTTTTTAAGAGAAATAAGATAATTAACATTATTATAGAAATATAATCAATGTCTTACAGCTAATTAAAGAGATAAATTTTAATAATTTTTATTTTTTGTACACTGTTTCCCCATTTAAGACTATATATTAAAGAATCTAAATTAATATAAATGAAAATAAATGAATGAGAGAAACCAAGACTACATAAATGTGGGCTGTATTGCTCTCTGTATCCTCTATGCGTTAAAAAACCCAAGTCATTCTTTCAAATACATTTTTGCTCCATGCAAGTTCAATGTCAAGTTTACTATACTGGACTCTCCATATTCCCAAACGGAGGCCCTCTGGGTGGAAGGGCAGGATTTAAAGTCATACCCTAAAGTTCCTGCTGCCCACCCTGTATCCTGCACATCTGTCCGTGTGGAAATAGCCTCGCCACCAGACCTACAAGCTCCCCTCAAAGAGGCTGGCCTAGATATCAGTGCGGCAAGCCAACATCTGTGTAATCAGTAGCTAGGAAACAGCAATGGCCCGGAGCAAAGCTGGAAAATGACCCATTTTACATCCCATGAGACCTGTCTCTCATGGTGCTGGCTAAAGCGGTCAAAGTAATGAAAGTACCCTAAAAAAAAAACAGACCAGCCAAATAATGGGATAATTTCCTGTTGCTTAATTTTTTTTTCTTTTTTAATTGGTGGAAATTATGGCTTTGTAAAGTTGTCACATTTTCAAAATGCAAATCTAAATTCAAAGCAAAGCTGGGAAAATAAATACACCAACTTTTAAGCTCATGTAAAATAGTGTGACAGTGTTGTTTGTGAATATTCAGAGCTGACTTTATCTTCCCGTGAGTTTTGTTAGCCTGAGAAAATCCAGCATTCAATCACTGATCTAGCTGGTTTAGCAAAACTGAAAACGATTCAGCCCACGAAGAATCAGCATTAATGAATTCCCAAATGGAAAAGTGACAGACAAAGTAAGCCCACCCATACCCTTGTCGATTTGTGTAAGCATAACTTCCATATCAAAAGGCTCTGAACATTCTGGGATGTCTGCCTTCCACAAAGAGGCATTAAATAATGCTGTTTAATAATTAATAATACACATTGTCATGCTGATTTGAGATGAAATGCTCTGTAATGAATGCTCTCAAATACTGTGCTTGTCTGGTTATGTGTTTTTTTAAGAAGCACTAATAAATCTTTTAGTGAGTGCAGTTTAATCAAACTACTCGAATGACCTCATGGTCTTTTTAATGTGTGTTCCTTCTTTTAGAAATTAATAAGATTGCGGTTAAAAGTGACCACAACATCCACATTCATCTGAGGCACCACTTCAAAGTTTAATAATTGTCTTGATTTAAACCATCCCCCCAAGTTTCCTAAACTCTTAGAGACGTCTCTGAACAATTACCCAAGTCCCTGGTCCTGCCTGTAATTTACAGCTTCAAATAGTTGAATGCAAAGAAAATGATGGCAGCTGGGTCTGTTTTTGCTCTTCAGTAAACCTCAGAGCTGCTAATTTCTGAACAAGATTCTGCAGATTTCCTCTCTCTTATCTCTTGTTTCTGATTTTGCATCCTATTTACTGTAGGAGACCCTGCATCAGCTGATTCTGAGGCCTCCTCCCAATGTTCTGCTGCTGGGCAGGAACCCGCTCTGTGGTACGTCAGCTCTTTTATTTTAAAACAGATTCTAAGAAAGAGCACAGTTCCAATAGTTCCAGTCGCTTGAATATAATGACATGAACAATCCATCAGGAGCTCTTACAGAAATCATAAAACTGCTGTGCGTAACTTTAATTTAACTTTCTCCTTTAAAATGCTTTCCTTTCCCTAAAATACTTGCCTTCATGTCCCTCTTCGAAGTTTGCACTTAAAGTTTCAGGAGTTGTAATTATAACACAAGATCTTGATATCTATGGTATGTTTCTTCAGAATAAACTGCATATCCAGAAGCATTTGTTTTGAATGACAGTATATCCCTTTAGTACTGTACACCGTTCCTTTTCAAAAGGTACACTTTTGTATCTATTAGGTTTGAACATGTACTGTTTAAGTACTAGTAGCTTTAGTACCACAATGGATCCTTTAGGTACAAACATGTACCTTTAAAGAAAGGTACAGCCCTCATTCAAGTCATAAGGCATACAAGTTATTCAAAATGTTATAAAAAAAATAATGTATCAAATAAATGCTGTTCTTTTGAATTTTCAGTTTACATTTTTTGGTTTCTCAAAAAATGTTGAGCAGAACTTTCCAAATTCAAATTGATTATAAGAAATTATTCTGGAGCAGCAAATCAGCATATTAGAGTGATTTTATGAAGGATCATGTGACACTGAAGACTGGAGTAAAAATTGAATAATGAATAATTTGCATGCTTTTGCTGTATTTTTGAAACATGAAACCTTGTGAGCAAGCAGATACAGAATCATTTGCATTTGTAAAGCACTCGTTTTGACAAATGACACCTTTTTTTTAGAGGAAGGTCTAGAAGAGATCAGGAAGTTGCTTCTGCTGTTGCTTGGCTGTGCTGTGCAGGTAATATGTCTGTGTGCACTATTCATTTACTTTTTCCTTTTTTTCATTCTACATCTTCATCAAACTGAAGCAGTGCCACTTCTAGCATGTAGATCTGAAACTGTCTGTTGCTGTTTTACAGTGTGAAAGAAAAGAGGAGTATATCGAGAAAATACAAAGTCTTGATTTTGACACAAAAGCAGCAATCGCAGCTCATATCCAAGAGGTACTGGAATAGATTAATAGAGACATAATTGCTTGGCAAACATGGCACATATGGCTGATTATCTGTACAGTCATGTAGTAAATATAATTGATTGGACTTCTCAGGGAGAACTGATTAAAATCATCTCTGCCCGAAAGAAGGCATAATGAGTGTCTTATAACTTAACCAGATAATACATCTGTTTGCAGATTGTCAGCAGCATGGAACTTCTGTTATCCATTATGTACTTTCTTACCAGGAGGTGTTTTGCACTGAGCAGTAGGTAGATGATACAAAATGTTTTGGAAAATGCTGATAGATGTTTTTGCACTCCAGGTGACTCATTGTCAGGAAAACGTGTTTGATCTGCATTGGTTGGAGATGGAGGCTCTGTGTCCAGAGGAATGGGAAAATCTCTGCAAAAATATAAGCACTAACCTGAAAATGCTAGTGGACCAACGAGACCGGCAATTTGAGGTATCTCCAAAAGTCATTTAGAAATGACAAAATCCACTCCCTTCCCCACGTTTCTAGAATATTATCATTCTTGTTTCAAAAGGTTTATTATGCTGGGCTGCAGTGTGAAGAAAATCAAATATGATCCTGTGCATGAAATGATAAACAGCCAATGCGTTCGACTTGAAATGTCTGTCGGGTGAAGCCAAAACAGTTTAGTTGGCTAACTAATTGATTCTCTTGTCTGAGCCCTCTCTCTCTTCCTCTGCTGGTAGGCCATCGTGGAGCTGATGCAGGGAAAGGAGACAATAAAGTCGGCAGTGTTTGGTGATGACTCCTCCCTCACAGAGTCCGCCAGCAGCCACCTCTCTTTATCCCAGCAGCATCTGGCATTAGAGCTGACGGACGCTAAAGCCAAGATCAAACGCCTCAGACAGGAGCTGTGAGCAAATTCGCACACACACTAAAATGACCTACACATGCACAGATATGTTTATATGGGTATATGACCGCATCATTTTAGCAAGCAGAAAATCAAGGTTCATGACTGTAACTTCCTGTTTCAATAGGAAATATGTCAAGGCATTTATCAAGACATTTCCTGGTGTCTATAACTGTTCACTATCTGCATTCATCAGCATTTATGATGGAGCGTTAATTAACATTGAAAGCTCATAATATTGATAAAGCTTATACAGTGTCCAGAGCATATTACTTCAACATCCTTTATGCAATTAATAATCACTTGCACAACACCAGAGTTCAGATAAAATGTAATCTTTTATATTATCTTTTTTTTAATTGATTGATTTATTTGATAATAATAAAGCCTCACTGATTAATCTGTAATAGCTGGTTCTATGGTTACAGTAAAATGTCTGTAGGAAGCTTGTCCCCGATTAAATAGACCCTGGCACAGTGCAGGGTCCGTCCTTATTCTGCTGACCCACTTTGATCCTCTTAGTGTAATGCTACAGACAGTCATCCCCCCTCGTTTCCACCCATCCAGCCTTCTATCCATCAATTTTTTTTTTTCCATCCAACCACAAACCCACTGTTTAGTACTGGTCGAACTGCTTCATTCTTGAACTTCTATTTAGGAGTATATTATCCAGCAGCAATTGAGTGTTAATGTCTGGACAAAACCAAACTGCTTTCTCAGTGTTTCAAAGTGAATATGTGATGTTTCAATAATCTTTTAGAGGAAGCGGACTTCAGTTTAGTCAAAGGTCAGTTTCATTTGGGGACAAAACATATTTTTTCGTAAAAATTCTAGGCATGCTGCGCTATAAAATAATAATTTTATAACTTTTAAAATAACTAATTTTTTTAGGTGATTATACTTCATACTTGGTGATTATACTATACTGTGGAGTAACTTTCCAAAAATATAAAATATGAATGTAATTAAAACATTATTTCATGAAATATTGACATTTGACATAATCTTACATAAATAAACACAAAGCCCTATGCAGAAAACATATCACAGCCATTTTAAAATATATAGTGTGAGATATTATGTGTCGCTTACTGGCTGTATAATGTATTTGCCAGACAAGTGGGTAATGCTCTTCATTAATGAACTAGTATCTATGAAAGCTATGATTCATAGGAAAATGCAAATATTTTTTCTATATTGCATTGTACATTGCAGGTCCTCAAACACAGAATGCTGTACCTCTTGTTTGGCTAGTGTTTGCGTGTAGTAGTTTTGCGTTTATATACACACTTGCATTGGGTTTTATTTATATGTACTTATGCTTATATGCACACATATTTAGGTGTGCGGTTTTGTGCATGTTCTTCTCTGATTAAGTGATTGCATACTAATCACTCCTCTGAGCCTGTGTCAGTTTTTTAAAGATCTTCCAAACATCTGCTTCCTGTGTTGCAACAGAGAGGACAAAAGTGAACAACTTTTAGACTGCAGGCAGGACCTAGACAGTGTGGAGGCGGAGTTTAAAAGACTTCAGCAAGAGGTACTAAAAAGAAAATATTTTCATATCTAAAGCTAACAATGTACTTTCACTTTTGTCGCAATTCATATTTTGCTACATGCTCATAGTTTTATGTTATAGACATGACAAGTTCAGAACTTTAACTTTCAAAACATAAGGTAATATACAGTTCAGGTGTGCAATATTTGTTTATGAATGGCTTTAAAATGGCTTTAATATTTTAAAGTTCTATCTCATCATTTTGGGGGTCTGTGGCAGAATATGCAGCTGTTGACAGATGCACGAGCGGCCAGGATGTACCGTGATGAGCTGGATGCAATGAAAGAAAGAGCCATTAGAGCAGACAAACTGGAGAGTGAAGTGGCTCGCTACCGAGATAAACTTCACAACATGAACTTTTATAAAGTCAAACTGGAGGTGTGTATAGAACAATATTTATGTGTGCATATACAGTACCATTCAGAAGTTTTTTCACAGCTCATCAAGGCTGCAGCTATCTGATCAAAAATAAAAACAGCAATACAGTCAAATATTACAATTTAGAATTATGTATGATGTAAAAATAACGTAATTTATTCCTGTGATGGCAAAGCTGAATTTTCAGGCATTACACCAGTTATCAGTGTCACATGATCCTTTTGTAATCAAAATAATGTGGGTGCAGGAGTGAGAAACTTTCTTTTTTTTGCATTGACAGGAGCTGAAGGAAGATAATCAGGTGTTGATGGAAAGTAAGGGCATGCTGGAGGAAGAGCTGCAGAGTCTCAAAACACGATCTGAGAAACTGCACCATCTGGAGAAACACAACCTCCTGCTAGAATCAAAACTTCATGAAATGGAGGAGGTAAAAAAGAAGAAATTATATCTGTGAAAAAGATCTGCCATAACATTACTATACACTCTTTTCGGTTATTGCCATTCCAAAAAATGTTTTGGTTGTCTAATGTGTTTTAGGAAAGGACTGTGGACAGAAGACGAATAGAGGAGCTGCTGGAAAGGAACGTCATACTGGAGCTCTCTCAAAAAAGGAGTATGGAAGAATCACAACGTTTGGGCTGGGAGCTAGAACTTGCCAAGAACCCCCAACAGAATTCAGGTATATATGAAAACACTGTGCAATTACAGACTCTACAGTACATACTTTAAAACCAAGATATTGCTTTTACATAGAAGCATACGGTAGCTTGCCCACACGCAAAAAAGCTTTTGTAATAAACCTAAAATGTTTATATGGTTCTAGAGCTAAAGTCTTTGGGCCAAGAGGTAACTGAAAAGACGTGTAGCAAGTTGCTGAAACTGGAGATAGAGAACCAGAGGTTGCTGAAGGCCTTGGGAGAACTTCAAGTAACCGGTCATCTATCGGATGTTGAGGAGAATGGGCGGATGGATGTAATGAACTGTAAGACTTACAAATCTACTCCAGCATTTGCCAACATGCACAATGGACAAATTATCACTCAGAAGACCAGCAATCATTCCCTTGACACCGAACATTTACATACATCCTTACATCCTCAATTCAATTTCAACCAAAACCAAGGACAAGTAGAAGTGGAAAGCCAAAGTCTAGTGCATGAGAATGGACATTTGGAGCAAGATAGGAGTAGTCTGGAGAAAGAGAATCGAAGATTGCGGCAGCAAGTGAAGCTCCAGGAGGCCTCGCTGGATAGTAGCAACCTGAAGTTGGTGGTTCTTGAAAAGGAGAACCGTACCCTGGTTAAAAATACGAACTATCTTAGTGAATCCTGTGCTAAGAACAAAGAGCTTGAGAAGGAAAACCAAGAGTTGATTCAACAGGCTGGAGTAGACAAGAGGATGTTGATGACATTAAGAGAGGTTACCACTGCAACAAAGGCTTTGTGGATTATTACACTTTCTCAATGTCCTCTTATTTTTTTTCTCAAATGTACCGTTTTCCACTCCAGGAGCTGCTGGACCAGAGGTTAAAATTGCAACAGAAAGAATCCGATTTTGAGAAATTGACTTATGAACTAGAGAGGACGAGGTTAAGCCAGGAGACACGAATGGGAGATCACGAGGCTGTAGACCAGAGGTATGCAGACATTATATATTCAGTGAAGCCCAAGGTGATGCTTTTAAATGTCAGATTCCTTTGAAATGGCGAATGACCACCTCTGTCTTTGTCTCCGTCACTCTCTCTCCTATTCTCAGTCAGTGTAAACAGTTGGAGTCAGAGCTGGAATCTTCTCTAATGAAATCCCTAAAGATTAAAAAAGAGAGAATGACTGCTCTTGAGGCCCGTCTGCAAGAATCGGCCAACATAAACCAGCAATTGCGACAGGACCTTAAAAATGTGAGTTTAAGTCATGTCCAGAGTAAGAAAATTTACCAAAACAACTCATGTTTCACAAACATATTTTAAAACAAAACGCAGCTTTAGATTCTTCATTTATGATTTTTTGCAGGTCAAACAGAACTATGAGGCATTGCTTCAGAGGGATGAGGAGGAAAAGGCAGGACAATGTTCTCCACCAGAGAGGAAATGGCACAGAGAGAGTCAGGAGGCCACGTGGGCACTACTTAAGCTCAAGGATCGACTCATTGAAGTGGAGAGAAATGTGAGATATACATTTTTTGTCAGTACACGTACGTTAGGAAACAAACCCAGAGCAATGTTGTAAGCATCATGCATGTATTAGTTGAGCAACAAAAATTGGACGTTTATGCCTTTTGTTTTTCTTATGCAGAATGCAACTTTGCAGGCTGAGAAACAGTCATTGCAAACACAACTGCAGACATTGCAGGTGCAGTCAGATGGGTTGCAGGCACAAATAATTGCATTACAGCAGCAGACGGCTTCTTTGCAGGAAAGCAACACAGCACTGCAGACACACAACGCACAACTGCAGGCAAGTCACATGCAACCAGAAGCTATTACCCTAATATTGCACATATGGGTCTTATACAATATGATAAATGTTGCATATACAATACTGTTCAAAAGTTTGGATGTAGTTAAAGAAAGTCAGTTAGGTTCATTAAAGGAATAGTGCACCCAAAAATTATATCATCGTTTACTCACCCTCAAGTAGTTCCAAACCTTTATGACTTCTTTGTTTTGCCGAACACAAAGGACGATATTTTGAAAAAGGTTTGTAACCAGGCTGTTTTGGGTTACCATTGACTTCCATAGTATTTTTTTCCAACAATGAAAGTCAAAGGTGACCCAAAACAGCCTTACAAACAAATGTTTGGAAATATTATTGTGTAACTGTTTCCTATTTTAATATATTTTAAAATGCAAGTTTAAAAGCATTCATTTGAAAAATAAATCTTTTGTAACAATTTAATGTCAATTTTTGATCAATTTTCTGCTGCGTAAAATTACAGTATTCATTGTTTTTTTTCTACTGAATCCTCATTTTCTCTCAGGTAGAGAAGTCCACTGTAACTTCTCAGAACTGCTCTCTGATGGCCCATAACGCACAGCTACAGCGGGAACGGCAGAGTTCGGAGGCTGAGAGGGAGGGCGCCATGCGGGAGAGAGAAGATCTACGCACCGTTAATGAACTTCTTCTCCGGGACCACGAGAGACTGAGCGTCCTGCATGAGAGACAGGCAGCTGAGCTGGAGGTGCTCTCTCACAGGTACTCCACGATGGAGAACAGTCACCGAACCCTGGAGATAGAGCACAGATCACTGGAGGACAGGTTAGTACACGCAACATCAGACTAGTTTTTACAAAAAACGATAGCACATAAAAGCACATTTATTCTTGCCATTTTGCTGCATTAAAAATTCAAGACAAAACTTGCACTATGAATATGTGCTGCTTTAGACAAGCGCTATTAAACCATGTCGCTGTTAATGTCGGACTGATTTCAGGTATAACACGCTACTTCAGCAGCGTGCTCAGCTGGAGGGGCTAGAGAAAGCTCTCAGAGAAGAACAGCAGAAGATGCAGAATGAGATATGCACAAGCAGGAGCACAACGACAGAGTGCCAAAGACTCAGAGATGAGAAAGACTGGTCAGTGTTCTGTGCATTCAAATATGCTTGCTTGATTCCTTTCTGTAAAGTACAGAAAACAGCTGTCACACTGAGGTTTAAGGGCCTCAACTATGTATTTGTCATGACCTGCAGAGGATATTCTTTTCCCCTACAATGCTAGTTAATGTTAACACATTAAACTAAAATGTATTGACTTTGCTTATAAGAATATTTTTTGTCATTTTGTATTTTTTCCCTCATTTCCCACATTGCCAGAGTTAATGTTGTTTTTTCTCAAAAAAAAGGGGCATAAGCTCAGAAAACTGAGGCTATATACATATAAATATAAAATATACAAAATATAAATTTTTATGATTATTTTTGGAACTGACTGGTACACAATGATTCAGTTCAAGATTTGATGATTATATAGCATAATGAGAGATCATAAGTAGTTGTTAAAAAGGTAGTCATTTTTTAAAGGGAACACCTGTACGTAGAGAATTTTTGCAATGTAAAGATTGAAAACATTCTGTTTTAGGGCTAGTGTTACTCTCTAGTAATAAGAATTCCTTAATATATATTCAATTGTATAATATATGAAGGGTTTCACATCTTTGAAGCACTGTGCTTTATCCTCCGTCCAGGCTGAATCAAACCTACCAGAAGCTGTTGGCAGACAACGAGGAGCTTCAGGTCGAACACAAGAGCATAAAGAGCCAGTTGAACTCCTGCAAACTGGAGCAGACACAGCTGGAGTCAGATCTGTCTAAAGTCAAGGAGCTGAACCAGCAGCTGGAAATCACCATCATTAAACTGACCAACCAATGTGAGGTGTGTAGCAGTTCACTCAATCAGTGAAAAGTCTTGCTGTCTGAACTTTATTGCATTTTTTTAAACTACTAATAAAATACTGTAAGTTCATGATGAATCCCCTTCTTTTGTGCTTCTGTTCAGTTGCTGACCCAGCTGAAGGCAAACTTGGAGGAAGAGAACCGACACTTGCTGGACCAGATCCAGAGCCTGATGCTGCAGAACCGAACCCTGCTAGATCAGACCATGGAGAACAAGGACTTGTTCCATGTGGAGCAGAGACAATATATGTGAGAGACATTTGTATTGTCTATGCAGCAAAGAAATTAGTTAAAGATAGCTCATTAATATTCAGAAAAATTTGCAAAGCAGTGGTTCTCATGCATTATGGTTATTATGGCGTAGTTAGGATAACACAAAACTCAATTATTAAAGGGAAGACAAAACTATTTTCATATCTTGACATCAAAGTCTATGCACCCAGGCTATGGAATTTTAGCACAAATGTGTCTGCTGCGTGGTTTAAGGCAATCAGATGCCAACATAGGCAGGTTCTTCGTCATTCCCTTATCCTCGAAAGGTCAAAAACATAACCCAGACAACGGTAAATATGGGTTGACTTGCAGATAAACATTGGTGTGTGCTGACCACTATTTATTGTGCAGTGAATTTACAAGAGTATAAACTTTTTTTAGAGCATGACGGGTTTTTTTTTTATATAATAAGTAGCATTAAGAAATGAAGAAAAATACTCTTAGCTAGTGAGCTTAACTGGGGCTTCAAGATACAAGCATATAAGCTTAAACAACATCATCAGAACAAAAGAATCAGTAGTTAACTAAAGCTAAAACAAACAAAAAAAAACTTATGTAAAATAAATTAAACTTAAAATGAAAAAAAAAATGAATAAAGTAAACATATTTTCAGCTAGTTGCCAAACCAAAATTACTTAATTAAAACTTAAATAAAAATGTATCAAATATAGGTATACAAACTATATAGATTAAATAAAAAACAAATTGATAAAAAACTGACAGATTAAAAGTTAAAAAATGTAAAAGACAGCTTTTACAATATTTTATTAGGTAGAAGATGCAAGTAAATAGTATCTGTAAATAGTAAATCACAATCAGCTGGAAAGATCTTGTTGTAGACAATGGAGGTCAAAAGGATTGAAAACTCTTGATGGCACATTATGGCATGAAAATGTTAAACTAACTGTAATGTTTTTTGACAGAGACAAACTAAATGAACTCAGAAGGCAGAAGGAAAAGCTGGAAGAGAAAATCATGGATCAGTACAAATTCTATGACCCATCACCTCCACGCAGGTACCATCTCATGATGTGATGTGACCAGATCAAGTTTTCATTTATCACAATTTCTGTCCTCAAACACTTAATCAATGTAGACGGGGCAACTGGATAACGCTGAAGATGAGGAAGTTGATGAAGACGAGGACTCGTGATCAGGAGCATGTTCGTTCCTCAGTTTCCCGGCTCCGCTCCGAGTCATGCGAGGGTCTGGATGACCTGCGCTGCAACGACAACAGCTCCTTTATGGGTTCCCAGGGCTCTGAGGAATCTGCTTCCAACTCCCTTAACGGTGACACCTTGTCTCCTAAGAGGGGCAGCAGTGAGTATAACCTCAGTTACATGAAACTGTCGCAATCCAGCCAGGAACATCCAGAAACAAGCCACTCAGTCAGCAGCACTGCCTTCATCCCAACATCCCGAGATCAGGAGAAGGAGTACAGAACAGTTTGTGTCAAACAACTGACATGGGGTAGCCAAGCTAAGAATAGCTACCATAGTAAATCACCCCACAAATCACCTCTGCTTTTTAGAAAACTCCTCAAATTCTGCCCAAAGCAAACCAGCCACAGAAAACTTAAAGAAGAGCTCAGTTACTCTAAATAAACACTTATTTGAGATATGTTTCCTGATTTATGTGAAGTGCTTTTTACCATTCTTTTCCACACAATATTTCGGTAACACCTTATTTTAAGGTGTCGTTGTTACACGTGTCGCATATTATTATAATAATAAAATATGCATAATTACCATAAGTAACCTTAAGCCAAACCCTTAGTACATGTAGCTAATTAATATTACTTAGGACTTAAATATATAATTACAGTCAAAGAAGTGTAACAAATAATTCTTATGTTTTAAAGGGTTATGTCATGAGGAATCAAATGTTGCTTAAGATAAAAGATTTATTTATTTATTTTTTTAATTGAAATGACTTGTTTAAAACATGAAATACATCTCATTTCAAGTAGGTAGCAAAAAAGATGAGTGGTGTATGTGTCTGTGGTTATTTTGTGATTTTTTTTCTACCCAGTCTCACGGTATTTATTCATGGCAGGGACACATTTATTTTGTTTTTTTTTCGTAAGTCCAGCACGTTTTTTAAACTAATTGAAATGCATTAAATTGAAAAAATGTGCTGGACTTGTGAAAATAATGGAATAAACGTGTCCCTGGCACAAATAAATAGATTAAATTAAATTTCATGACTATATCACGAATTGCCGTGAGACTGGGTTGGATTTTTCATGTTCTTTCCTTCAAAAGAATTTCCTTCTTTCACTGTGACAACGTTCACAAACATTCTTATTGTCATGTTTTTCCTCCCTCATTTCCTGTCTTCATGCTTTCCATTGTGGTGATCAAGTCAGCACCCTGAAAATGTTTCATGTTAAGCGTAACAAACCAAAGGATAAAGACAAAGTCAAGTCTCTCTTCCGCCGATCTCTGTGTAAGACCTCACATCCTGTCCTTCCTGTAACAGCTGTGCCTTCACTTTCATCGCTTTTTATCTGAATTTTTTTCTTGAAAGTGGTAATCCGAGATAAATTCTTAAACTCCCTAAAGACAAATGGTGCCTCAGCTTTCAGTCCCATAAACTTCATCTCATATCATCTTCATCTCTTGTCATGTTTTATCTCAGCCATGCATGACCTGCTGCAGTCAGAGGGATGTTTGGATGAGGACTCTAGGAAGCAGGAAGATCAGCCAGAAGATCAAATAATGCAGCGTGCTATTGCCATTTCAAAAAAACACTCTAAATCGTCATCTTCTTTTCATCGCTACTCTTCCATAGACAATCATACGATAATCTGTAATCAAGGTACAAAGTCAAAATGCACATAAACACATTATGCAGTTAATCTGTCCTGTCTACACATATATACTTTAGTGTTTATATATATATATATATATATATATGCAAAGAAACATTTTAACAACCAAGCAAACTATAGCAACTATAAAGCAATATACTGTAGGATAAAAACCACTCGGAACAGCATAGCAACACCTTGGCAACCCAGAACAGAATAATAAAAGGCTAAAAAACACTAAAGTTGTGTCCAAAATGAAATACTATACCCTATGTATGTACCATGTACTTACGCATTCAACCTTGTAGGGCATGGAAAAATGCACAGTTATTTCAATTGAGATGCAGCTTTAGCAACTGCATAAAAATACCTTGGCAACCGCCAAAGTACCCTGCAACATCCTAAAATCCACTCACCTTAACAACCACAAAGAAGCATTCTACCAGCCAATAACTTTGTATTGCAGCCACATCTTGCGCATGGGCCAACACCATTTCACCACTTTGGTGCTTCGCCGCTTTGCAGAATAAAAGTCTTAATACTAATTATCCACCTTTGATACATCTTTTTTTTAAAGTAACTGTAGTGTATATCTAATGTATCTAACTGCTTGTTTACACATTTTTTAATTCAGGTAAAGGTTTTCAAGGAGACACAATTCCAGCAAGGCAAAATGGCACTGAAGGCCAAGATAATGGTAATAATTTGTTGGCAACTACACTTTCAGAGTGATGCATGATACTGTTGAACTTAAAAATTTCTACAATTTCCTAATAATTTACTCATCCATGTCTTTCTTCAGTCACAAATAAATTAAAGTACATGAATTTTCTCAATATAGTGGACTTTAGCTAGGACCAACAGGTTTAAAGTCTAAATTGCAGTTTCAATGAGCTTCAAAGGGCTCTACAAAAGGAATCTGGGTCTTATTTAGCAAAATGCTGGGTATTTCTCTTAAAAATTACTAATTCGTATGCTTTTTAACCACAAATGCTTATCCTGCACAAGCTCTTGGAAAGGTGACACGTGGTTTTTCGTCTGTGTACTTTGGTTCAAAAAGGTAGCTTAAGTAATGTTAAAACCGTCTGACATCATCGACATCAAGCTGCACTGAAACTTTAACCTATTGGCCGCCATTTAAGTCCACTTAATAAAGAAAACATTTTCTTAAAAAATATATATTTTGAACTGAAGAAAGACAGACTTGCATCTTGAAAGCCATTGGGGGAGAGTAAATTACTTGAAAAATTTAATTCTGGAAGTGAACAAACTTCCTCTTTATGATTTCACCAGGCCTGAATGGCAAATCGAGTCGTGCCCCAAGCGCGAGCAGTGGCGAGTTCAGCATAAGCCTGGAGAATGAGGCCTGGTCCAGTGATAGCAGCCCCCTTCCAGATCCACTCTCATCCAATCGGCAGCGATTCAGTGACTGCCCTTCCCCAGCCCGACCCAACCATGAGGATCTCAGGCAGGGCTACATCGCTTCAGGGAGTGGAGTACGCAGAACCAGCAGTGGGAGATCTGCTGGAGAACGTCCAGCCCAAAAGCTGGACAAAGCAAGCATTGGACTGTATAAAACACAGAGCGTGCAGAGTACAGAGTCTGAGTCTAAACCTGCTCTTGAGACGCAGGGGAAGTCCTCCTCCGTATCGGGTTGTTTGAACTGCTTTGCCACACCAATGCAAAGCCCTAAACCAGGCCAGGCTCTGTCTACTCTGCCCCGGGCCAGCTGTGTCATCTCAACGTCAGAAGGCAACAGTCGGCGTGCCAGTGTGCATAGCACTATGTCAGTAAAGTCAGTGGGATCGGTGTCAAGTAAGAACGGTGCTGAACCTCAGCCTGACTCCAGTGGAGAGGTATTAAAACAAAGCCCTGTTCTTGAAGAGGAAGACCACAAACCAGAACAGCTTTTTGATTCATCATTCACCATCGATTCAGTCTTCACAAACACAATTTTCAGTGAGTGAAGTTGATACCAGTTAGAAAAGGTATTTGTTAACCCCTTTAATTAAATCGTACCAGAATCATATAAACGCAAACATCTTGACCATGTGAAAGGTAACTATGCACTATGATTATGTTATCTCTGAGGAGAATTTAGGCATAATCAGTCAGGAAGCCAAGAAACAATCCTTGTCCATGAGCAATCCTCATCTAAGGCTCTTAATTTGTCTTGGTGGACACATGTATATTTTTTCCTCATCACTCCATATTTTGTCTCCTAATCTTTTTTGTTTGCATTTTAACAATGTGGTAACTGATCCCATGTTTGGTTGTTTGTTTTTATTACGTGCACGAAATGAAAATTTAATACAAGTGTCCATCTGAGCATGTAGCATAAAAAGTGATGTGGTTCATTTGTTCTGACTACTGTATATTACAGTCATTTATTGTTTGCCGTATAGAAGAGCAGTAATATTTAGCTGAAATTGACCTTGTGTTTGTTAAAAACCAGTGAATATCTCAGATTACCTGTGTATCTCGCTTTACTTTCATCATGTTTTCCTTCTAACGTAATAAATCCCTGCTAGTTTGTTTGTTGTGCTGATTTGTGCTCATGTTTCCTATTGTAAGCAGGTTTAAAATATGAATAAAAAGACTGTGATTTTTGATTAATAGTAAAGCCTCACTGTAGACAATGTGGTTTTAGATGACTGCTGGCCCAGTATGTTTGAAATGTTCATCCACTGAAAGGTCAGAACTTTTTCTATTGCTATAACAGAGACAATACAGTAACGTTAGCCACATTACATTACCATTACTCTTGTTCTATTTGATAATGATCAGGGCTTTGCTACAATCTGTATTGTTAAAAGCACTATATAAAAAAATTAAAAAGTGACTTGACTAGTACACAGCCAACCGATGGCATGTACATAAGCCAGCTCTCGCCCCTGGTTAGGCTTTACATAAAACCAAAACAATCAAAAATGCGCTTTAAATCCGGATCTGAATCAAATGATTTGCTATAAGTGATCTGATTGAAGCGCTTCGAATCATTCTTATGAATAATAATCATTCTCTATCATGACTTTTCAGGTTTTTGTTTTTGTTTTCAAAACTACTTCCCACCCCCACCCGCTTTTTTCACAAATATATATATATATATATATATATATATAAGGTATTACTTTAATATAATAACAGAAACCCACTTCTTTCAGTAAGCGCAAACAACTGTGATAGGTTCATCCTGATAAGGGCTGAGAAAAGTAACATTCACCACGCGCGTTCGTTTAGCTTTAAATTAGTGACGTTTATATGTAAAGACATATTTAAACAATTATAGCAAGCACATTTAAACAAGAACTTTGTGAAGCTTCTAGTACACAGAATAAAGGGTAAATGCAACAACAAAATACGCGTATAAAATGCGTTCCGAGCGTGTTAATTTTACTTATTAAAAATTAGAGCCCCATTAATTGTGGGATTATGTCGCCACCGTGTGTCTGTGTTTTGAACTGCATCCTGCGCAATACATTGTGGGATATACTGTCATGGCGGCGCCCTTAGAGCAGAAATGACATCTAACTTCAGATATTATTTGCTAGTGTTGATTTTTTTTTTCTTCACACCTCTGCTTTAAAGTATTTATACTGACTGAATAGAGCGGTGACTGTCTTGAGTGCACCTCATCGTATTTAGTAAGTAGAAAACGTCACATGAAGGGAATTAATCTGCCTTGAACTACTAGGATTAATATTATAAACTAATGCAGTTTTACAGATGTGTGTAAAGATACAAAATGTGCCTTGGTGTTAGCGTGTGTTTTATGATTATGACATTTATCACGGTAAGACCATGTATATGAACATAAACTGTGGTAATAGCAAGACTTTTGGCATGTGCAAGGGTAATATGGCTGGAGTACCATGTAAATACAATGACACATACAGTAATCATTCACTGCGTTTACTGTAACTCAATTTTTTTTCATTAGAAAGTCTGCAATGAAGCGGATAGCAGCCTTGATTGGCAGGACTGCAGCGTCCTGTTGGCATCATGGGAGCCCACATCTTCCCCCTCTACCTGCCTGGGCCCCCGGACCTCCTTACACCTATCCGCAGATCCGACACCTGGCTGCAAAACAGGTCGGTCTCGAACCGTTCGCTAATGCTTATCAGAAGGGTCACAACAGTCCAAAGCAGATTAGTTGAAGATTCCTGATTATAGTAAAAACCAGATAATTTGGATGCCTTGTGTGCTGAGCAGAACGTGCTTTATTTGTCCTGCTGTAGAATAAGAGTCAGAAGAGGAACTCCAAACCAGTGAAACTAGAGAAACAACAGAAGCAGCAGGTGGAGATCAAAAAGAGGATGACCGTGTCAGAACTCGCCAAGGCCATGAATAAAGACATTGGTGAGTGTTATGATAAGGCCAAGCCTGCATTTATTTGAATAAAAGCAGGATACGTCTTTTAAATGTAAAGTCGCCAACACCAAAGCTCAAAGGATATAAAAAATGATTTTTAAAACGTTCACATAGTATGTACAGCTTTGTTTTGGTCTCGCCGACTCAACATTTTTCCTGCTTCCCTTTTTAAGAATATGACATTTAAAATAACATCATTTCTTGATAATAGCCATCTTTTGTTAAAGTTTTGATCAATTTCATCCACCCATGCTGAATAAAATTATTTTCTGTAGAATAAAATATCTAACTGGGCCAAAAATGGTCATAACAGTAATGTATATCTGTGTTATTCCATCTTAAGATCATGTCTATGAGGCCCTGCTGAACATAGATGTCGATCTGCACGAGTTGGAGCCCGACACAGTGCTGGAAGAGAATTGGATAAAAGAAGCAGTAAAGAGATCGGGAATGAAACACAAATGGGCCACACTGGTAGAAACCAAAGTCAGAGAAAACAAAGATATCCAGAGACAGTGAGGATGATTTTAGTGATAAGTTTATATATGCATCATTTGTCCCTCTCTATGATTAATGTTTGATTGCTGTCAGACCTCCCCCAGATCCCGCTCGGTTAGTTCCTCGAGCTCCAGTGGTGACCATCATGGGTCATGTAGATCATGGAAAGACCACCCTGCTGGACAGTCTGAGGAAGAGTCAGATCGCTGCTCAGGAGGCGGGGGGAATCACGCAACACATCGGAGCGTTTCGGGGTACTGAAAACACAAAATGTCACAAAATCAATAAGAAAAATCGCAACAATGCAGTTTTGACAGCGGCATATAAATATTAAATAATGCACCAAGTTATTTGCGGTATCTAAACAAACTGACAAACAAATTTATCTATTCGTAAATACGTATAAGTGTATCTGTTGCTGCTGTCATACGATGGAGCTTATGTAATGAATGCTAAAAAGGAATGATGATCTGTTTTATGAGATTTAAATACAGTTTTTGTTGTATAGTTTGATGTGATTATTTATTAGAGTGTTTAAATGGTCATCAAATTTACTGACAAAATTTAAAGTGTCCTTAATGGCTGAAATTTTTCGAATGCATTTGTGTTTTAAATTGCGTTGTCCCAAATAATACCCCGATGCAAATTTAGATTTTCATAACCCTTGGTTCCAAGACTTTGCTGTTTGAGGGTTAAACTTCAGACAAATAGTAGGTTTCTTGAAAACAAGAAATAATTCCTTAATAATATGTGCTGTTCTTTTTGGTGTCCACTGTAAGCGAGCACATTTTGTGACCGAACGAGCCTGTTTCCTGTTCAGTTCAGCTGCCCTCAGGTGAGAAGATCACTTTTCTGGACACACCGGGTCATGCAGCGTTCTCTGCCATGCGGGCACGTGGAGCCATGGTCACTGATATAGTCATCCTGGTGGTCGCAGCTGATGATGGTGTGATGAATCAGACTATTGAGTCCTTACAACATGCCAAAAAAGCCAAAGGTAATATTCTGTTTATAAGTTATGATTGAAATTACAATTATTATATATAAATAAAATAACTAATTGTTTATGTATAAATTAAAATGTATGCATAAACATATGACATGACAAATTGTTATCATTACATTATTGCATCGATTTAGTTTATTTATCATAATTCTGTGTTTTGATCTGCAGTGCCGATTATCGTCGCTGTGAATAAATGTGATAAACCTCAAGCCGACCCCAAACATGTGAAAGAGGAGCTTGCGGTCCATGATGTTGTCTGTGAAGAGTTTGGTGGGGAAATACAGGCCATCCACGTGTCTGCATTAAAGGTACCACAGTCCTGCGAAATATATATATATATATATATATAGACTCTTATGCCATGCTTACATTCTTTATGTTATAGGATAACATCAATAATCACATAATAGCAAAAAACAAGGAACCAAGTGGCTTCTGGATGTATGAAGTTAGTTGTAGAAGAGGCAGTAGTACTGTAAATCCATTGCTTTTGAAATACATTTTGCATGAATAGTGTGCTTTTCCTCTTAAATAATGATCTTTTTTAAATATATTTTAGTATCTAATGCAATAATACTTAAAATTTTGGCATGGTGTTAGATGTCCTATAATTTTTGTGGTGTCTTCTCGTGACCGTGTGACTTGTCAGTGTTAATATTTGTTCACTCTCACTAGTTTTGTTACAGATTTATTATATGTGAATGAATATGGCAGCTGTTAGCGTGTCATTTTTTTGCAGGGGGACAATTTATTACAGCTTGCTGAAGCCACGGTGACGCTGGCAGAGGTCCTGGAGCTGAAGGGCGACCCCACAGGCCTGGTGGAGGGGACAGTCATCGAGAGCCGCTCAGACAAAGGCAAGGGGTGAGTGGAAACAAGACATCATTACAGTGTCAGAGAATCTGAAGAGCTACACTTTATATCGTATCAAAGGTTTTCCCATCAGCTGTTGTGTTTCCACAGGCCGGTTACCACAGCCATCATCCAGCGCGGCACTCTGAGGAAGGGCTGTACGCTGGTGGCGGGAAAGTGCTGGGCTAAAGTGCGCTACATGTGTGATGAGTATAATCAGGCCGTGAGTGAGGCCGGACCCAGCATGCCTGTGGAGATCGCGGGTTGGAAAGACATTCCCTCTGCTGGTGAGGAGATCCTGGAGGTGGAATCAGAGGTATCTTATACACTGTTTTAGAGAGCTAGATACTACACTTTTGTAGCATTTTGCATGATATGTTTTACATTAGTGATCAAAAAGATTTTCTTTTTAATGTTTAAAAGAAAATTGTCTTAGGCTTACAAATCAAAAATACAGTAATCTTGTGAAGTATGATTACTATTTAAAACAACTGTTTTCTGTTTTATACTAATCTATTTTAAATGTAATTTATTATATAATAAAGATTGGAATAATGATTCATAAAATTCAAATTTGATCACAGGAATAAATCATATTTTAAAGGTTATTTTAAATTGTAATAGTATTTCACAAATAAGTGCAGCCTTTGTGAGCGTATGAGACTTCTTTCAGCAACATTAAAAAATGTTAATGGTTTCAATCTTTCGAATAGTAGAGTATGTTATGACTGGCATAGTTGACGTAGGTTTTTTTTCCTCTCAGCAAAGGGCCCGTGAGGTGGTGGAGTGGCGCTGCTACATGGAAGAAGAGGACAAGATGAAAGAAGATCAGCAAGCTATCGAAGCCAAGCAAAAGCTGTATCAGGAGAGCTATAAGAAGGACCGGGAGAGCACGGCCCATCTCTCCTGGAGACAGAGGAGGAAGGCCCTGTACCTGGCCAACAAACACAAACTCCACCACAGGGTCGATGAGAAAACCACAATCCAAGAACTCACACTGCCCATCATTGTCAAAGGTGAGATGATAGATCCTCTGCTTCAAGAAGAGGATGATCATTTTAAAGAGTTTTATCATCTGAAAACAGATAAGGAGAATTTCCATTTCGTGGCAACTTAATATAATATAATGGTGCCAAACAATTAATAAACAATAAATGAGTTTTCACCCTACTTTATTTATATATTTAATGTAATTGGCTGGTCTTTTTTAAGGTGATGTCAATGGCTCAGTAGAAGCTATTTTGAACATCCTGGAAAGTTACGATGCTGATGACCAGTGTGAGTTGGATGTGGTACATTTTGGTGTGGGCGACATCTCAGAAAGAGACATTACCTTGGCGGAGACGTTCTCAGGTAGGAAACGAAACACAATGAAACGAAATCACCCCTTTAATCCATTCAGATCAGTGATTCTCACCCACAGACCCCCGGGGGGACTTCTATACAGAATGTATAGGCTAGAAATTACTATTGTGAGTAAAAAAGTAATAAAAATAAAACGAATTATTATTATAAAAAAATTATTACAAATGTTCTAAATTAGACTCTACATAGTCTACATAATTTATAGTCTTTTATAGAAATGTGAAAATATAAGTAATAAAAAGCATAAAACAATAGCATTCGGTTCCATTTAGAGTTATGGAATTTAATTATTAAACTTTTTTTCCCCGTTATATACAGTATGTACTGCCGCTAATAGTTCCTGTAAGTATAAAAATTGCCAAGAAAACCTTCAGACTTTACAGCCCTTGAATGAACTATTGTTTTAAATGTGTTTGTTAGCCTTGTCAAAGTGTCAAACCTTCTGTTATTTTCTTGAATTCTCTCCATGTCCTCCTGTTCAGGCATCATATATGGGTTCAATGTCGCTGCAAATAAATCTATTCAGCAGATGGCTGCTAAGAAGGGCATTCCCTTAAGATTAAACCGAGTCATCTACAAACTCATAGATGAACTCAAAGAGGACCTGAGCAGCAAACTGCCTCCAACCTCAGAGCAAAATATAATTGGTAAGTGTAACTTTAATATCACATATTATTGATGTTTAGCTCTATTAAAGGTTCTTTTTTTTAGCTTCACCTGTCATGCTTCCCTTACAACCAGGCCTAAATAGATATAATATACAGACTTTCCTGCACTGATGTTGATCTGTACATTGAATCATAAGCATAGTAAAGTGTTGAATAGATCTGAGAGTGCTACAGACAATGTTGGTAACTGAAAGCGTGAACAAATTGGTCAAAATGTGAACATCGCAGTTCTGCAGGTGGGCCTACCGACGAGTTACTGACTCAAACTTAAACTAATGAGGTTGAACGTTGTGTTTTCTCCCTCACATTTCAGGGGAGGCCTCCGTTCTGGCCACGTTTGAGGTGACAGTTGGGAAAAAGAAGATCCCAGTGGCTGGCTGTAGAGTTCAGAAGGGCCTACTGGACAAAAAGATGAAATACCGACTTGTTCGAGGGAGAAATATTCTCTGGGAAGGTAAACCTATGCTGATAGCTGTGTTAAAAAGATACCAATATAATGTTTTACTGTTGTTGTTTTTTAATGCATTTGTTTCCTTCTTCAGGATCCGTGACAACACTGAAACATCTGAAGGATGATGTTCTGACAGTGAAGACAGGCATGGAATGTGGCCTTTCTCTAGATAATGAAGAACTTGAGTATAAGCCTGGGGATGAAATTATTTGTTACAGTGAATCTGAGATCAAACAGAAAATATCTTGGGATCCAGGATTTTAAGGGACTGAATGTAGTTTACACACATGCTGTAGCAAACCTACTTATAGCCACCAACAGATAATAATAATAAAAAAAAAAATTTTGACTCTAGATATGAAAACTGAATCAAGTGTACATAATGTATCTTGTAATGTAAATAAAAATCAGGATGAGTCACATTTTCAAAAAAAGTATGATTTTTATCCTACTTCACACATATTGTTTCATATATTTAACTTATTGCACAATATAGCTTTTGTAATAAATTGAACAAACATGTACTTTTAAAGTCAAGATGATAATGACATTCCAGGTATATGGGGCAAACACACACACACACACGTGTCATATTTAAGGTATGTAACAAAGGTAGACCGTAGAAAAATCAATATAAGCCAACATTATCTTTGTTTTGTTTTAGTTCCTCAAACTTGTCATTGTTTAGAACCAGTCTTCCCAAACTTGGATATAGAAACATTTCTAAATTAAAATTTTTAAAGTTTATAAACATTTATAGAATCTTCAGTCATGTGAATTTTATATATATATTTTTCTAGATATGTCAAGCTCTACAATATTTTGCGTAGAAATAGAATAGCTACTGTTCTGAGGGGAGGGGAGGGGGGGCAAAGTATGACAAGTGACTAGAATATTAGCATGCAGAAGTGTCCACATTCATTGAATGTACACCTTTAAAAATGTTAACATTAGCATAAATTATACTTGAAGAAAATACTCCAGTGGAAAATAAAATATCGAAACAACACTTTGCATTCTGCATATCCTGTCACAAAGAATCCCTTTACCATCCATTTTATTCAACTCCTCTCTTTTGCATATTAGCTTGAATACCTAATAAAACTAGAACCCCAAAAAGTGATATTAAAATCAAGACTCGAGAGTTTCATTGTTGAGTGTGGCAGGCCAAATTTATTTACAAAGTACAAACTCCAGAACAGATCATCTCCTGTATTAAACAGAGCATGTTGTCAGGACCGTACTTCACTTGTCCTCTGGTTTGTTGAAGCAATAAGTCAGGCAGCACTTCCCGCAGTAGTGACGGTCAAAGTGGCTGGCCATGAACACCCCGGCTCCACATTCATCTGCAGGACACTCGCGGCGCAGGCGGTGGATCTTGCCGTTTTCATCAACCTGAGGATCAAGATGGACAACATGAAATCATACTAGTAACTCACAAAACTGAAAATAGAGCACATGCAGCTGACAAAAAGACCGGGTTTAAGAGAGGATTAAACAGACCTTGTAATATTTCAGCACAGCGAGCTTGACCTTCTTTCTCTTGTGCTTGTTCTTCTTGGGGGTGGTGTAGGACTTCTTCTTCCTCTTCTTAGCACCACCACGAAGTCTCAGCACAAGATGCAGTGTGGACTCCTGAATGAATGATCCCAGTGAAGTTAGCTGAAATATATTACATGACAGGAAAATCAAGGAACCTAAAATTCTACACGACTATACCAACCTTCTGAATGTTGTAGTCAGACAGGGTGCGTCCATCCTCCAGCTGCTTGCCAGCAAAGATCAACCTCTGCTGATCAGGAGGGATTCCTGCGTTCAATACAAAGCAATCAGCCTCTCGTCAACCTGTGCAATGCTGTTAAATGTGTGTGTGTGTATATATATATATATATATATATAGTATGTGTGAGCAAATATAAAAAATAGTATGAGATTATAGAGAGATTAGGGAACTAACCTTCCTTATCTTGAATCTTAGCCTTGACATTTTCAATAGTATCAGAGGGCTCAACCTATAATACATGTAGAAGAGATAAACACGTGTCTTAAATAACAGTAAACTGCTCTCAAACCAATAGCTATAAACATTAATGTACAGGAAACCAGGGGAAATAACGAATTTTTCCCAATCATAAACCACTGATTCTGAGGTCTAATCCTGATCTCTGTTGTTTTTCTTTTGTTGAAAATTTTTCATTTAAAAATTACGGTTTACACGGGTTTTTTTTTTACATGTAGACGAACAATTAGTTCACTGTAACTGGCACCTATTAATATTGAGGCCGTCAACTGAAGGTAAAGTTAGTTAAGATATTGGTTTACTATAGTTTTTTTTTTAATTATTATTAATACAGGTTTGTGTAGTCAATTGTATGCGCATTTGACATACAACTCTACTGCACCAGTGTAACGTTAGCGGAGCCACATGACTTGTTAGCATAAAGCTAGGGCGTTAATATAAATACACAAATATGGCTTTTACTTACGTTATAATGCTACCTGTGCTTAACAATTATACTTAAGAGTCATTTAGTGCAATATAATTAGCCCTGCATAGACAGGCATTGCAATAAAATAAAAGACAAAGTGTCGAACTGTCTCGCGCGGCTCTGCTCTGCCTCACCTCGAGGGTGATGGTTTTCCCCGTTAGGGTTTTCACGAAAATCTGCATCTTGAAGTTCAATCCACCTGTGTATAAGACAGAAGAAAATGTTTCTAGGTCGCCTTAAAGCATTTATCTATGCGAACATTCAATTTATTTCGCCATTATTCGTTCGTAAGAGACACTCACCACCAGCTCTTAGATGGCGGAAATCGAAAAGGGTCCTTCAAACGGTACAACGTGCTCTTCAGCGCTTTAAGACTGCCCGACGAACTGCCTGAAGAAAAAAATCCATTAAAAAAGTGGGTTATTTTAAGCGTTTAACAGTGTTGAAAATGTTTAATTCTAGTTTTAATTCGTACTATATACGCTGTTATTTTACCCTTTAACATATAACTGTTAACTATATCATTTTGTATTTGCAATTCATTAAGCTGTTAAAATCGATTGTTTTAACGAAACTAAACATATTACAGTCTATGCAGATTCAAACATATGTCCGCTGATAAATGTGTACTTCTACAGCTAAACCTATTACTAAACACAAAACACTTTTGCCCCATATAGAATTTAAAATATCTCTCTCTTTCTCTAAATTGATAGTATTTAAAACTTTTTCTGCATAAATATTGTTAACGTGAGCACGAATGTCAGAAATGTAGGCTACATTCGTCACCAGGGGCGCTATAACAAGTACTGGCACTGCAAAAGCAACGTTGCAAGAAGAGGATTTGAGAGTTGCGCTCCACAAATGAAAATTGATTAGTTGACTCTATGTGGTCACTACTCTGGTCTTCTAGCTATTTTAAATGCTTGCAGTGTTCTACAAAGTCTTTCTGACAAGCAAGCTGAGGTTTTTCTTCCTCTTTGTTGTAGTACATAATTTATCCTTTGCAGCCATTGATAGAGCATCACAGGCCAATATACCCAGTTAAGTGCACAACAGCACGTCTTATGTGAATATTGTGTAATCTTGGATTTGTAACCAGTGGCTCCAGTCTAATATTTTGCTCTGCAGAAGCAGAATGAGGGAATTGGATGTGTTAAAGTTTTGCATACAGAGCTGAATTACATGATTTCTGAGTGGTATGTTCCTGTACACAATTTTAATAGAATGTAGCACATTAATTCTTTGCTTAAACATGAGTATGCAATGGCCTTTAGATACGAGACAAATGACCCAGCAAGCATAAGTGGTTACTGTTGACATCTAGGTGCTACACAGTGTTACGGAGCTGCTTCATGAAGAAAGCAGTACAAGCCTGTAAACTGTGTGTGCCATGATCTGTTCCAAAAACAGCCTGACTTAAAACTTAAAAAATCTAATCTTGTTGTATAAACTTAAATTCCTTTAGTCAAGACTACAAAAAAAGATTTTGTAATTTCTAATAGATAAAGTTTTGCCATGCATAATAGATAAGATTTTGTCAGGTTAATTACTCTATAGATAGGTAAGATTTAAAGAGTATTAGTCCAAGTAACATGTTTGTAGCCAATGCTTTATTACCTAAACCAAAGAGCACCTCCACACCTTCCAGCACAATGCCGATATCTTCAAATTATGCTTTAAAAAATTGGTCCCCAAAATGGTCTTCTTGATGTCCACCTCGGTTTTTTTTATGCAGCATGTTTCGTTTTTTCATTAATTTTGATGAAAACTCCAATACAGCCATTAAGAAACGTGTATTCAGCTTGTTTTAGATTTCAATGGATTAGTTCTAAACAAATAAATTAATAAATAGCAGTACAGTAATGTAATAAAATGTACTATTTACCCAAAAACATTAGAAGTAATATAATATAATACAAATTTTTGGAGAGAAACAACCCAGAGTTATTTTCCGTGAACTACTCAACTTCCATAGCACATTCATACAGCCACGAGTTATTTGAAAACAACGCTTTGGCCACCAGATCACAGCCAAACTCAACACCTTTGGGAAACTGACATGATGCACTCTATAAAGGAAAATAATACAGTGGCTTTGTAAATATCACAATAACAAATAGCTATTGTACCTTAAAATCACTATCACTCAAGTGGAAATTCCAAACGAAAAATCCAACATTTTTTTTTTTTTTTTCAATCTTAATATTTGAAGAACAAGTATGAACACATTACACTCACTGTTTTAAACTATTTCACCCAAAAATAAATGTGCTTAAAATGTATTATTTATCAGAAATGAGTGGGGGAAATTTAGCATTAAAATACACTCAAAAAACCTTGTTACACATTACATGTAATAAATATAATAATAAAAATTTATTTCATACAAGTAACCCTAAGCCCAACCTTATCCATGTAATAAGTGCACATAGTTAATTAATATTAAAATAAAGTGTAACTGGACATTTAAAAATGTTTTCTTTTTTACTTATAATTTATTTGATTTCGATTATATTTCAGTTACAGAAGGTAAAATGTTTTATTTACCAGTACAAAAATGAGGGTGAGTAAATAACAGAATTTTAAAACACTGTTTATATTTCATTGGGAAGATCTTTAGGATATGATGTGTGAACATTCAGTGTAATAACATTTCCGCAATTATACTGATTTCTGTCAACTAGGCAGTTCCTGGTGAAAACCCCTGAGCCATTACTGATGTTATGATTGGGTTGTTTGTATCTTAGTTAGAATTAAATAGCTAAGCTTGTTCAGTGTGATAATAAGAGTTTGTTTGCTTAAATGAATGCTGTTCAATGCCAAGTGAAGCCGCACCCCTGCTGTAAGTGAGTCTTGACGAGGTTTCAGTGAAGATTACAGTTCATTGCCCTGCAAATTCCACTACTAAATATCAGCCAAATTCTTCTTCCAAATTTGGAACAACAAACCCACAAAACACCCTGAGAAGAAGAAGACTAATGTTACTCTCAAAGAAACCTTCTGAAATATCTTGACAGAGCGCTGGAGCCACAATAATCCATCAGTTTTCTATGAGTGTTATGTCTCTTTCTTCCTATGCTACTTTGACAGTTTTACATTTTAGGGACTAGTGTAAGAATGACATTTAACTGATTAATTAATTTGCTTAAAATCTTGTTTTAATAGGAAATTAATAAGATACTGCCATGGCAACAATATTTTTTTAAGATTCCTGCTACATGAATCAGCAGCTTGAATAAGGTGATTAAAGCTAATCTTTAATGGTTTATCCTAAATCTCTAAAATGGTTTTATCCTGAGACCTAAAAATATATTCCTGCATTCTTTCTCTTGAAGATGGATTATGAACTGACGTTTGCACAAGACAAAAAAAGATAAGATCAGAACAAACTAACTAGCAGGCCAGATTAGAAGATGCGCACCAAACATCTCTACGATTAATCAATCAGTAGCAAAGGGCATGCTATCAGTCAGCCCACGCTGGCAGGACTCCAGTGTAGCACAAAGACCCCGCAGAACCGGTTTGCTTCCCCATTGGCGTCTGGATGACAATGGAGACTGTAGTATCTGGAGAGGACAAACTATCCCTCAGATCTGCCTTTGTTCTCTTTTCATAGCACAGAGGGCAGACAATGACATCTGTCCAGCAGACATGCACTGACTCACCACAGCCTGCAATAAAACAAGATAACAAGAAGACCAAAGATCAACTTAATGTATTAAAACAGATGACGATCAATAGCTCATAAATTGTGCTATTTTTGACCATAATTATAATAGGAGTTGCTAAGACTTTAAATTGCTTTTATTTGCTAAAAAAGTTTTTTTAAGAGCACTATGCATTTTTCAAGTGCTCAGACTTTACTCACAATAAAGGAGAGGCCCAGGACACATATAATGAGGGCAAAGTAATTTTATCAGATTTCTTGTCAGTCTGGATCCACCTGGATTCCTTTGTTGCATGCATGTGTGACAGGGAAAACATTTACATTACATGCATGTGCTCCAAGTACACAGTGTTCCGAATTTGCATAGCAGATCAGCGATAACCTACAAAGCCTGAGAAGAAATATGAAATAAAAAATAAAAATTCAAAAAGTAATTCAACCTTTAGATAAAATTCAAAAAACATTTTGTAGACTATGTTTTTTATTAGTATCTTTTTGTTGTTTTTCATCTAATAACTTTGTATCATATATGTTTTTGTTTTTTTTTATGGCCATATAACGATATATGGATAAAATGGAGGAAAGGTAAATAAAAACTCAATTTGATTAAGAAATATGTAATTTTCCACAGCTTCTGTTACCTATATGGATAAAAGGTCAAATGTATTTCTGATAGCTTATAATGTAAATCAATGAGATCCTTATGACAGCATAACGATTGCCACTGTATCTCTTACTGTAGTAAAGTATTTAAATACTTCATCAAATCCCTTTAGTTTTTATTTTGGGGTGGTGAAACGTATAACGTAATACAATGGTGACTGACAGAAATCAGATAAAAGTTCTACAATAGCCTGTTGTATTATATTACAAACTTATATATTTTAACTTTTTTTTTTTTGTTTAGGGTTTTTTTTTTTAGGAAAATCGATTAACTTAAGTTGCTTCAGTCAACTATGATCATTTATTATATAGTTAAAAATCCCCCAAAATGTCCCAGCAAAAAGATACCATTGATATTAAGGGGGGCATTTATTTTTATTATAAAATTTACCTCCTAAAAAGGTATGAACTACTAATAAGAGCGCAGAACGCATTTAGACAATTGTGTGGAATAAGTTCTTCAGCAAAGTATATCACACAGAAGTAATATGAACAAAAGGATTCATGAGAAAGTCTTGACTCATGATCGCATGAGTCTGTTTAGTCTATGTTGTAATGCATCAACAAACACTGAATCATCTGAATAAACGTATTCGCAATACTTGCAATAATTTCGCAATCAACGCACGAGATGCTATGCTATATTGTAAATAGTCAAGGTTAGAGAGTGGTGCTTTAGCATGGCATCATCTTTTTCATTTAGATAAACAATGGCTAGATCTAGCAAATATTTAGAACATATAGCTAATATTTATAAATAAAAACAATGGCAAGCTATCAGTGCACTTGCAAACCATTGTGAATTTTAAAACTGCTTGCAATGCATCCCTGCAGCCATTTTCCACATTTCTGGTAAGGAAGAGAAAGCATGCGGGCGCGGCTGCCCCGCCCCCTTTAACCACTAACCCAATGGAATACCCATACATTTTAATATCCCGCCCCTAATTCAGCGCGTAACCTTGCACGCAACGAGGCGCTTGGGCGTCGCCGAACCGCCCCTTTTCACTGTTCAGCCAATAAAAGAGTTGGCCAAATTTGCATATACTTCCCCTAACTAAGCGTCTAGTCAAACAGTTGCGCCGTTTCTGCGTTTTAGGCCCGTGTTGAACCTGACGCGCACTCGGTGTTGTGCTGCTGAAGTTTTGAAAAGCTATTTTCTCAGAGATTCAACTCGAAAAGCCTGTTTTTTGAAAAAAGTTACTCTTATATAACCGTGTAAAATTATTCTCCACAATGGATGATATAAGCTCCACGACTCCCTCATATGGCTTTCAGCAGGATGATAAAGAAGAAGAATTCCGAGCAGACAAACACAAGAACTCGTTGATCGATGAAGATTTAACGCAAAGAGAAGCAGAAGCTAATGTCTTAGACGTCGATGATATCTTAGATCTGGCTGGAGGAGCAAAAGATGCGCTGGAGAGGCACAGGTCCACATTGCCACGTACCGAAGAGGCTCTGCTGGACTTTACAGAACCAGAGGCAGAACCATCATCCACCTTTAAACCAGAGCCAGAAGATGTCAAACCAGCACCGATCAGTGCGTTTGTAGACGCAACAACAAAACCGACGAAATCAGAAGAAAAAGATGAGAAAACAACAGTCACTCCATCCAGATCTACCTCTTGTTGTTCATGTAAGTAACTTAACTTATGTATTCGCAACTTATCATTCGAAATTGAACTTGAATAAATATGGATTTTAGGTGTTGGCACTGACAAGAGTAAACGTAAATAACTTTTCTTTTTTTTTTAATCCACCCAACATGTTACACCGGGAACAATTGACATGACGTCAGATCCGTTTGAATTATTAACGTTACATGTATTAATCAAGACTGACTGACTTTTTACCTACTTTTCTGTTGCTGTAACACACTTGGAGGTTTATATTTAACGTTACGTTTCCGATTCGTATGCTTACATCAACAAGTGTTTAACTGATGCTTTTGCAGCAGAGAAAAGAGGTTTTAAGAACTGGTTAGACTCTAGAAACTAGCGCACATTACTGACTCGTTCAGTGGTTACAGTGTTCGTCAGCTTCGTGACCGCGGACGGGATTTTGAAACGATAATCGTTGTTCGGAAATTTTGAAAAATTTCAACGTCATCTTGATGGCGTCTCTTTACTGCCATCTTGTGGATTTAACAAGTGTTTCTCACACGAAAAATAATCCCACGAAATGGTTCTAGTTGTCAAACTGTTTCTGGTAGACAATAATTTGTATTTAATGATTAATTTGTTTTATTTGTTTATTTGTATAAATCAGATTTTAATTTAGCACCACATACTTTATAGTCATCTCTCTATTGTAAATAAAGGCTGGACAAGGGTCACTTAGTTAAGTGACCAAGTTTACTCAAAAGTGTGATTGACCTTGAGGAAAACGCGATGACCCATAGTCATAATGGGCTTTATAAATCATTCACTGGACGTTCATACTTCATTGAATCATTACAGCCTAAATGACTGACTGTGTCTGAAACTAACCTGTAACTTCTGCCATACTGAAGACTTTGCACACACTAGCTTCATAAGTGAATTGTTGGTAGATTATTATGAAAAGTGAGATTTTCCATCTTTAAGTTAAAAAATATATTGATATTCCTTTGTTTGTTTTTTTTCAGAGAAATAATGTTAAAGCATTAATAAATAGCATTGTGTAATTTATTTATTTATTTATTTTTTTTTAATGCTCACTTTTCATAATTTGTCCAAAAAAACTGTAATAAATAATAAAATAATAGTTTAATATAAACATTTCATTTGAATGAGTTTAAAGTTTAGTAATGATTTTATTATTTTTAAATAATTTGTCTATTTCATTATTTTATTTTATTTATTTTTTTTCATTTCCAGTTCCAAATATTTCAAAACTAGATTTTTTTCCATTACATTTCTATTTAATTTTTTTCAACTTTATTGCAAATAAGTCCGTTTTAGTTAATAATAACAAGATTGGTGCTTGCTGTTTCTGTTAGGGAAGTTATTTTTGATAATGCGTTTAGAAGAACTTACTCTGTGTGTTACTCAAACGGCGCCCGGATTGTAGAGCGACCCAGCTGATGTGCTAAAACCTCATGTTACTAGTACACGGCGTCCAACACCTTTGAATGTGGTCAGCTGACCTCAGCAGTGCTGGCCTGTGCAGAACGTGATCAGGCAGCTCTGCTAGGAGAGCCCTAGTGCTCTCTCTACCCTTCAGTCCTGTCCTGCCCCAGCCAGAGACTCGTGCCTCCTTCCTCACCCCCGACCACCTCTTCTGCAGACTGGAGTGTATGACTGATGTATGCCAATTCAGATAACACGCCTTCTATGACAACCTCAGGGATGGAGATAAAGCACTGGAAAGAACAGGGTACATGCTTGTTTTGCCCTAAAAGCCTGAAAATGGACTAAGAAGACCATTTTTTGTGTTTGCTTTGTCCGTAAATGTTATTGGGTGAAGCTGTGAGTAAGTTTTGCTCAGTTTTGAGGTCTTGCATGCAGAGGTGCTTGTGGGAGAGAACGTTCTAGATGCGCTGAGAAAATGGTCTGGGGTGTCTTGATTACAAAGCATATTGCACTGGCAAGCATTTATCCCTCTGCCAGAGAATTCTGTTGGCACTGCCTGTTTGCTTCACATAATGTTGTACTGACGGCAAATGAATTCAGTGCAAGTTAAAGAATATATGGTGCAACGTGTCGTAAGCCATTTATTTACCACGATTTGAGGAGTCTTTGTTACATGAGAAGCAGTTTTCTTTATTTTTAATTGGATTTTGTTTGTGTGTGTGTGTGTGTGCATCATTAAGCACTTTGTCATTGTGTTGTAGTTCTTCTCAGATTCTCTGAAGAGAAGGCAGTGCTGGTTAAATTGTTTATGCAAGCTGGCACTGAATGTGGCAATGAAATCAAGCTGGGAACATGTAATGAAGGGTGACGTCTATTCTAAACTTTTGTGAACCCTGAATGCTGGCTTATGAAAGGGTTTCCTGGATAGACACCTACAGTGCCTGACTTTAGAATAAAATTTGGCCATTTTGGGTCAAGAGAAGTCGTTTTTGCCTCTCATGATTTCCAAACGTATTATACAATTCTTGGTCAATTTGTATGCGACCGTTATAAAACAGACGGTTTTAGTTTTGGGCTATTTATTGAGGATATTTTTGCTGCAGTGATAATTAATGCTAAATATTGAATACATGCTATTGTTAAAAGGTTCGATGACAGTGTGTTTAAAGAATACATTAAATTGTTCAAATGTGACAAAGACAGGGTTGTTACTTTTTATTTCAAATGTACCTTCCATCCATCACTGAATTCTGAGGGAAAAGGATCAAAGTTTCTACAAAAATGTTAAGCAGCAAATATTCATTGATATTGATTGATCATATCCACGCCATAACAGTAATACATTAAACCAATTATTCAAATAGAAAACGAGTATTGCTGTCTAGAAATCTGCGCTGGATATAAAATAAATGAAAATAAACATTTTTAGTAAAAAGAAAAAATCAATAAATAAAGGTCCGCTGGCCAAACGCGTTTTGATTCTGATGGACGGTCACCAATATTTTGTAGACTTTTATTTTGTATCTGATCTGTTAAATGTGGTGGATTACGCAGGGACTTTTGTTTTGAAATCATCCAATTCGACCGGAACTGCCGTTTGTCATCGGTGCTGCGTGCTTCTCTTGCGTGTGTTCTTGGCCCTGGCTGTCTGATCGCAGATGAGCGAGATGGATTCCAAACAAGGTTAGTTAGTGACTTAGACAGTTAAACACTCTGTAATTGCGTCCCTCCTCCTCGCGTCACGCTTGATTTATGCTCATATACACATCAATTTGTGTTTACACGAACTGTCGGCGATTTAGGGGAAATAGTAATGATAAAAAGCTGTTTTTATTGCGTGGGGGTTCTTGATAAGGCCTTAGGGCTTCAAGTGTTTTCAGACGTGCGATATAACGGGACTTATTAACATGAATATTTGTGAGCAGATATGTATGCATTATGCGTTGGTTTTCGAAAATGTGATGCATTCATACATTGTGAACTGCTCAGATTCGATAGGCTTATGCAACGGTCTGTTGGCAGGAGTACAAGAGGAAGGGCAGCATGTTCTGCTGAACGAACCCAAGTGCTTCGGACGCATTGATTAAAAACATCAGCTTTTTGCATGGATGATGCGTGTCTTTATGCAGTGAGAGAAGATACCGCACACTTGTTTGCCGTGAACTCTGATCAGACGTATTGGCACATAGGTTTAATTATTGAAGGGTCCTTGACTGACTGTGAGGTTTCTGTCCTATTTTTATCCTCCCTCAGCACTGGGTTTGCTGTAAAGTCAGAATTGAACATGATGTCCTTGTTTAGTGTGTGCAAGGGCTATTTTCTGTTTCTGAGTTTTAGATGTTCAATGTGGTCACAAATAATTTGTATATTTAATTAATCTGTTCCATATGCTTATCTGGGTAGCCACCAGCACATCTAAAGCACACATTTATCCTCTTTTTCAGCTCTTTTATTAGCTACTTAAAACTGAGCATGTTTACTTGCACATCGCCTTTTGATTAAAAATGTGTATTTTTTTTCCTAAACCTCTACTAAGAAAAATTGTGTCAGTGCTTGACTGCTATTAAAGCTTTCATGCATTCGTGTGCTGTCAACATATTTCAGAATAAAATGCCTGGTGTGAATGGAGCATTCAGTTTGATTCATTGATTACTATTGGCAATTTTTAGATTAGCAGCATTGGATGATAATTGCCTGATTGGGCTAGTAACCGAAGTTCCTAAAACTGTATAAAAACAAAAGTTGGTTGTAAATTTCTTGCAATGAGTATTATAACAGTTGAATTGAGTTAAATGACTGCGCAGAATTATTTTATTAAATAAATGCATTATAAGAATACATAAAGCCACACTGAATTTAACACCATTATTAAATTAAGTAATGCTTTTAGAGGTTGTGTGTGTGTGTGTGTGTGTCTATATATGAAAAAAAAAAAATTCATTATGCATTTTCATATATATATATGATTTATATAGTGATGGTATATAAAATATAATTTTGTAGTAAAATAGTTGAATTTAAACATTTAAGTAAAATTAACTATTGCTTCATGTGCGTATAAAAGTGTATTTTTATAGAACTGTTGAATTTAAACACTTATTTACAAAATATTGTTTGTGTAAAATGTTTTTTTTTTTTAATTTATAAAATTGCAGAATTGAAACACTTTATGGGGGAAAAAATAACATTGATATATTAAAGTTCTACTGTAGTCATTTACACACTAATTTATTGGTTCTTGTTCACTGTTTGTTAGACTGTTTACTGTGAACTTGATTTTAAGATTGTTCATGTGCATGCATGATTTTCTGCATTAAAGCAGAGTTGCATCATCTGACTGTTTGGAGCTGACGTAACTCTTCTTTTCTGTCGGCAGTGGTGGACCTGCTGTATTGGCGAGATCTGCAGAGGACGGGGGTGGTGTTTGGAGCCAGTCTGCTCCTGCTGCTGTCCCTCAGCGTGTGCAGTATTATCAGCGTGATCTCCTACATGGCCCTTGCTCTGCTGTCTGTCACCATCTCCTTCAGGATATACAAAGGCATTTTACAGGCTGTTCAGAAGTCAGAGGATGGACACCCCTTCAAGTGAGGACCAACACGTGTCGCACGCGTATTATAGTGTCATCAGCCTCACGTATTTCCCCACCATGTTCACTTTGCATTGCAAAGTGTAAAACGGTCAGGATAATCCTGCTTTGATCAGTTTGCGTTCCAGTTTCTGTAAGGCAGATCTGTGGAGCTTAGCTTCTGGGCTTACATGAGGTGCTTGGTTTTGATCCCCTGCCAAAATTGTAAGCCTCGCTTGTGAAATAGAAAATAAAGAATCTTAAAGTTGTTTTGAAAGAAAAGTGGTTGCGGTATCATCTGGATCTCTCAGAAAGCCCGTTTCAGGCTCCGTTCCAAACCTAGTGAAGCTGCATGGTCAGCTACCTTCAAAGGCAACGGCTTAATTCAAACGAAACCTCTTTAGTAGGTTTAACTTTATTGCTCTATGCGAAAGATGCTTCTTTAGCATAGCGCACAGGAGTCCTGACTCACCGTTTGATGTTAGCTTGTTCATTTTGAAGAGCGTAAGGCAAAGAATTGTAAAATTGGGTAAATGGTGTGCCCTTTAAAAATGTTAAGGCTTACTAAAAAGTGGAAAACATTGAATTGAACCAATTGCTTGGCAAAATGGTGCCAAACATGTATTAAATACTCCTTTGACTAACTAATTGCAGATTCAATCAATAAAATGCCATTAACAAATCATTTAATATTCCAAACATGTAGTGTCGGTCTATTTGTAGGCTTGTTTTGTTTGTTGGATAATCACGCCAATAAGAGTTCATGAACAACTACTACCACCCATTTTATTATACAAATGAGTCCTTTTTAATAATGTCAAATAACTAATCACTACTTCAAGGGTCCGGAGATCACTAGCAGCGAATAGTGTAATTTGGCAATCAAATGTTGTTTACTGAAGCCTTGTATTAAACGTGATGAAGCCTTGTTTACTAAATCATGTGACTTCGGCAGTTTTAATACATGCTTGATCACTGGTTTATTACGAATGATTCACTGCTTCGCGAAACTTCATCAAACTTCGAAACCAGTGATTCCAAAGCAGGTTCTTGAGAGGCTCTGGTCTCATGCTAAACCCTCTTTCTCTTCCTACAGGATGTATCTGGATAAAGATATCGGGATCTCTTCTGAGTTGGTTCATAAGTACAGTGACACGGCTCTGGGGCACATCAACTGTTTGATTAAGGAGCTGCGACGACTCTTCCTGGTGGAGGATCTTGTGGACTCACTCAAGGTTTGTTCCAAGAGACCCGAGGAAATTAAAATCTCAATCTGCGGTTTTCAGTTTAGCCCCTTTTATTAGATTTACAGATCCATAACTGCTCTCAGGGTGAAGATTGGAGAATAAATCTTGTTGTCTTGATGTTTTTTTTTTTTTTATGAGGCTGGTGAACAATAATGCCTCTGTAAGCTGTACAGTTTATGCAAAATTTGATTGTCCAAAACAAAGAACTCTACATATGCGTATGAAAACAGTTGTGCATGTGAGATACGGGTCAACAGATATGGATTTATATTACATTCTGACCAGTATTGTTATATTTTAAGGTTGTTGAGCTAGCTTTGCTGATTTAAATAGACTGTTAAAAATCTGACATCCACTAAATTCTATAATGGTTCCTTCTATTTCCTTGAATAATTGAGTTACAATTGAGGGTTTTTTTTTTTTTTTTTTGTAAGAGCGAGAAATGTAGTATTTTATTCCTCAAGGATGCATAAAAGCGACCAGTAACAGTAAAGACATTTCTTAAAAAAAAAAAAAGTATTATTTTAAATAACCACTGTTTATATATAATATATTATTCAAGGAATCCTGAAAAAACATCTTGGTTTCTTGAAAATATTAAGCAAAACGGCTATTTTTAACATTATCAATAGTAAAAAACTGTTGTTTACCAAATTAGCATATTCAGAAGAATGATTTAGGAGGGATCATGTGACACTGAAGACTATGCTGAAAATTCAGCTGTTTAAAATATTAATAAAGAAAATAGTCACTTTCAGTATAATAGTGCATTTTCAGTATTACTGCTTTTAATTGTGTTTTGATCAAATAAATGTTTAACTTTGATAAACATAAGAGACATCTTTCAAAACCTTTTAACATCTGTATAACTTCTAAACATTAGCTTACAATGCTTATTATGTACTTGGATATTATGAACTGTGTTCTCTCTCATTGTGCATGCTGTATTTTGTCCTTAATACTATTATTGAGTAAGCAACGGCCTCACATTTGTTAGTATGCAGGGTTGGTGGTCAGGTTTGGGGTGTTTGGTCATGTGTTGCAGGAGCGGGTCATGAACGGCTCCACAAAGAAGCCTTTGTTGATCAGGCAGAGAGGATTTGGACTGAGCTCTGATGGGATAGAAATGGTGCCAAAGAGACCTCCCTCCCTTTCTCGTGCCACAGCCAGCAACTCTTATTGGAGGTGGCGGGGTTAAAGTATCAGCTGTGATATAGCATTGAGGAATGCCAGTCATGTGATTTCTCTCTGTTTTTAATGCCATCACATGACAAGGTTAGCCACAAGGCTGAAAGATCGTGAATGAATAGCTGGACTACAGTTTCCACCCCACTATTTGTTGTTGCTCAAATGCCCATGTTGCTATGCGGAGTGCATTCCAGTTCTGATAAGAAGGGCCATACTACAACAACAACAACAACAACAAAAATCCACTTAAAAAAATTTAAATAAAGAATAATATATATATATGTAAAATAGATAAATATGCTTTCAATAAAGTTTAAATAATGATGGGGCCCGTAAGCCTAAAATTGTTGACCGCAGCGGATCTAGAGGTCACAAGTCATCTGGTTTACTAAAATACATGTTTGGGTCCAGGGATAAGCGCTTCTTAAAATGTCAGGCGTTTCGATGTAAGATTAAGGAGTCGCCATGTTCTAAGCAAAGTTTGTGGCGTAATGGAAAAGCGCCACTTACATTAATGTTAAATCAGCACCTCATGGCTTTTCTTGGCGCTGCATTAACCCACGTCTCAAACGCAGGGGAGCCCAGTGGATGGAAGCATCCGTGTAAGGAGATTTACTGCCCTGTGAAGGGGGCGGTGGTCATGGGCTGTGGATAGAGTTACAGCCAGACCCCGCTGCCCTTTCAGAGCTCTGGAGGTTTTAGCTGGACGGTTAGGTTGCATCCCAGCATTCAGTCTCTGTGGTCAGACGGCTATATCGAGTGACGTGTCCAGTTACGAGTGACAGTTTATGTGCGGGTGGGTTTTGAACAGGCTCTTCCGTTTGTTGGGTCAGCGTGGAAGAAAAGTAGTCGAGCTTCTATTTTGAGTTCAAGGGGAACCGTTTGGAGTTAACAATAAAAATGTTGAAAATAGTCAATCAGAATACACTTTTAAAATGCTGCTTTTTATAATCAATTTAGCTTTCATTTGGCAATCTTTGTGACTTTTGAGTGTTCTTCATTTAAAAAGCTGCTCTTATTTTAAAAAACATAGCCAAAAATATTACAGTTTCGAAGTAGTGCTGGGCGATATATATCGAACGTCAGTAAAGCCGGTTCTTTGATTAGAGGAAAATCTCCATCAGCTGTTTTCAGAAGGAACGGCAGCTGATACACAGAGCCGTGGATCACTGAGAAGCTGTGCGTTGAGTTTCGCGGGTGATTTGAAAACAGCTGATGGAGATTCGCCACTAATCAAAGAACTTACGAGATGCGCATAATATACCGTTCGATACCGTGTATATCGCCCAGCCCTATTTAGAAGTGTAGTGAACTTTCAAAAAGTCAACAAGTGATTGTTTGTTCATACAGAAGTCATTCCCATATGCTGATTTGGTTAAATAGCATTTCGTGTCAGTGGTGAAACATTAGGGTTTCTTTATTTAATTGATGGAATTAAGTTTATATCGTCATTTATCAATTGAATGCATCTTTGTCGAATAACGTTTTTTTGTAGTACTGTTACACATAAGTTTTGCCTCATGTTCCTCTCATGTGACTACGGTGTTTCCTCTGGCCTGTTGTACTGTGGTGTATGTTGACATGGTTTCCTCTCCTTCAGTTTGCAGTTCTCATGTGGATCCTGACCTATGTTGGTGCCTTGTTCAATGGTTTGACCCTTCTTATTTTGGGTAGGTCCGTTTGGGACTGTAGTCCTATTAGTTTAAATGGATATGTGATGTAATCATTTTTCAGAATTATAGGAATATGCTGTAATTTTCAAAATGTGCTTTTTTCTGTAGGTCTCGTAGGTGCTTTCAGTTGGCCAGTGATCTATGAAAAGCATCAGGTATGTTTGGCATGTGTCTGCATTGATAACTTCTGGCTCAGGCAGCTGTCATTGTTGATTTAAGTATTTATTAGTCTTCAGTTTCAGCAAACACTATAATTAGCCTATAATGTATCCCCGAACGCCGCAGTTATTGTTTTTCACTCCTAATACAGGCACAGATTGACCATTACTATGGACTGGTGAACAAGCAAGTCAAAGATGTTGTGGGAAAGTAAGTCTGTTTACATTGTGAAATATATGATTGGTGTTTTCTTCGTTAACCCAGATGAAAAATAAGTGTTTTATTGCATATTTGAAATTTATTGTTGGCCAAATTTTGTAGGGCTATTTTAGAGCCGCTGAGAAACCAGTAGTTTTTATTCATTTTGTTTTTATTTTAGTTTTCCATTTAATTTTAAAGTGTTAGTAATTATGGGTAGTTGTCACATTTATTTATTTATTTATTTTGTGTGTGAAGTAGTTTTTAAATTTTAAAGTTGGTTTCTGTTAGTATTTGATTTCTGAATTTTTTTTTTTTTTTTTTTTTTTTTTTTTTTTTTTTTTTTTTTTGCAAATGGCTTGTGTATTTGTGGGTGTGTGTTATTTTATTTTACTTAGTTTTCTCAAGCAATTACTTTTTTTACTTTAATATAATATAATAGATAAACACACACACACACACACACACAAATATGGACTTTAGTCATAATTTTTTGTTTGTGTCATTACAGGATCCAGGCCAAGATTCCCGGAGCAAAGCCAAAGACAGAGTGAAAAAAGTTAGCTAGTGTGTTATTTCCGTGCACGAGAAGTGATGGTGGAACAAAGACAGACGGACAGAATCGTGTTTGGTTTGGAAAAAGGCCTTAGACGATGCAATGTAAACTTTACCCCCTCCCCTTCCCCCAGTGTTTGAATTGTTAGCGTAACTGAGAATGAAATCATTAAACCTCTTATCAGTTTCTCTCACAAGCAGAGTCAACACTGTCTTTCACAGTAGGTCTAGTTCTCCATGTTTGACGTAAACGCAGCTACGTAACACCATTACAGAATGTAGTCTGAGGAACTGATGTCGGCAAAAGCAGGAATCAATGAGGTTTTTTTTTTTTTGTTTACCATTCTGTCAGTGAAGCGTTCGTCTTGTTTGAAGACCATTTTGATTCATTTCAGTATGATAAGGGAGTGAATTGTTTTGGTTACGAAGTTCCTTCACGAGTCTTTTGTTTTTAGCATTTTTTTTTCCCCCCTTTGTTTGTACTTGGCGTGCTAGAACACAGTGGTTTTGTGGTGTAGCTGTGTTAAAGTTGATGCAATTCACTTGTGTTAGAGGTGAAGAGGCTTTTAGTCTTCTGTAGCAGAGTTTAAGAGCAGTTTTATTTCGCACTTTCTTCAAAGGGATCTGTTATGGCATATTGCACCCAACTATTCATTGTTTTTAGCCGTTTAGTTAAAAACTAAAAAAAATAAATATAAAGCAGACTAGAACATGTGCTGTGTTGGCCTATCACCTTCCTGTCATGTCAAAATCAACAACATGTTTGCAGAATTTGCCGTCTCCATCGTGGATCGAATACCCGAAACGGCACACGCTCTAAAAACTCTCAAACTTCAAGCACTGTTTCTTCATGCAGGTCATTTGTAAATGATTATTCAGTTTTGATGAAAATATGCTGAAGGCTGTCTGTGAAATGCATTGTGAAAATAAGCCAATAAAGTACCAATAAAGCTTGTAGACAAACTATTTGTTTTTTTTGCTTCATTTTAAGCTTTGTAATTTACGGTGCAGTTTGTCACTTGTGCTTTGGCGCCATCCAGTGGCGCTGTGTGGAATTTAGTCCGATTTTGTCGTTTTGAGCATCAGTCTTTATTTCAATCCTTATTCCTTATTAACCAGAATTTTTTTTTTTTTTTTTAATTCTCAGATATATTGTTAATGCCATTCATCTGGCATAGTTTCTGTGGTGTGAAATATTTACATGAAAGAAAGTGAGCTGGCTATTCTGGGAACAAAATCAGCATTTGTCTACCCTTACAAAATGAGTGTAACAGTCAGGCTCTTTAATCGAATCATCCTTTTTCTTTACAAATAAACCTGTAGCAAAGAAAGAAAAATGATGGTGTGTATA
>JAUYWG010000039.1:2928590-2964274 GCA_034779775.1 Enteromius afrohamiltoni | reverse complement strand
AGCTTCAGTTTTATATTGTGTCTTACAGTCATGAGTTGTTCAAGCTCTTTAATGATCAGATCGCTGTATTATATATACATATTCATTATTTGTAGCCTGCCAGACTCCCAACAATCGCAATGATGTTCAGCTTTGTTGCTTTTGATATAAAACAGCTCAGCTTTCAAGAAGGCATGGAAAAACAGGCTTTATATAGACTACAATATAATTTATAATGAAGTATAATCTGTAATCGGGAGAATTATTGATTTACATTGCAGCTTAAACTAAAGCCATTTCAGCTATTCAGCTACTATATATGTCATGCTATATTTTCCATATTTTAAAAAGCAGAGGATATCTCCGGGTGCTCTTCATTCTTTAAAGATGTTATTCTCAAAATATTTTGACTTTAAGCTCGTAGTTTTGGATTATTTTTTTTTTGTTTGTTTTTTTAGTGGCACCTTAATAAAGACTCCGGGAAACACAGTAAATGCTGCAAAAGCCAGGAGAGAGGGCTGGCAAACAGTAGCCAACAAATTTAATGCATTAGTGCTGCCCATGTTACGTTTTTTCCTTAACATGATATTTTATTCATATTTTTATATTTTTTATATATATAAAATATAAATAAAATTATATTATATTTTAAAATATATATCGTGTGTGAACCATCGTAATTATTTTCTACACTTTCTTGCAAGATACTTTTCATTTCCCAGGTGAGTCAGTCCGCGTCCGCCGTGCCCTTTAACCAATCAGGTGTGACCTCGCCATTTCAACCAATCATAACCCGCCAGGAGCGCAGCCTAAATCCTGTTTACATGAAGTAAACCTGCTCAGCAGGTTCAAGCTTACGGACCCTCTTTTATGTTGGAAGTGGCGTAACTTAATTCCTTTTGTTTAGTTTGTAATGTGTCAGATTGTGTCAAAAAGAGCTATTATGGTACGTTGGAGTACAACACTCAGTAGTAGGCTATATTAAAACTGACTTTCTCATAAAGGTATCTTTACGATGACAAACTGTTACGATGATTACCCAGGTTATACTGCACTGAACTTTATGATCATAGTTAGGGTCCATACCAGGATTCGCATTCGGTACATGTCAGTCTTTACATCCAGGGCTATAATCTCATTCCCACTCAACCCTTGACAGAAGCTGTTTGGGTGTCTGGCAGAGCCTCATATCCAGCAGTGAATATTACCCCATCTACCTCCACCCTGGGGTAAACTCTGTGATTCCCAAAACCGGCACTGACAAACATCAAGGCTTCTCTGTCCACCGATGTACTAGAATTAATAACATTTATATTATCAAATGAATTATTTGAACACCACAGGGCAGGCATTTTTCAAGATAGATAGCATAAATAGGACTACACACACACACTTGCATTTGTGGTTTACGGGGACTCTCCATAGGTGTAATGGCGTTTATATTGTACAAACTGTATGTGGTATTGTCCTGCGCTGACCCTACACCTAAACCTACCCCTTACAGGAAACTGTGTACAGTTTTTGATTTCATCAAACACTGTTTAGTATATATTCTAAGCCTTTTGTTTTACGGGGACACAGGAAGTGTCCTCATAAACCATGTTTACGTAGTAGTACCCATGTCATTATACACATTTGTGTCCTTGTAAACCACAAATCCCAGCACTCACACCTACATACAAACTATCAATAAATTCAGTAAAATTCAAGGTAGGCCTACTTGAGAAAAAAATGCTCCATATAATAATAAATAGGCTATCATACGATACAGTAAATAAGACATAGTTAACACAGTAATAGCTATGTAGTGTCTCTACCAGCACACTGCCTGAGACTGTGATTAGTACTATTAAAGATGCATTAAAATAGCATTTTTGGGATGAAAATGCATCTCTCCAGCAGGTGGCAACGTAGACTGTCTGAATGGCAGTTGGCATGACACCCCTCAGGATTGGACCTCAGGTGAAAACACCTCACCGGACTAAAGAGAGCGTGTCTGCTTCATCGCTCTGGTCCACCCTGTCATTTCAGATCTGTGCAGTGAAGAGAGGACAGACAAACGGAAAAGAGAAATACATTCTGGTACTCTGACGGATGAGTGTATTATCTGTAGTGATTTTACTTGCACTTGAACCGAGAATAGAGTTGGTGGAAGTAGGAAGGATTAAAACAATGGTAAGCATTTGTCCACTGCTGTTAATACATGTATTGCTACAGTTTGCATCTCCTTTCCATTACCTCAGTGAAATAAGCCTGTGTTTTTGTTAACAAATGCTCAACTATACAGCTTACACTTTTATGACATATTTCACCAGCCTGTGATATTTGTTTGTCTCTCGCTAAATAGCCAATCCCCACAGTGTCCAAGTCATTTTCTAATTTATTAAAAATAGACATCATGTTTTTTCCCCTTTCCGTTCTGTCTTTTTTTTTGTTAGTCTTTCCTTCCCTGGGAAATTAAAATGTGGATCAAAGGTCGACTCTGTAATCCAGGGGAGACTTGTAGGAAGTGTCACTTGGCAGGAGTTAATTAGGAGACCACCTCTGGGGTACAGTTACTAATACCACCCTGCAATGTAATAACAGGCAGGAAATTCATTTGTACAATCTTTCTGTCACAGATTCCCAACAAGAGAGAAAGAGCTGTCTCTGATTATCTCTGTGGTGGCGTGGGGGTTAAATTTATTCTTAAATAGCATTTCAAAAGTTGCCTAAGTATCCAGAAATGACCAAGGTTTGTTTGATTTGCTAAAGAGGATATTGGAATGGCAGATGGTATGTCAGGTTCTCTTTGGAAGATTGATGAGAACAGAGAGAGGGACAGAGCAGACAGGCTGAAAAAAATTGGAGAATGACTTGAACAATCTGGAGTTTAAACTCAATTATCCTGTTTGAAAGCAATAGAAGAGGTCATTGATTTCTTAAACTCAACATCAAAACAAAATTGGCACTATTTATTTAATATGGGTCCGCCTTGAAGAAGAGATATATTTCTGATGGTGGTTGAATGTGCTTCTATACACAAATTTGGGTTGAGTAGGTAACATATTTATATTCATGCATCTTTATGAATGAAATTATTTTATGCAAAGCATCAGGCTTCTCCATCACGTGATTTGATCACAGACACTCGCTTATGTTGCTCTGCAGAAACAAAAACTATATACAGCACAGTAAGATTATTGATAAAATAAAATGTTCACAAATTTGTATTTTACTGAAGAAATTCAGCAGTTTGACTGCCCTTAGATGCTCTGTCCTAAAGAGTATAAATAATCCCCAAGATAAACAACTCAATGTCTGACCCAGGATATGAGTAACAAAAAAAAAACTACCCAAACAGTAGGTTGTTAAGTCTGACTCAGAAGCTGGGTAACACTAAAAAACTACCCAAGCTTTGGGTTGTTACATTTGACCCAGGAGCTGGTTAACTCAACAACTACCCAAAACTGAAAAAATACCCCATCACCCCCCAGCGTTTATGTTAAAAATAACCCAGGAGTTTTTTTTTGAGTGTACTAAAACATGTTATTTTTTCTTAAACTGTTATTAAGAACCGCAAAACAAGAACTCTTTACTCTGCAACATAATGAAATGTTGCTCTATCCTTAGGGAAATGTCTTATTCATTTAGCTTTTACACACTAATGCAAGTTAAGCTCAATCAACAGCACTTGTGACCGAATGTTGATTACCAAGAATTTTTTTTTTTCTTCTGTTATCAAAGAAGTAAACATCTAAGCTACATTGAGACAGTTAAATATTACATTTATGGTGAGGTGTAGTTGCTAGAAATATACAGTCAAAATATGTTTGCAATGTTTCAGATAGTATGGCAACATTAAGTCAACATTTTTATGCATAAATATAGTCTTGACCATATCGCTGCACCTAAACCTAACCTTACCCATGAGTAATGCCTAAAATCAGATTTAATTATAGATTACTGCAAAGCACCAATCACTGTGTCATGAGTGCCCTCAAGCTCCACCAGAGGGCACTCGCATTCACCACACATCCCTTGGACTCAGCTCTCTCATGAACTCCATGTCCCATCACACATTGCACACCCACACCTGTTCTCACTCCGTAATCATCTCACAGCTGCTGTCATCATCTCACTCACTCACTCACTCATTAGACACTACAGTCACACACAGAATCATTGCAAAGTCTTGATTTGCTCCAGTGTCAATTCCAAGCGTTTTCCCAGTGTTTATTTTCCCGTGTTTTGATTCTGGACTTGTTTTGTGATTGTTAGCCGCCTGCTAGTCTTAGCCTTAGTATATGATACACTTAACTGGAAACCCTTCAGGAATGTCGAAGTCATCAAGTGATTGGTTGAATTTCTAAAATTTCCGGTGCACGCGAGTGTCGTGTTTATTTTCGGTCCGCTGGGAAACAAAGTGCAGACGTGTGATTGCGGAAAAAAAAAACTATCCTGTTTACATGAGTGAACATAAGCATTTATTAAGATCAGTTAAATGTTGGATTCTCAAAAGTATGCGAGGTTCACGGCATTGAATCTTTAAGAGATGTTCAGGAGTTTTGTTTGAGGCACTTAGTGCAGATCCTATCTATTATGGAAGATCAAGTGAAGGTACAGGATTTTCTATGCTGACTAACTGGCACGACTTGTTGCACGCCGTTCTGTTGTTGTGGGCACATTTTCACGCACAGAAACGCTGAAAGAAACAAACTGTGATTGGTTGTTTGACATGCCGGTCAAACGGCCTTATGGACAGGCCTTGACCAAAGAAAGTTGGTCAGCCGTCAGTCTGAAGGTCTGGCTATGCGAGACTAGCCGCCTTCCTACCAACTGCCTGTGAACCCCAACTTCGATTTTGCCCTGCCTACGTTGTTACTGTTTACCTGTTTACTGACCTTGCCTGATCACTCTAAAATAAAGATTTGCACTCGGATCCGAACGCTCCCGCCGTGTTCATTACACACTGATTGTACTGTTTCTTCAAATCTGATTGGTTAATCACAATGTTGTTTCAGGGTCAACAAAGATGCTGCCCTTGGTAAAATCAGGTTAACACACAATACACAGACAAAGCAGAATCATCACACATACTATCACTAAAATAATGCAATAAAAATGATCTAAATAACATATAGAGAATATGTGCATTAACTGCTGAATTTGTTCCTTTGCAGTTTTTCACCATAAATGTTGGATTAATTCATCATATTTAACAGCAAAAATGTAAATTTTCAATGTATGTATATATATATATATATATATATATAGTAAGATAACTTACAGTTAACCAATTAGCATTTTTAGCACAAGTATTTTATCAATTCCACATAAATGTTTAATTTCCATGTCAATTCAACATTGTCTACAATGAAAAGAACAATTTTACATCTCAAATAATAATGCTAAGTCTAAAATGATGAGCTTCAAATATCTGCATTGTCCAAAATTGCCTCCCCCATTCTTCTTTTCTCATTTTTTTTGTGACAACGAAGTGAAAGCAATTTTGATTTCTCTTCTCGTTTGGTCTCATCCCTTCCCTCTCAGATCTACAGCAAGACGGCTCTCTGCATTTAACCTTATGTGTAAGGTTGTTCATAGGTCACAGATAACGTCCTTTCAAGGCTGTCCATTAATGCTAACTGTGTGCATGAATGTGCGTGTGTGAGTTTTCGTTGATGCCTCAAGTGTGTGTTTATGCGGTCTGAAGGCATTCCCATCTCAGGCTTTCTGAGTGGGTCTGGTGTATGACACATTTCTCATCTGCTCCTGCTTGTCTGCCCGCCCCTACTGCAGTCCAGGGAGTGACCGGCTCTCTGGTAAATAAGCAACTCTCGTCTGCATGACCTTTCTGAGTCCATCCAGTGTGGAGCAAGGAGAACCAAGCGGATAAATGGAGAGAGACAGAGTCAAGCCAGCACTACGGTGACACTGCTAAGAGGAGAGGACAGAGGGGACACTGGCACAACAATGGAGAGAAAGAGAGGGAGAGAGACTGAGTGCCCTCAGAACAAGAAAGAGGGAAAGGGAGGGTCTCTCATAATATCTCCCTCCCTCGCTGTGTCTAGTCCATCTGAAATACGATACTAATTACATTTATTGCCTCCACAAACTCCATCTGAAATTACAGAGCAGGGAAAGGGGAGGGAGGGTGACGGAGGAAGATCAAGGAAGAAGAGAGCGAAGGAGGAAGAAAGGTCAGCGGGACGAGGTCTAAAATAGAAGATGAGGCTTCCATTAAAAAGGCATAAAACAAAATCCATACTTCTAAAAACCTGAAATTAAAACGCAGTGACTCCTGTCAAAACAAGGTCAAAACATGTCTTTTGAGAAATAGACTAACGCATTCAAGGTCGTGCCTTTCTTTCATTTTTTTTCTCTCTCCCAAATGCTTTTGAACTTTTGTTCTTCTCTTCTGGTTTAGTTAAAAGATGATTCATATGCTTTTCCCACAAGGAGGAGAAAAGGAGAAAATAAATCAAATGGAGGACAAGTAAGAAGACATAAAGTCCAAAAGTTAAGCTTTTGTTTGGTCAAGCTTTTGTTAGCAGATAAAGGCTGGAATACAACTCGGAATGAATGGCTTGTCTCGTCTTGTCTCTTCTCTTTAGTTCTGTTCTTTTCCTCCTTAGTCTTCCAGCCTTGTCCCATCCCTTTGTTTCATTTTGGCTACTTTCCTTCAGTTCTTTCTTTACCTCATCTTATATTCTCACTTTTTTTTTTTATTATTTTGTATCATACCTTTTCTCATCCTTGTATCATTACATTTCCTTTTTCATCTTATCATCCCTTCTCTGAAATGTTACTTTACCTTTTTTTCATTTCTTTTCTTCATCCTCCTCTGTCTTCTCTTGTTGTCTTGTCCTATCCCTGTATCATTTTGTCTAGTTTATTTCAATCTAGTCTCCCCTGATCTTCTATTTCAGATGATCTCTTCCATCATCTTTCTCTGTATCAATACATCTTTTTTCACTTCCTTTTTCCTCTTCTTCTCGTCTTTTTGACATTTGTCTCATCATTTTTTTGTAATTCTCTTACTCTTCCTGTCTTCCCTTGTCTTACCTTTTCCATCATCTCTTCCTCTGCACCTCCTCATCTCTTTCTTCTTCTTCTGTCTTCTCTTGTCCCATTTTGTTCCTACACCTTCTGTCTTATCTTTACCCTTTATCTTCTCAAGTCTTGTTGATGCTCATTTCTTCTTGCCCCATTTTTGTCACATTTAGTATCTTCCAGTCTTCCTCATCCCATTTTTCCTATGCTCATCTCTTCCTAAACTCATCTTTTCTTCTCTTCTTCTCTCTTGTATTGTTATTCCTACACCATCTTTATCCATTTTCTCTTCAAGTCTCTCATCTCCTTTGCATCATTTCTTCCTCTACATCTGCTCTTCCTGTCTCATTTTTCCATTGCATTTCATCTCTTCCTTGTTCTTCTTAATCTTGGTCTTTTTTTGCTATTTATTTTGCTATCCTATTTATTGTCTCTTCCACTGCATCTTCTCATTTTAGTCTCTTCTTCATCTCTCCTCTTCGTCATTTTCCGTTCCTTCCACATTTTGTCTTGTCTGTGTAAAACTCTTCTCTGCTTTTAAATATATAACCCGCCAGGAAATCATGCCTTCATTTTATGGTCTTTGAAATATGACTTCACAGAAGATTAACCGAGCTTGATTTACACAGATACAGTGAGCATGATTATTCATATGACTTTATTTGGTGTGAGGCCTAACCTTTTGGGATCGCCTGTTGAAGGTCGCTTTTGATCAAATTACCGTGGACCCTCACTGAGAGTGTGTGTGTGTGCCCGTGTTAAATAAAAAGCACTGTCCCTCATGTGGCCGGCATACCAAGCAGCATGAGTGTCACGTTAAGATGCATCCTGCATCTCTCCAACCTCCCCTAATGACCTAGCTTTTCTCTCCTCCTCTCCAGTTGCACCAGAAGGATGATTAACTGAGTGTGTGTACGCACCCCCTCTTAGAGAAAACGAGCAAAGTCATGAGAAGCCTAGTTTGATTGAAGGATTTTTGTATAAAATGTGCAAGATGAGGCCTTGAGCCATGGTACCTTGCCCTAAATGTCCCATATGAGCAGAAAACCCTTTTGCAGAACTTCAAAAACGAAGTGATCTTGTAACTTTGGTTAGGTTACTTCAGTAAAACATGCCTGAGGTCTTTCGTGTTGGGTTTATTTAGCCTTGTGGCATTTCAGCACTACCTATTCTGTCAGGAGGGAAAAGACCCATTAACATAACATCTGTCTCAGACTTTGAGTTTTTAAGAGCCTCTTGTGTTCTGAAATTCTTACAGGCTTTGTTCGGAACGGAATATAGCGTATTTCTTACAGAATAGAGCAGATGCACTGTTGTATGCACTGTTGTTTGCAAATAGTATGTGGAACAGAATATAGTATGGTACTATAAACATTTCAAATCATTTCGATGCAGTTTTGCGATCATTTGAATATATTTTGTCCTCTTATCTCATATTTTTCCCTTAGGGACTTCTTGTCATGCCAATTCGTGAGCATTAATGACATCTGAAAGCTACTGCAGAGAGAGACATCAGTGAATGACAGCTTATATTTTGACCGGTTCCTCAAAGAACATCACATGACCACAAAGTACTTGGAATATTGCATGTGAGTTGTGCAGACTACTTATAAGGTGCGGTTTATGTTCCTTTATTGTTCTTTTTAGAGCTTGACTTACCTGGTCTTCATTCAATTTTACTGATTAGTCAGAACACTTTATTTGTTGTATGGGTTTATGATAAATTTTGGGTGAACCACCACTTTAATACCACTGCTGTTTGCAGTAGTAAAACTATTATTTGCATTTACTTTAATGCGCAAAAAATTAGGAATCAGGTTTAAAACAAAAACAAACAAAAATATTTTTCATTTAATTTTTACATTCTTACTCCATTATATTCCAAAGAAATGTCTAATAAATATTTTGCTGAATAAAATAAAATAAAATAGTAAAATAAAATTAAATACTAAAATACAATTTAATAAAATTAAATTAACTATGACTCCAAACTTTTCAATGGTGATATTTCCTATAATTCTGTGTAAAAATATATTAAGCCAAACCAATAAAATCAATATCCTGCTTAATTTGTTACATTGGAAATGGAAGGGGGAGTGCATTGTGGGATACAGTATTCTGTGCGCTGCTCATATTTCGCATATGCACACTTTACAGACTGAATAGCTTAAGTAGATAAAATGCACTGTGATTGTTCTCATTTTGTTGCATCTTGCATTGTGTTGGCTCATCTCTGCATAGTGTGTTTTAGCATAAACACCTTCCTGTTTGCTCACTCCATAAGCAGTTTGTCTTTGTTTGAGGGCTCCCCTATTGCTCGTGACAGGTGTGCGCGTGTGTGAGTGTGACCCTAACTCATTCTTTCACAGGTACGGCTCATTACTGTCTGCGTGTGCAGAGCTTGATGTATCAGCTGAAGAAGAGTGCGAAGAGTTATGAGCTCTAACTCCATCCCCTCTCCTCCTCTTGGCTGTCTTTATCACCCATCACTACCGTAACACCCGTAGAGAGAGTGTGTGTGTCTGTGTTTGTGGGCATATATGTGTGTGTTTGTGTATTTCAAGCCACACCTGACAAGTGGGCCATCCAGTCCCCTGGGTGTGCTGTCACCGAGCCTGTATGCTTTTTCTTTATCGTCTATGACCTTCAGAAGGTCACAGCTGCCGGGCAGACGGCGTCTCACGCTAAACCCTCCCTCATGCCCTTTGCGTTCACCTGACCACTGGTGATCTGTTCTCTTCAGTCTTTAGATAATCAATACAAATGAACTGAACACAAGGCATTCATAAACATAAGCCTGAGCTAAAACCAGACCTCATCTATAATGATTGTGTGTGTGTGTGTGTGACAGTGACCTCTGGGTTCTTGTCCTTTGGGGTCTGATTGAAAGCGAAGCAATCAACAGACCCCTCCGACCTCATCTAATATTTTTGTTCTGTTGTCAGTAGGGGACAATGTTAAAAAGTCAAGCCTGTTAGCATTTTGCACAATAGACAATTGATTATTAAAAATGGGATATTTGTAAAAAAATATCAGCATTAAATTTAAAAGACACGTAGTGCCATGACCTTTGTAATGTCAAATTGAATCATAAACTTTTCAAAACCTGTTACTTTTAAGGTAATGACACAAATGCAATTTATTTAACTTTATGGACATTCTTTGACTATAAAGGCTGAAAGATTTGGGGAAGAAAAATCAAATCACAATTTATATTCTAAAACAACTTTTTAACAAAATTTAGCACAAAACTAAATTTATGTTATTATGTAAATAAATATTTTACTGTAAAATAAGAAATGAGTATATGAGAAAAATACATAGATATAATAATAATAATCATTATTATTCATATATTTACAGTTGATATTTTAAAAAATTAAAATTACAATGCTAATATTTATGGCAGACATTTTTCGTCGTACAAATTTTGTGATTTTGTGATTTGATGATCTGATAAAATATTTAAAAATGATATATAGGACTAGACATTTATTTTTAAAACTTTGCATTTATTTATTTAAAATGCAAAAGGTATGTTTCATGGAACAGCTCAAATTTAGTTTTAAAGAAATAGGCAAACTTTAAAATTTAAGTGGAATAAATTAATTACAATATAATAAATAAATAAATGCACAAACCTGAAATAATAAATATTTTACATTATTTTTGAGAATTTTTTCCCCCCGCAGACAACCTTTCTCCCTTTTCGTCCATCACTACTAATTAACTTCTTTATTTTACTATTTTAGCCACTATTTTCAGTTTTTAGTTTGTTGTCTGACTGCACAGCAGTAATTGTTTTTATGTCAGTTACTATTATTGTTTTGTACAGTAATAACACTGACTCCATTAACTGTATTACATTTTCCTTTCCTCTGTATTCTGTTGTTTTTCATTCTGCTGTTTAATGTGACAGTACACATGCATGTTTTGCGATTGCCTGCTCCATTGCTTCTCAGCGTATTTCTGGCCTCTTAATTTACTCAGTTTCCTCCTTTCTCTCTCTGCCTATGCATCTTTCTTTCTATCATCTTTTCTTCTTTCTCTCCAGCTGCTTAAACCACCTGTCTCATTATAACTGTGACACCCCCTCTTTTATTTTTCGCTTATATTAATTTACATCCAGTCCCTTGGGTACTATAAGCACCCAGTTTCTCCAGTCTCTCTCTCTCTCTCTCCCTCTACATGATTGCATGTTGAATATGTACAATCGTCATTTCGGTCAGGGATGTAATAGGCTGTGTTAAACACTCATAATCTGTCTCACTTAAGAGGCACTGAAGCAGCTCTGAAAAGGGTCGCGCTCAGATCTCTACCTCTCATGACCACACACACACACATACATACAGATGTAATACCACACACACATTTTGTTGGAATTCACTCAAGTGTATGTTATACACTGTAGGCTGCAGTGGGCCTTGGGTATTGCTTTAGCAACCTGTCAGTGCTGATTTATTGAGATGGGAACGCACAGCTGGAAGTCACGATTGCTTGGGTGCAAAACAGAAATTAGATCAGGAGTCCGTACGAGCCTCTATAAGACAGCTGTTGGATACATCATGTGTTTGTGTTCTGTACATGTACATGTTCACCTGTTTTGAGCACGATCAAGTCATAAAATATGAAAAGGGCATGCAGGGGTTGACATGAAAAGCTACATGTGTTGTGTTTATCCTGGAACAGTCTGTTCAATCATTGCAGTATTATTCAGATCAATATATTTCTAACTAAATTACCTGAGCTGTTTGTCTTCCCAATGACAAATGGACTAGTGTTTGGGAAAAATTGTAAATTATGGCTTAATGTCACCATTGTGTCTCCTGCTTTTAAACTCTCATAACAATGTCTCTAACGGTGCTCAGGTTTACCAAAGTTTCCACAATCAAAAGACACTGAAATTTCTCCAAATTCGAGTAATCTGATATTAACAGCTGTGTGAACATTTCAGACAAAGTTGAGCATTAAAAACTAAGCGGACCCCGTTACCTTCTATCAGCAGTACCCTTCATGGCCACTGGGTGGCACTGTTGCTCTTTAAAAGTCCTACTTCCCGAGCTCACACCCCTGGACCATGAAGTCTCCCTCTATTATCACTAGTTGTCTCTTATCTACTCTGGATCCCTCCTATTGTACTACTTTAAGATAAAGGCAGCGTGTGTCGGACAGCCATCATTCTCTAGCATCTCTCAGATACGCTCAGGGTTTGACAGTGTGAAGGCTGTTAGCACAGAGAGAGAGAGAGAGAGTGAGAGAGCGAAAGAAAAACAGAGAAAGAGGAGGAAAGATTAACAGATGGCTCCATAACCGAGCTGTAATTGACCGGTGGCAACACACCACCGCGGCTCCCCTTCTTTTCTCGGCAGGTAGCCTCTCGTTCACACTCCAGCCACCTCTGTTAGTCTGTGCACTGATACATTGATGTGGTGTAATGCGTCAGTCTGCGATGACCTCTTCTAACCGTTTAGTTATGACAGGTAAAAACTGAAATATGCTGTGATTATATCTGTGCCCACCTTGTCATTTACAAAGATATATTTGCGTATATAGATGTCTTTGTATTTTCTCTTTTGTGTATTATACTAGTAGGTGGTGTGGGTGTCATGCACTTTCCAAGGATTTGTATTTATATTGATTTTTAAAGCAGTAGAGACACAATTTCCATCATGTTTTTAATCAGGAGGGCATTTAGACAACACCGTTTTCAACTAGGAAAAGTGTTCATGTGTTACACGACAACAGTGTTTCGGGGGCCTGAAAATGATTAGTTATAAATTTATAAGTTTTTGAAAACAATATGGTTATTGTTTCAATGTAAAATACAAAAGTGTGAATTGTGAAGTGGCGACTTCATGATTATACAGGCCCTTTGGGAATTTTGGGTTTTCATGAGCTATATGCCAAAATCATCAATATTAAAACAATAAAAGGCTTGAACTTCTTCAGTTGTGTGTAATGAATCTAAAATATATGAAAGTCTAATGTTTATCAGTACATTACAGAAAATAATGAACTTTATCACAAAAGGACCTGTACATGTTATAGGCTCAGTCTACCCCAACACAGTCTCACAAGAAATTAGTATGTATTTTACAAGGTAGCTATTTTATACGCATTCCTAAGAGAAATTATTTGTCTAAAATTCGAGTGACGGGTGGGTTTAGGGGAAGGGTTAGGTGTAGGTAATTCGTACAAATTGGGAGCTCGTAAAATAGAGTGAGTTGTGCAAATTTTTTGATGAATTAGCTAAAATATGTACAAATTTCTGTGTGATTGGGCTTTCTGACCACCTTTTTCCAAATTAATGTTCATGTACAATGCAAAAGGTTCGCTCTATGAATGACAATTACATTATTTTACTCAACCATCAATCATTAAGAGCTAACTTAAGCATGAACAAATTTCATTCAATATAACATGAATGACTCATGAAATATTATGGACATGTTACATTTCACTATAATATTTGTCCATGTTTTGCAACAATTACATTTTACAACATGTAAGTGAAAACAAACAAAAAAGAGACTTGCAGAGTTGAAAGAAAGAAATACAAAAATCATTAAAACAGTCCATGTGACATCAGTGGTTCAACCTTAAAGGAATAGTTTAGGAATCAAATTCTGCCATCATTTACTCACCTTCGAGTAGTTCCAAACCTTTATTCTGTCGAACACAAAGAATGGTATTTTGAACAAAGTTTGTAACCTGTTTGGGTCACCATTGACTCCCATAATATTTTTTTTCTACTATGGAAGTCAATGGGTGACCCAAAACAGTCTGGTTACAAATTTTCTTCAAAATATCTTCCTTTGTGTTCAGCAGAACAAAGAAATTCACACAGGTTTGAAACTACTTGAGGGTGATTAAATGATAACAGAATTGAGGGTTAATTTTATGAAGCTTCTAGAACACTTTTTGGGTGCAAAGAAAACAATTACAATGCCTTTATTCAAATCTGTGTGAGCCTTCATGTGAGAAAATCTGTGCTAGGCATGTATGTGCATTTCCTGGTGAACGTGTAATACCTGTATGTTCCTCGGGCATTCAGTGCATATAAGTTGTGAATGCTCTGCATAGCCAACCCATTTGAGAGCATGAGATGAACTATACTAATTAATAATAAATATAATACTATAATATACTATACTAATTAATATTAGTGTTGCTATAAATTCCTTGTCCTTTGAGAAGTAGCTTAATAACATGTTGGAAATACGTATGTAATTGTACGTAAATTATTTATTTGCCTAGCAACCGTAATTTTCTGCAAAACTGTGCCAGCTACAGAGAAAGCGAGTAGGCAGATTCACACCATTTGGCGCCTGCTCTCTATTGCTATGAATCGTCCTTATTATTGTCCTGTGTTCTCATTGGTTTGTTGGCCTGTGGGTGATTTCATGCACAAGGAAAGCTGACAGCGAATCATTTGATGAAGCTCGCTGAGAAATGTGCTGTAGCTGCCAGATCTTGATTACTAAAAATCACATGGTACTGGATGCAAAATTTACTTAATTCAATAAAAAAGTCAAAGCACAAGTCCACATAAAAACACATCTTTACATAGTTTTGGTATTCTGTATTCATCAAGCTTAAAAATTAAATCTGATTACAATAAAATAATATTTATTGCAAGAAAGAACATGATCTAATTTATATTTTATTAAAATTGACATATAGTTTCAAATATTATTTTGACATGACCAAATGCTTTATGTAAAAAAAAAATCGCAAAATTGTGAAGATTAGCTACCTCAACCGTGTTGAAAAAGAAAAAAAAAAGTAATGTTTTTTTTTTGATTCAGGTTCTAGTTTGTACCCTGTTCATGGAAAGTGTCCATAATTCATAAAGGCAAAGCAGGGCCATTCTATGACACACACGCACACGCTCAGTGCCAACCAAGGCGAAATCCATCAACACTAGACTTTGCCCTTCGCTTAACATTGCTGCTGGCCAAGAAAAAAGGGCAGGTAAAATATTTGTTTGTAGATTAGGACTTAAATCAATAACCTTTAGGACTCAGAGCTTGACTGCCGTAATGGAAACTGACAGCATGGGAATTAGAATTTGATAATGACAACCTGATATTTCCTCCGTCGGTGGAGGAGCCCCCATGTCAGATGTGTGTGTGTGTGTGTGTGTGGCTTTTCCCCTCAGCTTCCCCCAGGCGTTTCTTGCTTCCTGTAAATCTCATCACAAACTCAAAAAAGATTCTCTGAAAGCCTTCGGGCTGTGAGAGGAGTAAAGCTCAAACCACAACAGCAAATAAAGTAAAAATTCATCTGCTCATAAAACCCTTTACATCGCCCTCTATAAAGTGCTAAAGACTCGGACGGAGCACGTGTGATGAATAGATCAATGGTTTGAAGTGCACCGTTCTACAACGGTACTGCATTTGACATTGTTTGGTTTATATTGTACAGCAATACAGCACATATTTATTCATTATTCTATTTTCGGTAATTCTGCCATTTTACCCACCTTTTTGTAGCTTGAAACACATATGAGATTCTCTTTGTGTGAAGTGTAAAAGATGCTAGGCAAAACATTCATGATGCTCTTTTCCATGCAATATAAGTGAAGGATCAGGAGGCTGCCAAGGGGCTCGAGGGTACACCACTATAAATGTATCATAAAAATAGTCCCTATGATTTTTGTTCCTCTGAAGCAGCAACAGCAAAGCAACACAATATCTGTGTGTGAGCAACAGAGCAAATTTCTTTATTTTTAGGTCAGACTGAATGTAACAATATCATAAGTAAAGTAATATGAAAAAATATAGGTAGACATATGTGTATTATTCAGATTAAGAATAAAGAAAACACCAGGCATACATATTAATACATTCAAATAAATAGAGAGAAAGAAAAATACATAAAAAAAAAAGTTACAATGAACAGAGCAAGATTACTTTTTTGAGCTGTGAAGTTAAGCATTTGTGCCTCTGTATCTTCAGAATACAAAAAAGAATATAAAAAAAATCTAACATAAACAAAATGGCTTTAAGGTAAGGTTTGTTAGGGCAGGACAATATTTGGGTGAGATACAACTATTTGAAGCTTGAATCTGAGGGTGCAACAAAGTCAAAATATTGAGAAAAATCACCTTTAAAGTCGTCCAAATGAAGTTCTTTGCAACATATAATCAAAAATCTTAATGCAACATGATCTTTACTTAATGATTTATGACAAAAGAAAAATTTTGACCCATACAGCATGTATTTTTTCCACTATTGCTACAATACACCTGTGGTACTTAAGACCCTTTTCCACTGCAAAGATCCTTTTTTTTTGCAACGGAAAGGTTACACAGATGTTAAAGGTTCTTCATTTAACCACTGATGCCAATAAAGGACCTTTATTTTTAGGAGTTAGTGTATTTGCAGTGTCCTTGAAGCTGTTTTATTGAAAACAATTCCCCAAATGCTTTTTGAGAAAATTTGAGAAGATGAACAAGTTTTGTGAGGGATTTAATGTAAGAAATGGACCATCTGTCTCTGGCTTGAATGTTAAGAAAAGATCTTGATCTCCAGATCGTGAGATTTATGATAGCATTCTTCTTAGTCCTGTCTCAAGTTGAGATGTGATCTCATCATGCATCTGTCATCACCATGGAATCATTGCATACCCAAGTCTCCATGGTTACAATGTGCTAACTGGATGGCCGTCATCAAATCGGCAAACTGAGATGTCCATCCACACATTTCCACTTCAATGGAGCACACCGTGCAGTGTCTCTCTTTCTCTGCTTTATTCCCTCTCCGTCTTTCCCCCCACAGGCTTCACATGAGGCACATTCTGAAAAATTAAACTACTCCCACACCTTTCTCCGTCCTTCCTCTGTTGATGGTCCTCGGCTTGCTTTTATACATTTATTTTCTCATTCCAGCCTTTCTCTCTGAGGTGCATCTAGATTCCCCCTCGGGCCACATGCACCACCAAAGGTCAGCGATGGTGAAGGCAATAAAGTATCTGAAGATACTTCTCTAGTGACTGTTAGAATGGGCCCTTCAGACAGGGGAAGGATTTATAGGCCTTCAGGCCTTTGAGAGAGGAGAAGCCTGGGACTCAGTTAATTACCCACCCCCGACCGCGACTGCCAGCCAGGGGCACAGAGATTGAGAGCGATAGCTGAAGTGCAGTGGGCAGGAGAAACATATCTGTAGGGAGACAACAGAGTTTAGCAGATGTATGCGCATACTATATGTTGTCATTTATGCATCCATTAGGAATGCAAGATACAGAACAATATTGTTGGAGATCATATACGTCACATTGTTTACCTATAAAGTCATGTCTACATATGCTTTGTGTGTCATTTGTTATGCGGTTCTCTTTTCTTTCTCTGATCTCAAATCTAATGAGAAGCACAATACGGTTACATCACAGGTACCATAAAGCATAGCTTAAAGCATTAGCTCTCAACCAGAGGTCTGTGGCCTACTAGGGTCTCAGCAAACCTCCAAAGGGTCTCAAGATGACTTAAAATTTAAAATTAGCCAAAACAACTAGAAATCAATTCAATTCCTACTTCAGTTCAGATCCTCAAACTGTTTTTATATTTTGGCTCCTACGGTCTAGAAATACCCACATACTATATGTGAGGTAGCCTAATTTTAAAAGTGTAGTTCAAGGGTCATCAAACTTGCAGGGCAGCCCAAGGCCCTCTATTGTCAACAATAATATCCAAACACCTCATTGTGCTCCATGCTTTCCAACATAATATTATAGAAATTGTAAAAATGTAAAATTTGATTAATTTACAAGACCTTTCCAGTTCTACCAACTACACCAGGTGTCACCAAGTTCAGTTCTGGAGGGTCGGCGTCCTGCAGAGTTTAGCTCCAACTTGCCTCAACACACCTGCCTTGAAGTTTTAAGTATCCCTCGTAAGACCTTGATTAGCTGCTACAGGTGTGTTTGATTAGTATTAAAAAATAGCCTTGTTTCATTCGAAGGCTTCACCAATTAGAGGTTGCATTTTGAACATATGTCAGATGTCTCTTTTTAGAAAGGTAACTATTATGAAATTGGCTGTTATTGAGGTGTAAATCATTGTCATTTCTTTCTTACTTGGAGATGTAATGGTTACTTTTCTGAAATTAGACGACCTCAATGATGTAAGAAGCCAACAAATGACAGCTCTGGAGGATGCAGGAGCAAATATTTTCTTTTGCGCTCCACAAATAACCCAAACTCATACAGGTTTAGAAAGATGAGTTTCAAGAGTTTGAATTTGATTTTTTCTTAAAAAAAGATAGATTTTGATGGAATAATAATTCATTATTTAAAGTTAAACAATAAATGTGCTGTATTTAGCATATAAAAAAACAACTGTGCAAAGGTCAACTTTTATTATACTATTTCTCTGTATGTTGAACATACAGAGCTAGAACCTACAGCTTTAATCAAGCTGTCAAAAAGACTTCATAATGATATTGATTTAACTGATAAATCTCTTAATAACACATTTGGTTCATATTTAACCTTAAGGTTTAACTACCTCTCAAGTTTGTACAGTATTTTTTTTTTCCAGTTTAAATATCAAAATGACTCCTCTTGTTGGGAACAAGTTCAGAATGAGCCATTTTAGATCCAGTGCTCTTTTATCATTGCGTAAGAAGTTTTTTGACAGTTGTATGACAGTTATATGTTTTCCTACTACAATGAACTGCTGATTCTCAAAAGATCAAGGAAAAATGTATTGCACCCTCATTAGTTACTCAATCTTTCTTTCCAATCCACAACACACACACACACACACAGTCTTTTCTTTTTTGGGGGGGTGTTTCCAGCAGGGCCGACCCCCCTCTGTGTGTTTTGTGAGTTTGTGTCATTTCCGTGTTGTGTTTACTCCCCACCTGCCACATCGAAACCCTCCCCCCTGCAGAGAGACGACACCTCGGCCCAAAATACCAGTCGCTTCTCATTGCTCATCAAAACTCTGCCCCACCTCCTCACCACGCTGACCTGCCTCTGAACTGTACACATCTCTGCGTGTCTCTTTTTGTCTCTCTCTTTACACCAGACTCACTCTCTCTCTACACCAGACTCACTCTCTCTCCGTTCTCCAGTGAGTCTCTTTATCCCTGTCTGGTCTTCCCACGCAGCTCTAAACTCGCCTTGGTCATCCATTCTCTTTGTTTGGTTCATTACCTAAAGGATAACCACCCTCACATCTAAAGCATGCATTAACGGACTCTAATGACATGTAAGAAGTTTTCTTAGCCCATAAATACAGGAACACTGCTATCAAAGCTTTAAAGAGCAGAGGTATTACTCTTTTTATTTTCTGCTGCTGACTGTATCATTATGGAGACTATTAAATTAGTGTTGTTGATGTGGAGATGTACGGAACATTTTGATGTCCTTGTAAATCATACAAATACACAACTTTTATTCTTTACTCTGAAATATTAGAGAAAAAAAAAAAAAGAAACACAGCATTTTCTATTTAACTTAATTTGAACAAACATGATGTTGTACAAACTTGTATTATTATTATTATTTTTTATTATATTATTATCATAATAGCTGTTTTTGAATATATTTTAAAATGCTATTTATTCCTGTTATGCAAAGCAGAATTTTTAGCATTATAACTATAACAGTCTTTAGTGTCACGTAATACTTTAGAAATCATTCTCATATGCTTATTTGGTTCTGAAATTATTATCATTATTATCAATAAACTGCAGCTTAATATCTTTGTGGAAACTGTAATGCATTTTTCTGTAGGATTATTTGATGAATAGAATCAAAGCATTGTAAAATATTTTACTGTCATATTTAATCAAGTTATTAAAGTATTAAAGTATTACAAAAAGTATTAAAGAAATCTTTTTTTTTTTAATAGAAAGTGATTGGACATTTAGTGTTAGCCTGTCAGATGTCAAAGCGTGGGTTTACAAAGCCATGCTAACTCTATGTATCACAAAATAATTTGAATTTGGAGTGGAAGTTCTCACAAAGTAACCACTCAGAGCAACCACCAAGCACCCACCCTAGCAACCATGCCTAGCTTCACAGCTTTGAGTTTCCACGCATTATGTGTGATTTTTCTCACACCAGCTGAGTTATTTTGACCCCCCTCCTCTAGAGGGCACTATTGATGGAGGTTCTTTATTGACGGATTGCTTGTCTTTCGTTCTGCCCACTCGGGATCTCTCTCCATCCCACTCTCTGTCTCCAAAACCAAGCGGATGTCTCAGGAGACTGCATGGTTCCAGCCGTGCATAAACTATGCAAGTAGTTGCTCAGTGTTTGAAAAGAGAGTATAAAAATGTCTTTCTTAACTTCAGCTGTAACTATTGTGGCCAGAACGTCAATAATGAGCAGTTCACACAACACTTTTACAGATCGTCTGATGTATGTTGCACTAAAATGAGAAAAGCGCTTTCTGAAAATGGCAAGCTGCAGTGTTATTAAAAAGTAAATAAACAATATTTGTGAGTACAACTGTCTATTCTTATTTTAACTTAGAATTTTCATTTGGAATATTATTTAAATGTTGTAATTAAACAATATTTTAACCAAGATATTATAACCATATATATTATATTTAATGTTATTGCTGCCAAACATGAAGATCTAGTGAAGTCTATAACCTAGTGATACGACATGTCTGGGGTCAGTATAATATTTTAAAGAAGTCTCTTATGCTTACCAACACTGCATCAATGAATAAATGAATGAATTAATCAATTAATCTATTCTCTTTCTATCTCAGTAAAATTGCTAAATATTATTTAATAATATTATTATTAAAACAACTGTTTATTATATTTTAAAATGTCCTTTATTCATGTGATGCCAAGCTGAATTTTCAGCATCAGTACTCCAGTCTTCAGGGTCACATGATCCTTCAAAATCTTTCTAATATGCTGATTTGCTGCTCAACAAACATTTCTTAGCATAATCATTGTTGAATACAAAAACCACTTACCCCCTTAAACTATGATTAATAGAAAGTAAGAAACCTTACAGATGTCTCACATTTGTCATTAGACAGGCCTCTGAACATGTGGTTACATCCCTGCCATGAAGCATTGATACTGCTCTGAAGCATTTATATATCTTACAGTGTTTGTGTTCAAAGCCAACCTGTGGAGCAGTCAGAAGAAAAGAAAGATAAAAACGTGCCTGCTAACACATTTCACCAGAAATTGACACATCAATCCCTGGAGCCTGACTGTATCACCTCTCAGTGTTCATGCTGCCCTAGCTCTCAATGCAAACTCAAGGTCAGAGCTTTAGGACTGGCTGATAACAAAATGTTCATACTCACCGTGATCACGCTTGAGATAAAGCAGTGCTTTTTTTTGGTGACGCTTTCATCAGGAGCATCGTTGTGGCTGGCTGAGTCTCTTTTGTCTGATCTGGGTATTTGTCCTCCAGAGGTGCGGGGCCACAGTCAGCAGTTGCTGGGTGAAGGCAGATATTTACTGTGATAAAAAGGGGAGGTGAATCTCTAGTAACTGCCATAATACTGAGCAGGAGAGTGTAGAGGATAATTCAGTCACACGGCCCTTGAAATGACAGGCTGATGAGTGAGTGGAAGAGGGGAATTGCAGTTTGATGGTACCCTCTTAAGCAAAGGAGGAGATTAGAGTAGAAATGCGAAAATCAGGACTGCCTTCTTCCTTTGGCTAAAGAGGAAAATGAGAATTTACAACACAGCCTCACGACCAATTCGTACGTGTTCGAGGTGCCAAATTTGTGCCAATTCGTACGACCTTACTTGTACGATTTTGTACAATTTGACTAAAACCTTGTGATGGTTAGGTTTAGGGGCAGGGTTAAGTGGAGGTCATATGAATTGGCAACTCGTAAAATACGTACTATTTAGAAGAAATGTGTAGTGGTCGTGATAGTGAGGTCGTACGAATTTGTACGTTTTAGCCACCTCGTAAAATATGCACGAATTGCTGTGAGATCAGGTTGGAATTTACAATGTTGGTTATGTTCATGAACATTTTTTCCAACTTTTTACTAAAAGTATTCCAAGTATATATTATTAAAAACAAGTGCGTTTCAATCATCGCACCCATGTCTGCATTACAAAAATGAAACAAAATTATGTGGTTAAGGGATCAGTTACACTTTTACAAGGTGGTCTTAACTACTACTTACTGACATTTAAGTGAATCATTTGATACAATGCAGAAATAGTACTGTAGGTCATCTGGGAACTTTTTATGTACTGTTTTATGAGTACTATGATTGTGGGCATACATTTCTTTTTGTCACTGTTTTTCATGTACTATATAGTAGGTTTGAATTTTCAGATGCAGCCTTAGTAGACAGTAGAGTGGATGGCATGGTGTATGTTTTTGGAGGCCAAAATCCAGAAACAAGTTGCATTCCCAGTTCCACTGTCCTAAAGTCATTATTTTTTTGAATGGATTTTTGGTTAAATGGCTGAAATAAGATCTGTGGTTTGCACAAACTAAATATATTTGAAATGAAAAAAAAAAACAATAAGCATTATCACACTCAACAGGTAAACCCATCTACTTACTAGTCCACTTTCATATACTCAGTGTTGTTTTTAATGGTTTGCAAACTACTCTAACTCAGATAACTTCCAGGTTAACTTCTGAGGTAGCTTAAAAAATATGTCATCAGTGGAGTGCTCTATGGCTTCGTGTGAAATTGCCCCCTTTACCCTCATTCACTATTGCTTATATTACTCCACTATATGGGCGTAAGTTTGCTTTTAACATTGGTAGGGACACAAAGCGCAGAGCTACAAATTGCTGCCCTTTTAAATAGTAATATAACAGTGTTCAATTTAATGGCTGACTCAGCCAATATGTCAATGCTATTTTTTTATTTTTATTTGCACATTTTTATGATGTATTCACCTGAGCACTGTATGTACAGAAAGTGATATCACCTCCTCAAAGTGACTGTTGTCTGGTATAAACAGCCTTGAAGGACTTTCATGAAGGAAAATTCACTTTAGTTTGGAACGATGCCATGAATAGATTCACCTTTCCAAGGAGGCTTTCAAGGGTACAAAAATACCATTTGGTAGTCACTCGCTGTAGTTGTAATAGCATACTACTCTTGCCACAATCAAACATTACATGTTGACACAGTAAAATTAAACACACAAACAAAAAATGATCATAATCGTTGGGCCACCACCATTTAGGGGAGGGGAACCTCTGGAGATGTGGAGGTACACTTAATTTTACACAAGTTGCATGTGAAGTGAAACAGCTTCTTAAATAAGGGGGAAAACAATGGAATTGATTGGATTATTGGATTGCTTGAACACCCCTGTCGGCCACAAGTAATTGGATGAATTATTGTGTTCTTCACATTTAATTTACTTGTTTGTTTATTTTTCTATATGACATACAGTTAATCAGGACTTCCAGTAAATTTGCATCTAAAAATAGTTAAACCTGGCCCTGCTCTCACCACATGCAATTTGGGATCCTTTTATAAACTCCAAAAAGCCTTTCTGTTCTTTTCACCTCAATGTTTCATTCGTCAAAAGTATTTTCAGTTATGAAGAAAGCAAACCAACAACAACAACAAAAATGTAGAATGGGTCTGTCCATCTGGCTGTAATTAGCATTTAGTTCAAAATGCCATTTTAATGAATATTAATGTAGCTAAATGCTTATAGGCTAATTAAAATTTTCATAGCCTTTCAGAAATTGAGATATAGAGTATCTGGTGGGCACTGAAGAGCTGGAGAATGCCAAAACAGAGTACCACTCGATTGCTCCAACCACTACACCAATGCATACAGTGCTCACAATGAGAAGTGGAGCAAGTTATTCAGTTTCTCATCTTACTTTCAGCTGTCTCTCATTTTCTCTCTCTCCAACCAGAACCCAATATGGAAGAAGCCTATATTTCTTTAGGACTGAATTCATATCTCTCACAGAAATGATTAAAACCTGGTCATTATTTCATATCCTAGAATCACAGGCAACATTATTATAACAGCAACTCTTGCATTTGAGAAGTATTAATTACTGGCTTGCTGCAATTATTTATGAGTCATTAAAATCTGTGCGGAGGTTTGAGTTGTGTTGCCTACACTATAAAATGTTTTGTCAGTTAAACTGAAAAATGTTCTGAATGTGGCTGCATCTAAATAAACAGACTTTATTCAAGTCAAATGTATTATTTAAATGAAGTTAGTCAGATGAGGAAGAAATAGCTCCTTAATGTTACAGTTTACAAAAAAATTGAGTAGTTTTTATTTATTTAGTGTTAATTCAGTTGTGCATTTATGTAAATGCAACCTGTTAGACTTAAACATAAACTATTTTATGTGGCTTGGACAATTTTTGCATTCAGATGAAGTGCCTGGTGAAGTCAAGGTGTTAAAATATACTGATTATACCCCAAAAGTTTGACCAAAACACATTCATCATTTATAGTTGTCACCATGCCTGTTTAAACAAGCCTAAATAATACAAAAACACAGGCAACATGTCCTCACTTTAGCTTAACGGCCTGTGGTCAGAAGACATCTGGTTACTTAGCAAGGGACGACAGAGACGGTCTGATTAACAGATTAGCAGTAAATCAGCAAGAAAGACAGCCAGAGAGACAAAGATGAGACAGATAAGGAGAGCAAGACCATATACAGAGAGAACGTGAGTTAAATGATGAGAGCACCGAAATGCTTTCTGTTTGACAGAGGGACGACGACAATGGCTGCAACGAGAAAGAAAGAAAAAAAGGATGATTAAGAAGTGACTGAGGGTGTCTTTTTGAGGAGGACAAAGCTGGAAAATGCTTCAAACATTAATCAAGAGCCGTTTTCACACAACACAGAATGAACCTGTCAAAATGCTACTGACTCTGACAGAAGTCCCTGCAGTGCCGCGGATAAGATATATGCTGAGGGTGTGTTGCCAAAGATCTGGGAAAATGCAGGCAAACCCAGATTAAACTAGTTAAAACGCCTCATCTGATGCACTTTAAAACGGCTGCTGCTGTGTCACTCCGTATTCCTCTTCGTAACTCTCAGTGGGAAATACAATTTTATGTATCAACATAGTACTCTATTTCCATCTGTTGTCTTTGTTCTCTGATGTTGTGAAATAAAGGCAATCATTTATCAGGGGTTTTTGGAGGGAATGACTCACTGCTCACGACGACGCTGTTAAATCTTTAATAAGCTTACTGTAACGGCTGAGTGAACGGGCCAGCCTCTTCCCCACTCTTTAAATGTCACCCCCACCCCAAGCTTGTAATTAATAGCTTGCATTAGCCCCGGTGACTTAAACCTTGGATATGCCATTTGACAAGTGCATAGACGTCAGATTGTATGCTTATGAATGTATGCTGGTGTCTGCGTGTGTCCTTGCCAACTCTGATGATGCTTCACAGGGTTCAATTCAATCTGCTGTTCTTTCTGAAGTCTTGTTCTGTCAATTTGAAAGAACATTCGCAACTCATTTGACAATCGTAAGGTAAGGGGCTAAAGGGTTAGTTCACTCAAAAGATAATTAAAATTCTGTCATTAATTACTCACCCTCATGTCGTTCCAAACCCATAAGACCTTTGTTCATCTTTGGAACACAAATTAAGATTTGTTTTGTGAAATCATAGAGCTTTCTGACCCTTCATAGACATCAAACTGAGGTAGAAACATCGGTTAAACAGTCCATGTGACATCAGTGGCTCAACTTCAGTTTTGCGACGCTGAGAGTATACCTTTTTTTTGCGCAAAGAAGACAAAAATAACATAATTTACTCAACTGTTCTACTCCCTTGACTTATGTCTTCCACCATTTTAGAGAGTATCACAACACATATGCATGCACTGTGATATTCTCTAAAATGGTGGGAGGCATAAATAACAGCAGATTACGCACATGCACATGCTTTCCCCCAGATGGAGGGTGCTCCACACAGAGAACTGACCATCATCCAGTCTGTCTGGAGTGACATGAAGTAACAGAATAAACTGAGACAGACTAAATCCAGAAGAACTGTGACAATGTCTCCAAAATGCTTCCAAAAACCTACAGTACAATACTGTTCTAGACACTTGTGTATAATGAGGAAGCTTTAAAAATAATTCCATAAATAGATTTAATTTATCAGTTAACTTCTATTTAACCAGAGGTGGGACAAAGTCATTGTTTGGCAAGTCACAAGTAAGTCTCGATTCATTGCCTTCAAGTCCAGAGTCAAGTCCCAAGTTAAGACAAGCAAGTCCGAGTCAAGTCCCAAGTCAAGACAAGCAAGCCCGAGTCAAGTCCCAAGTCAAGACAAGCAAGCCCGAGTCAAGTCCCAAGTCAAAGGCCAACAAGTCTCAAGTCAAGTCCAAAGTCCTATGGTTTGACTTTTGAGTCTTTTCAAGTCTTTATGTCAGTCAGTATGAACCAGCAGGGGTTTGCAGATTATAGTGTTTGAAAGGTGACGTTGAGGTCTCATTAATATAAACATGCAACTAGTAAATTACTTAGCTGATAAGGTAACGTTAGTCATTCGTTCAAAACTTGTTCAAAACAAAGTTGGAAGTTGTGCATCTCCGTCTGTAATCTTTGACCCGCATGTTTTACATACTGCAATTAGTTTTTTGTTCACCACCTCGTAATTTATATAGCCAAACAAAACTACCTTCGGTATCATTTCTCAAACTGGCGCGTTCACGTTGTTGTCACGTTGGACGCTGTCAAATCAAAATAATCTACGGTACTTTGATTGGATGTCGTGACGAATGCGTGCATGCTCTCGGTCACACACGCGCACAGACACATAAACAGAGAGCGGTCCGTGTCAACATACTTTTTTATCTTTGGGCTTTTTATTGGAAATAGCAAGTCTTTACAAGCCAATAGGTGCAAGTCCTAGTGAAAGTCACAAGTTATTTATGTTAAAGTCCAAGTCGAGTTGCAAATCTTTTTATATTTTGTCAAGTCGAGTCTAAAGTCATCAAATTCATGACTCGAGTCTGACTCGAGTCCAAGTCACATGACTCGAGTCCACACCTCTGCTATTAATTAAATCAAATAAATATTTGTTATTACAGCTTTTGATAAAACAGCTTCTGTTCTGAGGTACGTTGCCACAGCTCTTCTGGATTTAGTCTTTCTCAGTTTGTTCTGTTTCTTCATGTGATTCCAGACAGAATGGATGATGATCAGATCAGATCTCTGTGTGGAGCACTGGCTGTTGTCAGACAATAATCTCACAGCATTATTACAATGAATGACAAAATAATGTTTGGAAAAGTAAACTGATATTTCCAATGGACAAGCTACCACAACAAGGGTAGTACATTACTATATACTGGGCAAACAAGGGCAGTACATTACTATATACTGTATAACAGGCATTATTTTGCAGTTCTGTTTGAAATTCCACAGTTCACCTTTAACACGTAAAACACATTCTTCATGGTCTTGTAAAAAAACTCGGCCTTGCTTTTTATGCTATTCACTAGGATTCTTGTGCAAATCTGAGATCATGAATCAATCTAGATGGAGAGACAAAATACCTTGAAGAGCCTTGCCTGTAAAGCCTTTTCATTCTCTGGCTCTCTGAATGCTTGTTCACAGCAATCTTTAGAGGTACACCACTGTGTTGGCATTCACTGATACAACAGCACAAAAGCTGGACATTTCTGTTTTTTTTTTTTTTTTGAGAGAGCTTTCAGAGTGGATTTGTAAAAGTGCAGATGAAGAACTAGAGTTGAATTGTAAGAGGCTCAACCAGTCCCTCTTGACTCAAGTTGATTTCGACCACCCTGGTGTACAGGTGTGTGTGTGTGTATGTGTGTGTGCACTTTCTCCAAAACACAGATCTGCATGCGCAAATCATTTCCCTGAATCTCTCCATTACTCTGTACTGGGCCAGTAAATTTTACTCCCAAATTAACGAAATGCTGAGTGTGATCTGCTTTACTCACTTGCATTCAGAACAGAGAGAATTGACTGATGAAAGATTCATGTGTTTTGGTGGAATGATGAGGCCTGGAAACACACAAACAAACCTCCACAGAATTCCCTACAGCCCCCCATGTCTCTCTGTTTTCCGCTCTCTCCTTCTCTTAACCCTGAATATATTTGATTGTGTGAGCTAGCAAGTTAATAGTCACTGTGGTAGTTTACATATTACAGCTTTGGCATACATCTGACGTCAAATGTTTGACGGTAAACTTCTGTTTGTGTACTTGGTGGGAATGAAAGATTCTCTGCATAAGATTGTAGATGTTTTTTCAGTCAGTTTCTGTGACTGTATATTGAACTACCTGTTACATATTTTACATTTTTGAGTAGTTATTCGATTTAGGGTGCTGTTAGATGTTTAAAGACATTTATTAAAGTATAAAAACATACAAATGCATGACATTAATTCAATAAGTCTTTCTCTAACGCACAAGCCAAGCAACTGAAATTCAATGGAATTCGTAGTTCATAGATATAGTGACACCTACAATGCACCTCTAGCATCTGGTGTTGTGCTTTAGTTTTTGATGCTTAAAGAGTAAGAATGGGTTGGTAATTTGTATGCTTAAGGTACTGCTATGACCCTTTTAGGGGCAAATTGTAATGAAGCGGACGGGACACAGGTGGTAAGTTCAATATAAATGTATTCATTAACAATGAGTTCACACAGATGCATTTGAGAGGACGACAGGTAGAATTGAGATGGATATGACTGGAACACAATACTGGACGTTGACTGTTGGTATCTTGCTTGCTGATGGAACAGAGAAGGAGACGATCACACACTGATGGAGACAATGACACAATGGAGACCACAACCACACACGCTGGAGAGACAAGAAGGGAATTCCTTGGGACCTGGAGCAACACAGAGGATCTAGGACCAAACCAGGAGAGGTAAGTTCAACAGGTAAGTAATAATGTTCTCTGAGATAGCTTTGAGTCCACTTCTCTGGAACGAACTCGGACAAGGTGTGCAGAGTGGTGTGTGGTTTTATGTGGTGCTTGATAGGTGGTGTGATCTGGATCAGGTGGTGGTGACAGGTGATTGTAATTAGCTGGCGACAGTGATCGTTGTGAGGGTGGAGGCTGGTGTGGATGAACACAAATACAGTAAAAATATATCTCTTTGAAAAGTCGTTGAGCTGTAAAGGTATAATTTTTGCCATTTTTTATGACGGTGTAGGATTTAAGAGACAGCTAACCAACATCACTCAGTACGTGCACTTTAAAGGTTTGGTTATGTTTAGACTTTAGCAATAATTTACCTTTTTAATTTGCCACATACAGTCTGACTGAAATCAAAATGACTGAATAGTGTTTGCAAAGTTACTAACAGAAACAGTTTGTAGCTCGGCTTTGTCCAGCATGTTTACAGTTTAATCAGTTTACAATTTTACATGTGAAATTCGTTTTACCACTCACTTTCAGCTAGCAATAATACTGCAATGTTAATGGCCCCAGGCAATAACAACGAGCTTTGTTAATAAGCTGCAATCTATGAGCCTAAATAGAATATGAGCTGTGTTTGCATTTAAAAGATAACAGTCACAGTAAATTCACACTATTTGTATCTATTTTCTAAATGTGTGTAATTGATCTTATTATGATTAATTTGCACTGTCCTTCCTCATTCCAATCAACAAGTGTTGGACAGAATCAGAAACAGATTTTTATGTATATATATTGTATATAATATATTTTTCTTTGTATGTGTGTTTTAGTGCCACTCTCTTGGCATTTCACTTTAAAACTGCGGTGAAACGTGCAGTAAGGTAAATAATTATGGGGTTTGTAGAGGCATTGTATTATGTGTTGGGGTTGTGATGGGATGGTGTAGTTCCCACAGGGCTGGTTTTTAGTGTCAGTCCTGCAGTCCTGGCCTTCTGTTTGGTGGATGAAGTGGTCCACTTTGCCATGACTCTGCCCAAGATGATCCAGCTAAGCAGGCCTCTCTACAGCGGGCAGGCCGAGCTCTGTTGAGCCTGGTTTATCCCCTGCCATGGCTCCCTCCTTCTCTCCACATGGCCTGTCAAGGGTTTTCGGGGCAAGGCTTGCGTGTGCAAGCAATTCATGTGTGTCTGAAGTGTGAATTTGATCAGAGACAGGAAATTGCTAAAGATGTTCTTGTGGCTGCTACAGTGCACAAGATATCATTAGCTGGTGCTTCTTTTCTCAGGGCCTGAGGCACTTTTAGAGATCGACAGGATGGAGGTGAAGGGCCAGAAGATCATAAGAATGAGAAAGTAGTAAGGAAAGCGAAGGAGTTTGGAAGTGTGGAGAGAATACACATTGGAATAAAGCAATACAACCTTGATTTTTTACATGTGATCGTGTTTTTAAATCCCCACATGAATGCACTGAATATTTCATGCTAGTAAGATATTCATACATAATCTTCTGATTAACTTGTGATTTCCAGTCCTTGACATTAAAAAATTAAACTACGCCGCCTTAGCAGTAACGATTTGGTAGCATTTGCTTCTGTGCGCTGCAGCATCTCTCAGCAGGTGGGTGTTAACAGCTTCAACGACTGAACTCCTCGCAGAGCTAATGGCCTTGCCGACTCTAACACAACTTCTAACTAGTCTAAAATAATCGAAGGTAGGCTCTGGTATGGCCTTGACCAGCAATGAATAAGCTACCTCTCACACTGAAAAACTGACTTCTGCTAGAATTTGATCCAAACATTCATTCCTAATTGGTAAGTGTGATGGACCTTTTTTCAGCAAACAATGTGAAATGGGAAATCCTCTGCCAAAATCGAATTAGACATGTCGGATCAGATACAAACTCTGCAGTAAGAAGGCCTTTGATTTTGGACACCACTGTGATTGTGACTTACAACTGAAAGCAGTTCAATTAAGTAAAAAAATGTGTAATGTTTGCCTCCAAAAGGGGCAGACTTATAAACGTTTCAATGACAACAACATAAACAAATGTAACTGCGCATGCATGCTTTTGTGGCCCTAACTTAACTTCCGGTAAGAAGTTAATAGATAAAATAACAGCAGAGTTTTTATTTTTTGTTAACAAGAACATGTTTGCTGCCTAAATCAGATGCATTTATTAAAAATGCTGAATAATTCTCTGCCATCAGGAGATGCTTTAAGCACGAGAAAAGCAGCTCTGAGCTTACAAACACTGCCTTGTTGACATTTTCTAAAGACAGTGATATAAAAAACATCCATGCATCGGTTTGATTTGTAAACATGCGCTACGTGCTCATGTTTATTCATTGAAGCCTTTTGCAAAATCATTCAGTTTTAATATTGTGGTTAGTCGCCACAAATAAATAAATGTATGGGAAACACATCCCACAGCACAATATAATGAGACCAACTACAATACTTATCATTAGCTGTATTTGCAGCTGGTGGCACTAACCAGACCAATAAACAAACTTTGGTTAACTTCGGTCTGGGCATTAGTAGCTAATGAAACAAAATAAAAAATGGCTTTTCATAAATAGACGGAAGTGCAGTGTGTTCAATGAACTGTACTGTTTAACAACGATATGAAGGTGCAATGAATTTTAATTTAGTTAAGACTTTAGTAAAAATAATGATGCAGTTATTTTGGGAAGGATTGGAAACATATGAGACCGAACGACAGGGTCATATACATATTTGCAATAACGAAGGAGCAGAAGAAGGACAATAAAAAGACATAAAGGAGTTCTTCATTAATTTATATTATACTCGTAGTGTAGAATAGATGTTAATTCATTTATTCTATTTAAATAAATTCAGACAAAATTTGTTATGTGTCTAAATTAATGTTTACTGCCTTCTGTTGTATTCATCAACAGAAGCCTTCCACAGTAACAAGACCACCCTTAGCAGCCCAACATGGAATCCATTTTTTTTCTTCCACAAAAGAACCTCTTTTTTTGCTTTTGTAGTCAGAGAGCTTTTTAGTCTGTTTTCTACATTGGCCTTGTGTGAGTGAAGCTGAAAGCCTTTCAATGTATAAGGACACCGTAGTTGAAGTCCACCATTTTCTATTTGCCCCCAGGCACTTTGACAGAGGCATTGAGGTTAAAGCCCTGCTTGTAGCACGAGCAAAACAGGCCACATTCTCTGGAGAGGAAAAGAAAAGAGAAAGAAAGACATACAATGTGGTAAAAGATCAGAGGTGAGCTTTTCACTAAATTGTGTTAAGTGCTGCGTGGCCTTGGATATGAAGGGTGATCGCAATCCTTCTTACCAATCGTAACCTGTATAATACTTTATGCTGCTGTTTGCTTTGTCAATAAAAGACGTATGTCACCTCTTAGAAGAAAGATCTTATTCTTTACAAACCTGCTTGTTCTTGGGATAAAATACCATAACAGTGCACTAAGTCGTACAGTGACATGCCAGAATCCTCTATTTATTTATTTTTTAAAGTAACTTCTCTTTCAGATATATCTCCTTCAAAGTTTTGCAGTATTCTGTGGAAGTGAAAGCTTATTTGAGTTTGTTATTTTGACGAAATTGCAATAATTGTAATCGAACATGTTCGGCGATGCAGAGGTAATCTTGAGGTAACTTCTGAGCATGTGTGGAAGTCAGGGGAAATTGAAAACCAACTACCAAACACTGTAGTCCCTCCTCTGAAATGACTTATCGAACAAGACACTCTGATGTTCTGGACAGCCATTAACTAAAGCCTCAAAGGAATGAGAAAACAAGGCTGATTTTCTCTCTGGGTGATTCTTTACATTCGAAAACAAGGATGATATTAAAAGTCCTGAGTGCTCATTGGACGCAAAATAGAGACAATAAATGAATGATGGCATAAAGTAAGCAAACAAAGAGCTGCAATTGTAGTTCTAGAGCTGCAAAAGAGCCTCTAAGGTTTGATGGACGTCTGAATGGATAAGAATTTGAAATGAAAGATGCATTATGGATGTGAAGAGGTGCATTAAATGGATTATAGATGGTTAGATGGATTATGCATGGTGAACCGGATTTCTGTTTCAGGTTATGCAGGCCGTTATGTTGCATATTGCTGGGCATCCTATAAGTGGATTTTGGGAAAAAAGACATAAAGAAAATACAGATTCTATATTCATGAGAGGAGTTATGTCAAAACTTTGTAAACTTTGCCTACAACTATTGAGTGGACTATGCCGCTGTGAAGTGTATTAGTATATCTGTAAATAACCCCTGCCAGTGCTGTTACTCGCTACATTCACTGTTCATTTCTTATTTATCACAAACATGTGAAAAACATGGAGTTCCCTTCAGATCTGCCAAAGCGCAAAGTTTTAACCACAGAAGAGACTAGTGTGTGTGTGTGTGTGTGTAAAAGTGTAGTTGTAGCACAGATACATTTTCAAGCATCTGAAGAGACACTGATACAATATCTACAGTATATGTAAGCAACATCTTAAAATTAAACACTTTTATATACAGTATAGTATGAGCAACTTGGTATAATAATACGTACCTTTATACACGTTTTTGTGCAACACTGTTTTTACGTGCCTAACTGCACGTTTCGCTGCAGTTTCAAAGAAAAATGTCCACTGAGTGGTGCTAAAAAACAGGTTCAATATGTGAACCCCAGCACATTTTATTACGTGGATATATATATGTATTGCTGTGTTTTTTATTATGTAAAATTTCCTGGGGTTGTCGCTAAAAGTTAATGCTCTATCATGTTGGAAGTATGCCCAACCCTAAACCTAGTGACAGTGTTAAGAAATGCAAAACTGATATAAAAAGGCATTTGTTGATGCTCTTTTTTGTCGTTTTGTCGAACCATAGTTACACAGGATTCAAACCAGAGCTCCTCACCTCTCAAGTACGTCTCTGTACTCAGTGGGCTACTGAGCAAACCTGCCGTCTATGAAACCCATAGATATGAAGCTTGATATGTGTGATGCTAAAATTCAGAAGCATCAGTTCGCAAATCTCACAGCATATTACTATTGTCTTGAAGTCAACATGATATTCTTCAGGAAACTGTGAATTTGTGTCAAAAGAAATAAAGCGTGTCAGAGTTTTACTGCCGTGGTCATTCCTTTTGGAAACCGTAGTGATATGTACTTGTTTCATACGTATTTCGCCTCGCTAAAAAGTGCAAAAATTGATGTTTATGTCATGAGACTAGGTATGAACATGGAAATGAATGCTGCACAGTAATGGTGGAGTTTCACTTATTTGTTAGTTAATATTACAATTTCAGGATCCAGTGTAGAGGAATTTGCTGGACGGGTCATGTAATATATTATAATATACGGGTCACATAATATAGAAGCTGTTTATTATTTTGAAAACTTTACTTGGTGCACACATTATACTGCCTGTGACTTCCACTGTTATCAATTCCTACAGTAAGTCAAGACTAACACATTTTAGAGCTTGGTGTTTGCTGGCTGCTATTTTGTTTTTGTGATCCCTTGTCTGCATTGAAAAGAAACAAAATGACTCCAGAATGGACAACAGCACCCTGTCACTGAACACAGCATGCTACAGTAGGTAAGTGAAAGTATGCATTATTACTGCATTGCTAAATCTATTTGAGTGAGCTATTTTGCATGAAAGCAATAGCGTTTTTTGTATGTTGCAAATAGCAAAATTTATTTATTTATTTATTTTTTTAAAATTTAGTTTATTTGAATTTCAGATCTTCTCGTATTAAATCAACTGCCCAACTCACATGTCCAAATGCACTGCTACGGATAGAAATGAGGTCACCCAGGTTATGTGAATTTCTGTAATCAGATTAATCAGGTAAAGGCTAAGAGTTTGCAATCGAGCCAAATGCCAGATAAGGGAGTACAGACACAGAACATGGACACAGAGTAGAGTAACAGCTGAAGGCAAAAAGAGACAGAGAAACAGACAAAGAGTGTGCGAGAGAGAGAAAGAGAGATATTGGGACGCCATATGGCTGGAGAAACATCTGGTCGCCCTGGGGGCATTAGAGACTGATGGAGCCGCGTTACTGCAAAAGGAAAACGTATTATTACGATTGAATAAATAAATAAAGTTTGAAGTCATTTAAAGTCATTTGATGCACTAAAAGGTTTGGGAGGCTGGCGAGCACATCTGTCCCCGCAAACGGCCCCAGTTTTTGGGCGAGTAGGTGGCGGGAAACTGATTGGATAATTGTGGATAATGGAGAAGGAGCATTTAGGATGTGAAATGGAAGGCAAAAAAAGCAACAAAAAAACACTGCGGTTCTGTGGAACAGCCCAGTCGGCTGCTAAATTAACGATTTTCCCTTTTTTCAAGAGAGAATGTTCTGAATTGACATTTAAATGATGTTATAGCTCGGCATTTATGTGATCGTCTATGCAAATCAAGCTTTTACTAAACAGAAGCAACTCTCTATCCACTTATTTGCTGTTGTCGAATAATTATAAATAGTCTTTAGCCTGTTAACTTCCATTACTCAGATAATGGAAGGTAGGGTGATAAGGCAGCAATGTTACTGCCACCACGTGATGATGATGTTATGCATTCAAAGAGGCTTTTCAATTTCATGCAACTTGCTATGAACTCTTTTAAAAACCGTTCTCTGGGTTATCGATCTTGTGTCAGTTTGCCAGTGTACTATTGTCACTGTGTTAATAAGAGCTTTTAGGAACAGCCCTTATGTAATTTAAGATCAGTTTGACTATCTTACTTAAATTTAGCAGCCCAGTCAGTTGCTAAATTCTCCTTTTTCAAGAGAAATAGTCAGTTTGACTATCTTTCTTTTAGTTTGATATTTTGCAGAATCTTGTATATTTTC
>JAUYWG010000039.1:2908105-2928490 GCA_034779775.1 Enteromius afrohamiltoni | reverse complement strand
ATATATATTATTATATATATTATACTTATATATATATATATATATATATATATATATAAGGACAAGGCATTTATAGATGCACTTGTAAACCGTTTACTAATGCATAATAAGTTAGAACAATGGTTTATAAACAATGAAAAAATTGCTTACTAATGCTTAACTAATCATTCATAGTGTGTAGTTATTATAAAGTGTTACCACATTATCTTACAACAAGCAATACATTGATATGTTTAGTATTAGGGTTTTGTTTAAGGTTAGTTAGTTGCTTATTACTTATTGTTACAACTATGGTAAGCACATGTAACGTGTTAAAACTTTTGCTATTTTTGAACATGATTTACTTAATGTAAGAACTTCTTTTACAGTATAGACCGAAAGACAGAATTGAAGCAATATGGTTTTGTTTTGTTTTTTTTTTGGTTTATTTAGTTTCTCATAAATGTAACGGGTTATGTAATCCATAGCTGAATGTGTGCAAACCATGTTATAAAAGATCTCCCATGTCCGGTATTGAAGATTAGCACTTGGAGAACATAAAAGGTCCGGCAGCTCAATGGGTGAAGTCCACTATCTGCACTTAATCACAGACTACAGCAGTGAAAGTGTCAAAGTTTTCAGTTTTGTTCCGAGAACAAACTAAGATGTACGATCCCTCTAAGCACAGACAAAGAGACCCCTACATTCTTAAACTCTTATCATCGAAATAACCCACCGAGTCGAGTGATTTGCTTCACAGCCGGAAGTAAAATGAAAGGGAATCTGAATCTCTCTTTTTGCACATTTTGGCAATCAAGTAACAATAGGAGGTGTGAGATAAAAGGTCACGTCAGCAGGGAAAGGGCAACATGAAGTTCAGTTACATTCGAGCAAAGCAAATTTCTGATCAGGATCAGAGAGTGAATGTGGAAACAGGTTTGAAATCAAAGACCAGACTAAGAGAGAGGCAGAAAACTCCAGCGCTCTGACAAAAACACTTAACCAGTGGGCAGACTTTGATTTTTGTATGCCTTTCAACTGCATTTCACTGTAAAAAGTTAAATAATACAGTGACATTACTTGGTTTAAGAAAGAATATGATTGAATCAACCTGAATGATGGTAGTTTTATCTCTGAATATCTTTGAAAGTTAAATCAGGTGTAAAAAGTATGAAGTTTGGACATTTGTACTATTTCAGTATTTAAACTTTCGAATGTTTGGAATTTGAATCCAGTGTCTTGCTATTTCTAGCAATTTCTAAGTAAAAATAATTTCTACAACATTTTTTATTTTTAGTGTATTCAGCGTAATACTCAAAAATGTTAAATCTCAAAATTCTTCCTACTTTATATATTGTATCCACTTAAAAAATAATAAAATAATAATAATAAGTGCAATAATGAACTACACAATGTACATACAATGTAAAGGTTTGACAAAAAAAGTGTATCATGCACAATTTACATTTATCTACAAAACTACAAATGTCACATCATAATTTTACAATTGTGAGTGTTTAATTCCAAATAATCCAAAGTTGCTTTTTAATTGACTATTTTCAGTGTTAAAACAATAAACAAGCCATAAAAGATGTAATACAGCTCTTTTAAACCAGGATGCAGGATTGTTTTGTTTTTGTTTTCATCCGATTATATTCTTGGAGCCACTTGGTGGTGCTGGTGCATTGTGGGCCACCGTCTGCTCTCATTTTCTCTCTCTCACCCTCGCTCACTCTTGTAATATAATGTGAGATGAGGGGAACTGTTATGGCAAATTAAATGAAATTAAGAGGGAAAAACAGCTTCATTCACCTCTGTCGTGTGTGATTTCAGAGCTGTCTCTCTGATGGAGCTGCCCCGATGGCCTCCGAGTCTGGTGGTCGTGACAACCAGCTGCCCCAGGGCCTGATGGGAACCAAATATCTGGGCCTCCTCTCGTCCATGGCAGTCTATCTCCATGCGATTCCCTGTACTCATCGTTTTCCCCAATCTCTTTCTTTCTCAGTGCAGGGCCGATGGCCTTTCAATTATCACCCTCACTCAGAGCAGACAAATCTTGGCCTACAGTTCCAAGGTGTGTGTGCACGGGAGTCTTTTTTTTTTTTCTTTTTCTGCACATGCTGCACCGGGGTCCCTTCTTCTGTGCACATTGTGGGACTTTCAATAGACAGTCTTACACACTGTGTCCCCACCAGTCGGGCATAATTTTTGAACTGGAACTAGGAACGGAAAAAAAAATGTCACAGAAGGATACGGATAAGGATATAGGAAGTGAGAACACAGGGCTTCGCACCCCGAGTGCCTGCAGCACACACTGGAGTTATATCAAAGGGCTTCTTTCTCTGTGCACAGGGCTTGATTTTTTTCTGCCGTGAGTCCATCTGCCATTGGGAAGCAGTTGAAAGAGAAGAAAAGCTGGACCCAGCTGGAAGGACTGGCCACTTAGAGGCCCTCCACCTTAGGACAGTGCTGCGACAACTCTCCCACTGCCGTATCTCATTCAGAGCCACAATCCGGAAAGCCCAAAGAGCCACAATTTACAGTTCAAACATATTGACCTGAGTACACATCAGTAGTCCATTCGCTCGTAAACCTCTATTGTAAATCTCTTCTTGGAAACCTAGCAAACCAATCACAGATAGATTAGCTAATCAACAACTTGTCTCAACAACAGTCTCTCAACTGGCATGTGTATATGAGAATAATGGATGGATTTTGTGCTAAATGGGAAAATAATCTTGGGGAAAACCTGTGATTTTGTCTTGAAATAAACCTCCTTTCTGCATTCTTCGTATCACAGCACAGATCAATATTTTCCCCACCCAAGCTGGCAACACTTTTTGTGAAGCTGCCGCGGTACATAATGCAGTTTTGAAATGGAAAGATAAAATTTGCTTAATACAATAAGGCAGAGAGATAATATTCACAGTCTAGACTCTCATACCTCAATAAATGCTTTGTTAAACATTATAATTCATTCATCAAAAGTGCATAAGTTACTGCTATACTGGCCTTTAATATATTCAAGCTTTATGTAGTTCACTTAGTTCTGTGGTGAGACACATGGATTTTCAAAAGATGAGATCATAAAAACGGCATGTTAGAGCTGGAAATAAGATGCTTCAAGTAGTTTTAGATTATATGATTTTACACAGTAGAACAGTGTCAGGATATGCCTTATGTTTAAGGACATTTCCTGTAAACTTACAACATACAATGCAGTGGCTAATTCAAACTATGAATAAAACTCAACACAGAAGATTATACAGTACACTGTGCCCTATTTTTATGGACTTTCTTAAAAGTGCATATCCATTTATCAGTATGACGTATTCATAGAATTCTATTTTAAGTTTCAAGAAGATAGATAAACATTAATTCGTGTTGCATGTTACAAGTCAAGACCGTGGTAGAACTTTTCTATTAATTATGTACCGCATTCAGATGTCTGGTTATATTAGAGGTGATAAATTACTGCGATACTGATTCGGTGCTGTCAGAGTTTGACTGAGATGCAGGTCTGTAATTTCCATTGAGCTCTTTCCATTGAGTTTCTTTTTTTAGGCCTAGGTTTGTGCTAATGTTTGATTCTAGATGATTTATTAACAGGATCCAGGCACGGTATTGTTGTTTGATTAATATTCCCTATTAATCTCAAGGCTTGAAAAAATTCAGGATGCATTAATTTGATCGAAAGAGACTGAGAGATAAGACTTTAAAATAGTTGTACTTTCAATTTAGCAAAATATCCTGCAAACCAACACAATCTCAATCCCAAGTCGTCACATTTTGACGCTTGGTCAAGACCCTTTTGCATCACTTTTTGATGCAAAGGGTCCTCAGTTGTTTTAAATATGAAACCCTTAGCATCATTATGCTGACACAATGTCATAACTAAATATATTTTGGGTAAAAACAATGACATTATTGCATACTGTATATCTAGGGGTGTGATTTTTCAATGTAAACAGTCAAAGCTGTTTTTTTAACTGATATTATTTACACATTTATGAGCACGTAACCCAACCCCTGCCCCGAACCTACCAATTGTCAATAAAACACATGATATAGCAGGCAGATACAACCACCGTCATAATTTATTTGAAAAGTATTTAAATTCCAAGTCTTTTTTGACTCTCAGATTCCAGATTTGTAAATTCTCATTCTAAATATTGTCCTATCCTAACAAACCATACATCAATGCAAATCTTATTTATTCTGCTTTCAAAAGTAATCTAATTTTCACCAAACTGACACTTACTGACTGATTCTTAGAGTCAGATATTCTATAATCCAAACCACCTTGTCAAGCCTTTGTGAGAGTGAAATGTAAGTTGAATCACTGATTCATTAAAGAAGAACAATTTATTCATGAATCACCACCTTACTACTTCTCTCATGAATTCTCAAGGAGAGCTTTTGGAAAATATCAGTTTGTCATCCATTTGTCATGTGTCTTCAGGAGACCTGGAATATAGTGTACAGTCTACTTTTGTGGTAGTTTTGGAATCTTTGAACATTTCTTCTTTTGCATTCTGGAGAAGAAATAAACACATAAGAGTTTGGTATGACATGAGGGTGAGTGCATGATGAGAGATTTGTTATTTCGGCTGATTTACTGTATCCTTTTCAGAATTCCTTTTAGAACACATCACATACACAGGCAGATCCCCAAAACAGCTTTGTGTTTTTAGCCCAAAACACTGCAGCTATAACGCAGAGTTATCCTGAGCATCTGCACTCTCAGCCTCTCTGATGCAGCTTGAGTGACTGTCCAGTGCGGCACAGCAAAATGTCTCCCTCCTCCTCTTCATCCCTCTCTCTCTCTCTCTCTCTCTCTCTCTCATACACTCACTCTCTCTCATCTCTGTCCACAAGGAGCAAAATAACCTTGAGGAGAAGTGATCAGAGCAGGCTCCATCTTCTAAAGCTGACTAATGGGCTGTTTCTGTCCTCTACCTCAGACAAACCAGTAGCTTTCCTCCACTCTCTCTCTCCTTCTCACAGGATCCTGTGGTTAATGGGCTACTGATAACTCTCTACCTCTGACTAACCAGAGGCTTATGTAATGTACTCTCTTATATTGTATGGCTAACACACACACACACTGGCCTGGCTATGAATGCCCCACTTTGGTGCTTTTTAAAAACTCAAACAGCCTTTCTGCGGGTCGTTTTGAACATTTTCAGTATCTGTATCCTTCACTTTTAGTGGTGCCCTTATTAGCTGAGAGGAGAGGACTTCCTTATAGCCGTGTTTTTAAAGACAGGGCATCTATTAGGATAATATATGCATGACGTAGAGGGCTTTAATGACTTGGGTTAATGTAACGCACATTAAAATTGCAGCATGTTCAAGTTTTGTGCATGTTACTGTATGTTGGAAAGTCATTCTGATCTTATGAATTGTTTATTTCATTTATGTGTTATGTATTATATGTACACATCAACATGATCTCACAGAATTCCATGTAATGACAATTTAAAATTCTGTGTTATTGTCATGGAAGAGATATCAATGTAAACCAGTGAAAGGCATCAGCCGTGAACCACGCACGGATAACTGGATTAATTTTATATAAATCTATACTTTTATGAACAATATAAAACACACACAGACAATATAAACGCAGTCTCAGGTATTTATTGCAAAAACCATGAGCAGTTAAAAAAGCATTACAAACAAGTTGTTGCAATTCAAGTCCTTTTGGAGCCATATGATGTCTTTATGCAAAGAACAGAGTAAAATACAAGGTTTTAATCGCTGAAATGATCCGCTCCGTTGACACACTGACATCTCATTCAAAAAGACACTCTCGTCCTGTAGAATGACGCAATCAATTTCGAGACATACAAGAGCATTTCACAACAGCATGAGACACACAAGGGCAAATACAATTTACAACCAAGGCTGACGTAAGGATTGTCGTGGCTGCATTTTTTGAATTTGCACAAAGCAGCAGCTGCAGCACAGATGAGTCACTGCGGACGGAGACACGGTGCTCGCGTTCTCTCACAAATCAATACTTTTTCCTCTGAAGAATTGGAATATTAATCCTTTTTATTAAATAATTGGTCGGTAGTTGTATCTGACAGTTTATGCTATTTTTTATTTATGCAAATAGGTGCTGCCTATTTAATGGTCACCTTCCACCAGCATCACCAAGCTAGGAAGAGATAGCATAAATATATTATAATTAAAAAAAAAATGTAATTAAATTTTTTAAATAAGAAAATCATAGGATGGCTTTGGGGTAAGTAAATAATGGGGTAATTTTCATTTTTAAACTGATAAAGAAAATAGCATTAACGTTTTTTTTTTTTTTTTAATTAATACACTGAAATGAAATTATTTACCAAACGATATCCCTTGCTGTGTGTCACAATTTAAAAATAAATATTTTCTTATAATGGGAAAATGCGACTAACAGGCTTGAATGTGAAAATGGGAGACAGCTAAATATAATTTTGTTTTTGGTTACAATATCATCGACTTTACAATACAATACATTGAATCATTGCATACAGAAGGTTTTAACTCTATGAGTTGGAACAGGCTCAAACCACCATTTAAAGTTTATTGCAACCTTGCCTCATTTCATGAATAAACCACTCACACATTTATTAAAACCTTTTCTGCTCAAGTCGGTCTAAGTTATTGTCTATCTAAAAAATAAAAAATAGCATTCGCCTAAATAGCATTCAAGTCATGAGAAATTTGAATCTTTTTCTGTTACGGATCCACGTCACTAAGTAACATATTTGCATAATGTCCGCCCACGTTCTACATCGCGAACAACTTGCTCCACCCACAAACAATACAATTTCCACATGTCAAGAATTACATCATGTCAAGAAGACGCTGCATCCTATGAGAGTAAATTTGTTTTATATGCCCTTCCGAGAGATGAATCTATAAAGAATGAGTTTAGACAGACTGATTCTTCAAACTGCTTCACACAAGTCATTTATAAATCATTTAGAAATGGGGTAAAATTACATTTATTTTTGGAGAAAACTAAACAGTTTTTTGACCTTGCATACATGTAAACCTGTTTTAAAAGACTAGAAAACAATATTAGCCACCTTTAAAATGGCACTTTAAGTCTAACCTGCATTGCTTCATTTAAGAAATTATCATGACGATCTGCTTTGTGCCGGAGCAACATGCGACTCAAAATGCAAACTGCAGTGATTGCGGAGGAGCAAACAAACAAACTGGCACACAAAAAGAGCAGCAGTGAAAACTTGAGAAAGAAAACAGCAATGAAACTTCAATTACACCCCCACCCCTCTCATACTGTTTTCCAGCAGTATAGCGACATAAGACATCGCTGTTCATGCAACATGACTGTCGCACACCCAAGAGACCTATTAAGATGCATGGGAAGAAAAACACCAGATTTCAAGAGAATCCCACAGGGGTGAATCTACAATGTTAAGATCATTTATTGGACGGCTTCCATGGACAAACAGAAGTTTGTTGAGTTGTGTGTGTTATGTCATAGCCCAAACATGCTGCTTTCCTTTTAGTTGTGTCGGACGTTTGCCTTTAAAGGCCAGGCGGTTATGTCAGATTACTGTGATTGATAATTTGCAAATTTTAGATACAAACTGTGTTGAGTTTCTCATTAGTATTAAGCATTTATCTATTTTTAATTCCAGAAGCAGCTGGAAAGCTGCATATTACTTCAAAATGAAGTCGCACACCAGGAAGGATGTGTTAATGTGAGCGATATAGAACATATGTGATGAACTGGTGGGGAAAAAAAAAAGTTCAGATGGTATATTTAATTTTTTTTGCTGATTTAAAAATGTAAATATGAAGGTGCACAAGTGCACAAACTTTAGTGAAGGGCTTGAATGTGTTTGCTTTGATTTGCTCACATCGCTTATACTTAGTCCAACCTGATCTCACACAATTGCGTGAAATAACCACAAACTCTTAACGCATAATTCCATGTTAGTGCCACGTAATCATCGGAAATTCCGTGATGAGCTCACGTAAAAGATTAAAATGTAATTCAGTGACAGGCATCAGCCGTGATCCACGCACGGATTTGGATTCAAATATTGGGTAATGATATTGGGATTATTGCATATGCATTGGGGTGTGATTATTCAATGTAAACGGTCACAACATTTTTATTTATATTAATTTATTTATACATTTATGAGCACGTAACCCAACATCTGCCCCTAAACCTACCATCCATTAATAAAAAACAAGATAAACCAGCAGTTACAACTACCAACATTATTTATTAAAAAGGATTAATATTGCAATTCTTCCGAGACAAAAGGATTGAACACCATCTCTCTGTCCGCCATGACTCATCAGTGCTGAGTGCAGCTGCTGCTTTGCGAGTTTGCGCAAATTTAAAAAAGGCGGCCAGAAGAGTCCTTACGTCAGCCTTGGTTGTAAAATTCTATTAGCTCTCGCGTGTCTCGTGTGGTTATTTCACGCAATTCTGTGAACACACAATTATATAAAATAAGAAAGCAATAATTTTGCTTGTTTAATTCACATGCTTTAACAACAAAACACTTTGGCCGAAGGCACCCCTTCAGGGTTTGGGTTAGTTAATAAATCTGAGATGAGCAGATACATTTGTTTAAAACTTTCTTTTGATGTTTTCTCAACAAAATGAATCACTTTAGTTGTTTGATTCCTTGTCACCACTGATCTTTAACACAGCGTCATGGCTTGTGCAAGCTTAAAGGAGCTGTTTACTGAACAAAATTACATTTCGAATTGCTCCTTTAACTTCTGAGAGGGGAAATGATTGGTCTGTGCCACAGATGTTTCTAGGAAGATCAGTTTCGTTCAGGCTTGATTCATCACTGAACACTTCAACTCTCCTGTTCAATTGTCGACATTTTGAAATGCTCAAGTGAACAACATTATTTCTTGGAAGTACATAGTAGAGGAAAGGAATTTTTACACAGCAAAATGTCTCAATAAATCACACTTACGTTTACCTTAAGTTTACCTTGGCTTGAAACGGATTACCTAAAATACCCTTAACTATGGTAAAATAACCATAACCATAGCCTTTCATGGTATATTTGGTTCTAGAATAAGGTGGCAACCAACACAGTCTCATGACCGTTTCGTACATATTTGTACAAGGTGGCTAATGCATGTAAATTCGTATGACATCACACTATTTGCCTAAAACCCCATGATGGGTAGGTTTAGCAGCGGGGTTAGGTTTAGGTAATTTGTACAAACTCATACGAATTGGCAAGTTGTAAAACATACGATTTTGCAGAAATCATATGAAATCGTGAGGAAAAAGTGAGGTTGTATAGGTTTGTATGAATTAGCCACCTCGTAAAATATTTGGGAATTGCCGTGAGACTGGGCTGTGGTAACATGATAAAATCACCAATGCTGAACTGTTTCTAGTTACTCTTTTCTGTTGCTATGTATACTTATTATGAATTTATAGATTTTAAATAGGTTGTCTCGTTGGTAACAGCAGAAAGATTTGCATAATAAATGGTTATTTTGTTAAAACTATCAGATTTTCTGTCAAGATAGAATAATAGACACTGTTTGTTAAATGAACTTGTTAAACTTCTAATTCACACTCTTTATTGTAGTATTTATTACATTTCATATGTGATACATGGTTTGCTCTGTTTTTGTAAAGCATAATTTTAGGGAAAAATGAATTGTCATTTATTTAATTTTCATCCTGTATTTAAAATCCAACAGACTTTGATGATAAGATCTGTTTCAGGGGTCCAGAATGAAATATTAATAGAGTAGTGGACATGATAGTGTAGATAAAAAATTGGCTGTAAATTAAACAGCCCCAAACCAAACCACACAATGAATTCCCTTTGAAGCTCTTGTGCTATTAAATGTAATCTCAGAACTTTTATTGCACTTAGTATATGAAAAATGAGCTAACAATGAACTTAGCTGAAATCACAGAGCCCAAAAGTTATGACTCTGAGTCAAATAAAGAAGAGGAAATTATGAGTTTTGGGGTTGAAATGTACAGAGCAGAAGCCCTGAAGCTTGACCTTTGATGACACCTAATTAAAACTGTGGAACAACTAGAACTTTATAAAACTGATTAGATGGAGAGCAGAGGACAAAAATCAATGCCGTGATCCTAGTCAGCACCGTAATTGAGCTGCATATTCTCCCCGAGGGCCAAAAGGACATATGGCACTTTCTATAGAAATTGTATAAAATAGGACCTAAAATTCTCAAATCATATGTGTTAATCTTTTTTAACAATTGCAGTGTGAAAGGACAGGTTTAACCTCTGTCTAATATTGACTGAAATTGAGTCAAGTTTGTGATTGTCTATTTAGCACTACTTGGTTTAGAAACAGTACAGAAATGTAATATGTACACTGGAAAATAACTGCTTTCAAAATAGTTTTTCCTCAGAGAATACCAATGAATTTAACAGATTACAAAGAGATAAGTAACACATATAATTATATGAGAAATATTGAAGTAAAAATGCCTGTTGTATGTTTTCTTGTAAAACCATTATAGCAATCTTTGTTTTAATCTTTGCAACCTAAAAAAATAATAATGATATATATATATATATATATATATATATAATGATTATTATTGTTTTTACATTAAAGTAACCCTGTGATCTATGTCTGCATATATATGGATATATATGTTTTCTTATGTTTTTTTTGTATTGGTGTTTTTATAATTTGGGAAACCTCTATACTGTTGCAATATGTCAGCAAAAATTTTTTTGAAGGTTTGAAGGTTGCCTTCCAAACTAGTCAAACTGCACTTTTAACTTTTGCTTCCGCTGATATGTTGGGAAAATTACACAAAATTAACTGGTTTTGTCAGAATATTGTTTGATGGCAGGCAGGACAGAACGTGTAATTGGAGTGCTTAGTACATGCTTTGGAAACAATCGATTTTGCAGTTCCACTTCACCTTTAATCATTATTCTTACTGAGATCAGTGTCATTCACTCTTCAAAGCTGATACATGCCTACGTACTGTACGTGTATTTGCAAGCACCCAATTTGTTTGCTGGTTTCAGATCTTTTCCAGGCATAATGCGAAGTTGCTGGATGTTAATGGGCGAGAATAAAAGCACATGAATTTTTAATTTATGTAGCCACTGTGAGCTGTGATGTTAATTTCAAGGTGCTCTGCTGAGAACTTGGAACATTGTTTGAATATAATTATTTCAGTGGTAATTCAACGTACTTGAATATCCTGCGAGGAGGCATAATTGTGCGGTTTTAAGTGTAAAATGATACGACCACTCTTAAATATTGATGTTTTCAACCCACGCAGAGTGAAAACAATTTTAGTCCATTTGTTTAGTTCAGCAAAAAAAAAAAACAAGCACAGTAGCGGTTCACTCAAACCCACAACTACAGATCTGCTCTAAACATTATACCACATTATATCCCCAAAGGCTCATTTTTCTTACTTTGAAAACATTCATGAGAGAACAGGAAAATGATAATATTCTACAAATATTCATGCATTTTAACAGATAAGAAGTACAAATATAGCTTCCTTATTTTGCTTTAAATTTTGTTTAGTCAGCTAGCATTTTTGGATGAATCTCATAGAAATTGTGCAGATCATTTTCCCTCTTATAATCTACCAAAAATAGCAGTGAATTAGCATGAAAAGAAGCATATAACAGGACTTTTGACATATGTCTATTCAGAAAGACAATAAACACATATGCCCCTCCAAATTATTTTCACTATGCACTGTGTAAAAATATTTATACCAATGACATCAATCTATCTGTGAAATACTCTTAGCCGGACAGGAGTTTATTTCCTAAAAAAAGATTTATTTTTTTGAAAAATTGATAGTGGTGACATTTTGGAAGAATTTTCCTGTATATATTCTGTTGGATTCACTATAAAATTCTAACCTGTGAGAGTCTAAACAGCTGGTTTTAATGGGGTTTTAGTTATTTTCTGAAAGTCAGAAGGGTCAAAAGTGCCACTGGCAACATCCATGTGCAGCAAATGTGATATGTATTTACGAGAGATTTACTGCTGTCAGTGACTAATGCAAAACATTAAATCTCAAATTAGTAAGTACTTTAAATAATATAAGAACCCCGAGATCATGTTTGGTAAAAGCAGAATCGTTTAATATGCAGCACAAACCAATCAAGCTGCCCGGCGGGTCGTTTAATGATGCTCCGTAAACCAAGAGTGAAATAAAATAAGCTAAAATAAAAAAGCCACATATAAAAGTATATAGCTGGGAAGAACTCTGTTTTTATGAGAGGCAGGCCCCGCACCGCTCATATTTGCCAACGGGAATGCCCACTGCTCCGGTGCGCTAGTATCCCTGGGCGAGATGAACTCAGGCATCGTTTAAAACGTCATAAAAACCTTCTGGTGGATGTTTGGAGACGTCAGAAAAGCAATGAGAGGTGAAACAGACTGGGAAGGCTGTAACATTGACAAACAGTTTAAGAAGTTTCTTTCATTAACCTTAGAGGGCGTATCGATGGATTTAGCTGTATTTTTAATGGAAGCTGTGATAACCTGACATGAGGAATTTTATAGCCTTTCTGCAGCGGCCCGATGACAGGGAAACTAACATTAGGAGAAAGAAAACACACATTTATTAAAGAGAAAGAACATGACTTGAATGCAGAAAATATTAAAAGCAATTCTTAAGACAAACTGCTGTAATAATAAATTGTAATCACATTAAAAGATCTCGGTTTTATAGGGTATCCAGGGGAGAGGACGGTTTTCATAGAAACTTAACTTAAAATGAACAAAATTAAGACTGAATCAAGCTGAGAGCTGAATGTGTTACATAAAAATCAATAATTGATGACCCTAAATGAAAACAACACAGTGGTTGGTCGCTTTATATTTCAGTCAGATGGTCTCTCCTTGTTTAAGTAGGTGGTTCTTGGATGGAATAAGCTAAATTGAGGCCTTTTTTAGTGCATATCGAAAAATTTGGCTTCACCTAATGTATTTTTTTCCGTTGTCTCCCTAAAACATTCACATTCAACAATTTGAAACACGCCAAGTTTCCAAATGCACTGTATACTCACTTTTATAAATCAGGGTTTTTATAATTAGATCATTTATAATTTATATTCATTTAGTATCTGCACCATCACTAGAAGAACTCTGCATTGATTAGCGTTTTTTAATGAATCTCCTATGGCAATTACTTTTTATTGAGAAGCCACTATATAAATCACAGCTACCGGTTTCTCCAAACACCAGAGGAGAATTGCATGCATGAGAAGCTCATGTATATAGGTTTTTAGCCTCAAGACATGCTGATGCAATTGTAGGTAACCATTGTTAAACTGTTGTAGGAGTAAAAAAAAGCCCTGCAATTTACTGAGCCCATCAGCATATGGCTTCAAGCTGAATCCAGGGTGCTTGAGGGGTGTAGTCACTGAGGAGCCCCTCACTGCTGCTCTTTCGCATGAGCTTCTCTTAGTCTGGACCTGGAATCCATCAGTGGTCCCAGAGCTTGACAGCTGCAGATGTCAATCAAATATTCTTGTCTTTCCCTCACGAATGAATACGCCATCCAGCTGTGAGTCAGAGATGCATAAAGAAAGAGACAGATGGTAATAGCAATACAGCCCTCATAAAGTCAGGAAATATGTGGATTTCCTCAGACTGCATGGACAACACCTCAAATTCCTGGTCTCACAACCAATTCGTACATATTCATACAAGGTGAAAAATTTGTGCTAATTCGAACAAATTCATACAACCTCACTCGTATGATTTTGTATGATTTGTCTAAGCCCCAGCTCCCCCACATATGAATTAACAAAAATTATATTACTTCGCACAAGTGAGTTTGTACGTATTTGTATGAATTAGCCTCCTCGTATAATATGTCTAAATTGCAGTGAGACTGGGCTGGCATGGTTTGTCTGTTGCCTTTATTTAACAGCATTTTATTTGTTGGTTTGCTGTATATTATTGCATTAATTATTTTGTGCGTTACAAACTGAATTTGATTCATACCCTAAATAATTTAATCTGATGATTGTTTTAAATAGCAGGATTGGACAAAATTTGGAAAATGTTAACATTTTGATTAATTACTTATTCCCTTATCTTATATCGTCAAAACAATTAACAAATCAAAAATATTTTTAGCCACTCAGAGTGCCTCAGAATGGGAATATTTATAATAGAGCATTGTAGCGGTATGTGTTTTTCTATCATAGCGCATAAAATAATTATTTATATATAAAAACAGAATTAATTATATGTATTTTCGTAGATAATATTACTTGAAATGGACGTATTTTTTAACATTATAAATGCTGCTACCGTTATTTTTTATTAATTGCATGTTTGCTTGCTGAATAAAAGTAGTGCATTTTTAAGTTTTCACTTTTTGAACTTTTAAATGGTAAAAAATATAACAATTAATAAATGCTTCTTGAGCAGCAAAAATTAGATTAATATTTCACAAAATTGCTGTTTTCACTGTATTTTTGATCAGATAAGAGCAGAAGAGACTTAACTGACTGGAAAACATAAAAAAGGTAAATGTCTATATATGTGTCTATATGTATCTGCAGTAAAAAATGTCTATGAATGTGTATTGATTTTTTATATCCTGATGCAATTAATAACGTGGCAGTTAGAACAGAGGCAGTGTGAGGCAGAATAAAAGCAATAAAGCCTCTGTTCTTTAAGCAGCTAGAGTAAAGAAGGTCATTTTGGGTTGCGCTACAAGAAAATGACCTGAATCAAACATGCTTATCAAATCCTCCACACCACCTTTCCTGATCTAAACTTATATGGATCTGCAGACGATGTCCTGTATCTTGACAAAAAAGGTCAATAAAACGGATTCTTCCTCTGACTATGGTGTTAATTGGTTGTGTAGGCATCACCTTGTGATGAACTTCAATCGGATCAATCCACACAAAACATTGAATGTGGTGAGCCACAGCCAAGAACAAGTCAATGGATTTCATGTCTAATCATAACGGGACACAAAGCTTTGCTGACGTTATTGACCAGAAGTAATACTGTGCCTCAGACATCCTGTTGTAGATTATTATTGTTACTATTCAAACAATGTCACAATTCTGTTTTTATTCTTTATTCAGTGGAAGAAACAATACTTCCATGTGTTTCAAATTACGATCACACCGCTTAAAAAAAGTGCTATGAGAGTGTCTTGCTTTTTGAAAAAATATTTACTTCAGTTGAATCTTTTTCATGTATCTTCCAATAACTAGCTACTAAACGGCTCAAAGAAAACTCTGAATAAGTTCAATGATTTGATGCCACTATCCTCACAAACTTTGGTCAGATCAGTTCTTCCTTGGAAGATGTTGTAACATGATTGTGTCTGGCAGCTGACTAATACAAATCTTAATGCAGATGCGATCAGATCTTACCGATCTCTCAGTTTTGTGTGCAGTATGCATCAGGCGTCAGCAAACTGCCGTCTGAGGTTGAGGATACCTTTGTTACAGCACAGATAATACAAAAGATTCTCAGAATTCAGCGTAAATGAACAAGTGCTTCATAATTTGTTTGTCTCGTCATAGGAGTACAAATTGAAAATCACTGTTTAGAAGGAGGAGCAGGCAATTTCCTCTCAATGCTTGAATTACAGATGTTTATTTGTTTCTCTTGAGAAATGGGCGAAGAAAAAATCACAAACAAACTCAAACGAAAATGGAGACCAATTGAGGAAAGAGAGATAAGCGAACAATAGAAGTTGCCAGTCTCTCTCAAAGCAAAGCCTGCTGCTCTATTCCTGTCACAGAGTGCTGCCAAGTGGACAATGGCAGAATATTAGCTTGAAATCGTGTGTTCAATTCTCATTTGTATTGGTATTAAGCGCTGTGAGTGTGTGAGGTGGGATTTAGAGAGCATTTAAGGGGCGCACTATACCTCTCTTTCTGGTGATGGCACCTCACCTCAGCGGGGGGAGCGATGAGAGGCTTTTTGAATGATTGGACATTTCTCAGTTGTGCCCAAATTCCTGTTCAATCGCTGCCCAACATAGAAAGCCTCTTCTGAGGAGCTCAAGGCAGCGCAACAGACACCACGAAGCCTCTTGGGAGAAGAATGCCTGCCTTGTATGTGGACAATAGGATCTAAACATAGCCACGCATGTATCCAACCAGAAAAACTGCAGGAATCTGAACACATCAGGGTCAACATGTTAATCAAGTTAAACTTGGTCATATTTATTTTACTAATAAAAAACACAATTATGCGCATAATGTATTATATTTTAAGGAAATAAATGTGTTATGTACAGTATGAATATATTTAAATATATTATTTTAATTTAAATTTTAATATATAGTTCTGCTAAACCTTCTTTGCTAGAATATACTAGATGATTACACAAAATATATTTTGTTTGATAAAATACCTTATAATTTGTGCTTTTTGTATTTTAGCAAAACAGCTTTAGCAGAAGTGTTTTTAAATCATACATACATCATTTTGGTGATTTTGTCAATATTTAAATATATTTTGCACAATATTAAAATTTAGATCATATTTGTACATTTATAATTGTTACGAAATAGTTTTATAACACAACATTGTAACGCTCAAAGCCAGGACAAGAGACTGAATTCAAAAAATTACAGAGTTTATTTTTTCCATCAACAGAAGGTGAAGGCTCAACAGAAAACTCAGGCACTGTGGCAAAACACAACTGAAATAAACAACTTAGAATAGCGATCTCCAGATTGCTTATCAAGCGGGAGCCTTGGAGAGCGATCTCCAATTCGTCAACCTTCCTGGAGGTGAGTAATTGGTAGAAACAGTAACTGTGAATCATAAAGATCGTTCAAAGCTTGTTGACAGAGTTCGTAACCAGCGATCTCCAGATCGCTATATTTTATCCTTTCCACAGGTGGTGAGTGACAGATTTGAGCAGGTGAGTGTACAAGGTGAGTTTTTAAAAAGCTTAAAGGCTTTTCAACGGGATCCGTTTCCTTTCCTTGAGGACATGAAGACTGTGAGCCCAGGTAGGAGCAAGAGGTAAGTATCCACAGGTGAGAGCCGCCACTTCTTTAAACAACTTGGAGCAATGATCACATTGGCAACAGCACAGCACAGCACAGCACAGCTTGAATCACTAGTGAGACATAAAACCAGGTAAGTATAGTAAGCACAGCAAGTGAGTAGCTCTGTTACCTTGAGCTCAGCTGTAGACTGAGTGGAGAGTTTGGTTTTTAAAGCTGCAGTCTCTGATTAGCGCAGGTGTGTCTCATTAGTACTCTGGTGACTGAGAGCGGCTGCAAATGGCTGATCCTGGATCAGCTGATTGTGCTGGCGTTACAAACATAATCGTATGGATAATAATGAATAGCATTTTTAATTATGGAAATGCTGTCCATTTCATATAAATTAGATACATATACATTATTAAATTATGTATTTAATAAAAAAATATTTATTTACTTATTACTTCATTGCTTACTTATTTACTTTTATTTGGAAAGTCCAAGTGAGTCACAATACAATACACCAATGCTATTAAATCAAATCCTATAAACAAAAGATCCCACCCAACTTTGTTTCCACTGAACATTCAGTTGCACTCTGAATTACAGTAGTAAAGGCGCTGCAGATGCTGTGTCGTGTCTTTAATATGCATGTCCTGTTCCAATGATTTATGTGACATCATGTAAATATATGTCAGACCATGACATTTACATGGTGCTTACAGGAAATCATTGCCACCTAGATGTTTCTTCTACAACATCCTACGAGGCACTTCCTGTGACACTCCAAAAAACGAAGGCGGCAGCACACAAGGGGAGCCGTTCCAGTGCTTCTTGGAGCATACTGCTTCCATCTGCTCCTACTAAAACTCACAATGACTAATAATTAGTTTGTCATGTCTGACACACAAAGGAAACACTTTGTTACATCCAGTTGCAAGTGAGCTCTGTTAGGGGAAGAAGTGAATTAATAATTTTCTCAAAACAGGGTGAATGGCAAAGCTAAGACATTTAGTCCTTGGTTAGATCAAGCCACAAACAGACATCTCTGATGCGTTGTGCTTAAAGCTCTGCATTTTATGTTTTATGTTTTAAAAAAAGAATAATGGTAAGCTCATGTTTTTTTGTGATCTGCTTCCAGACTATTTCCCCAAAGCCTGGCTTCAAAATAGAATTCATGAGAAATCGTGCGGCAAATGCATTTTAAATGTGGCATCCTACATCAGCCGGCCAGGCCATTTATTGTGTTCTCGTTCGAACCCTATTATTGCGGCACAGGGTGGGAAATCTTTAATCTAATACACAGGTTTACAGAGTGTATTTTTATGTGGCCAAGGAATATGGGGACGCATTGCGGAAGAGAATAATCCTCTCAAGATAATTTGTTGGGAAGGCAGAAGGACGCTAGAGCCTCTCTTGAGGATTTAACAGAACCTCGCAGACAAAAGGACTGGCACTTTGGCCTGACCTATTAAAGATAAGGCCCCCTCCCCAGGACATGGAGCTGTACATATGAGAAACATCAACACTAAAAATCATTCCAATATGTATAATCATAGAGCGATGTTGCAAATTATTGAATTCATTTCACATGTTAAAAAGTGATCTTGACTATTCTGTCATCAAGTTAATTTAGCATGGCTAATCGTAAAAATAAAAATATCTCTATAAATACTGATACATGGAATATATACATTTTAATACACTCATATTACATATTTTTAAATGTTGGTTAGGTATGCTTTCAGCTGGATTAAGCTGGTCCTTTGCTGGTAATATACTGGACAGCACAATAGTTATATTATTAAACGAAGTTGTAAACCAATTTCGAGAGGAAGCGTGGTCGAAATACAACCCAGCTGCCGACAATCAGCTAACTATTACCATAGTAATAACTATTTCCATAGTTAGCTAATCAGGCCACCAATTTCACTATAAATAGACCAGTTTCCTACCCTTCAGTATCTTGCTTTCATTCTTCGGAATCAACGCCTGATAATTCATGTCTACGTCTGAATCTTCAGAGTTTTCCAGCGAGGATCCGATTCCTCAGAAGGCTACCATTAGCCTACCTCCAGCCGCCCAGGCTCAACCTCCAGCGCCGCCGGAGGCGCCGGGAAAGACCGAGGCTGCCAGCCGGGGCTGCAGGCACACTCATCCAGCCACCACTCCAGCAAAACACCGTACTCGCTCCTCTCCACCAACCCGCTCACCTCATGCTTCTCCAGCCTCTTCATATGCATCTGCCCGCTTGTCCCCAAGTAAATGGACCATCCCAACTCTCCGCCACACACTCGCCGCTGGCAAAATCAAGTATCCCCGCAATGCTAGCAAAGCCGACCTCCTCACTCTACTCCACGAAACCATGCCAAACACAGCTCCGCCACCAGCACCTAAAGCTCCTCCACCTTCTACCAAACACAAAGAAAAAAAAGGACTCACCAACCCATCGCCTGCTCCACATCGCCGCTCCTCTGATCATCCAGGTAGCCTCGGCTGCGCGCCCGTAACAGCCGCTCCAGCCCCGTCCTCCAGCCAAGGCATCCCAGCAGCCGCCAGCCAACCCGGATCATCTGCCGCCTTTCCTCACCTTTCCCTTCACCTGGCCGGCTGCTCTCGCCATTCCATCAACTCCAACACCAAGCACGAGCCATTCTAACTTTCCATTTTTTGTTCCCACAGACAATCCACCCCAAGGACAATCATTCCCAGACTCCTCTCTTCTCCAGGGCCCCCCGCTTACCCCTCATAATCTGCCCCTTTTCAGCTCCTCCCTTTAGCACTTACAGAATCAGCCCAATAGGTGTCACCACAAGGAAATTTTCTGGCAAAAAACGGCTAATTATTGATCTTTCCACTCCTCACAATTCCCCTATCCCCAGCATAAACAGTTTAATTCCCATTGAGGAATTTTCCCTAAATTATCACACCGTTGATCAAGCCACATCCATCATCAAAACAGTAGGCAGAGGTTCTTGGACGGCTAAAGTTGACATTACGTCAGCTTTCAAAGTCATGCCGATCCACCCAGACTTCTGGCATCTCTTTGGCATCCAGTGGTTGAATCAATTCTATTTTACAGTTCGCCTCACGTTCGTATGCAAAAGCAGCCCCACAATTTTTGACATGCTCTCAGAAGCCATCTGCTGGATCCTCTCTAACAATTACCACATTGATCACCTCATCCACCTGCTAGATGATTTTCTGATAATTTCCCCTCCAAACGCCGTCCCCGCCGCCGACTTGGGGAAAGTCCTGCATGTCTTTTCCGAGCATGGCATCCCAATCGCTCAGGAGAAAACCCTAGGGCCCTGCACATGCATTGAACTCCTAGGTATCAACCTAGACTCCCTCAAATTTCAAGCCTCCCTCCCCAAAGAGAAAGTAGACCGCATAATCCTGGTCTCAAACAACCTTATTTCCAA
>JAUYWG010000039.1:2895672-2908005 GCA_034779775.1 Enteromius afrohamiltoni | reverse complement strand
ACTGCCTCCTTCCTTATTAAACAAAGCAAAACCGACCAACTGAAACAAGGCCACTTCATCTATATTTTTGATCTCCAGACGAAACCTATCGCCCAGCATCCAGGTTCTGGTTCCTAAAACACCTCAAAGCCGTCCTCAGCTTTTCAGGCATTAACCCTGAAGGATTTTCCTTCCACTCTTTCAGGATAGGTGCCGCTACTACCGCAGCCGAAAGAGGCCTGCCTCCCATCATTATCCAAAAGCCTACAGGAACTACATCCGTCCCGATCTTGCTTCCATCCAAAGGGCCTTGCAATCTCTCGTCACCCTCACACCCTAGAGTGAGTTTAAAAAAAAAAAAAACTATAAGGTTCCTTTCCTATTAACCTCCAGGGAAAGCCTGCACAATGGCTCCATAGCCACATTGTAGGTGCTCATTCTCCTCAAGGCTGCCCGCACAGAGATTCTTTCTTCGTGGAGGCTCCCCTACCCAATCCTCCAGCGGAGGTCCCCTGCCTCAGCAAGGCTCCCCCCTCAGCTGCCAGTCTCTACCCAATCCTCCAGTGGAGGTCCCCTGCCTCCGGTCATGGCCTCCTTCAGCCAGGCACATACCTCTCACAACTCCGCAGGATCCTCCCTTCCCATCCCTGCAGAACCCACCCCCATAGTGGAAACCCCACCTCTTTCAAAGGTGCCCGCTCCAAAGCCCTCTCACCCTTCCCTTTTTATTTTTCTCCAGCTTTTTTTGAGCGCTCGTTTGGCGTCTTTTGCAGCATTTTTTGGGGGCACGCAGGGTTCACCGAACCCCTGGCTCGCCCCCTACATCACGCCAAACTTGCTTATTATTTTTATTGAGGAAGCGCAATCTCTTGAAATGAAGTTGTAAACCAATTTCGAGAGGAAGCATGATTGAAATACAACCCAGCTGCCGACAATCACCTAACTATTACCGCCTCCATAGTTAGCTAATCAGGCCACCAATTCCACTATAAATAGACCAGTTTCCTACGCTTCAGTATCTCGCTTTCATTCTTTACAACCCCTCCACCTTCCCCTTCACTTCTGTTCGCTCCTTCCTGGGGGGGCACGCAGGGTTCGAGCCGGCCTCGAGCCTCGCTATAGCTAGGGTTATCATTACTAGGGCTCGAGGTTCACTGAACACCCAGCTCGCCCCCTACAGCACGCCAAACTCGCTTATTATTTTTATTGAGGAAGCGCAAACTCTTTAAATATTAATAAAACAGTGCTATGAAATCAGTGTTAGATGACTTTGAATACAACAAAAGTCTAAATGTAAAAAGAGGTTAAATTATTATTGACATTTTTTTTGCGTATAATATATAATGTGTTTTGCGTATGTTAACTTAAACTGAAGTATAAAAATAATACTAACCAACTCACAACTTTTAACTCAAATTAAAATTAAAACAATAATTCTAAAAATAAAATAAAAAATCTGAAAAAAACACAAACAAATGCTATTTTGTTAATCCTGAATTGCTTTGATTAATTAATCAAAATTTAACCCTTAAACGGTTATCGTTTTAGGGCATCATGTGACTTCATTTACAAGAAAGAAAGAAAGAAAGAAAGCCATTACAAAAATGGAAAAAGGTTAAGCATCATGCCACTTGATCTGATATTCTATGATCTAATGCACTGACATTCAGACAGTTTTATGTGTGACTTTAGTGTTCAATCACTGTGAGTTGCCTCTGTTTCTACTCTATAGCCTCCAAATCACGTCTTTTACAGGAATCGGAACCCGAGCGAGGTGCTGTTCTTTTGACAGAGACGGACAGCGAGATGAATTACAAGTGCTTTAATGTCCCTCTACATGGGGTTTGGTGTGATCTCCTGCCCTGGCCGATTGGGTCAATGCTCTGTAATTAAAGAAGCCATCCCACACTGTGTGCTTGTACAGGCCCCTGTCTCATTTACCAGCGTTTGATTGACCAGACCTGTCATATCTAGTTCCTGCTATTTCCTCTCAGCTCCACAGGTGGTCTCCTCATCCCTCTGTCTTGTTTCATCATACTTGTCAAACTGGTGTTGTGATGTCTGCTCAAGGTCATTTAGGTTATGCCAGTAACAATGCAGACTTCAAACTTCTAAAACAGAAGCTCTTTTACTTTATCTTTTTACGAAAAGAGACATGGCGTGAGCTGAGCAAGAAAAGGAGAGGAAACGAGATGAAAAAGGTTAAATGGATGTTTATTTGCTAAAAGACCTACCACTCACAATGAATATTATTATTATTTATATAGTCTACATAAAGTCTACAAAAGTAATCCAGATCAATATTTAATTTCTTTTTTGTTAAATAGCCAAGGAATAATGTATAGTCAAAACTGCAAAATATCCCTTTAGGTTCATATTCTCACTATTTCACAGTTAATGGTTAATTATAGACTAATATTTTATATGGCTTTACAAAAATATGGCCTTCAATGAGGTCCATAGTGTCAAGCAATGACATCTAACATTCGCCATCTAACAGTATAGATGAAATCACAGTCCATGTGAACGGTCCTTTATAATCCACTTAACCTCTGTGCGTCCAGCAATGATAAACACAAAGCCAAGGCGAAAAGAAGAGCAAGTTTTGCACCCCATCTGTTGATAATCCAGCTTGTTTTCGCTCGATACTCTCCCCTCTATCTCTGACTAAAGATAGTGTCTCCCTGATGTCCCCTCCCCATAAGTTTGCCTTTGCAACCAATTATCTTTTTGCCCTCTATCTGCAGTGATTAATATTAGAGGGCTGTCCCCTTTATATGTGCAATGAATCATTTTAGCCGCACCGTCAGGGGTGTTTCTCGGCCTAAAAAAAGCAAGCCCCTGTACACAGATTTGATTCTGGGAATGCTATAATCTTGGGAAAAAAGTGTAAGGGTATTGATCAGCTCCGGGAGTCTCTTGGCAGGAAGAAAAGGGGTCTGAAGAAGCCTCAGTCCAGGCAGCGCTGCTGACTGCTGTAGTATCCGGTCAAGATTTAGCGTGCAGCTGATAAGACCAGTACTGAATTTCATTTGCAGCCAGATGCATACAGAGCTGGGTTTCTTCACCTGCTAATGCATTCGCTCAAAGACAGTAGCCAAATCTACAGGGGGGCTTAGCGATCCAACTATTTCCGCCAAATATAAACCCACAGGATATAAAGGTGCACTGAGTAGCTCTGTATTTATGTGCATGATAGTTTATAGTAATAAACACAAATCATATGCTCGTCTGTCTGTTCTGGTTTAGGACTCGATAAGGGGCTTAGGGTTAATGATAAGGGGCTCGTAGTCTCGCTGCTGATTCCTTCTAAAGGCTTCCATGACAACTGACTTCCAGCCAATCAGCAACCTGAACTGAACTGGTGAAATTGATATAAATGTTAACCTCAATGACGAACTCAATGCGAGAGTTAGTGTTTTGATTCATGGTTGTTCGATGCAATAGCATCTATTGCTGTTTTCCCTAAACCTTCTTAGTTAAGTATACCTTCTGTAAGTCATTTGTTCGTAAGGTTGGTCTGGAGCACTCTTAGCTATACCTTATCACTTTTTTAATTACTGTCCTAAAGCACATCAGCTTGCGAACCACTTGACAGAAAAGGCTTTAGAGTCTATATGAAGAAAGATGAGTTTACACAAACCTTAATGCTATGGCAGCGCTTGCAAAATCGTGCCATTCTTTGGAGACCATTATGCGGACACTCGCAGCGGCAGTTCTACATTGAATTACTTCCTGGGCAAGACCCCCTGTTAGCCCCTTTCATAATTTCAAATAACATCAGAAAAGCATTTATTTTGAATAAAAATGAAATAAATAGTAAAAAAGCTGAAAATAATGCATTGGGAAGAGTTAGGGAGGACTTTATTTTCCCAATAAAGGTGTAAACCATGCCATCTATTTAATAATGTGAATAAAAATATATATATATTTACACTCAATAAGTTGCATTCTGTTTTATAATGCACTTCAATCGAAGTCGACGCTATACCGCTGCTGCACGTCCGCAGAACCTGATTTTGCTGAGTTAGGCATTTTATTCCAAATTTTTTGTTTTTACCATATCTCCACACCTAAACCTAACCCTACCCATGAGTAATGCCTAAAATCAGGGGAAATGATAGATGACTGACACTGATGTACAAGCACCAAACACTGATTGTAAGCCTAAACTTCACAAAAACTGGTTCTTCAAATCTAAATGGCTAATCACAGTGTTGCTCCAGGGTCAACAAAGATGTTGACCCAGGGACAAGCGGAACTCAGCAAAATCAGGTTCTGCTACGGGGGCGCGTGGGTTGGCATACGGAAAACTTTAACAAGCGTGAGGGTGTGGGATTGTGTACTTGCTAAATTATAAATACATAAACATATTTATTTCTGCATGTTAAAATTTAAATTAGCCCCGATAAATGCAGTTCGTACTATTTCTATAACGCTGCTTTATAAACAACACTGTTTCTCAATATTTTACCTCAATCGATCATTGATGCCTCGATATCAATGGCCAGCACCTGCTAAGGTCGCACTTAAGAAGGTTTACCTTAAGCACCATCCTAAGTGTCACGCTCAGTCAACAGGCAGACACAGGAAGGTAAAGTTTCACAGGTGAGTAGTGAAGATGTGACACTAAGGTATAGTTCGGCAAACACGTAGAAAAGGTAGTTAAGGTGTACCTTTTGAGTCTTAGTAGCGCGCTTAGAGACAACGTAATTGGAGAACGCAGCCCCGAGTTGATGTTATACCGCTTGTTCAATGAATCGGTTATGTGTAGGTCATTCGTACAAATTCATACAAATTGGCATCTAGTAATATACATACAATTTATAATAAATCGTATGAATTTGTACGAGGGAGGTCGTACAAATTTGTACGAATTAGCCACCTTGAGATCAGGTTGATGACACTGCTTGGACACTGATTGTAAACCTAAACTTCGCAAATACTATAAACTGACTTTTCAAATATGATTGGTTAATCACAGTGTTTTTCAAGGTTCATCAAAAATGTTGATCCAGGAACCTGTCACACTTAAAAGTCTCACGGCAAATCATACATATTTTACACAGTGAATTCGAATTCATATAATTTTGGCTAAATGATACGAATTTTACAAGTTGCTTATTCGTATAAATGTGTACGAATTACACCTAACCCCGCCCCTAAACCTACCTGTCACTGGGGTTTAGACAAATCATACAAAATGAGTGAGGTCGTACAACTTTGAACGAATTAGCACAGAGTTGCCATCTCTTACAAATACGTACGAATTGGTCATGAGAATGTATTAAAATCAGGTAAAATTAAATCAATTTTGATTAGTTACAATTAATAGGGTAAATGATGTACTGACAGATGGATTAGATGTTCATGGATTACGCTCGAGTTTGCTTTGGGTTTGACATTTTTAAATAGAATTTGCATTATTTGTATTCTAAAATTACAATGTAAAATTACGCATTTCAAATTAGTAATTTTCAGTAACTTTTTATGCATGTTAGAAACCAGTGATTTGTGTCTGAAACACTGAATTAGTCACTCAATCAACACATTCAAAACTGCTGCCTCATTTATAAACTAAGCGGGGGATGGCCTTAATGACAGAGCTATTAAATAATAATTCACTCAACTGATTTATTCAAAAATAATGAATCACCAGTTTGTGTATCAGAGTGGTTCTGCTGTGGTTTTATAGCACAATGGTTGGCAAAACAAAAAACAGACTGGCGATATTGTGCCCAAGCCTAATGCTAGCTCTAATGTGATGTTTTGAATTAGTTATGGAGGTCTGGACACAACTTTTGAACTTGCAGTGGCAGATTGTACATCATTAGCGTCTTTGGGCATTACTTGTTTTTATACTTGCCTTGTGCCTACTGTCATGCCATAATGCTTTAGTTCTGTATCCGTGTATAGTGCAGTTAATTGCAAAATTCATTTCTATGATTTTTCTTATGAATGTTGTCTAACAAGCTTAAAGCAAACATTAAAAGGTTAATAACTTTGCATTTGTTGTTTTCAAGCTCATTCGCACATGAGTGGCATGTTGAATGTTAATTTTAGATTATCTCCACAAACACACACGATCATCTCAGAGCCAGAGCGTGTGAGACTCAGTATCTGGGTCTGCTCACTTGGAGCTGACACGAAAGAAAATGATTTCAGGTTCAGGTCGAGTTCAGTTTTAACTTTACAGCGCCGGTCGGGTTATGCGGTCTAGTTTACAGGCTTACCCCAATTCAGCGTGAAAAGCAAAATCTTATTGCTTTCTGAGTGCAAGTGCGACACTCTTGTTGAAAATGAGTCAAGCATGCTGGGAGATGTGTTACGATAACAGCACAGCACAGTTCAGGTCCAGATAATAAATGCAATTAAATGTGACAGATTTAAACATGAGAAAAAACAAAACAAAACAAAAAAACAATGTCCATCTCTTTTTCTCTCAGTCTGTCTGCACTGCAGCATTGCAGACGGCCAATACGACGTTCAACTGTGTGCCTTTTCTCAGTTCAGAATGGGACTCTGGGACATGGCAGGATGAATCAAGATAATTGCTTGATTGATTTTGTTTCTCCTGTTTTCTAAGCACTTGGCTGGGCATGATTTGTTTAGGGAGTGAAATGGGTTAGGCGCTTTTAAAACATGTGCACGCATACATACAGACACGTCATGTTGGTCTCACTGGGGCAAACAATAGTTCACAAGATGTCATTTTGTTCACCTAAATTACATTTGCTGTGGCGGGCAAACACAGTAAGTAGATTTGTGCATGGTTTGAGCTTTACACACCCCTAACGTAGTTCATTTTTGGAAGCCGCATCTTTTCCACCATGTGCACACAAATAATTGTGTGTTTGCGCATCTCATCTTCTCTTCAAAGCTCGCCGACATTAATAGGACCTGCCCAGGCATAACTCTTATCTCACTAAGTGCATCAGAGATGGAGAGCAGATGAGTGGGGATGGAGAGGCCGTTCTCTCACCACCTGATTACAGCAGCTCCTTCAGGAGCAGATGGAACTCACCCTTCATACAGACTCATGCCAGGGGAGTATGAACATGCTCTCTGCCTCTCAAGACAGAGAGCTGCGAATGCTCTATAAATATAACAAAACTTTGGGATGCAAAGCTGAGCCATGTCCTGGTTCTGTGAGACCCATGAACCAGAAATGAACACAGAGCTGTTCTTCCATCAAATCTGTGGCCCAGAGATTAGTTTGAAAGCCTAGATGGAAAAACAGAGTTTGTTGATGCTGAACAAATGGCATATTCAAGGAACAAAATCAGAATGGATACAGATGGGAGTCATACGTGCAGTTTTATCATTTACTTTTTTACAAATATTTTTTTAGCTCTATTGCATCCCTATCTGACCCTTACCATTAAAGTCAATGCATAGGAAAAACTGGTTCTGTTTACTTTATGCACATTCCAAAGAAAGAAAATTTCTTTATAATATTTAATCAAAATGTAATAAACTGCTTGGCCTCTGAAACGATTTGCATTCACTCTGGCTTGGTTTTGTAATGCAATAGTGCAAAGTGCCACTTTTCATGATCCATTTAATTACTGATGGATAAAATTAGGTCCTGCTCTACATTTCTTGTTACTAAATATTCTGCTTCGCTCAAAAATATGTCAAATTGCAGCAGCAATTACAGCAAATTACAGTAAAAACAGCAATTACTGTTGACTTTAATCGTACCTTTAATCTACAATCCAAAATCTGGTCCTGGTAAGCATCTTATGCTCACCATTAATCAAAAATATAATTGAAAAGAATCTAATTGAATGTATTTTGAAATGTTATTTAGTCCTGTGATGCAAAATTGGGTAACACTTTAGAATAACGTTCCATTGTAAGTCGTTTATAAGTGATTAGTTAAGGATGAAATGTTCATCTAAAACATTCAAAAGTAATTACAAGTGATTATTATGTTTAGTTAATTAATTTACAAGTCATTTACAAGTTGAAAAGTATGTTGAAAAGCCCCCAAAAAATCTTTTTTTAATTTAATAAAGTGTGTAAACCCTTTGTCTGGTTAGGACAGACGATTGTAAATTAATTAAATAAACATAATAATCACTTATTAATCATTTGTGAAAGTTTTGTAGATGAACATTTCATCACTAACTAATCACTTATAAATGAAATAATCTAAAGTGTTACCCAAAATCAGCATCATTATTTCAGTCTACAGTGTCATATTATCTTTTAGAAATTTTTATATGCTGATTTTGTATATTTATTTTATATATTATTAATTCATTCCTTCTAAGTAAAACAATTAATAAATTAAATAGCGACGCCACACTTTTAATCTGGAGTTATGTAAATTCTTTCTGTTTCTAAACAAATTGCTGCCAGTTTTTGGCAGCTTAGTTTAATGCTCTATGAAGAGCATGTGGACATAAATATATTAGACTTTCATGAAACAAAGCATGGAAAATGCTTTACATGTCGCCTTTAAAACAGTGTTTTTAATATAATTTGAATGTGATGCACTGACAGCAAGACCATGCTTTTGTTAAAAAAAAGTGGAATATCATGACACCATATATATCATCAGGTCTTTTGGGACCCCCATAGAATGGTAAAGCTATTTCATGTAAAACAACTCATGCCTTACGAGGTCATACTTCTTGACACGGACAAGCTATCCTCTCTGTCCTCTGGCCTTTACTGTAAAAACAAGCTATGCAGGCCTTTCTGTGGATCCTCATGCCCTGAGCTGGCTTTAGAAGGGTTGGTAGGGATGATTCCCCCAGATTTTAGTGGCTTTCTTCAGCCTCAGGGTTTTATAGTCTTCACCGCTCTTGTCACCTGCTTTATGGTCAGCACTTCACCCCAGTTGTGGTTTGGGTGTCTATAGTTCAACAACCCCGAACTCGTACTCAAAGTATTACAGTACAATATATTTTTGGAATTGGAAATTGTGAGAAATAGAAAGTGAGAAATACAAATGTTTTGCAACAACATATCAATAAAAGCATCATTTTTTCTTTTCCTAGTTATGAGAAAAGGTACTAGTGCTGCTTGTCTTTGCAAACAAACTGTCCAAAACTGTCAATTTTGCAAACAAGTAGAAATAAAGCGATTTATACTGAAATAATTTAATGTGAGCTGTCGCTTGCACTTAAATATAACCACCGAGTACATATCCTCAGGACAATGTCTAGTCAAATTAATCTCCACTACAACAATACCTGATTCTGCCTCCAAATGGGTTTAGGAAGGAAGGAAGCAAGAAATCAGCAAACCTCAAATTTCCTTTTTCCCTGTATCTGAGAGGTTTGGGGGTCCCTCAAGGGCCTGTTCTCTGATAGACTAAATTAAAGAAATGTTACCCCGCACACATTTTAGTCTGTTCCTGGGCAGTCTAGTTATTAAATTGGTAGTTAATTGGGAACTATTTATTAAACCTGTGGGATTGCTGAGCCAGGAGGACCCTTGAGGCCCCAGCTGACCACAGGAGCCCTTACAGCTGGAGGAGCCAACATACTGGCCGTCTTGAAGCTTGACTGCAGTCTGTTTGCCTACCTCAGGTTATTTAACTCACTCTCAGTCAGTACAAGCCCAGAACTTTCTAGCCCCCCCCACTGTTTTACAGGCACACTTTTGAGAATGCTTGCCCTTGTCATCCACTGCTAGAGGTTGTTTAGAAAAGAGAGGGGAATGGTGCAAAATACAATTTTGTGATGCTCTTTGTGTGCTCTTTCAAAATCATTAAAACATTTATTTTCTTTAGTAATTTATAGTTTGTGGTGAAACGGATCTTTAAAACAGATTTGTCCAAAGTTTAGAATAAAATAGCACTTGCTTTTATTCAAGCAAAATAAAGAAGAAAGCATTCACTCTATCAAGAAGAAGGGACACAAACTTTCCTCCATTAAATTCACCCAAAGGCTATGTTATAAAACCTACAGAGAGATCCGTCTTGCTGTCTACTTCCTACATGTGCAATTGGCTTTCAAGGCAGCATGCTAATTGAAGTGAACCCTCATCGATTTGGAACAATTTTACAAGCTATTCTTAACATGCAAATAAACATGAAATTCTCATGTGACAAGCGCATTTATGACCCCTCACTAAGCTCTGCCTTGTTACTGACTTTGTTTGAATAGTTTTAAAATGCAATTAATAGCAATCAAAATAGGGTAATTTTTTTTACAAGGCATTATGCAAGTGGATTCTTTTACCACACATGTCTAAATATTGCATTTTAATAAGTGCACATTGATTAAACAATGTCAGCTTCAGCTCTCATTTCCAAGTGGAAATGTACAACACTTGCATGTGCTTAAAAATAAATTCGAGCTAACATTAAGTTAATGTTAGTTAATTTATGCATTGATTGAGTTCACTAGTAGATTTTCACAATGCCACAGTTGTTAAAGTATTATAGAGATTGCTTGTTCACTTACACTAATGTAATCACTTGCAATATCCTTTAAATTAGTGTAACTGCGAGTATGTTTGCAAAGGTTTTTAATCAGATTACTGTTATTTAACAATTATTGAAAAAAGGCAGATAAAGTCACTCTTCATTACAGCCAGCATAAGCATCCATTAAATTCTTACCACGTTATGAGCATCTTAAAGAAAATCACGCTTTTAAAAGCAGCGGTCTTTTTAAGCATCACTGAGATACTATTATCGTTTTTATTTTTATTTTGGTAGCGCTTAATATTACTAGTAATAACTAGTTGCATATTACCATGAATACTGACTATTTAATACACTGTTTGTATCGGTTTTATTTATAAATGTTTATTTTATTATTTCCCATTTAAATTTGACATGTTTAATTTGACGAGCAAACTAAAGTTCAGCAAATGATTTCAGTATAGCGTGGCATTAGTTTAGCTAACATCATAAAACTCCAATATTGGGCAGTAACTGTTCAAAAGAGTGACAATTTCAACTCTACATATTGATATTGAACATTTATCTCGCCTCATTCAAGATACTGAATGTATTTTTTCCCCACAGAGATGTGCAATCTGCAGTTGCTTTTTGCATGAAATTCATACTTTAGTATTTGCCTTAGCATTTGGCCAGGTGGAGGGATCTTTGAAGGCTGCCTCATACTTTATGCTGCCTCAGCAGAATTATGGTGCTTCAGCCTTTGCGTCAGGAGCACACTTATGATGACTACAGAGGAAGCTCACATAGTTCTGGAACACAGCCAAAACTTACTTTCTTCCTCAACAAACCTTCTGTAATCAGCCTGTTTGAGTTCCCAGTCTGTATTTTTTTATTTCATATAAAAGTAATCTCAATTATCCTTTTTTTTTAAAAATCACTTTATTATTATTATTAAAGTGTTTTTTTTATTAAATGTGCATGATTACGTAATTAAAATGACTGAAAGTTGCCTCTGTTTTTAGCTTCTTAACACTTACATACTTCATGCACCAATGAAATGTACCCCTGTTTCTTAGAAGTTGCACAATAAATCCCGTTTTTGGTTGTCATATTTGTTATTATATTTAATGTTAAGACAGGTTGTACTAAATTTATGAAGCATATTTTACTTTCAAAAAAATAAAAGCGTATAAAAGCATAACTTTTGTTTGTTGAGTAGATATAAAAAAACAACAACAACAACAATTATATTTGTAGTGCTGGATCTTTTTTCAATTTTCTTTAGAGATAAAACTCCCCTGGTCCTTTGAGAACAAATCTCACGGTCAGCATCCTGATTTCTGCATTTTATTGGTAATTAACTGGGAAACACAACAAACATTCATTTCATTGTGGCACATTTGAAATGACTACAGGGAAATGTCAGATGGTAATAGCTGTATTTCTTGGGAGCATGTTTATTAAGGTAAAGCATTAATTAGGAGGCACCTGGAGAGGTAATTTTAGCGAAACAGTGAAGTACCTTCTGAATATTAATGGCACTTGACTTGGCATGTGTGTGAAAAGATATACTGAACGAAAGAGCAAGACATGCAGAACAAAATGAATGTAGTAATGCAACATCTAAAGCTAAAACATTTGGCAGCACTTTATTATACATTTGCATTTATCTATTTTATTAATAGTTTTATACTGTTTATATACACTACTAGTCAATCCTCATGTTCACCAAAGCTGCATTTATTTAAAGGGGTCATATGGTGGTACATGCACTTTTTCTAGCTTTTTGGACTGAAATGTGTGTTGGGAGTGTGAGTACACAACCAAAGATCCACACGTATTTTTATTAAATTAAAAGAAGAATAAGTTGCCCCTTCTGAAATCAAGCCATTCTCAAATGCATGTTGGAGTGGCGTCACACAGACAGAGGCCACTCCCACAATAGTTGATTGACAGCAGCGTGTCACACAGACTGAACTGGTGTCT
>JAUYWG010000039.1:2872829-2891638 GCA_034779775.1 Enteromius afrohamiltoni | reverse complement strand
TAGAAGAGCAACTTTGACTGAAATAACCACTCGTTACAACCGAGGTATGCAGCAAAGCATTTGTGAAGCCACAACATACACAGCTCACCAAAATTGGACTGTTGAAGGCTGGAAAAATGTTGCCTGGTCTGATGAGTCTCGATTTCTGTTGAGACATTCAAATTGTAGAGTCAGAATTTGGCGTAAACAGAATAAGAACATGGATCCATCATACCTTGTTACCACTGTGCAAGCTGGTGGTGGTGGTGTAATGGTGTGGGGTATGTTTTTTGTCACACTTTAGGCCCCTTAGTGCCAATTGGGCATCGTTTAAATGCCACGGCCTACCTGAGCATTGTTTTTGACCGTGTCCATCCCTTTATGACCACCATTTACTCATCCTCTGATGGTTACTTCCAGCAGGATAATGCACCATGTCACAGAGCTCGAATCATTTCAAATTGGTTTCTTGAACATGACAATGAGTGTACTAAATGTACTAAAATGGCCCCCACAGTCACCCGACCTCAACCCAATAGAGCATCTTTGGGATGTAGTGGAACGGGAGCTTCGTGCCCTGGATATGCATCCAACAAATCTCCATCAACTGCAAGATCCTATCAATATGGGCCAACATTTCTAAAGAATGCTTTCAGCACCTTGTTGAATCAATGTCATGTAGAATTAAGGCAGTTCTGAAGGCAAAAGGGGGTCAAACACCGTATTAGTATGGTGTTCCTAATAATCCTTTAGATGAGTGCATATATATATATATATATATATATTATTACAGATACGAAGAAAGATCAAAATGTAAGAAAGGTTGTTTATAAGAAAGCACACCGTACATCTGAAACTGCTGAGGCTGGGAAGGTTTTGACTATTACCAAATGACAAATCATCATTTGCAAACTATTTGTGTAACCCATGACCCCTCCTCCGGGCCGAAGCCTTCCCAGTCAATGAGATACTGGAGGTACCGGCCCCGACGTCTAGAGTTCAGGATCTCGCGAACCTGGTAGATCCCTTCATTGTCTTGGAGCAAGGGGGGTGCCTCTGGTTCCGCCTCCTCATCCTGGTCCCCCTCCCCGTCCGGGGCGACAGCGGGCTTCAAAAGAGAGGAATGAAAGGTGGGTGAGATACGGTAGGTTGCAGGTAAAGCTAAACAGTATGACACTGGTGTTATCTGTCTAAGGATTTGAAAAGGACCCACGTACCTCGGACTGAGCTTGCGGCAGGGGAGGGGGAGACGAAGGTCTCGTGAAGAGAGCCAGACCCATTGACCGGGTTCGTAGGCCGGATGTGGGCGTCGGCGTCGGTCGGCCTGGGCGGTGGTCCTTCGGATGGCCTGTTGGAGCTGGACATGGGCGGACTCCCAGGTCTGTTCACTGCGTCTCAGCCAGTGGTCCACAGCGGGGAGGTCCGTGGGTTCACCCGTCCAGGGAAAGAGAGGGGGCTGGAACCCCAGGATGCATTGGAACGGGGTGAGACCGGTGGCTTGCTTCCGGAGGGAGTTCTGGGCATACTCTGCCCAGAGCAAATACTGGCTCCAGTCCTCCTGGTTCCGATGGCAGTAGGTTCGGAGGAAGCGCGTTTTAGGCGCTCTACTTGGCCGTTGGCTTCGGGGTGGTAACCAGAGGTCAAGCTGACATTTATATTGAGCTGGGAGCAGAAGGACCGCCATACAGGGGATAGCGGTACTTCACCGTGATGTCGTTGAGAGCCTGGTAGTCAATGCAGGGACGAAGACCTCCGTCCTTCTTTTTAATGAAAAAGAACCCAGCTGATACAGGAGACGTAGAAGGTCGTATGAAGCCCTTGGCCAGTTCCTCTTGGATGTATCGGTTCATGCTGTCTGTTTCTGGCTGAGACAGAGGGAACACCCGACCTCGGGGGAAAGTGGAGCCAGGGAGGAGCTCGATGGCACATTCGGTGGCTCGATGTGGCGGCAGTTGAGTGGCTTTAGTCTTACTGAAGGCTAGGCGGAGATCTTGATATTCAGCAGGCAGTATGGCGAGTTCAGCCTCCTCGGGCTGTAGACGGAGGGAGTTAATAGGGTGAGTCCCGGGCCTGAGGCAGTGTTTGCGGCAGTGTTCAGACCAGCGCAGAATCTGGCGCTCCCTCCAGGAAATGACGGGTCCGTGGAGCTCGAGGGGAGTCCTAGGATGACGGGGTGCTCAGGTGAGTGAATTGTGAGTAGCTGGATGGTCTCCTGGTGAAGTGGGCTGGTGCACAGGGTGATGGGTTCTGTCTGGGAAGTTATCTTTCCTGTCCCGATGGGTCGGCCGTCGAGGGCTGCCACTGGCATGTTGGGGGTACATGCAAGCAGAGGGATGTCATGATCAGTAGCATATTGTAAGTCGACAAAGTTTCCCGCAGCCCCAGAGTCTAACATAGCCCGTGTGATTAGCCGTTCACCCCGCACATGCAGAATTACATCCAACTTCATAGCCGTATTCAAAGAAAGAGCGCGCACCCGGTATTGTCTGGTTTTAGTAGGCCTCACGGGACAGGCGGTGCGGAGATGTCCAGGCTTTCCGCAGTATAAGAAGAGTCCGAGGTCCATGCGGCGCTCTCGTTCCTCCAGGGTGAGGCGCGTGGTTCCCAGCTGCATAGGTTCGGCCGGAGGTAGCACTGCGGCGGCCGGGGAAAATGGCGGCGGACGGCGAGTGCGCCGCGAGCACATGAGCTGATCCGTTTGGATAGCAAGCTCCATGTACTGTGAAAGACCGCAATCCTCCCCCTTGCAGGCGAGCTCGGCCTGTAGGTCTTCGCGGAGGGCCCGGCGATAGAGGGTGAGCAGGGGAACGCTGTCCCATCCAGTCTGTGCGGTTAGCGTGCGGAACGCCATACTGAATTCGGCGGTGGATTGAGTCCCCTGCTTGAGCCCCAGAAGCTCCTCCTTGGCGTCCCTTCCATCCACGGAATGATCAAAGACTTCGCGGAACTGCCTCAGGGAAATCCGGGCGTCATCGTCGGTGAAGTGAGCGGCCTGAGACTTCATGTAAATGTCACACTGTAAAAGGAACCCCTTACACTTTCCGGGGGCGCCGTTGTACTTTTCGGGTAAGGCGAGCCGCACCGGGCTAGAGTGACTGGCGGCGGCCGGGGCAGGTGCTGCGGCCGGTGGCTCGGCGGGTCTACTCTGCGCCGTGGTCGTGGCGGTGAGGGCCTCGATGGAGGTGACCAGCTCAGCATTGAGTGAAGTGAGCTTCTCCAATTGCTGTCGGTGGGAGAGAAGCTCCGAGGCCTGGCGGCTCACCTCGCTGATAATCTGCCGCATTGTTGCTGGATCCTCTGGCGGCGAAGTCTTCTGTAAGGACTCACGGGACTCATGCGGATCCATCAGCAACAAGTTTAATAAAGAGTCAGACAGGCGTAGGTCGGTACACAGGTAACCTTCTACTTACCTGTCTTCACAGACCAACGTCCCTAGGCACCGCCGTGCCGTGGACCCACCAACCAAGGAATAGAGTGTCCCCATGCCCACTCGACGAATACACTCACCCCAAGGAGTCCTAGGAACTGTGAACGCAGTGTGCTGTGCTGTTTCTCACCCTTTCACCATCAAATATTCAATAAAAACCCTCAACTTTCTCCCCAGTCTCCTCCTCCTTGTTCTGAGCGTTACAATAGTATAATTAAAATATATTAAGTATGTCTAAAAAAGCACAATTTAAATATATTTCTTTTTCAACTGGGTTACCCATGAGTAATGCCTAAAATCATATTTAATTATAGATGACTGACACTGATGTACAAGCACCAAACACTGATTGTAAGCCTAAACTTCCCCAAAACTATAATCTGGATCTTCAAATCTGATTGGGTAATCACAATGTTGTTCCAGGGTCAACAAAGATGTTGGCCCAGGGACAAGTCGAACTCAGCAAAATCAGCTGTTCTGCTTACTCTATTGCTTAATAGTCAAGTTCAATATATAGTGCATTTATATTATTTTTTTTCTGCACTAAATATAGTCTTATACAAGTCAATACAAGTCATTTTTTCAGCTTGGTTTCAATAAATGATCTTTTTGGACACAAGAGGAAGTTTGGAATTCTGAAACTTACAGTATGTACATCAAACTCTTTTATCTGGAAAGATCAAAGGAAATGAGATTCCTCATGATATGACCCCTTTAAAAATTTATGAATGTCACAGCATTAGTTGCAAAACATCAAAACAAGAAAAAAGCTAAATATTTCACGAAAAGATGCTTTAGATAGTCTGTTGGAAATAAAGACAAAAAAAAAAAGTATTGTAGCAGCTTATGGTTGTAAAACATTACACCAGTAATACCCGTAATTAATGTGTTGAACCCTACCCGTGTGTACTTGTTTACAGGCTCAAACATTATGTTGGCTAATAAAGAATTATTGCAAAAATTATGATAAAATTAAGAAACCACTTCAAGAATAAACACTAAAATGTATTGTGATTTTCACAACATTTTAAACAGCACAACTGTTTTTAACATAAACCATAATAATTGTTATGTAATGGTTTTAAGCCCAAGACACACTGCGCAATTTGTGGCTGTCCCAAACAAATGATTGCCACTGTGGAACAATCGTGGGGATTTCTGTGATCGTAGCTCCTGTGTTGTACAGTACATGTTCTGACAGTGTCAGAAATTCAGCATGATCATCGCACTGTGTGTTGCTGCTACGATCCACGTTTACTTACCAGTCAATAAAAATGCTGTATAAAATCAAAGCAACATCGCTCTCTTTCATTGCTTCCACAAAAAACTACAACTGCCAAAGTATGATTCATCATGCTCTTGTTTTATTGTTCTATTGCAACATGCCTCATAGCGTGCAAGTCAGCAGTTCATCATGGTACAGTCTACATGCATGTTGTACACAAGTTTATTAGATCCATGTTGCACAGTGTGACCTGCAATGATCTTATAGGATTGCTAAAATCAATTTTAGAAGATGCCACAACATCTAATTAAGATAAGTTTGCATTTTTAAGTTTTGATGAGTGTTGTGATGAAAAAATAGTAGTTTGAAAATAAATCCAAAATGAATTAAGAACTGAGCTACAAAAGAACATAATTAATTTTTCTGAATAGAGTATTTAACAGGTTTCTGTCTTATGAGAAGGAAGTAAGCTTTTAATGGCTTTTATTCATTTGTTGTTGATTGTATAAGTTAAAAGAACTGTTGGAGGAAAAGCGAGCAACTTCCTTTATTCCTCAAGTAACGCAAACAAATGAACAACTCTTTTACTACACTTAAATGCGAATGATACATTAATGGCACCAAAATTTGTTTTAATATACATTCTCTGGAGTACTTATGCATGAAACATTCATTTGAAAACCAACAGAAGGGTGAGATATAAGTTCTTGCGATATTTCATATAGTTTGAGATTCACCCCGAGGCAAAACTCATGTGAAGGAAGCAGCTTTCCTTTTCCCCTCAATTTTTTCTCTCCCTTTCTTTCTTTTTTGGCTCTCTTATCATCTTTTCAAGCATGCCAAGTGAACTGTCGGACCGCAGATTTCTCTGTGATAGAGATCTCTTGGGAGACATGCAGAAAAAAAAAATGTTGCAAAAATAAAGCAACAGAAGGATGGGGAATCCAGAGGGATGGAAGTAAGAAATGTGGACAAATGAACGTGTTACCCGACACGGCCTTGGCATCGCTCAGAGAGCCCTGCAGCCACACTACAGCAGTCATGAACATCCCTCCATGCCTCACAATTCCTTTTCCCTTTTACCCCTGTTTCTCCCTTCTGTCTCTGTATCCTTCATCTGGCTGTAAACTTTCCCTCAGCACTCGGAACAGCTTGTTATCTAAACTGCTGTTCTGTTAGACAGAACCCTCTTATTACATTTAAAATCTTAACGATCCAAGTTTAGCTTTTGAATGTTACAGACATTGTTCTAGGGAAGCGTGATGTTATCTGGGGCTTGCATGGCTGCTCATTTTAAAGAAGTTGACTAGTTGGCGGGTCATTGTTTATCTCATGTAAATGAGATACAGTGAGAATGTCTGTGTAAGTTAGATGGTGCACTGAGAAAGGAAAATGTGCATATCTCCATTGCCAGATTCATGCTGTGTGCTCTGTCATAAACCAGAGCTCAACAATAACGATGTCCCAACAGTCCGGAGCCAGCATCAAAAAGTTTGTTGTGCCTTGCAACATAAACATTTGATTCCCTGAGGTTTTTTGGATTAGCTGATTTACATAAATTCTCTAGACATACAAACAGACAGAAGAATGAACGGATAGAAACCTGCAGATAGACAGGATGGAAGGATAGAAACATATGGATAGATAGAAACTGACAGACACTGACAGAAAGATGGACAGCTAGATTCGTAGATAGATAGATAGATACCCAGCCTGAAGTGTGACTAAAGAAAACTCTCTCTCAGACTACACCATTGTTTAAAGTAAATCAGACAGGTAATGTGCAGCTCTCTCTCTCTCACAACAAGAACTTCTACATCTTCACAAAAGCCAATAACACTCTTCATCCATCCTCCCTTTCGTGTTTCACATTCAATAGCTTAAGTGTTTATTACCACGTTACTCTTCAGACACTCATTTTGAAGATGGATCTGATCAATGTGAGGCACGGCGCCAAACGAGCCCGGAGTGGACCAGGACCGAGATTTGGCTTCAACCTCTAAACTATCGATTGCTTCAGTGTGCGGGCTGACAGCCACGACTCATCTGTTGTACTGGGCGAGCGTTGTTTGACGTTTTGTCAGTTAATACTTCTCCTCTCCCGTCTTGAGCGGTGAATCTACGATGTCATGAGAAAGCCAAGCACCCCACACAAAAGTGTAATGAACATCAGCAGAACTCTTCATCATCTGCCTGGAGATTGATGGACTTCAAGCCGCCCTCCAGACACCCTTTTTAGGAGGTACTACTTTTAGAAGGTTCTAAACAGGAATTTTTTTCAAGGAGAAGACTAGCAGACTGAGAAATAGCTATTTTACTAGGTTAAAAACACACAAAAGATGTATTTGTTTTCTTGGGTCTGTAAGAAAGTTTACACACTACAGTGCCACAGGTAGAAACCAATGTCTCCATGGAGTCCTTTAAAATGGATTTTACTGATAATGAACAGGTTTTAAAGTTTCTCAGAAATTCAGGAATTGAACTATGATTCACTTAAATTTGGCTGGATTAATTCTGTTATCATGTGCTTAGTAACTGTTATGTGCTGTATAGTAACATTATGTGCTGTGGAGCTGTAAGCAGGGCAGATTGAAAACAACATCATCTTCTTTTAAACCTTCATTTCACCTCTCCAGATGGTCCATTAACTCCTGTGTAAATACATATGTTTAGTCTAATGCAGTTTTTTTTTCTTTTTTTTATGTTAACTTTCTTTGGCAAAGAAACAGTGATTTCATTGTTTTTTTTTTTTTTTTTTTAATCAATTTAATGTCCAATATTAAGACTTGATTTGTTTATTCCACACTGATATTTGTTTTATGTATTTGTATTTTTTAACATGAATTTTGTGTTTTAAACTTAATTTACACCACTGTGTATGACATACAACCACGTACGTAAAATTAACTAACTAACTAAATAACTAACCCCCAAAAAAATCTTTACATCAATAAATATAGTAGCCTGGGGAAAATTTGCAATATGAATTATTGTCTATTTGACACACTACTAATTTAGCTGTCATTTAATTTATTCTTTATATTTCTTTATATTTAGCAAACTCACACAACCCACAGGTTTTTGTCAGGTAGTAATGGCCATGTCTATTCATGACATGGAGGGGACAGTGTTTAGTGAACAGCCAAGTGGAGTGACAGAAAGATGAAAAGCAAAAAGAGTAAAATGTCTGCGGCATCCCATGGCTTTCAGAAATCATATACCCTGCAAAAAGACCGGAAAGAATTCTAGTATAGAAAGTTTTAGTTAACCAAAGTTTTAGAAGCTTGATTCTATATGACACTTCAAGACAGGCAAATACCACCAACATTTCTGGCAACCCCATACAGGACATGTTTAAGGTCTCTTTTGTTGACTCAATAAAGCTAAAAGAGAGCTGTACCCCGAGATAAAACAAGGGTCATATCATCCAACCAATTTCCACAATTCAGTACCTAATAGATCAGTCAACACAACATTTGCTTTAACTTCATGACAGAATTACAAAACTTCACCTCAGAGCCCTATTTAGTCAGGATTACCTTTCTCACAGGAGCTCAGGTAGATTTGTGGTTCACAAATGTACTTTACGATTTAAATCCCACCTTTTTTCACAACCTCAATAAAAAATAAAAGCAACTGATTTACTGCTACTTTTAGCTTTCTCTGAAAAATAGATTTTCCTTTGTCACGCGCTATAAACTCATTTTCTTATTCATTCCTAATAGGAATGAATGGCTGATCTTTTGCCAACTTTCTAGGTAAAATGACACTCTGTTCATACCACTAAACTGAGCTATTGAATTTAAATTTAAAATGAATCTAAAAAGTAAAGAAATGAATGCACCCATGCACAGTGCATGACCTTTAGTCATTTGTAAATGAGAATTCAAACAATGTTAACACATTCACATGCTTGTTACAGCACAAAAGCGCAAAACTTTGTTTATCAAGCTATAACAGGCTTTCCCCAAAGCAACCTTCCTCTCAAAACCCTTCATCATCAGTAAGGGAATTATGTTTTCACTCTGTTTCTGCTAGTGCACCAAATCTTAACACGAGCCACGTATAAGAAATTTAACAGCTTCTGTTTGTGTTTGAAGAGAAATAGATAGTGTGAGACAGAGAGAGAGAGAGAGAGTGTTTGTGCTGTCTGTTTCTCTAAATGTTTCATGTGTTACTCGATCTCCAGCAAAGCATATAGTCATGAGGGGGTGAGAAGGAATTACTGCAAATCCAACTCTGCGCTGCAAAAGAGCCCGGGCCCGCGGAGACTGAATTAACCTAATCAGACAGCCAGCGATCTACCCCTCCAAATTTTATGCTACATCAAACCATAAAATAAGCAATAGAAGGGATCACAGAAAGCAAAGAATGCAACAAAAGCTCTTGCTTACATACACAACCCCTGCAACCTGCCTAGAACATCCTACATGCTGAGCTTTCCACGTTCACTCAATGCTACACAGCACAAAATATTTCAGCATAATAATGTGCTTTAAGATGCCACATTTTCCTCTTACAAGATCTCTTTTTTCATTTATAATACAAGTAAAGAGCAACATTAGGAGAACCATAAAGACAATTTTTGTCACAATTGGGTATATTGATTCTTGTGATTTATGTTTAAATTGTGCTCATGTTGCATAAAAAGTATATTTTTATTTTTAAAGGTTTATATGTTATTACATGCAAGCTATTACATAACTATTACTTTCCTTTAACATTAATATAGTAACTTTTATTTATTATTGTTATGGTTAATGTGATAATGTGACATTGTACCATTTGAATGTTTATGTCATAATGTCATGTTCTGTGTGCTTCATGTGTTTTTTGTTTTCATTCTGTTGGCCATGTGCGTTCTGTGTTTTTGTTTTCATTTCGTTCTCCACATGTGTTTGCTCATTTGTAACCCTGACCCTCTCATCATGTTTGATTACAAACATTTACTATTTCAAATAAATGCTCTTATATTTTATTATTCTATTCATCATAAAATAAGGATAATGTCTCATGGTTTCCAAATAAATGTGAAGATGTACAACTGTGTTAGAATGATATGATTTGTTAAGGATCATGTGACACTGTAGTAATGGCTGCAAAAAATTCAGCTTTGCATTACAGGAATAACATTTTTACAAATATTAAAATATTTGAATGAATGAATGAGCTATTAGTCAAAGAAACACATAACACTATACTGCACTGCTCATAACTATTTAGAAAACCAATGCCAATATCAATAACAATTTTTAAATTAACAATTTGTGAACTACAGCCATAGTTTTCAAACAATAAGGAGGGAATTCAACAATGTGACAAGTAATCACAGCCAGTTTGACTCATTATTTGATTGGACTGCAAGTGTATTAAAAAGGCTTTTTTTTTGTCCCGAATAACTTTGTCGTATATAATAAGGTAAGATCATGGTCTACCAGCATCTGGCCACATCAGGATGCTTTTGTGCATCTGTCAAGGATGTAAGATTCCATACCACTCATTCAATTCACAGCACTCTGCATTTAATACTAGAACATTTGCATTTTTTTAATTACCTGCACAAGTTACTTATAGTTGTCACTCAAAAAAAGAATATCAAGGGAAACATTCCTGCTGTTTACTTATAGTAGTGAATTTATGATGGCAGACAAAATGAATCCCAATGAAGGTTTTAATCACCGATTTGTTGCGTTTCAGAATAACTAGTGCAACCTGGATCAATAAACTTTGCCACTTAATTTAATTCATTAATGCAACGCACCTGGTATTTTAAGAAGCATTTCCAAAGAGTATAGAGAATTCTGTTTTCCTTGATAGGTCGCTTTTAAATCATCCTGGAGACCCTCATATTTCATTGCGATGAATCTGTGTACACATGGCATTTTGTGACATTTCATGTTAAACATCCCAGCTCGGGCGGCCATCTTGAGCTAGGCAGTGTGTCTCGTCTGCTTGTTTACCAGTATTTTTGAGAGGCACCGTGGGGCGACTCTGGGCTGCCTATAAACCATTAGCACTGAAAGGATGATGTATGGCATTGCCTTCAGAGAGCAACTTCTGTATGCATTTCAATCCTCCCCAGATAGTCCCCCCGTTTAATTGTGCATTAAAGTCCATGCGTCGCACCATTTGTTACTCACGTTGTTTACCGTCCTATTTGAGTTCTAATTAATCCAAAAAACACAGAGCTCGACTTCATTAACTTGTGCAGCTCTGGCTCATCGGAGGTTAATTAGCAGCGGAGGACAGGATGCTGCGCTGCAGCCCAGGAAGAGTTTGTTGACCGTTGTCAGATAAAGAGAAATACCATTAGGCTCTTTATGATTTGGAGATAGCCGGATGAAAGTTGTTTTTCTTCGTTCTGGAAATTTCACAGCTGCAGCTGTTTTGAAGAAAGCTGTGGAAATAAAGGTGAGATCATATCTGCAATCAATAAAATGCAAGATTTATGTTAGTTTAATTCTAACTTATCTATGTATTGATGAAGAGATTATGCTAATAATGTGGGTTGTCAGTTTTGTCTTTCAAAATAAAGGTGAAGTTACGTCACAGTTAATGCAGTTATAAAATAAACACACTTTTTTGTGCTTTGCACCATTTTTGACTAAAAGAAGCTTGATTCTGATTTAATTCCTCTGTGTTGTGAGTCACAAACGTCTGGGTGTTTTGCCCCAAGCCCTGGAAGGACATTGGAGTAAATTTTGTGTAAAAGAAGCAGCTGCGCAAAAATAAATCTTCAAGAAAATTATTGAATTAACTCGGAAGTTAACAGCTGCATAATCTCTGCAATAGGCCTCTGAAGACCTTTCCGTTCGGAGAAACTCTCCCAACAATTAATTATCTCTTTCTCCATTTCTGGCAGCCTCCCTTTACAGCAGTCTGGAATCCTACTGCTTATTTTAAAGATTAACGTTTAAATTCATCAGCAGTAATTTCCAGGGCACTTAAAATAAAGCACACTCATGCTGCATGAATGTATTTTATTATCTCTTCACGACAATTGTTAGCACAGTTACTGACTGCCCCCGAAGAAAGATTATACCGAAGATAAAGAATGAATAAAAGGAATAAAAATTGCTGCATATGGAGAGGTTAAAGCTTGCAATATTTGAAAGCAACTTCAGATTGAATTATGAGAGCCAAAATAAATTGAAATTATTAGTGACTGATTATATTCAATAATATAATTATAATGTACATAATTAATTGTGCTGACATTAAATCCAAAGCACTGAACCATGTTTGACTGTCGTTAAAAGGGAGTCATTTGACTTGATTAATCAACTGATTCATTTAAAAACGCTGATTCATTCTTTATGAGTGAGTCACTGATTGATTCACCTCACCATTTCATTCAAAACTGCGGATCAATTCCGGACCAAAACAAGTGATTTGCTTAAAAAGTGAATATTTTTGTGGGTTTGTCTGGAGCACTACTGTGGAGCAAAAAAAGAAAAAAAAATGTTTGAACAAGTATTAATCTCATTAATGGTATAATACAATGGTGTTCTTTGCTCCTAAGTAGACTTACTGACCTTCAGCAAAGCTGTTTTCATCCAGTTCTTTAAAAAATGCATAGAATGGAATATTATCATGCAATTAAATAAGAATTATATTTACATTAAATAGTTAAAATAAAGTGTCTATCAACAAAGCAGTGAGTTTAACAATGAAAGCCTCTCAGGTGAAGCCTGGCTGGTCTTTGAGCCATCTAAACAAAATTTCATAATACTACTGCCGCTTTCTGAAGAATGATGCTTCTTTTCTGTGTGAAGGCACGAGACAGGGAGAACTTCAATGATTACTTCACCACCTTTTCCATTTCTCACACAATCTGACCCCTGAGATGAATTTCGTTTTCAGTGAGAGAAAGAAAGCCAAATGCCACCTGGGCTGTGACCCTCTCCCGATGCGTATAGGTCACGGCCGACATTCTTTGTTGACATGTCAGCAACTGAGCTTTGGAAATGGCAGCACAAACAAGGTAGATGATGGCATGTCTTCTTCCCCAGACTCTCTGCCCCATTGGATTTTAGGATTCTGTCTGGTCAGTTTTACCAGCAGGTAAATAAAGGTCTCACATACATGTAGATTCCCTTCACAATCTTAAGGAAATTTGTATGTTGCTGCCAAAAGAAAAATGCACATTTAAATGACGAATGAAATATAGTATTTTATTCATTGTTTATTCATATTTTGAATTAGCTTGTATTTTATCATTCTTTTATTTGCATTTTAAGTTCATCACATAATTTAGAAATATATTTCTATTTGCATTTCTTTTGAATTAAATACGTATTTTTTTTACGTCTTCATAATTTGCATTTGTTTATTAATTTTATTTCAGTCTCAGATTACGCAAATTTCTCAGGAAAAATAAAAACAAACACAAATTAGTTATTTGTTTACACATAGAATAGATGTTATGATCTAGCTGGATGTGGCAGCTCAGGTCACTGGATGACACTCCAGCACTCATGAACTCTGTGTGTTTTGTGTTTGTTTTCTCCGTTTTCTTCATGTGCTCTGCCAATTTGTAACCCCGCCTTCGTCATCAGTGTTTCATCCTCTGCCAGCCGTGTTTTGTCCAGGTGTGTTTGATCTGTCCATGTATAAATACCACGTCCCATGTCTTGTGTCTTTGTCTGTTGTTAACATTACATGTCGGTTGTGTACTTAGCATTGCTCATCTCATTTTCCTTTTTTCTTTGTTTAATAAATGTCCAAGATTGATCCAGATTCCTGTCTCCGTGTTCTCCCTGAGTTTGATCTGCTGTTCTCGTGACAGAACAACAGACCACAAGGAAGATGGCGTTCATAGCGAACACGCACATCTTCGCGGACTTCAGTACACATCCGCGGATCTAACTACCGAGGTCTCATCTCGCCATTCGGAGGGGTCCGTCTCTGAGATCGCTCCGTTCAACAGAGCCGTGGGACGCAGTTATGGTTTCACTCTTGTGGTGCGGACCTCCGTGCTTGTCACCCCCAGCGATCATTTCACCAGAGGAGGCGAGGAGAATTATGGGTCCTCTCGTGCTCAAATTGGCAGCTGAGGAAGCAAACATCAATCCAGCCTCGGGGTTGTCAGTGAAAATCCCCGGGGTTGCCGCACAAAATCCCGCGGTGCCAAATCCGTCAGTGCGGTTGCCAGGGCTGTCTAAAACCCCAGCAGTTCCTAAACCGCAAAAGAAGGGTTTGAAGGCCATTTCATGGCAACAGGGGCCGTGTTTAGCACTGTTTCAAGTCCAGTGGGTACCAGTTTCACAGCCAGGTGTGCTGTACAATGCTCAGTCAGTTCGCGTTTTACAGCTAAAAGAGCTGTTCAAGTTCCAGTCATTGCCGGTGACACCGCCAGGAGAGTGGTTGAAGGTCCTCGCGGTACTCCTGTTACACGGTACGAGGAGCCGTGTCTAGAGGTGACGGTCTACGATTTGGATCTATCGTGTCCAAATCTGCCAGACCCAGTCTGTGATCCGGATCTATCGTGGCCGGATCCCTCAGACCCGGTCTGTGATCTAGGTCCCCAGTCATCTAATTCACCCGTGCCCATGAAGACTGTGAGGCCCCATGGTCTGAATCTCCAGAGCCTGTGTGTGGCTCAGAGACTCCAACGGGTCCGCCAGAGGCCGCACTACCTCTGGAGATGTCGGATCCAGCCGTAGAGTCCCCAGAGGTCCCACTGGTGGCTGCTTAACCAATGGAGGTCTCTGAATTGTGGTTCGGCCAGTCATGGAGGGCACTATCACAGTTGGTTCAGTCTCAGAGGATGCTAGCTCAGTCTGTTTGGTCTAGGAGGGTGCAGTCATGGCCTGCTTGGCCATAGAGGGCGCAGTCACAGCCTGCTTGGCCCCGGAGTGCACAGTCACAGCCTGCTTCGCCCCGGAGGGCGCAATCACAGCCTGCTCGGCCCAGGAGGGCATTACTATGGATTGTTCGGCCCAGGAGGGCAATGTCAGAGACTATTCGGCCCAGGAGGGCATTGTCAGAGATTGTTCTGCCCAAGAAGTCACTGTTCAGGGCGTTATGGTTGCCTGTTCGGCTGCCTGGTAAGCCCGGGTGGGCTGTTACGCCGTCTGCCCTGCCTTGGAAGGCGTAAAAACTGTCTGGTGGGCCTTGGTGGGCTTCACCACCCTGGAGGATTTCTGCGCATCACGGAGGGTGTTCCCGTCGTCTGGTCTGCCCAGGTGGTTCTCTCCACCGTCTGCTCCGCCCAAGTGGACTTCTCCACCATCTGCCCCGTCCTGGTGGGCGCTCCTGCCGGCTCCAAAGTCTGGAGCATCTGGAAGGCGCTCCTTAGAGGGGGGCTATGTTATAATCTAGCTGTATGTGGCAGCTCAGGTAACTGGATGACACTCCAGCACTCATGAACTCTGTGTGTTTTTGTGTTTGTTTACCGTTTTCCTCATGCACTCATGCCAATTTGTAACCCCGCCTTCGTCATCAGTGTTTCATCCTCTGCCAGCTGTGTTTTTTCCAGGTGTGTTTGATTTGTCCATGTATAAATACTAAGTCCCATGTCTGTTAACGTTACATGTCGGTTGTGTACTCAGCATTGCTCGCGGCGTTTTTGTTGTTTCTTAGTTTAATAAATGTCCAAGATTGATCCAGATTCCTGTCTCCATGTTCTCCCTGCTCGCGAGGAAGTGCAAGTTTGATCAGCTGTTCTCGTGACAATAGAAAAGGTAATAGTTAATATTTGTACTGAGTACTGAGAATAATATATCCTTAAACAAAGAGACATTGCTGAGACACAAAAAAGTTTAAACAGTATAATTTTAGAAACCATTTAGTTTTTTGTTTGCTTTAATATTTAGAATTAGATTTTTAATATTATCTGTTTTTTATTTTTATTTTTTAACTTTGATTTCAATTGTATTTTTTATTTTATTTTAGTACATCAATTCAATCATCTGCACTTTTGGGATATAATTTGAATTACATTTTTTTTAATTGTTTGAAAGTGAAATTTCCTCCCCATTAAATCTTATTGGCATCTACGAGAAACTAGAAACGATTTTAAGCCTTTGACTTCGCTGGACCCCCATATTTGCTTCAGTAAATGTTGTTTTCTGCAATTTAGTCTGAAAACCAGACATCAGCACCCTAGAAACAAGAAGTCTGTCTCATAGCATGGAGTGGTCTTCATCCCATCTGGAATATAACACAAAATACGATGTGCTAAAACATTTTAAAAGCAGCAAATACCCAGCAGTGCTGTTCGGCAAAGTGGATGAGTATGTGTCAGTCTGTCTTTCTCTGCCAGTCACACTAAGTGGCACTGACAGTTGTCCTGAGCCGCTCACGGCTCCATCTCTCTTCAAACCTCTCCTGTTTATCACTCTGCTTTAATGCATATTAATGGAGTGTGCCCTATACCTGGCACCTCTAATGCATAAAAATGCTCTTCATAATTTACAGTCAGTGGAGCGGCCACATCGAAAAGTCAAAGCAACCACAGGGGTTCTCTCTTTCCACCCCGCCCCAGCTCAATGTGCCACTTTATGGACTGCTCTGCAAATTGGCGAGGAAGTGAAGAATGATTCTGTGTAAAGATGAAAAAAAGCGCAACTCTGGCCTGATCTGCGTCAGCATAATATGTGTGTCACATGAATCTTTAAGGAGTTGGAAGAGTAAGAAGAGAGAGACTGCTGTGATGTGGTTTGTGGGGAACATTCGCTTTGATTCCCAGATATTGTCAAATCAGGAATATGCCGACACAGTCACGGAAGCCACGGAAGCAGAATGAGTGTCTGTAAAACAGCATCAGCTCAATGCATCCATTGAGGAAACCATGCGTTATAGCCTCAGCCGGCACTCTGTCAGTGTTTATCCATCATATACTCACATACGCACGTGTCTAAGCACTTGATTAATGAGTTTATGGCCCTGAACTTTCCATAAACCTAAATTGTGACATTTTCAGACAAGAGTTAAAGGTCAGTCTATATAAAGGGACTCTGGACTCTGCATGTCACTTTAATGTTGTATCTGCACAAATGTTGTGCTTGACTGATGAAAACGTGTTAGTATTCCAGGCAGAATAAAACTTCACACTTTTCTTCCTGTAGTAGAAAATATTGCACCAGTATTACGACGAGAATTCTTAGTAATATAGTTTATAGGTTTTCTTTTCTATCAGAGTAAAAGGCTGCGGAAGAAAGACATCAATAATCTAGCAGCTTCTGTCCTGCACAAACTCTTCTCCTGCTTTCTTTTTTTAGAGAATGTTGTATACATTTATCTATTTAGCAGATGCTTTTATCTAAAGCAAAGAAAGAATTTGTGTATTTGTACCAATCAATCAGTTTTGATGCTGGGATGCTGGTTTAAGCTTTTAAAAAAGACCAGCATATAACAAAGGACCAGCACAAACCAGCGAAGGACCAGTTAAACCAGCATCAAAACATACCTAACAAGCATATGCTTTTTTTTCAGCAGGATAGTCAGTGTGGGGCCCGTAAAAAAGTGTAAGCAGACAGTCTACTAATACTGTTAGTTTACATTTAGTTACAAAGTTACTTACGGTTAGTAGAATGTCTGTGAACTATCGAAATAAAGTGTAGAATAAATAAACTACATATGTCTGGTTTATATATTCTAACACAGTGGTGCCCAACTCCAGTCCTTGTGACCCACTGCTCTGCACATATTGCGTATCTCCCTTATTTAACACAGCTGATTCAGATCAGCTCATTAGGGGAGAGATCCATGAACTGAACTGAGTGTGCCAGATAAAAGACACATCCAAAATTTATAGAGCAGTGGGTCCCAAGGACTGGAGTTGGGAACCACTGGTCTAATGTATGTACCTACCTACAGTATTATTACACTATAGGATATACTGTATACAAAGATAATATATGAAACCACTGAAGTGGTTGAAGCTACTTCCATAAATGTTTTACATCATATAACACATCAAATATCTTCAGATTGCCAAAGGCTTGGTGGGATTCTCTGAACTAAGGTGAGAATTTTGCAACATTTTGGTGGTGCTACATCAGTGCTTCACTTAACGCTGTCCTGGGTTGGAAATGTGGCGTTACACAGAGAAACAAAAAATAAGCTTCACACAATCACACATACTAAAGATAGCTGAGGCTAGTGAGTCAGAGGAAACATCCTAAGGTGACAAAATGTGAAAGCTATCTCGGCCCCATTAGGTCAGAACAGGGGTTAGCACTGTATCAGCTAAGACACACATAAATACAAAGAGAGCTGTAGTTTGAGCACAAACTGGTCTAAAATGGACAGGTAATTCCTGTGAAGCTGATATCTGGGGAGAAATTCCAGATGTGGTCCACTCCTGGCTTCTCCCAGAGTTTAAAAACATACTCTATGCAAACACAGATGTTCCATCCAACACGAAGGATGAGGTTATGAACACATGCATATGCATCATACCACCACCACACGTCTGGATTTAGGTCTTTGGATGAGGCTGAAAGCAGCATCTCCTGGAGAACCCACTAATTGACAGTTGAAAAGAAGCTTTGGAGTGTGAGCTGGCCATTGATTGATTGGGCAAGATGAGGAGTTGCCTGCCGCTCTCCATTGTGTGACTGCTCAATCAGTGGCTACGCCATGACGGGTGCCATCAATATGCATGAAGGTAGACTGTCACAGCTGCTCTGCACTCCCATGTGGTGTGACACTCCCTGCCTCTCATTGTCGCTGCGTTTTATTGTTCACTTTTCTTTTTCTCCTCACTCTCTCATTGTAAATTTCCCTCCCTTTGCCACCCTTTTTTCTCCTGTATCTCTGCAATGTCTGAGCCAAGGGCGGTACTTTGCTGCAAAAACTGTAATTTCAGACTTTAGCGAGCTCTAATAAGCAAAATACTGCCCTGGAGGTATATTTTGAACCACAGTAACAAAGAGTTGTTTTAATTTACCTTAATTTAATCCTCGTTACACTCATGATTCTTTATAAGACTTTGTCTTTTAAATGCAACAGCTGAAAACAATAGGTCTGGCAGATCACTCACTCAGATGTGCTCTTATTTTGTTTATTCCATTTTGGGGAACTGTGTAAAATGCTGTCTTTTATATTTAATTTTCAGCCTTTTGCTACTATCATTAAACAGTGGTAGAAAGAGAACACAGAATACTATAATAGTAATAATAATAAATATTTAAGTACATTTTCATGAATGCTAAGTTTAGGATACACGCA
>JAUYWG010000039.1:2834058-2866704 GCA_034779775.1 Enteromius afrohamiltoni | reverse complement strand
GTGATGGAGCCAACAACAGACACAGTTGGGGTGATGTCACGCCTCGGAGAGGCTTTTTATTAACAAAAATCAAAAGAAAGTGTCCAAAAAGGGGGAAAGTGTCCAAAATAAAAGGAAAACTGGTGTCCTCATTGTGCTGCAGGATTGTGAGGGTCAGGCCGTGAAGAGGGGACTGGGTTTCTGGGAAGGGGCGGAGTCCAGGCAGCTCCGGCTGCTCGCCTCTCTCGCGGCATCTCAGGTGGCTCCGGCGCCTCTTGCACCTTTAGTGGCTTGCCTCCTTCCGGGACCCATGAGGACAACAGCGTGCATGCACGGGGAAGAGACCGGTCTCCTGATGATCCTTTAATGGCGGCGGTGATGAGGCACCATTCGATCCAGGCTTACCCACCCATTCTCGTGGCAGCAACAATTACATTAACAATTTTATTATAACAATTACAATTTAACAATTACAAAGGCATGTTTAATGGTCATATACAATTTTATGGGTAACGCATTACAAGTAAAGCAAGTTATGTAATCAGTATGTAATCAGATTAGAACACATTACTTTTTCATTTAGATGGAAATATTTTTTCAAATAAGTAACTGGAGTAACTTTGTTTTTCATTTATTGACTGACATGAGTAAGTGTGTGTGAGCATGATCTTAAGTATTTCTAGACAAAAATAAACATGGATTTACACACCTGTTCTCACAAACACAAAAACAGATTCAGTATTCCTCAAAATGAATAAAAACAATTAAATGCAAACTCAGAGTATTACACAAACCTGCATATAAATAAATGTTAAAGTTAACATTCCTGTAGTCAGATGTCTTCCCGACTGACCTTCGATGATCCAATTCAACCATACTAAGCAAAATGACATACATGTGATGTGTTGTGTTGTTGTTATTGCTGAATAGTGTTGAGCTTTCTTGTCCTGCATCATATTCTTCCTACGATTAGTTTGAGCTGCACCTATTACTGTACAGACGTGAAGTTACATTTCCGTCAGCCATATTCATTTCATTTTTGGTTTGAAAGGGCTTTAATATTTATAAAATACTAACTTTTTTATATCAAAAAACAAACAAGCAAGCTCACCCCAGAATTAAAAAGTAACATAGCACATTACTTTCCAAAAAAAGGTAATGCAATTAGTTACTATTTTATGGAGTAACACAATATTGTAATGCATTACTTTTAAAAGTAACTTTCCCCAAGACTAGTCATATATAAAAAAAAATATTTCTCAGAGAGTATGTGATCTCAAAGCTGAAATTTAGCTGAAAACATTGATTTAATAATCAGTTACCTAATCAAATTTATTTCTAAAATAAAACAAACTCAAATAAATCCCATGTTGTGTGCACAGAATAGACATTGGCATGGTCAGAACTGTTTCAGGCAAAACCAAAAATTAATTTCCAGCAGAATATTTTCTTTTTGCCAAAATTTCAGTGCACCACAAGTCAGAAAGTAAGATTTGCCAGACATGACACCATCAGAGTTGGAATCAACATCAGACACAACAAGACCAAGACGAATATCAGAAAAATAAAGATATTTGGAAAATGTCTCAATGGAGTTGCCCATATAATGGATCCATTGTTGTTTTGGACACCATTTGCCTTTGTTTTATGGAAACAAACAGCTTACTATAGAAGAAAGTAAATTGCACAGGTTTGAAATGACATGAGCGTGCATGAAAGATCATATAAATGTATATTTTGTGGTAAACTATCACTTTAGGTTAACAGGAAGATCCAGACCAAAGCCTGTTTATGTAATCTCAAGTCCAAGACCACATGATTGAGACTCCAACTTTGAAATAAGCTTCTTAAGCTCACGTCTCTATGCCATTTCATGCTCCCTATTTCTTTCATGTCAGCTGTTGATTACAGCGGCATGTGGCCTCGCCAAATTTATGTTCTATTTGACTATCATGCATTATGAATCAAGCCCAGAGACTCAGTGCTATAGTGCACTCCAGTGTCTTCTCAAATTTCGCCAGCTCTGGACCGGAACCTGACAGCAGCTGACCTTTTCCGTTGATGAGCCGTTATGACAAGACGGCCCTCCTTGCCTGAGTCCTCTGGCATGTCCCAGCAAATGCCACGTTGTTAATTGATTATGCGATTCCCTCTCACATAAGCGTGATGGTTTTGATAGCTTAATGCGATAAAGAGATTTCCTGGAAACGTCTGCAGATACAGGATTATCATTGATACATATTAGATTCAGCTAATCTGACACATTTGGTAGCACTCTTTGCTTTGGCTTTGCCTTTTTATGCAGTCAAATTATTTAAAATTCATTTGTTGACAGGAACTTCCTGTGGTGCATTTGCAAACTCAGGATTCAATCTTAATTACTTCCTGATAGTGTTGTTGTGCCAAAACGACTCATGCTGCAAGAAGAGGGACCAAGACTAGTCCTGTTTACACAGAGCTTGTTAGACTCCATCTCTCCTGGGCCTAAAACATCTGGCTTGGCTCTAAAGCCAAGTACTGCATGCACAATCCATCCCCAGCAGGAGGGGCAGATCGCCAGACCCCCCTCTAGCCCCAGTCTTACCCCAGGGATTTGATTCTGAATTTATAACAGGTGTCCATTTGCAACCTGTCAATGCCTTTCATAAGACCCTGAAACACATCTATCATCTAATCATATACAAACCATATTTTTTAGTTTTAAAAAGACAGTTTAAACATTTAATCAAGGCTCTGCAATTTTTATAGTACTTTTGTGATAGTTTGTTTTAAAAGATGTATAGCATTTCTAGTTAAAATTACACTTTTAAACTATAGTACTTGTGAGTCCTTTTTTTTTTTTGCTAACTTAATATTTTTTTAACAGTCATTTAATCAATCAAGTTAGAATTTTGAATTAGCAAGCCTTTTAATATACAGTAAAAGTAAAATGTGCAAATGTAGAACCCACCCAAACCCATCCCACCCCTGGTAGACTGCACACCTCAATCACGTTATAGCCAAGCATTTGCCTCTGTTGGCTTATTTGCGTAGAATGTGTTTAGTAAGTTTTTATAATATGCATGGTAACATAATAAGATGATAATGTATTGCATTTAAATTCATAACAGATTGCTCTTGTTTTGTGCTATTGTAGGAGTTGTGTCCTTGTCTCAAGGGCACGTCCACCCCACAGTAGCCTGTTTCTCCCTGAGCTTTATAGCATGTAATTTGCTGTGCTTTTTGATATGGGTCTTTTTGATAGGCTTTTCAGCAGAAAACGGCCTGTTGTCCACCCAGCCCGAGGTGTCCTGAGGTAGCAGTTAGCTCTCTCTTTTTGTCCTCTCTCTCCCTTTCTCTGCGTCTCGTCCCGTCTCCTGAGGGCTCTGACAGTGATCAAGTGTGGCTTTGCTAGACAGCGCTGATGATCAAAGGTGTCCAAGGTGACAATTCATCATGCTATCACCAAGCACACGGATGACAAGTTGTTTTTCTGCGGGATCCATTTCTACAATTTTCAAACTGCAAAAAACTTGTTACAGCACTAGCTATGACCAAGGGGGCGGCAGGTGCGGTCTCTCTCTCTCTCTCCCTCTCTAAATATTCTCTGACTCTTGAAACTGACAGGCAGATGCTCAAATATTCAGCTGTAAATGAAAAAGGTCTTTGAGCTGCAACGTGCAATTTCAAGGTGTAAAAGCTAAACTACTTGTTTATGTCCAGTTTGCAATTGGATGGGCAGTATGAACAAAATCTCACAGTAAACCTCAATTAATATAATTTTCACAGTAAACCTGTCTATCACAATGCAATTACTTCTTAAGAAGAATTATTAAATTATTCTATAGTTGATGTTTCAGTGTGTCTTTGTAGAGTGTAATTGGAAAAAAAAAAACCCTCTATTATGCTATTTGTAACTCTAAGAATGAAGATAAATTTTATGATATTATTTGTGTGTTAATTTTTATTTTTTTTACAATTATGCCGTCACACAACAGGACACAGTCCAACTACCCATGTATATATTTATATATATGTATGTATTTAAATAATTTTATTATGTTTAATATGAAGATTGTATTATTATTAGTGTTGTCCAATGATTAATCGTGATTAATCGCCTCCAAAGTAAAGGTTTTTCTTTACATAATATATCTGTTTATGCTGTGTTTATTTATTATGTTTATATTAAAACACACACGTACAGTATATATTTTTAAAGTATTTACATGTAAATGCATTTATATATTTATTTTCTTATATTTGATATTATATCTAAATATATTTAATGTATAAACATAACATATTTTCATTAAGTATATACATGCATGTGTTTGCATTTATATATACTTAATAAATATACACAGTACATTCAAATATATTATATAAAGAAAAACTTTTATTTTGAAGCGATTAATCATGATTAATCATTTGACAGCACTAATTATTATTATTACTATTACTTATTAAAACACTAAAACTCTGGCCATTAAAACAAATGTGGAATGATTTTCAATGTGTTTCAGAATAAGAATGATTTTTGCAATTGAATTATGCAAATAAATTAAATAAATAATTAATAAGTCATAAAATAATTCATAAAACAAGTCATATCTACAGTATCTGTAATATATATATATATATATATATATATATAAATACAGCATAGAAAAATCTTCAACTTTTTGCGTCTCAACTGGGGCTATTATTATCGTTATTTAATTGAAAATGCCTTTCACTTGTTGTTTATAGCATGCATGGTTCATTTACTGAATAGCCCATCATTCAGGCTGAAGAGAGCACACGCTAATCTAGGATGCTTTATGGATTGTTTACAGCTCTCTCCTAAATATAGGTCAGACTTCACCCTTTCCCTTTCTCCATCATCACTTCTCTGTCTTTCATTGCCATGGATCCATACTGTCCACAGTGGTGAAGTGGTCTGACAGGTTGTAATGTGTTAAGGGAGCTTGTGTCAGAGCGTGCGTGTGTGCTCAAGGTCGTATTGCACCAGTATATAGGGCACGGCACAGTGGGGACGGATGTGTATGACGGCAGACCCCAGCCCTTCCTGGGAAGTAAAACGGTACACCTGCTATCAACGTGATGAATTGTGTCTTAGAGCAGTGGGGCTCGACCAATCACGGGCTTCCAAACTACTTTAACCGTGCAATAGGTGTGAACATAAGCACGTAGATTTGGGTTATGCTTTCAAAGTCACTGGGAAAAAAAAAGTGCAAACACATGGACACTTTTTTCCTATAAACAGAAGTTCTGTATCTCGCAAAGTTAGCTAGTTTAGACCTAACAGCACCGGAGTCCAAATTAAAATGACATAATTGCCAGAGGAGTAAGTAATATGAATAATAGATGGCGTGTCTGGCTGTAATTAGTGGTCAACAGCCTCACCCGCGGCAACAAGGCCTGTTACCATGCCAGAGGCTACAGCAATTACCATGCATTTATCTCTATGGTTGTGACATTCTGTGCTTATTGTCGAAGTCTCATAAAGAAGCAGGAAAGGAGAGGCAGCACAAAAAAGACAGGACAAAGCAAGAAAGTACAAAAAGTAAGAAAGATGTAGAATAAAACTGAAAAGAATGTATACTATAAAGAGACTGTATAGGCAGCATACGTGCAAGCAGTAGTATTAAATATTGCAGAATTCAAAAATACATACAAACCAGTCTAATTTGGCAAGATTGTTGGTAACACTTTTGAATAGATTTAATAGAATAGAATAAATTCCTAATTTGCTGCTTATTAATAGTTAGTAAGGTGTTAAGTTTAGGTATTGGGTAGGATTAGGGACGTGGAATAATGTCATGTAGAGTAAGACATTATTTGTTTTTAATTAACACTAATAAATGGCTTATATTCCAGCAATATGCATGCTAATATGTAACTTATAGGTGTAATCATAAAATGAAGTGTTACCGAATGTATAAGTAGTGAAATCCACCAATATGAATAAGTTACAATATTGGTAACATTATATTTTGATAGTCCTGCAGAATAAGGCATTAATATGTGCTTTAAGAGTGCTAATAAGCAGTCAGTATGTTAGAAATATGCATGCTAATAAACTAGTAAATAGTGAAAATGGGTTCCTAAACTAAAGGGTTACAGCAAGTTTGGAAGTTTGCATGTCTCAGAGTAATATTAGACTGTATGCTTTTTAATGGTCACCCAACAGATATTCTACTGACTATGAGAAACTATGCAATTTATGTCAGTTTATTTTACTAACCCTAATTGCAAACTCAATGTTCAACCAATGTTCGACGGGGAGCATCAAAATTAAGTGCAACCAAACTTTTGTAAAATATACAGTGAATGCTTTTTTTTTGTAAAATATACAGTGAATGCAACAACCAATTTTTAACACAAGAATGAAAGTTTTTCCTTGGCCTCCTTTTGTTTCTTTTTTTTTCTTGACGGATCTCAACAGCATCATAGCTAGACAAGCTTGGGAGATCCTGACACGATATCAAACCATAGTTAGAAACCCCTTAGATACGGAACCCTTGGGAAATCTCTCACCGATACAGAGCGTTCTTGCTTTGCTGCACGACAGACGGCCACATTCGCCGCTGAAAAAACACTGATATATTTGGTATCGAAAATGGATACAAACTGGCACCATCCCCGCACTTTGCCCTTTTTTGACGACACCCCATCTCCACAGGTTTCCATGGCCCTCAGGGAAACATCATTGTGAAATGGTAAGTCTGCCATTCTTGTTTTTTTTTTTTTTTTTTTTTTTTTTTTCGTTTATGTCGCCATGAGCAATGTTAACGCGATGACAGGATGAGAGATGGCAACGACGCTGACAGGTGCGAGAGAGAGCACAGGTGCCATTCTATGATACCGTAGCAGGATTTATGCCCGCTCTCGCACAGCGAGACGTCCAGCCCGAGCAGCTGCCGCAACCCTGCGCCGGGGAAAGCTAAGAGCTTTTAATTAGCCAGCCCCATTGCCATTAATTACCTCCAGGAGCCATTTGCCACGTTGAATCCTCGTGCAGATCTTTGAGACAGCGCTTCCTGTTGCCTTCGAGTACCCCACCTCACATCAATCTGCTGCTTTATGACTCTGGGATTTACAGCTGCAGTCGTTCTTTCACAGTAGGAGAGACACATGAAATTAGAAAGCAAAAGAAAATGAGGGAGAGAAAGACAAGGGATGGTGAGATTTAATGGCGTGACACACCCGCCCTCCCCTAATGCCATCCTCCGAACTCTCCCGCGCACGAACTTGACGGCCTCGGCGCTCTCATCTCTTCTTTGCGGAAAGGCTTTATGCGAGAGATTAGTTTTCTGAACGACTTGCGGTGCAGTCGGTCCCAGGCTTTTCTCGAGGAAACAGGGTAGGATTCATTGCCCCGGCTAATTTAATTTCTCCCCATTGTACAAGCTGGATGATGAGGTCATCAGTCAGCACCGAAACCTCCGACAGTCACCGCCGCTGCCAACAACGTGATAAAGACAAGTAATAACGCTTAAGTTCCTCAGATTTATCCCTCAGAGAGCGAATATTATAATCAGCGAGCATAACTCACAACTGAAATATTTATATCTGCTTCCTTGCACTTCTGAGAGTGTGGAGATACTTCTGAACCACTGAATCCATTTCTCATTTGCTGAGCAAAAGCACTTTTTCAAGCCCCGCGCGTTAGGTACTATGCAAGTAATATGGAGCAATTATCATTTGTGTGTGCTGAGCATCTAACTATCATTATAAATCAGTGTTATTTATTTTTCATCCCGCGTCAGGTCATTGACTTGAACTGGGAACTGGAAAAAACAGGTTTCAGGGGTGAAGTGTATGACAACTTTAACAGCAAGGTGAGAGAACAAATTGGCAATGGTTCATTTTTAAGACTGACTTTTGTCAGCACATAAAGGGGGTCCTGCGAGGTATTCGTTTCAAGATCAAGCATGCAAGCTGACGATTGAAAGAGAGAAGGTTGGTGCCCTTTTGTGGATTCATGACTAACCCTGGAGAGCAAGTCAGTTTTGGATATACCGTATGCACCCCAAATCCAGCCAAAGGACAAAGAAATCCGGGATAGATGATGACTCACTTATCATCAATAATTAAAATGGTTTTGTTGCTTAATATTACTGTGGAAATGTTAATACTTTTTTTTTTTTCAGGATTCGTCGATAAATACAAAGTTCAAAAGAACAGCACTTTTTTGTAATAGAACTATAAATGTCACTTTTGACCTGATTAATGCATCATTTTGGAATTAAAGTATACATTTCTTTAAATAATATATATATTTATATAGTGGGTATGGATAGTATTCAGAATTGTTCACTCTTTGTTATACTGCAACCATCTAAATTGCTAAAATCATTCAAGTTCATTTTTTCCCTCATTAATGTACACACAGCACCCTATATTGACAGAAAAATGCAGTGCATGTTAGCGCAAATGAGAATCATGAGGTCCAAGGAACTGCCTGAAGAGCTCAGAGACAGAATTGTGGCAAGGCACAGATCTGGACAAGGTTACAAAAAAAATTCTTCTGCACTTGTGAGCACAGTGCCTTCCATAATCCTTAAATGGAAGATGCTTGGGACGACCAGAACCCTTTCTAGAGGCAATTCACAAAACAGTTGTAAAATAAGATTTAAAAAACTTATGTTTTTGCAGATACTGTACTAGGTTGTTTTAAGTGGTTTCTTAATGGCCCAACAACTCTAATATTGTGCCCAGAAATGGCTTATTGCTGGAAACTTCCGCTGGAAATGATCAGCAGTTATAATGTTCATTTTAAAAATAACGACTTATAAATGTATTAATTTTCCACAGAAATACAGGCACAACCCAAACTAATGCCTAGTTCAGACTGCACGATTTTAGCCCCGATTATGACTTGCTGACAGGTTTTGAGAAATCATCGACAAATGCCCAAAATCACAGGCAAATCGGTGCGCGTTCACACGAGTGACAATCACACAGTGTGAACTATCAAAGATGCGATCTGAGATAATCATTGACGTGTCGCCGACACTTGTGAGATTTTTGGCATGCTTAATATCTGGAGCTGTCGGCGATTCAGAATCATGCCGTGTGAAAAATGTTCTGACTGAATAACATCGGCAATTACCTACAGCCAATGAGAGAGCAACATCCAGGACAGTGGAACTTTGGGGGAGGAGTAACGAAGGTATAGAAGGTAATTATCCTCCTCTATAATGTTCTTTTCATTGCAAATGAGTGCACATGCAATTTGTATGGCAAGCTTATTTTGCTTGCTATTATTTTTTAATAATAATCCCAGTTTCAGTGTCACTACTCGTGTGGGTTTAGCAGTGAGACAAAGTTGTCGCGATTCTTCCTGTTGTAAAGTCATGCAGTGTGAAAGCCCCTGTTGCTGATCTATCATGTGTGAACACAGCAGCCACTTAATGCTACCCCAGATAGTCATGCAGTGTGAAAAGACCTGTGACGTGACTACTTTGAAAATCGTGCTATCTGAACTCGTCATAACTGTTTCTGTAATGGAGAGCACCTCTACCACTCCCTCTTCAGGATGTCAGTGGGATGTTTCCCCAAAGTATTACCTTGTTTCACTATATTTCCCATAAGCCCCGTACCTGGCCCTGATCATTGGCAACACCTGAGACTGATTATCTGGGCTTTATAAGCTGCAGCCTTGGAGCAGCTTGTCATGAAGTCTTGTTTTGCCTAGGTGAATATTTCTGAGTGGTTTTCCCTGGTTATTGGACTGATTTCTGATCTGACTGCCTGTTTACTGTTTCCCCGTTGTCTGTTGCCTGCCTTTTGACCCATGCCGATTTACTGACCATTGCCTTTGGACTGCCACCTGCCAAGACCTTTTGCAAGTATCTCTTTATTATTGTATGCTGCCTGACTCTCTGCTTGGTTTTTGACTACGATACTGACTCTCCCCATTATATGCTGGTGTTTTTCTGTGCTTTGTACAATAAAGCTGCAAATGGATCACAGCCTCAGTGACAATTCATTACAGTTTCATTCAGTTCTGGTCATGCTTTGCAAATGTCCTAAAATGAGCTGGGGAACTTTACCACATGAGTATTTTCAGTCTGCTAAAAACATCCAACAAAAGTTTCCTTTCTTAACAACCTCAGCGAAAAAAAGGGTGTTTATTGCAGTGCTCTCTGTATGGCTTGTATCTTAATGAGCTACATTTCTCTGGGAGATAACTTTGATGTAGCACTGCCATTTTCAAATGAGTTGTAATGAGTAACCCAGCTGGCTTCCAATTGCCACGCAAACATGCCGCCACAACATTAATACATTTCTACATCTAAAGGGGTGTGCATAAATCACAATCGTGGTGCATTCGAGGGGCGATTTAGCTTTGGCTAACGTCAAAATACTAGCCATTCTTATCTACTAAATGTGAATGAGCGAACGTGACCCTGCTCCCACAGAAATACAGCTGTCTCCTTAACAGCTGCTTGCTAATTCTTCACCTGCGGCCTGAGTAATTGATTTCCCCATCCCTCTGCTGTCGGAGATCACCAAGTCACTTCTGTGCTTGTGGTTTGACTCCTATCCATGACAAGACCTTGGTTTATTGACCAAAAAAAAAAAAAGAGAAAAGAATCACCAGATTTTTTCGTCAACGCATGACTTGGCCTGAGTAATTAGAGTGTCAAGAGTCGAAATGTCAGAGAGAAAGATAGAAATTCAATTTACCTCCTGCTCTGTTTCTCTGGTGTGGAACTATCGTGGCTTCCCATGAGCAGCTTTGCTGAATTGCTGCTGTTTTATCGGTGCCGTCAGTCGTGCTTCCTTTTAGCCAATAATAGATGTCTGCAACCGCTGTCAGCTGTGCATTAATGTTAAACCTTGTTACGAGCCTTTAACAACAACACAGATTTTGTTTTGTGTATCAAAAGATTCAATCAAAAGCCATCTGAATACGCAACCAGTGCAATGCGAGTACAACATTGCTTCCTTTGTACTAGTGCAGCTCCGGAATCTCCCAAAATAGCTTCACTCTGTTAAAAGTTTTAATTGAAATTATTGGCTGCTGGGTGCTCAACTGCTTTAGACTACAGAATTTAATCATCATAGCTATTATTCACTTATTGATCTTATCTTAGCAAGAAGAACTTGCTGTACTTTTGTATTAGGGTTTCAAGTCAAAACTGACCCTATTTATTCTTTTAAGGCCTGTTCACACCATAGTTTTAATAGTTGTTCTAATTCGATGAGAATAGGTGGCAAGTGTGCACCACAACAAAAACAAAGGTAATATAATGCTTGACATTTTTAGCACATTTTCCCCCCAGCTGCTGAACAAAAAGAGCTCAAGAATTTTAAAGTGGACTTTTTTCTCACAAATGTGGATTTTTAGTGAAATTATACTGTACGTATCTAAAGGACAACTATTCTGAAATTACATGGTATGTATGACACACTTACCGACAACTTACGAGTAGGTAAACGGAAATGATGTGCAAAGATTATGGGAATAAGGAGATAAGGGCTTAGAAAATGTAGCCTCGTGGGGAAGTCCGCCGACACATAGCACCTTTGCGCTTTGGGTATTCACTTCCTGTCAACTTTGATCTGTCCTATCTAATAAAGGCTAAAAATGCCAAGAAAATTAAAAGTATTTATACTGTTCGTATATTTCATATGTAAGCTGTAACTATTCTAAGATTATGTGGTATGCATGATGTACTGCATTAGATATTATGATTTAAAACAAAGTGTTATTATAATAAAATATATGATGCAGTATATTATTACACTACAATAGTAAACTGTAGTATAATTTGGTAGTTATTGTAAAAAAACACCAGTCTTTATACAATTTTACCAGTTTATACCATGTTCTGTTTTAGTGATCATGGAGATTACCAAAGTATGTGGAATAATGTGATACATTTCTGCTATGATTTGGTTTAGAAAGTTCCATTTGTCATTCTTTGAAATGTTTTACTTTGAAAAGTGTTTATATTTATATTTTATACCAAATATAAAAAAAAGACTTCTGTTCTGTCAGGACTTTAAGTTCCACAGCAATAAAACTTAATAGTAAAACAAAATAGAGCATCTGCGAATAGGTGACAGTCAGATCCACTTTGATGGTCACCAACTCACCTTAATCATGTTTATACCATAGTTAAAAAAACAAACAAACAAACTGTTATTATGGTTATTCCATGCGTACCACAAAACAGTTGTGGTTGTGTTAAAAAAAAAGTGGGTTAAAACCTCTTCAGCACTGTTGCGGATTAAAAATGCTGTTTCAAAGGGCTCAACATGATACCAGCCTAATAAGGGTCTTATATCTAGCCTATATCGATCAACCATTTTCTTTAAAATATTCATTATTAATATGCATTATACATATTTTTACCACAAATGCTCAGCTCTGCAATGCGGATCCATTACATAATCGTGTTCAAAAGGTCATGCGCGGATAATTTCTTCTTGGTTTTAGCGGCTGGCACCAACGCAAAGAGTGATTAAAGATCAAAAAGCCAGTTTCAATAAATATTTAAAGGGCTCTACATGATCACGAACCCAGCCGAGTAACACAAGACTTATGTAGCAAAACGATCAGTCAAAAAATACTTTGTGATGCGCCTGCGCGTCTTTGTTCCGTGGTCTTGAAGAGGTTGAGTGTGACGTAGGTAGAAGTACCAACTTCAAGGGGATCGCATATCAATACACGGTCCTGCCCTTTGGTCTCTCCCTTGCCCCTCGTACATTTATGAAGTGCATGGACGTGGCTCTTTCCCCTGTAAAACAGATGGGAATCCACGTCTCGACGATTGGCTCATCGTGCCCATATCGCAAGGGGAAGCAGAGAGACACAGGGATATTCTCCTCAGTCATGTAGACCAGCTCAGGATGAACTTTACAAAGAGCAAGCTGCTGCTCTGTCTACAAATTCCTTGGCACATTAATAGACTCAGCACGAAAGAAAGCGTCGATCTTATAGGAGCGCGCCGCGAACATAGCGAAATGTGCATCCTCCTTCAAGATCGTGAGCCCCCGCCTACTGAAAGCTTTTCAGAGAATGCTGGGTCTGATGGCAGCAGCTTCAGCGGTGCTGCAGCTTGGCTTCTTACACATGCGGCCTCTGCAATACTGGTTAAAAGCACGGGTGCCGCCATGTGCCATCACGGGCGTCTTATACTCCAGGTGAACAGAGCCTGCATCACAGCTCTATGGAAAAGCGCCCAGTGGCTGCAAGAAGGAGTTCCCCTTTGTGTGATCAGCAGGAGGAGAGTGATCGTGACAGACGCCTCCAAGACAAGCTGGGAGGTGCTGCACGAATGATCTGTGGTCAGTCGAAGACAGTTTGCAGTTTGCATATCAACTGCCTAGAAATGATCGCAGTATGGCACGCCTGTCGCAATTTCCTACTACACCTTAGGGACAGTCACGTCCTGGATTGCTCGGACAGTATGACGGTGGTGTCATACATAAATCATCAAGGGGGCCTGTCATCGAGACGCCTCTACAGATTAGCGGCACTTCTCCTGAAGTGGGTCCTGCACAACTTTAACTCGATAAGAGTGACTCACATACCGGGCATTCTGAACCAGGGCGCAGACATGCTGTCAAGGGGCAAAGTCAGTCCAGAAGAATGGACCCTTCACCCTCGAATGACCCAGCTGATCTGGAATGTGTTCGGCAGAGCGGAGATAGACCTTTCCGCCTCAGGCAGCAACATTCACTGCCCAGCTTATTTCACGAAGGAGATCAGCCGAGTCTGGGAAGAAACTCACAGACTCCTACTGGTAGCCCCCTTCTGGAGGAACCAGCCGTGGATAGCAGACCTGCATGTGATGCTGACAGCAACCCCATGGCCCGTTCCCCTGAGACAAGACCTTCTTTCTGAGGCCCAGGGCTCAATCTGGCACCCACAGCCCGAACTGTGGGCTCTCCATGCGTGGCTGCTCGACGGGAGCCTGTCTGCCTCCCAGAGCGTGCACAAAACACAATTTCACAGGCCAGGGCCCCGTCTATGAGACGCGCCTACGCTATGAAAGGGGATGTTTTCTCGAGGTGGTGTGCAGAGCGCAACAAAAACCCCTCATCATGTGACATATCGGTGATAGTGTCATTTTTACAACACCTGGATAAGGGGACGTTCCCCTTCCACAATCAAGGCATATGTGGCGGCTATATCAGCCCACCATGACCTTATAGCAGGCAAGACAGTAGGCAAGTCTTTTACGCACTATCCCTACGTGGGACCTGCCTACAGTATTAAGTGCCCTAAAAGGAGCGCCCTTTGAACCCCTGCAAACTGCTACAGTGGCGCTGATGCTTAAGACTGCACTGCCATCTGTTAAGCAAATAGGTGACCTGCAAGCTCTGTCTGTGAGCCTCTATGACTCTAAAGTCATCCAGAAAACGAGGCTCGGCTATGTTCCGAAGGTGCTCTCCACACGGCGCTACCCCCTAGCGAGGACCATGACTTTAACCCCCTCTGCTCCGTCATTGAGGGCATTAAGAGCATACATTAAGCAGTCGCTGCCTTCAGGTTGCCTTCAGGCGTCCGTGCTAAAGGCCACCGGTCTTGAAGCAGAGGTTTTCTAAGTGGGTTGTAGACACTATTTTGCTAGAATACTCTTCAATGAGCCAGGACAGCCCCATAGGAGTAAAATCTCACTATAATCTTTAATCCATTATAGATTATTTGTAGGATATCTGTTTGGTACCCTCTTATTACCCAAACGTAACCTATTGTTCCCTTATACTCACACATAGGTACAATATAATTACAAAGCATTCAACAAACTTTAGTTTACTTACGCAGTTCTTTGCAGGTTGAATATCTGGTTTGTTATTTTTTACCAAAATATAACATATTGTTCCCTTATACCTACATGTACGTTCTTTATAGGTACACTATAATTACTGAAACATACCCAGTAATTTCAGTTTATTTTACATCGTTTTTTGCGGGTTGTAATCTAAAGCGTTACCAACATATCTCACAAAAAGCATTTAAGTGGCTTCACAAGTTTTAAATATAGTGCATGTAGATCACACTTTTACACACTTACATCATTTTTGGAGTTTGATAGCCCTAGGGACGTTCTTTAAAAATGCACCTTTTGTGTTCATGATCATAGTAATCCGACTTCTGATTTCCTGTATTCTCTGATGACTCAGATGTGTCCGCTCCCTCCACCTCCACCCGTCAAACGCGGCTGAGCAGCACACATACACACACACCCTCCCCGCCCTCCACCCGTCTGCCTTTCCCAAATCAAACCCAGAGAGGTGTCTTCAATAAATTCTGTGCGGAGAACACCTGCTGATTTCCAAAATTGGAAAATTATAAGGAAAATGAATGAGCAGCAGTGGGCTGCGAGATGGCGTTGTTTCTAATGGTACCTATTAAATAACAGAGCACATAAGCTCCTGGCTTTTTTTTTATTTTTTATACGCGCATCAGGACAGCACCACTGCCGATCTGTTTTTTGGACCGTAGCGATTCTGTGCAGAAGAATCTGCTATGCTACAGTTGTTCCACCATAATAGAAGTCAGTACGCCTGACGAATATGCGGCCTTGGCTCACCTAAACTTGCAATCATATCAAGGGGAGGAGAAAAGATATATTCTCTGTTGTTGCCTTGACCGGGTGCCTTGTTTTCATTATGGGCGACGCAGGCAGGGCTTAGGGGAATTAGCAGGCATGCCACAATGGAGTGTATTTGTTCTTTTCTTGTTTAAAGTAGGCTGTAGTATTGTTTTCCTTCCCTCTTGGGTTTTAACAGAGTTTTATCCGCGCACCAGTCGTGAGCCGCAGAGAAAGATTGGGCCCGGGAATCACACTTTGTCAGAACACGGCCCACAGGCATTGCTCAGCATTGTTAATACGGCTGTAGGAGAAGTTTGTAGAAAAGTCGTTACTTATTAATTGATTCATCAGAAGGAAAAGGCTCGTGGCAGATGAGGAGACTGTAGAGGAGGATAAATTTCCCCTGAGTGGTGGATAAAGAGCGGTGAGTTAGTGTGCGCATGCATCGGACGAAGGCTGTCGTACAGATAATGTTATTGTCGATTCCAAGCATGGATGGCATTCTCAACTCCATCTAAATGAGTCGTGAAGTTAAAGGTCTGTCTGTAATACTGAGACCTGCTCCATTCTGTGGGCGAAAACGGGAACTGAGAAGATCTGCGGTGGTTAAAATTAAAAAGACTAAAGTTTGTGCTCTTTAGTACCATTTTGTATCTGACTGTGTGCACGTACAGTAGGCACTGCGTTCTGCTGATTCAAAACGTTTAAAAAGCTTTAGAAAAAATGGAATTGCACTGTTCTCAGCAGGAATGGGAATGGATGAGATAAGTGAAGAAGCTTTTACTACAAGCATCCAGATTTTATTACCTTATTTAAGTGGTCTATAAAATTAATGGCTTTAGTCTTTAAAAGGTGCCGTTTATGAATACATTAGAATCGATGCCATATATGGTTAAGTATACATGTTCACATGTACACTGTACACAACTAACATGATAAATATACATCTATAGATTTATATACTGCTGATTTTGTTTCAAGATGACTAACTCCTAAATATTAAATCTAGGAAACCATAAGGTTTAAGCTGTTTTGTTGTCTTCTTAGCAATAAATTATTTATTGCAAACTGTATGTATGTGTGTGTGTGTGTGTGTGTATGTTGTTGCGTAAATTAAATATTTGACATTTATACATTATATACATATAATATCTTATATATCTTATATCTTATATCTTATTGAGACTCATTCTCAGAAAGTTTGTGTTTATTGAGAAAACTCACCTAATCAATGAAATGCTTTTTCACAGTCCAGTTGCAGTATTTTAAGGCAGACAAACATAAAGTGCATGAAAGTGAATATGACCAGTTTAGCAGACCCGTTTAAAAAAAGTCGCTCACAACCAAAACAGCAAGGACATCTGAGACAAATATTATGTGTTAACAAAACCGAAAACTACAGGATTGTAAAAAATAAAATAAAATAAAATAAAAGAATGAAAATATTTTTTTCTATATATGAAATTACAGTAATAAATAAAAGAAAAAAGAAAAAGATAAAGAGCTCTTTTGCAAAAACCGATAACTTTCAGAAATCGTGTTTTTTCATTGGGGGAGGAAAGGACGTGACATGTGGCCACGTATGGTTTCCCATACTAGGAATTTGTGCTCTACGTTTTACCCATCCAAGTGCACACACACAACAGTGAGACGTGTACAACCACGTTGTCATGATCAGCTGGATGGGCCAGCTTAGGACACTGGATGGCACTCCAGTGCCCAGCGAACTGTGTGTGTGTGTTTGTCTTTTTTCATTCATGGACTATCATGTCTCCGCCTACCTAGTATGTTGCCTTGGTGTTTAATTCATGTCTCTGCCCACCTCGTCAGTTGTCATGGTGTTTCATTGTTGGCTCCACCCATTGACCTAGTATGTTGTGTATAAATCCTTGGATGTGTTTGTGTGTCTTCACGGTTTATTAAATCATCACCTGGTTTCTGTATTTCATTCGTGTGCCTGTATTTAGTTTGTTTTGTCATTGGAGATAGAGATATACGCATATATATATATATATGCTTTTTATTAAATATTTAGTACTACTAATAATAGTATTCTACTTAGCTTTTTCTTCAGTGAACGTTTTTTTCCAGTAAGTTCAGGAAATCTTTTATATTATTTCATGTTATTTTAAATACACAACTCTAGACTAGTCTGCAAAAGTTAGGTGTCTGAAAGCAATTTATATAACTTCAGCTGCGTAATTGGATTTTTAACTCAAAACCTTACAGAGGTACAAGCTCCATATACTGTTTTGCATGAGGACACTGTTGCATCAATAGTATCTCTTAAGGGAATCCTTTCCATTCGTCTCTAATAAGGTGTCTTTACGGTCCATTCATCTTTCACTAGAAGTCCACAGTCTTAAAGCCAATGTGCAAGGAGGCCAACTGCGTCTAGGGGGCCAAAACTGACTGATTCAGACCCTCTAGGAAACTGGGAGGCGAGACATGGCAGTGCCTGATTGACGGCCGTGTGAAAGCATGACTTGGCTGTCCTAACACAAACGCCCGTAATAGCTCATGGCAGCACCTCTCACGGACACACCTCCCCTGCTAATTCCTCTCACCTCGCTTTCTCACCAGCCGCCTCTTAATTCCCACGTTCCCTCGCTCAGTCTCTCTCCCTTCAGCTGCCTTCATTTTACTATTGGTTAATTTATCACGAGAGCCAGACTCCGTGGCAGTATATCAGGTCAGGAGAGTTACAGCTCAGACTCGGAGGTGAGATTTCCCAAAGGAAAGATTCCAGTGACACCCGGCTCTACTTTCCCCGCTCTTCATTACTGCGAGTGTACACTTGGCTAGTGCCGCGGGCTATGGGGGGCAGACTGCACTATAAGATAAGGGAGCCGAACGGCGGCTCTGTTGCTGTGGATGTCTGCTGTCACTCTGATACCGGCAGCGGTCTTCTGGGAGCCGTGTGTCATTACAGATGCAGTGTTATGTAATTAGGTAAGGAAGAGGTACAATCTCTCTCCACTTATAAGATCGGATAGGAAAGGAAAAATCGAGGGGAGAAGGAAGCAGACTTGCTTGTAAAGCAGAAAAGGTACAGGTTGTTCTTACTTTGTATAACCCAGAGCTCCAGCCTCAGTAGCACTATGTATTAGTAATCAAAGGAAGTTAAGTCAGCGCACTCCCTGAAAACTGCTGCGCGTCTGCTTTTATTTATGCTCTAATCAGAGTGATTGACAGGACTGTGACGCGTCTAACAGGCAGTACCGTTCAAACGCTAAGCTAAGGAGTATAAAGGCTTGATCGCGCCAAGAAGGAGCACTTTATTAGTGCCCACACCAATGAATGAAACAGTATTATAAGTGGGCGCTACAGTTAAGTTGTTGGTTGATTTAAATGCCTGAGCTCATTAAAGTAGGCTGGATTCTGACTGGTGAATTGTTTCTTTGTGTTGCGTTCATTATAGCTGTGGTGTGGACTTCTGTATTGTCAAAGAATTAGAATGATTATTAAAGGGGACATTGGATGCAAAATTCAAAAACTATCTGTGTGTTGGAAGTGTGTACCTCTTACTTAAGAATCGTCCTGAGTGAGCTGTCATCAGTCTAACATTGTGTTGATTCCGGTGCAGGGAAGGGCGAGAATGTCTCTGATTAAGTGACTAAAGTCTTTAGTTGTTGGATGTATAGCAGTCATCATTTACTCCAGACATCTGAGCCACTGAAGACGCAGAGGTTTAACACCAGCGATATATATTTGAATATTCATTGATTATTATTGTGAATGACAATCCTGAAATGCCTTACGTGTCAATGTATCTGGAGCAGTAGGCATGTATGTATATCTACGGTCGGCTCATCACTCCTTGGAAAAGAGGGGTCAGCACAGCTTTTTATGGGCGTAGATTTGTCCATCAAGACCCCAAAAGCTTGCACTTCCTGTGTGGACACTTAATTTCATAACGTTAGGCAGTTTTGATTTTATATGCTGTTTAATGCATCTGCTTGCATATGCAATGACTTTCTTCTGCTTTTCTTCAGTGTGTTTTCCCTATTTTCATAGATTTAGAATGATCATTAAAACTACTTAGTTATCAGAATATTAAACAATAAAAGAGTTGAAGATAACAAGCGATATGAGGAGAACTAGAGTGTAATTTAGCTATAGCTCTAATGATATTGTTCTTCTATGCCATTATCATTATAGTTTTGTTGGTTTAATAGTGTACATTCTCATTACAGTAATAGTTAACAATAACTATAAAAATGTACGATTACTAACAAGCTATATAAGGCAATTTGATTTAGTTGTTATCATTATAGTTGTGGTGTGGACTTTCTCATTCTCATAGAGTGATTATTAAAACTGTATAGTTATCGTCCTTGGTGTGAGCGGGTCTTAATGCACTTAATCAGCAGGATTACAGCAACACTAACAAGCAATATGAGGAGAGCCTTACGTGTAAGTTAGCAAAAGCTCTTGTGCAATAAATCCATCAGAGTGAAGATTCTTCTAATTTGGGCTCTGATTGTTTGTTTTGGGTTTTAGGGCTCAAAACAAACCAATTCTCTTGGAATGGAAAGGTAACGCTATTTGCACAGCTGATATTACAGATTAGGGCGAGTATGAGAGCAACAGATTGTGTGTCCAGTGTCTGGTCAATGAAAGTGGAAGCGTGCTTGTTTGCTTTGGGAGAGTTAAGCCTGGGCACACACGCCATTACCCGCACAGCCAAACAAACAAGGGATTGAGAATCGAGCCATTAAATAATTACAAATGCCTGCATTTGACGGCCAAAGAATCCACAAGGCCACGGATGAATTTTGCCGAACCACAGCGGCTGCACCTCCCGCCATCATAGAGTCGTAGATTACAACATTCCTTGACAAATCCACATCTAGAGTGGGATTTGTGGCATCTGCACTGTGCTTTGGCAGTTGTAGGCAAATTCTGCTCTCCTGGGCATCCTCCCAATAGCTTTGATTAAATGGTATTATATTGTGTTTGTCGGCACTGAAGCGCGAGGTACAGACTTAGATGAAATGCTGTTTGAATTCTGCACAAGCTCTTTTTCTCCCACCTGTGGTATTAATGTGCCATGTAATAGACAAATAAACCCACAGAGAAGGATGTGAAATGCGCTTTCGAAGATGCCCAGCCTGGACGGATGGTTCGATGAGAAGACAACCTAGAGCTTGGAGACCGTATCAGACGACAGGAGATTCACACACTCTGACACCAGACGTTATAAAAGTGTGTTGGATCTGTTTTATTGAACTGACGCTTGAAAAAGTTCTTCATGAGCTGCTGAGCTTGTAAGAAGACTTCGAAACAACACAGAATGCAGAATAATAGATAGGCAGTTTGCTCAAATCACGACTTGAGCTAGAAATATGAAGCCAAAATTGTCAAAGAAGTCAAATTGTTTGAGGGGCTTGTTGAGGACAGTTGTGCTATCAGACATACGGTAAATACGGTTCTGTAATATAAAGAACACGATATAAAAACAATATCACACTTAAACCTACCCATACCACCAATCCTGTCCCTAACCTTATCCGTATACCACCTTAATAGCTGCAAAAGTGTTTTGCCATTCAGTATGACCACAATGAGTACATTGTACTTTTTTATTTAAGTAGTTAAGGACACATAATATGTTAGGTTTAGGGTTAGTACCTAGTTATTACCTATTAATGCATTTACTATGACAAGTACATAGTATGTACATGAGAAACAGGACTACTATAAAGTCCTAGCAACAGTACTTTGAGAACAGTATGGCAACTGCATAGCAACACCCTGGAAACTCCAATAACATTTCATAATCAAATCATTTCATTGTCACTTTTACTTTAGGTTTCTGTGCAAATAGTTCATCAAAACTGACACAAAATGTCAAATTTAATTTAATCAGCAGAATTATCCACAAATTATGGTACATTTTTATGTAAAAATGTAACAATTTAGTTGCTCTACCATTTAGTAAAAATATTTTTATGATAAAAATAACTTTTTGGGGCCTAAATTATTGCATGTAATTTTTTACATACTAATAATTAATGCAAAAGTAATGCGAAACATTTCTGACATGGAATTAAAAAAAAAGGTTATTGCCGCTTTTTGTCTCACAAATCTGACTTGGAAACTGACAGTATGGCAACTGCATAGCAACACCCTGGAAACTCAATAACATCATGACAATGATTTCTTCACAGTCAATCACCACTCACGTTTCCTTCAGAAAATATGAAAAAATATGCTTGGCTTTAATGATGTGTGAGGTTGGCTTTCTTTTTTTCTTGAATTTCCTTGGCTGACAGAAACGCAGCCTGGTGCAGTCGGTCCTTCTTATCTCCCCGTTTCATTCTGACGTGAACCACACACTGATAAAATGTGATCTCATTAAATAACAAACGTCCCGGAAAAACAAAACGGAAGGAAAAACACAACAAAGGTAGCTACTCCTAGCTGTCTACAAAGTCTCACTAGGAGATTCAAAAAACGTTCAACTTAAAAAAAAAAGTTTTTTAATGTCAAATATTCCCAGCTACTAACTGATAAGCAATGAGAAAATAAACAATGCTGATGACAAACAATTTCCTTGAGTTTATTTTTCGTTTAATGCAGGTTAATTTATGCTTTTTGCCGTTATTCAAAGACTTGGAGGATTAATTAGCACAGAATGGTTGATAGCTCGTTGCATTCTCTGTCAGCGTACGCCATCTGTAGCGGCACGCTGATTAATGAACAGGTGCGTTCAGATGTGCTTTCATCAGGCTTGCTGAGACAGGCGACTCACACCTCCTAATCTGCTGCTGGCTGTGGTACAGAAGTCCCATTTGCTCCTCACCCAGTCACAAAACACTAAATACTCTTTTCTTTGCACGATTACAACGGACAAACTAAAACAGCGCTAAGTGCTAAAGGCAATTTACCAATGATCAGAGATACAGTGATTTATTACACAATTCAAAGGTTAAAGAGCAGGTTGAAACGCAAATCATATTTCACGTTGGGCTTCAGTCATGAAACACTACCTGTTACGGCGTAATTTATCATCAAAAAAGTGTAGTTACAGAACAATTTGTTTAGATTGATGTGTGTCCATGAAACAAATTTACTGTACATTAGGTTCGACACATTAATTAGCATAAAAATGTACAAATAATGCATGCAGAAATGCATTCTGTTCTGTTCGTTGTGAAAACAAAAAAGGTTTAAATAGATTGCAAGTCATGTTTAGGATAAAAGTTTAAAGAGTTAGTTATGCTTGCATATTAGATCAGTTCTCATTTTCATTGTCACTTTTACTTTAGGTTTCTGTGCAAATACTTATTTACTTAATTACTACACAAAACGTCAAATTCAATTAAATCCAACAATTTACAGGACAATTATCCACACATTATGGTATATTTTTATGTAAAAATGTAACAATTTAGTTGCTGTAACATTTAGTAAAAATATTTTTATGAACTTTTTAGGGCCTAAATTCTTGCATGTAATATTTTACATACTAATAATGCAAAAGTAATGCGTAAGCAATTTTCTGCATACACTTTTGCTGCTTATGATAATATGCATTAAAATTATGGAAGCCCATTTCTGACACGGAATACAAAAAAACAGGTTAATGCAATTTTTAATCTCACAAATCTGACTTATTTTCTCAGAATTGTGAGAAATAAACTGGCAGTTCTAAAACATCCGTCTTTTTTTCTGCTCAAAATTGTGCTTAGTAACTTGCAATTGCATTCGTTTATATTGCAATTTAGTTCGTCTTTCAATTTTGAGAAAATGAGTCAGAATTGCAACTTTATGTCACCCAATTGTGAGTTATAAAATCAGAATTAAGTCACAATTTTAACTTTATAACTCAGAAGTACGAGTTTATATCACGTGATTTTGACTTTTACTCGTAATTGTGACTTTATATCTCACAATGCTGCCTTTTTTTTGTCAGAACTGTAAGATACACATTTGCAATAACCTTTTTTAAAAAATTATTTAGTGGCAGAAATCTGATAAATAGTACAAATGATTTATAGATAAATTCGCATGCTCATAAATTAGTCAAGTCATTGTGACCATTCACAATTGTTTTTGTGACAATGTACATATAATGGATTTTTACAAAGCATGCATATTCACCTTTTAATCCGTTCAACTAGTAAGCTACAAAGCTTACTAATTACACTGTTGAAGTACTTAATATTAGGAAACACTGTGTGAACAAAACAATGCTACAGGAACAGTTAGCACAGAGTTTGCTAGCATACAGTTAGCATCAAAGCATATTACTTCACATTCTAAAGCTAGATGTTTGGTTAGAGAAAATGAGTGCATATGTATTTATTCTATAGGTGAGGTATGTGTGCACATCTGGAAACAGATGATGCCTTCTTAAAATGAAGTGTGGCTAGCTGCAGTCCATTAATAGCATGCTAAAACAGAGGGTTTTTAATTGATCCCGCGCAGGTGTTTGTTCAGGGAGCTCTATGGTGTAGGTTAGAGTATCTAGCATCTAATTAGCTCTGGGATTTCACATCTTCCTGTTCAGGTCTTAAAGCTTGGATAATATTACAGTATATGCACACACTAACATGCCATCTCTCTCTTTCTGTCTTGCTTGCATTGTGTAGTTGTTTATGAGCTTGTGCACATATTTCACAGCGTGAATGTTTTATATAGAATGTTTTGCAGTGTAATATATTGCATATGCAATTACATCTTGTTCCTTTGAGACTTGGAGCTGAAAGCTGAGAGAGAGATAACAAATAACAAGTAGTAAGCAGAAAAATAAGAGCAACGTGAAGACTCTGGAGCTTATCGTGGTTGAACCCGAAAGCTGGCACTTTACTGACAGGAGGCAACCATCAGAATCAAGTGAAGAGGTGCTTGGAAGAACTAACTCCATTTCAACCTCCTGACTGCTGCTGGTCAACATAGAATTATGTTACAGCCTACAGCCCACATTTCCCAACAAATGACTAGATACCAGTGAACACAATGAGCCACGCTAGTGTCATGAATGAGGACGTGAGGCGTGCGAGATCAGATGCAACTGAGAGTTTATTGAGCTCAGGGTCAGGCAGACAAGATCGAGCACCGGCAATCAGTATCAATAGAGGCATAGACAAAACGATAATCCAGGGAGAGTCAAACGTACCAGTAAACAGAGTCCTAAGGGCAAGAGGAAAACGTAGATCCAAGGGAAGCAGAGGTCGACAACGATAAATCCAGAATATGAAAACAGGGTACAAGAACACAAATAAAACCACTGGGTTGACAGCATACACTGAGATAATGATCCATGCTAGACAGACAAACAGACTGGTTTATATACAGGTGGCACTGATTGAATGATTGAACCAAACTAGCAACAGCTGTGAGGAGAGGTGCATGCTGGGGAATGGAGTCCAGGAATGAAAACATACACAAAACAAGAGTACATAGAAAGCTGGAGTGCCAATCACAGTCTTTAGCTGTCAGATCCAGCATATATAACCCCCACTGGGTCTGCGCAGCCACAACTCATTCTCGTTCCGAGCAGGTCTCCAGCCCAGGTCTCTGGCATAGGAGGTGCATTGTACCAAGGAGGCTAAAACACATAGTCAATTATACGGAAGATTGATTTTAACTGTAAGGTTAAAATGTCTCCTCACAACAAGCTGTCACATTTGTATTTTTTTTTGTTTGTAGTTGTTTGTAAAGTTAATCAATGGCCAATCAATATTTATAATATTAATCAAAATTCATTTATTGTTTACTTTTGTTTTGTAGATAATAGATACACAGATGCATCTAAATACATTTGAGAGAATATTTATTATTTCAGAATATTATTATTATTATTATTTTTTCCTAAAATTAAGTCAACCAGTAATACATGTATACTGCTCAAAAGTTTGGGGTCAATACATTTTTAAAAAATATTTTTAAAGTTGCCTAATTACCCAGGATGGATTTAGGGATTTAAAACAATAATATTCTGATGTAATATTACAATTTTAAATGACTATTTAATATATTTAAAATGTGTATTTAAATATATTTTAAAATGTAATTTATTCCTGTAATGCAAAGCTGAATTCTTCAATTCTTCTTTTGCTGCTCAAAAAAAGATAATGCTTATTATCAATTGCAAAAGAGTTGTGCTGTTTAATATTTTGTGCAAATCATATTTTTTTCTGTGATTATTATAAATCTATATACAAAAAAAAACATGTATTTATTGTCAATTTATTTGAAGAACTTAATGTTTCTTTGTTTAATAAAGTATTTTTGAATAAACAAATAAACGATCCCAACACTTTTCAACAGTATTGTGCATGTAGTGTAGATATATTCTTGACCCATAAAATCAGTGTTTCTTTTTAAACTGAACAATAAAAGTGGAAATGTTCGACTATTATTTCCATATGACTAAACCAATTATTCAACTGAGATCTATTTCATCTCTTCCTTTTGATGTAATCTGAGTTGATTAGCTTCCACTATCCATATGTTAGTTAAAAGCAGAACCTTGCTGTCTTTAGCATAAAGATGCCGCAAAGTCAAAGTATAACTTTTTATAACTTAACTTAAGTTTAACTTTGATCAAATATGATCAAATAAAATTTTACAACTTACAAAAAATAAATAAACAAGCATGACACCAAACCTAAATTGTACATTTAATTTAGAAAGACAACCTCTACAGAAATAGCAATTAGCTTAAAAGAAACACGCTAGCTTAAATTTATCAGTAAATGTCTCATATAGTAAACTACTTTTGCAAAACAGCTCTAGGGTCTGTTATACGACTTCCACTGACTCTTTTCCATTCACCTAAGACAAATCAACACGGACTGCGGCGAACTACGCGCCTCTTGATAGGCTGGGAATTGGCATGCAACGCTCTCCCGCCGGTTTATGACATGGAGCATATTAAACATTTTCCTTTAATTGTGTATTCTCAGATTGTGGGGCATTTGCATAGTAGTTGTTTGGTCAGAGAAAAACTGACTCGCTGTAAGTGCGAAGGTGCTGCTCTCTCCTCCTAATGAGAACAGGCTCATATCTGCAGGGACCCCAGGAGCCCACAGCCGCCAGCCGTCATATTCGGCGCAAACACATTTAGCCTGTGGCGTCTGATTCACACTTTTACTGCGCTCTATAAAACAGAGGCTTTTATAGTTTTGAGAGTTCTCAAACATTTTCAGCTTAGCTCAGAGCTGCACCCCAAGGACCTGCTTCTTTCGCTGGTAAACCTACATGTAAATCTCTCATGATGTTTTGATGTTTTTATTATTTAGCTACGTGAACAGAGGAAAGGGGTGAGATATTGATATATTGAACTACAGATTCAAAACTGATGTCAGACAACCGCATGATGAAAATGTCCATTTCAACATCTTCGCTTTGAAAAAAATGATAGATGGGGCATACTAAATAATAAATTAATTATCTGGATACTTTCTAGTGAGCATTGCTAATGTGATGAACTACACCTGTGAACTTGAGAGCAATGGATTCATATATTCACTAAAATCACCTCAGGACCACAACTCCTAAATAACTGGTTTGTAAATAACGTAATTATTAAAAAACTGATCATTAACTAAGTATGAAAATACAATTAAACATTATAAGAAGAAGGCATTTAGCTGCACTTGTAAACTGTTTACTAATGCATAATAATGTTGGAACAATGGTTTATAAAGGAGTAAATAAATTCTTACTAATGCTTAACTAGTTATTATAAAGTGTTACCGTTTTTTTGTTTTGTTTTTTTTCCCCTTCTTTCTTCTGCTACAGTATATAGATTTTTTTGATGTTGGTAACCAAACTGTTTTGGTTACTACATTGTATAGACACTGTATGGAGAAAAAAAAAAAAATAATAATATATATATATATATATATATATTTCAATTTATATTTTCAAAATGTGTCTTTACTTCCACTGAATGTATAGTAGCACAACCACTAAAAAAAGTTTTTATTTTGTGATGTCATTTCTCCCTGTTTGTCCCTCTCTAGTTAGAGGAACTTTGGACATGAGCAAGTCCACAAATGCACTGTGTAATATAGTTAAAATATATAAGGTTGAGTTACAGTTTTGGTTAATATTAGTGGATGACATGTTTTGATGCAGTATTGAGTCCAGTCATTATATTCATGTATATTATGTGTGTTATGAGTTGATTCAAGTTACTCCCTGCACCATTTAATGCCGTGTTTTTAGTTTTTTTTTGCAAACTTTGGTTCTAAAATAAAAAGGGACTTCACTATCATGAAACATGAAAACAGTTGTTATTCATCCAGGTATTAAGTTTTAAGGGCATGTACATTTTTGAACTGTATAGATACAAATTCATGCGCACAGAATCATTCATTTTGGGTTAAAGCCGAAGGCCAGTTTAAATAACACATGCATTTCAACAACATGCAAGAAGCAACAGAATATGGGATGAATTTGCTAACCAGCCCTTTAGGTCAAAGTTCGTTTTTGTGCACAGCTAAAAATGATATTAGCGGGTTCTCCCAGAGCACCGGAGAAGTCATTGAATATTTTGTCTGCATTTCTTTTAGTAATGATGATGCCCTCTGAAAAAGAAGTGAGGTCAATCTTTTTCAAAAAAATGAAAATCAAAACATGTCATCAGTATGAATCTGAATACGCCCTCAGGAAAACGTGAGTGTAGATCATAAAGAATAGACCTCTCAGGTGAGAGAAACACATTAGATATTTACAATTATTAGCCTTTCCTGTGGCCTCATGGGATAGAGGTGTCTGTGGGATGAGCACTTCAAAAAATATATAAATACATGACTACTGTTGTATGAATTCTATGAATTCAGGCCTACTGCTCTGTCGACATTTAGTAGAGAAGTGTGTCATTTCATTGTGTAAACTGAATTTTTACAGAAAACCTTTTCTAAATCGTCTAAATAACCAATATAACCCTTGTCACAACTTGATGGATGACATGCACTGTCCTGGCATCTGAAATACTTACTTTTATTAATTATTAAAAGCATTCAGATCTTTATTTACCATCAGTTAGTCTAAAAATGAATGTAATAACTATTTACTGATCTGCTGCTGCGGTAATGGCACATCTTCACAAACATCTGTTCCTGGATCAGTCACAAACACAGCGCAACCAGTCACCTCTGAACCAACACAATTCACCAGATCGCAATCACCGGAATTCTGACACCCGTTCCGAATCACCAGCACCCTACAAAACCCAGCTTCAGCCAAACATGCTTTGGCTGAGCTCAAGGTTGCACCTATGAGCTAATCTTGGAGGACGCTCAGAATCTGCTCTTCTTACTGCCTGCCTGAGTTTCCTAGATCGCTAATGACTCAAAGACTTTGTATTCACCTGCCTGCCTAGCCTTCTGGAGTCGCTACCTTCCTAGATTCAAAGACTGAGTATTACTTTTGTCATTTATGCTAAAGTCTGCTGTAGACAGAGCCTATTTGAGTTTTGCTTACCTGTGTTACTTACCTGAGTTACTTACCTTCACCGATTCCTATTCCTGTGATGTAAATAAAGAAAACTCACCTGTTAAACTTTACCTCCTGGTCTCTGCTTGTTGACTGAGCGTGACAGGTAAGTCCCCTCTGTTTGTTCTCTGTTATGTAGAGAAGGACATAGACTGAAAAGATACCACAGTTATGATGCTAAAGAAAGGGTCCTTGGTGACACAAATGTGCTGTGGACAGCAAAATACTCTGTCGCTCAGGGGCATCAAAAAAAGGGTTATTTTTTTGTTTTGAAAAATCTGAAAAAAGCTGAAGTGATTTTGAGACAGGATGATGTACCATGGCCTCAGGTGTTCAGAGAGAATAACTTAATGTGTGTCAGAGGGAAAAACTGTGGGAAGGAAAGCCAGTTTAGGAACTAAACACGGAGAGAAAGAGAGAGAGAGAAAAACATACTTCACTGTGAAAGGGGTGCTGGTGTCACAGGAGCTCGTTTCAGCTGAATGCAATAGATTCTGTTGAAATGAACGCACATAAAAACGCAATACAAATATATCTGTAAATCCAAAGAAAGTAATAAAAGAAGGAATCATAAATTGCAGGCGAGATCTGTTTTTTTTTTTTTTATTATTATTATTTTTTTCAAAATGCATCATCACTGTACACGACTTGAAAAACAATATTTAAAGAAGCAGTCAGTATTTACTCTTATGTCCTTTATTTATTTATTTATTTTTTGCGGACCACAAAAGGAGAATTTCATCTTCACACAAGTTTATTCCATACAATTGAAGTTCATAAAAAGCCAACTGTAATACTGTATTACTGTAAGATGGTTATTTGCTGAAAACTGCCCTTTTGCTACAGTTCCAGTTTCATCAAATCTCATTATTATGCATAGACTACCACATACACGGCTACAAGACGCACACAAAAACCCATAAGAAGTTTTCGGTAATGTTGGAGGGGAAGATTATTAGTACATTATGGATTAAAGGTTTGAATATGAATATAGACAACATGTCAAACAGACTATTTCTATGTTTTTTGCCCCTTTTGAAGTGTGACACAAATGCTTATAGTGCTCCTATGATGTGTAACGGAGGCCAGCAAGTAAGTGCTGTGCAGGTAAAACCTCACTCCCCTGATCTCAAAAAGAGGCGCTGAGGTCATGGCCTTAGCTTCTTGGTAGAGCGTCTGCCTCCCATGCCGGAGACCTGGATTCAAGACTCGCTCGGAGCGAGGGCGAATTGTGATGGAAGCAGACCCAGGGGGGTTACATATGCCATTTTAAAGGTTGCTAATATTGTTTTAGATCTCTTAAAGCAGGTTTATGTATGCAAGGTCAAAAATCTCTTTAGTTTAACCTTTTCGCAAACGACTCGTTTGAAGAATCAGTCTGTCTAAACCTTCTTTCCGTGAGTCCTCACTGCTGTGATTGGTCAGATGGCGCAGTCCTTTATTATTGGTCTACCGCTACAGCAGTCCACAGAGCTTGTACCAAAACTTTACTTTCTGGCATTACTAGAGGTGCTTTCTGAGAGAATATGGCAACTACTGTAGTTAACAAGGACTTCAGTGGAAAGAGCTCGCAGTTTGCTTTTGTAAGTGAATTAGACACACCTCTACGTTGTGAACTTCAGCATTGCATAATGCATATCACTGCGTTAAACATCATCAACTATTAATCATACTTGCACTTAGAAGTTCAGAGGAGCAAGCCAGTCAAAATAAACTGGGCACTGATCCTTCTTTGTTTGGTGAATATCGCTATGTACTCCAAGATTGGAAAAGCAGTCATTGGTAAAATGAACGCAACAAGAGATTGTTCTGATCACTGCTGAGGTGTTGTTGAGAATTTATGTTAACCACTAATTCTTTGTAGATTCATCTATTGGAAGAGCATGTAAAACAAATTTACTCTCACAGGATACAGCGTCTTCTTGACATGACGTAATCCACATGAAAATTGTACTGTTTGTGGGCGGGCAAGTTGTTCGCGACGTAGAACGACATTATGCAAATTTGTTACTTAGTTACGTGGATCCGTAACAGATGCTTTTAATTGCTGACGACTCGTTTAGGCGAATGTGAGCCGACTCTTTTCTTGATAGACAATAACTTTATTTATCGTGCACTGTCGGCGTCACAACTTTGCAGATAGTTTATGTTCACATACAGCTACATGAAACACTGCATGAACGATCATATTTGAAAAGGCATAATAGGGACACTTTAAGCTGATATATAAATTGCTCAAAAGTGAGAGTAAAGACATATCACAAATTATTTCAATTTCTATTGTTCTTCTAAACCTACTGTTTATCAAATGTTATATCCCATAATAACAGAAAAACACATTTTTTTTTGCAGATTTATTAAAGAAAAACTGAAATATCACATGGTCCTAGGTATTCAGATCCTTTGCTCAGTATTTAGTAGAAGCACTCTTTTGATCAAATACAGCCATGAGTCTTTTTGGGAATGATGCAACAAGTTTTTCACACCTGGATTTGGGGATCCTCTGCCATTCCTCCCTGCAGATCCTTTCCATTTCTGTCAGGTTGGATGGTAAACGATGTTGGACAGCCATTTTTAGATCTCTCCAGAGATGCTCATTTGGGTTTAAGTAAGGGCTCTGGCTGGGCCATTCAAGCACAGTCACGGAGTTGTTGTGAAGTCACTCTTTTGCTATTTTAGCTGTGCTTAGGGTCTTGTTGTAAGGTAAACCTTTGGACCAGTCTGAGGTCCTGAGCTCTCTGGAGAAGGTTTTGGTCCAGGATATCCCTGTACTTGGCTGCATTCATCTTTCCCTCGATTGCAACCAGTCTTCCTGTCCCTGCAGCTGAAAAACCACCAAAACTGTCACCACCATGCTTCACTGTTGGGACTGTATTGGACAGGACAGGACATACTGCTTAATATTAAGGCCAAAAAGTTCTATCCTGGTCTTATCAGACCAGAGTATCTTATTTCTTATCATCATGGACTCCTTCAGGTGTTTTTTAGCAAACTCTATGCAGGCTTTCTTGTGTCTTGCACTGAGGAGAGACTTTCATTGTGCCACTCTGCCATAAGGCCCCAACTGGTGGAGGGCTGCAGTGATGGTTGACTTTTTTACAATGTTCTCCCATCTCCCGACTGCATCTCGGGAGCTCAACCACATTGATCATTTGGGTTCTTCTTTAGGTCTTTTCACCTAGGCTCTTCTCCCCCAATAGCTCAGTTTGGCTGGAAGGTCAGCTCTAGGAAGCTGGCCTGGTTGTCCCAAACGTCTCCCATTTAAGGATTATGGAGGCCACTGTGCTCTTAGGAAACGTTAAGTGCAGCAGAAAGTTTTTTGTAACTATGGCTAGATCTGTGCCTTGCCACAATTCTGTCTCTGAACTCTTCAAGCATTTCCTTTTTGACCTCATGATTCTATTATTCTATTCTATTATTAGGGCCGGGACGCGATTAAAGGCTTTGTAATTTAATTAATTAAAATTAATCACATTTTAATCGCATACTGTATAAATATTTACCTGAGAAAAGTGAGAAGTATGTTTTTTCATATGGATATGAGAAATTTAGGAACCCTATAGGTAGGTAGACTTTCTGTAAACTGTTTTTTTTTAAGTAAAACACAGTAATGCCATCAGGTGCGTTCACATTGAGCCTTATATACTACACACAGCCGTTGTTG
>JAUYWG010000039.1:2783607-2830844 GCA_034779775.1 Enteromius afrohamiltoni | reverse complement strand
AACACTGACAACATCTTAAATCTAACCTCACAGATGCTCTGTCAAAGACGTTATGTCAAAGTCAGTACGATATTCATCAGCAATGACGAATACGCTAAGGTGGCCAATCCACCACATGAACAAATCGATCTGTGGCAGTGAGACTATGAGCAAGCTGTCTGTCATTTCACATGAATGGTTCCTCGAAACCTTGGAAAAACTACAGCATGGTCAATATGTCAAAATCAGCATGCGGTTGCCCCGTGTCGTCTTGGGGATCTTAGAATGGAGCAGAGGCTCATTGTCACCTTCTGAGAATGCAAACAACAATCGATAGTTGATCCTTGGGCACCTCATCGACTGGGGCTGTTGTGCAAATTTCTCAGGAGATCTCTGTGGTCATGATGATGATGCTTCAACTGAAGGAAGAGAAAGACCTCCAGCTCTGTCAGCAGATTGTCTTCTTGTGGGCGAAGAGGAGTTTGACCCATGCCCGTATCCTTCGAGGATCTGGCATCCGTTACATCTGGTGAGCTTTTTCACACTTCCACACACAGGTTCAATATGTCAATAAGCACCCGGGGGTGTCAGAGCCCAGGATGAAACGGTGAGAATTAGTCCAGAAAGAGATATCCTATCAGCTCTCACATTCCTCTAATCCCCACGTCACTCCATCTGTTCCAACGGCGCCTACGGAAAGACTCAAAACAATGCATTATATAATCCAAATCAGCACGAGTAACAGGTCTATTTAATTCCCTTTTGATGTGACACACAGTATGGATGTATTGTGTTCTGTTACAAAAAAAATGCTTCAGTTACTTTCTATTTATTTAACACATTTACTGACAAAAATAGTTGACATGGCATAAAATAACCTTGGTGCACTTTTTAGCGAGCTACAAAATACGTACCAATAAGTACATATCACTTATTCCAAAAGAATTGAACACTAAACTCTTTATTAAACCCTTTATTCCTTTTCACACAAATTTGATTTAATAACGCATAATTTTACTTAGTAATTACACAATTACTTATATCATATAAATAAATATCATGTTATGACTTCAAAACAATATTTATATGCTGGTATATTTGAAAACGGAAGCTTTTGAATGCTACTTGAGAAGCTCCCGTGTAATTATGGTTCGATAAAACAGCTCAAATCTGTGTAAAAGAAAGTTGAAATGGCACGTCTGCATTAACAAATGCATTTTTATATTAGTTTTGCCCTTATTAACAACATTGGCTAGGTTTAGGGTTGGACTTTGTGTATGGCATGATTTCCAACTTGATAACATTAAACTTTAGCAACAGTTCACTGACATTTTTCAATTCTGAACCAGACACAATACATACTTATATCAACGTAATTAAAATGTGCCAGGGTTCACATATTTAAAGTGTGTTTAAGCACAACTCGGTGGACGTTTCTCCTGGTTGCCTGCCAAAATGTTTAAACTGCTTGACGTGAACTGCATGAGCTTTATAATTCAGTTTCAAAAGAGAGAGAGCTCCAGTCAGTAAGAAGAAAAACATTTAATGGGTTACTTTCATATATGAACAAACAAATAAATATTTTTCACCTTTTTCTACAATTCAAATGTCTGGGTTTGGTAATTTTTTTATGTTTATATGTCTCTTATGCTCACATTTGTTTGATTTAAAAAAAAAAAAAAAAATCATAAAAAATTAATTAACATTTTCCTCTTTTTGTTAATTGAAACATTTTTGCTGCTTAACATTCAGTAGTTGACTCGAAACTAACATTACATTTTTATTTGTTCTAGAATATTATGAATGTCTTTAACAGTCAGTTTTTCTCAATTGAATGCATCCTTGCTGAATAAAATTATATAAAAAAAAAAATGTTCCTTTTTGCAACATTTGAGGCATCATGAGTGACAGAGACTGCTGAAAGCAAGTTTGGAGATGGACCCCTGTTGATCCGCCATGGCCTCCAGACACCAGATCCGCCCTGAAGGCTTCCTTGACTCTACATTGGATGTAGACTCCCTGTTTTTATTTGAGATTAAAGATTTTTATGTTATTGCAAGTTTACTATCTCTCCTGCACCATTCGTATTAATGACTTACTTACTTTTATGTCAGTTCATCATGTTACGTCTTCATATCAGCTTCGTTTCAATGGAGACAATCAGCAAAAAAAAAAAAAAAAATACTGCATCATTCAAACATAAAAGTGAAAACAACCATTGAAAAGTTTGGAGAGAGAGTTCTAATAGAATTGCCTAAAACCGTTTGCTCTATTCCCACTTGATTTCAAATCCACACAATTTTTGTGTGCATTTTTACTATCCGTCACACGCTCCATCAGAGCTTTCTCCATTATGTAGGAACCCTAAAACGACAGGTTTGGAAGGGTCCTAAAAAAAAGAAAAAAAAAAAAATCAACAAAATCAATAGGCTCTCTTGAGCAGTTCTTGGCCCACTGATCCAAAAGAAACTGTGGAATGTAAAAAGAGAGATACAAAGAGACACTTTAATCAACAAACCCTCATTTACTCCGTTTTGGTCTCTGGGAGCAGAAAGGCTGTCAAAGACTATTGGGCTGAATAAGCCAAAAATACATTTAAAAGGATAAAAATTTGGAGCAATATCTGAAGAAGGTTTACATTTACTGAAGCTCCTTGCAAGATGACTGCATCAGTGTCATGATGAGTGATCTACAAAATAATGGCAGATTTGATACATCAATTTGTTCTTTTTTTTCCTTTTTTAAGCTTAGCTTTTGAAACTTTGAAAATATGTGACTTTTTTTAAAAGACAGGACAGGGAATAATAGGCAAAATCAAGATGAAAAAACGGTTTGCATTACAGAAATAAATTACATTTTAAAATATATGAAACAATTAAAATTGCAACAGTTCACACATTGGGTGATGTAAATACTGGTCAGTTTGACCATGGTACAGTATTTAAGATAACCTTTACAGCAGGTTTATCGGCCAAAAGGTGTTACTCTCCAAAAGTTTTTTGGCAGGTCCTTGAGGAATGACTCTTTCAGAAGGTTTCTCCATGCTCTCAGCCTAAGGGTTTTTCTCTTTATTTGGTCACTTTAGCCCAGGGCCTGGTTTGGGGATGCACTGCTGATAGAGTGACAAGGTGTCTCAATATGGGACAGCATTTACAAAGGTTTTGAAGGAATAGTTCACCTGAAAAAAATGACAATTCTGTTATTTACTAAACCTCATGTCAGTTCATGCCATACATTTTTTGTTGAACGTTTTCAAAATCCTATTTATTTTGCAGTGTTCAACCAGACACTTTACTGACACCGTCTCTTGTATACTTGTATGATTAAACACATTTTGTTTAGATTATAATTTTCAACATAATTCACAATGGCATAATGCATGCCCATGTTTACTGTCAGTAAGACATCTTTTTAAAATACTAAAAAGGCAGCATTTGTTGATGCAACTGTGCCATTTAAACTTCCTTTTACACAGATTTGAACCGTTTTGTCAGTCAGGTGTCAGAGTTTTACATGCCTCTAGTGTTTATTTCTTTTGGAAACTGCAGTAATATATACTTATTGGTATATATCTCATGTCCCGCTAAAAAGTGCATTGAGGCACGTTTATGCCATGAAACCAGGAAGGAAAACTCTTACCGACTTAAACATTTAAAAACAGGATTATATAGTGTATATGTAACGCTCCGTAGGAAAGAGACGGAGATGCGAAGGTAAGTATTACGTTTATTTTTAAAAGTAGATAAAATGGTAGTAATAATCAGCAGATCGTTCGTGGGATGGTTCTGAGGAGCGCTGAGTGATATCGACAGTGCCTCCTAACAGTCTCTCCCGATCGTAGCTTACTTTCCTCAGAGTGATGAATCCAGTCCACTCTCGTGTCTGTTTCTCCTCACAGCTGAAGAGCTCGACTCTAACGAGCGTGCAGTGTTCTGAGGAAACAGGTGAGTGAGGCAGGTGAGTAAACACAGGTAAGGGAGTACATAACACTTGTTGAGGGAGATTGGTGATCGCTGAGAGAACGGCAAGCTCCGTGAAGATGGGTATAGAGTAAGCTCCAAACTCCGTTCTGTGAGTTTCCTCCATGAAGAACTGGTTGTGGAGACTTTTACACAGGCGAGCGGGCAGCGTTCTGAGAACACAGGTGAATAAGATAGGTGAGTATCATAAGGTGCGTGTGCAATGATCTCACGCGAAATAGACGACCGGTGATCGCTATGAGCTGACAGGTTCCATACTGGTGAGTATTCCGGTGATCTGCTTGAAATTTAATACCACTGACTTCCTTGAAGGCACTTGCAGGTTAGTACAGTGATGTGAGTATCAGCAGGTAGGTAACACAGTTTGGTAAGCTGAGGCATATAAAACTGTAACTTGAATCAAATTACGAAGAGCCGTGACAATATAAAGAGGTGAGTTGTTACCTTGATCTCAGCCAACAAGTGACTGCTGAGCAAGGCTTATAAACGCGCTCACCTGATTGGGTTCAGGTGGCGGTAATCAGTAATCAGATGAGTGAATGTGCATAGTCGGCTGCACTGGGATCAGTGTAGCCCAGTGGCGCGATAGTATGTAAAGGCAAATTTAAAGTAGCAAAAACAAAATGAATGATGTGATTTTTATTTAATGAAATTAATGTAATAAAAACTATTAAAAAGATGGGAAGTATTAGCTGAAATTAAATATAAACTCCTGAGAATTACAGTGGGGAGGAAGTTTTTTTAAGGAATGATCTATTTCGTTGACTTCCAATTGTATGACTTCAAATTACAATATCACAAGCGACTTTTGTGTGCTGCTGTGAAGAAGGTGCATGAAGATCTTTTGTGTTATAAGAAAATAATAACAGCATACAGGTTCGAAACAACATAAAGACTCTATAAATAGTGACTGAAGATTGATTGTTCCTTTTGAGCAGAATTTTCCAAACAAAAATGGAGCATTTGCAGATTACCAGATACAACAGCTAACCACTCAGTCCCATTATCCCATTAACACCTGCTTAATACATTCATGCATATGCACATGCACGAACACACACACACAGTAAACATTTCAAACACGCACGGCAAACCCTCCCCTTCCGAAAGCAGAAAGCGAGAGGTACAAGCATGCAGGGCACATATTTGCTTGTTTGAGAGGCGGCACAGGCTACAGCAGTGGAATCTATAAAAAGGCAATTATTCCTTTCACGCTTGATGCCTGACTGCGTTCAAGTCCGGCTTATTGCCCTGGACGCTGTTCTCTGCACTCTTCTGCAAGCTCAACACACAACACTTCCTGAACAAAATACATATTTACCCTCTAAGGGCCGAAAGCAGGCTTATTCACGCAGGGACTCATCCCCTCTCAGCTTGCTGCCATGGACTTTGATATCTTCTCTCCGTCTGTTGGATGGGCTGTGGTGTCCAAATGAAGCCAAAGTGAAATCTCATTATTTCACCTTAAAGGGAGAGGTTATAAGCCAGGGGAGACAGACGGGGAGCACTAGGAGCGCGGCAGTTTTAATGGAGCTCAAGCAGATGGCAGAGCTGCGCTGTCGAAACGCTTTCCTGCATCTTTAGAGAGGACAATCAATGAGAGAAATCCCCCTCTCGCTAAGAGACACCAGTGTTTGTCTGTCTTGATATTTTGATCAACAAACAATACATGCTAATTAGCATGAAGCATCGGCCCTCAATTCTCACAGCGTTGCCTATTCAAATATTTGTAAATCAAGCTGAGATTGGAGGATGATCGATGGGAGGGAGACAAAAGGAGGACAGAATTCTCCTCGCTGATAGTAATCACATTTAGCAGAGTCTCATGATATCCCGTTTTCCACTGATACACTGCCAGTGTTTCTTCACCACAGAAAGGGCCCTTAATACCTGCTGGCTTTGAACCAGCAGCGGTCACGGGGTGGGATAAAAGTCCTAACCTACAGCCGACTGCCCAAAATGACCAGGGCTGTGTTTCCCAAAAGCATCGTAAGCTGAAGTTGAACGTAGCTCAGTTGGTTTCCATGGGTCGACGATGTACTTAAGATTACGATGCTTTTGGGAAACGCAGCCCAGAACACTTCATTTACAATCAGCGCACATCAAATTATTTACTATTTATACTATTCAGCAAGAATACATCAAATTGAACAGGCAGTACTGACATATAAAATAATTCTGTGTTATATAAAAGCGGTTCTATTAAACGTTCAGTTTGGCAAACAATCGTGAATAATATATTACAGTTTTTGTTATTACATTTTGATTAAAATGACGAACTTAAAATGTTAAAATCTTTGAACTAGAGTGCATGAGCTATAAGTACTGTACATACTGTATGTACATATATATATATATATATATATCTATAAGTAGTCAACATTTGAAATGGACTGAATCCTTTCATCAAAGTTAAAAAAGCTAGAACTAAAATACATTCTTGTTTGATTTAATTAACCTTTTTGATCCACTTTAAATGTTGACTACTATATACAGTATGTGTATATATATATATATATATATATATATATATATATATGTATAACTTATAAACTAATGTACTTATATATATGGTGTGTGATATAGTGTGAGAGTATTTCACTCACTCAGTCACTGTTCTGCAAAAAAAAAAGCAAAAGCAAACCCATGTATTGGGAGATCATAAGCTGTCAAAAGCTTGCCCTTATAATTTGTTATGAAAGCAAACAAATCCTTGTATCTTTTTCTTTTTCCTTTTTATGTATAAAAAATTATACTATCAAACGAACAAGAGTGCCATTTTCAGTGTGATTCAACAACAAAAATGGATTCCAACAAAGCCGTGGCAGAATGTGTCTCAGAGTAAAACTGCAATCTTTAGTTCTATTTTTGAATGAAATATTTGTGTTTCAATGATACATTGTGACATGTTCCATTTTTCAATAACTCGAGCATTTTTAACAAATCATTAAAACTATTCATTTAACTTCTGTAAGCCACTGTAGTTTCACTCATTTGTTTGGTAAACAAAAAAACAACAAAAAACTTGTGCGACATGTACACAAACCCATGCAGCATGTTTGGTTGTGCAGTAACTGATTTACAGTAACAGTAAATCAGTGAAAATGTCAAAGAACATACAGACCTGGGTTTCTGACAACAGAACGGATCGGATTGAGTGAAGCCACAATCTGGTCATGACCAAATAATGTGTGTGTGAGTGTGTGACAGAGGCCAGTAGCATTCTGGCCATCAGCGGCCTCCTCCTGCTCCTGCAGCGAGGCTACTGAGGGTAAAATTAGATGGCGAGTGCCACCCACGAACAGAGAGAGTGGGAGACAGGCCTGCCATATGCGGGTCACCGGGCTGCACCTCACTCACACACAAACGCCTCCTGTGCTGTCATCCGCCTCAGTTGGTGAGTTTGTGTGTGTGAGACACCAGAATAAGCTGTATTGCCCTGAGACCGGATTCCATTTGAGGCGCGGGTGCGACATAGAGGGTGTTTGACGGACGGACCTTTAAGTGAGAATATTGAGGAAGTGAAACCCCACTGGAACAGCCGGCGAAATGAAAACCCTCGAGCGCAGGCCGTCACATTTATCCATTCAGAGCAGCAGGGTGGAGAGGGGATGATGGCTAACACCATCGTGTTCACTTTAGCCTGACTGTGCTAGTACTACCTTTTAAGAATTCAGTAGCTATTGAGTGATCTTTTGACCCACATATATCACAGATCAATATCACAGTTGCAAAAACATTGCCAATTGCTTATGGTTCGCAGCTGCTCCAGTTAGTGATATTTATATATATATATTGCTAAAAATATATTTTATTTTAATACATTTCACCTACAATAGTTGTTTTTGGCCATCACAAAAGTCAGAGATGCATTTTTGTGTAGCTGTTGGTCACGGCCTCAACGACTTAGAATCAAAGAAGGAGGGAAAGGCTAAGAAGAGAGCCGTAAGCTTGGGCTGGGGCGTGCTGACTCTGCAATCAATACGCTTGGATCAGGCGGTGGCCAAGAAAAATCCATGCCATTTAGCACTGTATTGTCTAGGATTCAAGTACTATGTTTGGACTGTGATTTAATAAATTAATCGGAGCGCTTTGGACCTTTAATTGGTGCGCTGCCGATTACACTGCAGGCCGCAACACTTGAGAGCTCGTTTCAGCGTAACAGTGATTAAAAGAGCCCGGCTGTTCGGAATGACCCAGTGCAAAAGAAGGCCCAGTGCCTCCATCCAACATGGAGAGATTCCAGCATGCAATAAAAGATGCAGAGAGCCATGGAGCAAATGCGGGGGCCAGAGTCAGCACAGGCCTCAGCTCATGTTTAGCCTGTGCACTGACAGGGGTGGAAACTTGACCATCAATTATTTAGCTGTGGTTCAGACTTGGATCTAAGAGAAGGAGAAGAGGTGAACTCATGTAAAAATTATTTCTCTAGCCGAAATGGCTGCTCATCACATATCCAATATTCATTCGGAGTGTCTTGCTGGTGCATCTTGAAGACAAGCAATTACCACCACAGTCCAGGGCCTGTGAAGGCTTTCACTGTGTGCCAGAGCTCCAGGGTCAGCCCTTGAAGTGCAAAACGGGATCAGTGTTGAGTCAAGGCTGCGTGTGGTTTGGGATTTGTAAAAATAACAATGAGATATGGAGTTCAGGAAGGCTAAGAACTTACTAAGATACCAAACAGCTTTGCTTTCCATAAAAAAATTATGAAAGTGTTCAATAACAAAACTTGAATAAAAAACATAATTGGCATTACAAACCACCGTCTATGGATAAACTCGGCGTGCTGTAAAAATCTTGAAGGAAATCGCAAGTAGCAGGCAATAACAACACAGTTTAAAGAGCCAATCAGGTCCCAGCGTAGGATCATCTATATCCAGACCAAACTGGTTTCTTTGTGCAACCTGCCAGAAAAAAAAAACAAAAAAAAAAAAACAAACTATGAAATCACATCGGGGGTATTCACAGATACAGAGCCAATTGTTTTATGGGAAACACATCTAAACAGTTGTGCAATAATTCAATTTAGTTTTACTTCTATTGTATTTTTCACAATACGTGTCTCTCCAAAGCAGCTTTACAGAGAACAGGGCCCAAAGAACCCAGAGACCCCCAGTGAGAAAACCAATGGCCACAGGAGGAAAGAAAAACACCTAACAATGGGAAAGATGAAAGAAAAAGCAGGGGGACTGAGCAGGGGGAAATAATCCTACTCAGGCAAATATTACATTTTTTATTTCATTTAACATTACACTAAATCATAGACAGAAACATAGCAGGGAATATTGCAAGCCAAATTAATAAGAACTATAATATATAATTTTATTTATATGGCTGTACCAAATACATTTAACACATAATACGTGCAACTGAATAGTACATTGTTTCTGCATCCTACATTGGAACATTGGTCTTTATTTAACCTTCTAAAATATTAGTAATATTATAGTTTGACATTTTTGAAACAAACATTTATGCCTTTTTCAAAGTTTTTAAATACTTAAAGCAACTTTTACACATACTTAAACACAAACTAAAAAATAAGGTACACATTTTCTTTTAAAAATATGCATTTTAATATAATACAAGCATTTTTTGTCTAATATACACAGCTAATCTTATGTTGCTGTAAATGTAACAACATTTGTGTATATATATATTTTATAGGGGTGTAACGGTCCACAAAAATAACAGTTCGGTTCGATACGATATAGTGTCACGGTTCAGTATGTTTACGGCAAAAATACATACAAAAAAAAAATAAAAATTTCTTTGATTTTTTTCCCCCCACATTTTTATTTATTGAAACTAGCATAATATGACCTTGTTTTTTACCCTATTTTCTTTTACTTTGAACAACAATGGAGCTATACTTCACATAACTTCTGGTTAAGTGTTTTGGAAAAGTCAGCCTTGGATGGTATTTATTGATTAATCAAAAGTTAATAAAAAGTAGATTTGAGCCATTTCAAAGGCGCGTGTCACGCTCAGGGAATACAAACAAGTATCATTCAATAAGGATTTTATTTGTGTAGAAACATAAATAGTTCCTCAGCAAAGTCATATGAAGGTCAGATGAATCACATCAAACATCTTTAACAGAACATCTCCGCTGGTTAGAAAAACAGGTGAGTATAAAGCAGAAAGCCAATAGAGCAGCGTATATCCAGACAGGTAAGTGAAGCAAGGTAAGTATACTCAGTCTTTTTCCAAATAGTCCATCAGTCACCTCATCCAGAACATATCCATAGAGAGATCCAAGGAACAATGAAGCACCATAGTCCGAAGGCCAGTAAAAGAGGGTGAGTTAGATCGGCGTCTAACCTTGAGCTCAGCCACTGAGTCTCTGCTGGTTTGAGTTTAAATAGAGCGGGGCTGATGACGAACAGGTGCTAATACTCAGGTGAGTGTGATCTACTAATTGGCTGGGTGCTCTCTGTGCGTGCTGTTCCAGAGTCAGGTGAATGTGACGGTGTGACAGCACGGGAGTGCAAAGCGCTTTGAAATTGGTGGAGGAAGCGACACGCCTCGCGTTTTCCACTCGTTTTTAGACGCTTCGTGAACGTACCCTTATGTTACATTTAATACTAAAGTATCGTTAACGCCACATTATTTTAGTGTGTTAGAGCAGAAAGATGCAGCTCTGGTTAAACAGCTGGATGCTGGGTTGAAATGGCGAAGGGAAATGCCTAACGTTACCTGAATGCCGCGGGGATAGTTTGTAATGTGTGTGTTTCTGGTTCTCGTCTGTTTGGGGGTGGGAGGAGCAGACAGCGGGTTCCCTGTCCCGTCGTTTGCACTGCCTTGTTGAACGTAGCACTGAAAACATTATATTTTACACAGTTTATTCTCTTTTTTTTTTCCTGAATTGTTTTTCCTGAACCGAAAGCTTCGTAACAAACGTTTCAATATGATACGACATATCGTTACACCCCTAATGTATAATATATATATATATATATATATATATATACTGAATATATTTTCATATGAGAATGGTTAGGAAAAGTATTTTCAAGTGCTTAGGTTCCTAACACTACATAATTCCAAAATCTTCAAATATCCTCCTAGCTAGTAGAATCTGATTCGTTTTTATAATGTAAAACATTGAGCTGATCCAAAATCACAATCAAATTAGATTTAATGGAGCAGAAACAAAATATGAATACAGCAAATTCAGCATAATGCTAGCCACAAAAACAAGTCAGCGCCTCACCCCACTGCCATTAAAAAGCTTAGATGGCAAACTGTGACAAAGGGTTATCACATTCACTTCAAAACAATTGTTCCATGTTAATGTACAAGGTTTTTATTTATTTATTTTTTCCACGTTTCCCACTGAGGTTTCGTTCGACTGGTTGAAACGTTAAACAGATTCTCAATGACCTCATTGCAGATTTAGACCACAAACTGCGCTGATGCCTGGCTTTGATAAGTCCCATGCTGAGAGATTTTCCCCATCCCCTCCGAGTAACCATCCTGACAGCAGTACATAAAAGTTGAATAAGCGCTTTGATAAAACGAGGAGATGTCACTAAATCTACGAATCCGTCCTTAGGGGGGTACAAAGGGAGTAAAACAGTGAGATTAAATAGTCTTGTGGGAAGAGAATAGAGCATAAACAGCTCTTAAATCTACTGACTAAGGAATATATTTCCCTTTGGATTCATATCTCACGGCTCTAGTTATGGAGGGCCAGTCAATTTTTTAAACACTAAATACAGTATAGAGTGTCGTTTCAGGACATTCATCCTGCCTGTCAATGATTTCAGAACATGTGAATTCCGGTAAAAGCGTGTTTTAGTGCTTCAAATTAAACATAGGTGTGATTATAAACACAGGCCTCTTCAAACCCAATCACCATGTTAACCCTTGAACCCTGGAGTGTTGTAGTGCTCTCTTGTAAAGGGCCATCCTCTTCATCCGATAATCCACTGAATAACACTTTGCATAGTGCTCTTTTCTAGCCAATTAACTGAGTGTTAAGCCTGCCGTATGGTAACGTTCCTCTTAGAGGAGCACCAGTATTGATTCACAATGCTTGTTAGATGTTTCCTCCCATTGTATCCTAAATGGCAGCCACATCCCGCTCTCATCTTCCATCGACACCTATAGTGGAATGCTCCAGTTCGCCACAGCCTCTGTCACTGAATTGCAAATAATTAACCAATGAGAATCACTTTAGCCATTGATTGATTGGTTGTAAGAAAGGTTAATGCTGGGGTGACCTGCTAGGATATCTTTTACTGACTTATTGAACAAGCAAACAGCTGGAGAGGTGGGGGTGTTAAAAAGAGACAGAATGCTGTTCAGATGACTGTACCCGAGGCTAAATTTAAAGCTGACAGCAATTCAAGACAAGGCAAAAAAATAAAAAAAGTCAGATTTATGAGACAAAAAGTTGCAAATTACATTTCTTAATTCCTTTATTACATGGCAGAAATAAGCTTTCATAAGATCCAAAATCAGATTTTCTCTATCTCTCTAAAGAAACATATTTAAGGATGAATCATTCAAATTAAAATATACAACATATATTTGGAAAATATGGTGATTTTTTATTTTATGCTTTCTTTTAACAGCAATTGTATGTATTGTTTTAGAATAGTGTTTTTCTTTTTTTTTTTTTTTGTTAGACCAAATCTCAACTATTGCAATCTTTCCTGTCTGACACCAATAAATAAAAAAACACTCAAAATCATGACTTCTCACAATATCCCTTAAGCCCCTGAAGCATGTTTTTTGACCCGAGACAACTGAATCATTTCCTAACCTCGTGACTCATGCCGACTCCTTCCTTGAAGTCATTCTTTGAAAGGGTTTTAACCAGCCTGATGCTATTTTTCCCCTCAGAATATATGTAATTATCCCTCATCTTCCACATGAGAATATGTGATGTGAATAGATGTGTTCCATCTTTCTCGGTGTTGCAGGCACACAAAAGAAAAGCCCTTGCTTCACAAACATCAAAGAATAAGAAAGCTAAAAGCTGCAATCAGTATTTGAGTGAGGGATATTGTACTCTGTGCAGAAGAAAATGGTCGGGGAGGAAGTCAGTGGAAAAGTCACAGTGACAGCCTGGAGATTAATGATGTGTTTACGACAGAGACACTCAGAAAGGAACTCGTCTCTTAAGCATCAATAAGAGGATCATAGTGTTTAAAAGTCATACTGTGATGTTCATCGTGCCTGGATCATATGTTTTGCAGGCAGGTATTTTAAGCTGCATCCGTCTGCACAGTTATTTACTTCACACAGCTCTGTGATATGAAGTATTAATTTAAAACCACTAAACTCATGTTTCTAATTCGCAAACTCATTTTTGAAACATACAGGTTTGACCTGAAGGAGGGAAAACAATACACTTAGAACACAGAGTTCATATGATGTTGCTAAAAAGGACATTATTTTGTGCACCTGCTTGTAGAACATACGATTTGGGGCATGATGAACATCACAGCATGACTTTTAAACACTATAATCCTCTTATTGACACTTATACCACAAGCATCTGATGTATTTGCTATGCCCTTTACCATAACGGGATATTGTGTCCCAGCGCTATGACACCAAAGCAATAAAACAAACATTACAAATAAAGCATTTGTTGCATTCTATGCGGACATAATTTTTGATTATAATGACATAATGATATGTTTTTTTTACTCCTCGTACTGCCTCATGCTTCGTAAACAAGACCATGTCTGCATCTGTGATTGGAGAAGCAATACATTACACTGCTCAAAACTCACATTTGAATACTAAGTAACTTACTAAAAGTTTGAGAGTCAGAAGCACTGTCCTTGTAAAGTTGGAATTGCCTCACTGTGTAGTCTCTGTGCACAGACGGTATAGACTGCTCTGCGGGTACAAAAATCAGTTCTATGTTGAACACACTTTTGTATTTCGTATTTTACATTTCTTTTTTAAATCATGTTTTTTTTATTATGTTATCATGTTTTTATTGTGGGGTATTGTGCTAGTTGTTTTAGGAGCTTTTTTAATTGTTTAACCTAGTCAAAACTCAACTGCAAAATCGCAAGCCCCATTTGTCTGCATTTCACTTGGCTTGATATTTTGTCTCTGCAGCACTGAAAGAAAATTGGTACAGAAACAGCTTTTGTTAAAACATGTTAATACATTTCCCAGTTACAAATAATTATTAATTAACACACTGGATTAAAGAGGACATTTTGAAGAAGAAAACCTGAAATAGTATTTCCTTCCAAAACGTAATCTGTACACTATGAAATTGGGCAAACAAACTATTAGATGGAAAGTTGATTGGACATATGGATGAATATGGATGGATTGGTGAATGGATGGATAGACAGACAGATGGATAGATAGATCTGTCTGCAGCGTTGTGCTACTGTAAGCCGAATGAACTGCATCCTCTTACTCTGTCTCTCTCTCTCTCTCTGTCTCTCACACAAAGTTAAGGTGATCTATGTGCAGCCTTCTCCATCACTCTGGCTTGATGATGAATTTTGGCTATTACACTCGGAATCATTATTAGGTTTACTTGTACGCAGCAACCATAAAGCACTAAGAGGAGAAGTGAAATAAGTCTACTAAAATAAATATCACCTTCTCTGCTAAAGACAGAGAAGTATTGTAAGAGGGATACAAAAGCTAGTGAGTATAGAGCAAGTTAATTTATATCACCATAAAGCTCCACTCCACTGCAATTCAGCTGCTATTACAATAAACACAAAGGCAGCCCGGTGTAATGGATGTAACATTTTTTCATGTTGCATCAGGGAGAAGAGTAATGAAGAGATGTCTGAGCACCACCTTTATTTCTCCACGAGAGAGCAGTCAGAGCGGCTTCTAACTAACAAATCCCCTTTGTACTTTGAAGAACCTTTTACTATGCAAAACACTCTGTCAGTTCCCGTAGGAAAAAAGAAAATCACAAACAAGATCTGTGGAATATCTCAATTGTTTCTCCTGACTTGAGTTAAAGTCTCCTGATTCTATGAGCTTTCTCCTGAGATAAAGACCCTGGTATAACCTCCTATTTCTCCATGCGACGTGTTAAATTTATACTGTAGCTTCTAACTGTACTGTCAACAACTTCTTCCCCCAAAAGACCTTTAGAAGAAACAAAAGTAATAAAGTTTACACTGAAATGAAACAGAACCAGAAGCATAGGAATAATAAAAAATAGAGACACAATGTAAAATGCAACAACTTTGTTTATGAAGGTCATACTGCTTAGCATGAACCATCCTAAAGTGTTTGCTCTAGTGTTAGCTTGGCTATGCCAGTGTGAAGCTCGCTAGGGTTCCATCCTCTAGGGTTCGGAGTTCGCCGTTCTCCCAGCTCGCTCCTCAGACAGCTCGCAAAATCTCATTACAAGGAAACGTGAACTCTTAAAAGTAAACAGTTACATAGCTAAATATATAAATTATTTATTTGTCAGTGATTTTGGTCATTTTGCTACATACCACCAAGCTGAGACCACATTAAATCAAGACCAGCCTGACCAGGCTGTGAGATTGTCTTAACCAGCTAAGACCAGCAAAATATTTTAAGGCCTGTTTAAGAAATATTTTGCAGCAGGATATCACTTGTGGATTATATTGTTGGCTCTGTGACAAATTGCTTATGTTGCTCTATTGTATGTTGCTTTGGATAAAAGCTTTGACTAAATGCATAAATGTAAATGCAGATTCAGTTCATTCTCCACTGCTGGCTGGCTGAAGTTTCTGCTTGGTCTTAACGTCGTTGTTTTATAGAGTCATCTATTTGTTTCTGCTTTGAACTGCAGCCAAGCAAAATGATACTCTTAAAATACTTTGATAATCCCACAATTATAATGGTTTCTAGAGCTGAGAACTGCATTAATTCTCCTGAGCTATGAAAGAGCAGCAGCTGAGCAATAAAACTCATTGGTTATAGAGAAAGAGTTCAAACGATGTAAATTTGAAGACTATGTAAAATAACAAAACAAAAGAGGGAAGTTTTGAGTTGATGTCACACAGTAAAGATGCACCAAGGTGAGACAAAGGGTCACTGCGATCAGGCCTTTGTGTTGCCCTGGCAACACCATCCAAAAAGTTAGCTTGTGTTTCAATAACTTTAGGCTTTGGACATCACATAACAGTGTAACAGATGCCACAGAAGTGGCTGTAACGAACAGGGAGGTGAGGTTGAGGTGCATGGCAAACTTTTCCATGCCAATCAAAAGACAAGATCTATGTGCAAACGGATCCAGTGTAGTTGTTTGTTTCAGTTGTTATTCTTCACTAACAAGCAGGTGCATGCATCCCATTGGAGGTACAGCAATTTACTTATGGAAGCCAGGCAGACAACTGTCAGCAAAACAGTTTCCAAAATACACTTTTCATCTGTCTATGGAGGAGACACCACGCTGTGCTCAGAGGAACAGGTGAAAGGAACGCCTCAGGCTGTGTTGTGTTCATGTCCATTTAGATCCAATCTGCTCATCCCTCTTTCAAAAATAGAGACAAAAATGAGAGGTAAAGGCACATGAGTGATTTGTCCATAATTGCCTCTGGTAAAACGGTAATCTTCACCTATAGCACGTAAAAGCCAATACGTACTAGCTCTTAGATTATAGTGACTAAATTCCCAGGTTAAATCATTCAGTGCAAACTTTTAGTTATCTGCATTGAGTTTGGTCCACTTTGCAGCTTACTCTGTAGCTTAACCTTGCAATTAAGCAAACAGCAAATCATATAGCCAACTGACTAAACAGTTTTTTGTTTTCATTGTTTAGAGGCGGGTAAATCCAATAATAGGCTGCTGAGCAACAGTCACTGCAGTATCACTGAATATATTTTTTTAGAAATCATAAATAATGGTACATGCAGAAAAATCGAAATTTCTATGTCCAATATAACGTACATATTGTTTTACTGATATCACTTATTAAACAAAGATGAATGTGTAATGCTCATGCATTTCTAGTTTATTTGCTACCAAAAGCTTCAAGAAAAACTATATAATTTCATTCGGTATTTCACAACCGCTGCAGCTCTGGAAAACAGTATTTTATGATTATTGGACTGATAAACAAATCAATTGAAATCACATAGTTTTTAATAAGTATCACACACACACACACACACACAATTAAACATTAAAAATTTACATCTGATGTGGGAACACAGAAATGTAATGCAATGTAATTTCAACATTCACACTGTAAATTAAACTAATTAACATATAATGGAAATACTGTACCAGGTGAGCTACCAAGCAAGTTTACTACATCAGAAAAGCCACAAAAATGTATTGTGCAAGGAACCATGTAAAAATAAGTATCTGTAATCTGAAAATTACAGATTAAATGAATCAATAAATCTAAATAAATCAGTAATCTGCCCTTGTGATAGTAGTTGATTGTAGCTGATGTTTTAATGTCAGTAGTGTACATTTTAGCTGGAGACGCCAGTGAATTGTATGCACAGGTATGGTTTCTTTCTTTCTAGTATTTTTTTCCCCTTCCATTTCTTGATGGACTGATAAAAAGCTGTGCATGATGCTCAGAAGCTGCAACATAACAGGAGCTTGCCTTTTTTGGCACTTTCTCTATATAAGCAACTGTCTGCGCCTGGGACTAGTATGTAATCACAATTCTGCAGAGTAATGCTCTGTTTCAACAAGCGATCATCCATCATGACAGCCAGGAGCACCAAGCACTGAAAGACACTTTCATAATCCATTATGTGGATATATGATTATGTTGAAGGAAATTGCTATTAAAATGTTCAGACAGTGATAAACTGGGCCGCCACTCTGTGTACCATTCAAAAACAGCCTCTTTTAAAGTCGCAACATCAGTTGGGCAGAAGAAAAAGAGGACATTTAGGCCCAATCAAGAGTGAAATCATTTTTACGGCATCATATATTTATAAAGCTAGGACAGCTAAATCGTTTGCTCTAATTTCCAAAAGGTTCAATAAAAACCATAAGCAGCCCATTTGTTACAGAGCCGCCTGTCATAAGACAAGCCCACAAGAGCCGTACGTGGAGAGCCGGGCCATCCTGTAGGACGAAAAGCGAACGGTGACGAATGAAGTGATTTCTCTCGACATCACATCAAGATCAAGGTCTGGGAGAGAGAAGAAGTAATCAGCCCTGCCTTTCACCACCACCAGCAGAGCCGAGCCCAGACAGCCCCGTGATCAAAGCTGTCTAACTTTCCTCCGAGCGTGGAGGCCAAACTCACAAGCAGATCTTTTACTTGACAAGCGTCTTGATAAATATCTCAAATGCCAGTTTGCCATGTAAGAGATTGAGCTATTGGGTGGACCAATAGGTCAAGCCCGGTTATGAGCTGAACCATGTTGCTCCATTTGTCTTGTTAACTAGAGCCTGACGCCTGTTTTTTTTTTTTTTTTTTCTCCGCTCTTGGCCTCTGTTTCATACGGGCGCATCAAAGGAGACCATCAGATGTATGCAACATCAGACGGAGGGAACATCACAGCTCTTTAAAGGATTCCTAATGACTTTTTAATGATTGGATTTGAAAGAGAATGCCATGTGTTTGTAGTATAAAACCATTTCAGCATTTGCTGAAAAAAAGATGAACCAACAAACAAGGAATGCTATTCTTTATGCTCGTAAGGACACAGAAAGATACTTACACTTATTTAGAATTCATTTTTTAAAAATAAACTCTTCTTCGCTTATATATTGCACACAATATTCACTGCTTCATTTTGTGATGACAGCTAAGCCAGACGCACACTTCTCTTTACTCAGCTCTTTTTGTTGGGTCAGCCGGCCCAACCAATGAACAGAGTGTGGGCTTAGCACCATTACATAGACAATAAGCGGAAAATTATTGTACATTAGGTTAGGGAAATCTAAAACGACAGTGGACATGGAGACACGAATGACTGAAGTCAGAACAAGAAGGTTAACATTTTGAGGTGAAGTTGTGGCCCTACTCTCTAAAGGTTTTGAGAAAAGATTAGGTGTATTCGACTTGAAGCAGTGCTGCAGTGACCGTAGGGTGTATGACATCAAAGTACCATGAGAGCATTTGACATCCCATGACTGGATGAAAATGAGTTCAATAAACGATAACTATGACTATATCAATATACAATTTCATTGACAAAATAAGACAAGACAAATGTACTAATAAAATAATATCTATTTTCATCAAAAAAAGGAAACAAAATGTTATTGCTGTCACTGACAGCGCTTCTGTGGCTCTCTCTGACCGACAGCAGCGGGAGCCATCGCCGGAATTCTAGTTACCACCCGGACTCTTTTCACCCATGCACCTCTTCTCTTCCGCCCCAGGTGTAGTGCATTATCTGGTCTATTTATAGTCCGAACTTTCTCAGATTCAGTGCGAAGTCTTATACGCCATGTATGGATATAATTCTGAGCATTTCTTCCCGTGTTGGCTTTTTTTGTGAATGACTTTGTACTGTTTAACCCGTTTCTGATTTCTGCTGCCTGCCCTAGTGAATACTGCCTAGATTTTGACCTGTTTGTTGGATTGTCGCTGAAATACCCGTCTGCCTGTCTGATTGGAGCAATAAAGCATTGTGAAATGATCCACGCGACTCAGGAGCTTTGTCACAATTGCAGACTGCTCTACATACCTCTACTACAGTAGTCTCAGCCTCACACATCATGCTCATGAACCGGTAAATGTTTGATGCATATGGCACACTTATCTGGAAACACTTCAAGACTTCTGAAGCCATCACCAGATTGGTTGAGTTATACAGGATTTCCAGTAGACGTGTGTTCTTTAATATCCAGCTACAGTACGTGAGACTACTTCTACTTGAAGTACGGTGGCTAGGTATCAAGAGTTCAAATCCCCGAATCAGAGCTTTGCTCAGTCCTCTGTTACACTAATACATTTTATTTAGCTTATTTTAAGCAATCCGGCAACCACATGCACACGTTCACTCTTCATTGCAGAAGCGCCACACACAATCATTTAAAAAAAAAACAGCGACAAACAAGTGTACATTATAGTGCATATTGTACATTACTTTAAGAAATCTATCTATATTTTCAAAGGTAACTGAGCTAACACCTTAACAGTTCATTTATTGACCTAACACCAGTTTTAGTTATAAAGCTGTAAATTAGGCCAACCATATACAGACAGAGTAAACATGTTCGTGATCTGAATACGATATAATTGTGAAGTATAGTCAAGAGTCATTATGACTTTTGACTACAAAATCCAGGAAGTCAATGACTGCTAACCTGATTTTACCAAGTACAGCACATCAGCATCTTTGCTGACACTGGAACAACATTGTGTTTAGTCAGATTTGAATCAGATTAACAGTAGCCTGACGAATAACATTTTAGATGCGTCCAGTAGTTTAATCTGTTTTTGTTTAAGAGGTTCAAAGAGCTCTACATACGAATCAGTATTTTTGCGCAAAGCATTGAGAAAATGAATAAAATGATTCACTCGAAAACCAATGCGCTGCTACTGGCTAAACATTATAACATGCAGAAAGAGTCATTAAAAATTCCCACCACTTATGCAGACAAGATTCAAAAATTCAAAACTGGCAATAATTTTTTATATTATTGAATTTTAAAGGATCATTAAATGGTTTGAAATAGTGAGGAATGTGTTATTATACCGCATATTAAAATGTAAACACATAACCACGATATATTGAATTATCCTGTTTTTTAATGAACAATGAGATTTAGGTTAATAGAAAAAATTACATTATATTTGTCAGTAACATGTCATTTCTCTATAAAATATAACGTTTTCTATTTTTTCATTTATTTAGAATTGTTCAGTGACCGCTGTAAAAAGTTTAAGGGACACACATGCTTTTAAACAAAACTTGTGCTCTGTGATAAAGAATGGTTGTTAATTATGATGCAATTGACTGTGAATAGTAGTAAACAAGCACCACTATTGTTATAAAAAAGCAGTATACCAGAGGAGAGATAAAAGATGTAAATAAAAGAGGGTGGATTATGCATGCACTTTGTTTTCCCTTCTTCGGCTCAAATGCAACTATACTTTTAAGGGTTTAGAAAAGCTGAGAAAAGCCCAGGGCTTAGTAAAAACAACACACGCGCACACAGCCTTAATGAACATCATTACTTCCCTGACTGAACTCTGTCCACTAGAGGGAGAAAACACAAATTCAGCCTCTCATGGACGACCAAACCTTAAGACATTACACATTCTAAATCTCTTTGTTTGTGGTTAAATGGACAAATATTATTAGTGATCTTGAGAATATTAAGTGTATATTAAATATTCCTGATGTTTATGATATTCTGAAAAATTGTTCCATTTTATTTTATTATAATTTTTATTGGCCAGTTTCATTTCTTGATACTTTCCTGATTTAGCAAGCAACAATCCTAAACGATTCCTTACCTTGTCCTTGATGTTAATAATTGTTACTGTGCATTTGAGTGTAAATTCTGTTGGTTTCTATGGTATCGTTTAGTTTGAGGGTCTAAAAGCTCCTGCAGGTTTTAAAGGAGCAGAATCACATTGATGGAAGCTCCATTTGAGCCTCTAACATCCTGTGAAATTACTTACTGAAAAAGCAGGCCTCTGCACTGACACATGCTCAAGATTTGAGGCTATTCTTACACTCTTGCTTGAGCAAATGTTTTATTTCAAGGTTTTTTTTTTTTGAAAGCTAAAAGAGAAGGAGGATTAACCATCCATGAAGGTGTAACACAATAAGCAACACAATAATGAAAGGCCACTTTCTCATGGCTGTGGCCCAGCTACACTTCGGTGCATAAATCATTTCACGACATACCTTATTTAAGCATGTGTCTGAGTGACAGTAAGGATGAGAGGGAAAGAGACAAAAAGAGAAGAAACGCTGTCTCTCCCATAAAGGGAAAAAAGGTAGAAAAGGCCTTTGATTCAGAACAAACCTGTCTAATGAAATGATAAGCACTCGTTTGACAGTGTGCAGTCACAGCCTCATCAGTTTTTATTTAAAATTGCGCTTTGAACCATGTGTGAGTGCTTCCATCCAATAAATATCACTATGTATTAAATATAGAAGGATGTGAAATGTAATACTTCAGCCACTTGTGAAATACAAAAGACATGATAATGTTTCAATCACAACATTTTCACTGGGAAACTAATTAGTGGCACTTAGCAAAATGAAAGTATATATAAAAGTGGCAGGTAAGATAGTCGCAAAAGAGCAACTCCTTTCCTCTCGCATGTGTTCTCTCTTCATTGAGCCCCAGGGATTTTTTTTGCACAACTAGCAGACTAACAGATTTTTTTTAATAGCTAAATAACAGTGGCTTGGGTCCAAACCTAGAGCTGTCTATTCATGCATACTTATGGCAGAATTCTAACGGAAATGGAACTACCTCTAGAGTGCACTAAATACATGTAGACGGCAACCCTTACTTACACTTAATAAGAAATGAAATTAGCATCAGCATGTTGCTGCCATCCAACATAAAGTGGTGTCACACTCAAAGACCACAAACAGAGATAACTTGATGAGAGTTTATAAGTGTTCAAACAAAGGCATCTTCTTTCCAACAGGTTATAATACATGCAGTGATCAACATAAACAAAAGGTCAAACAGGTTCTCATATAATGGAATCCTGGTAAGTCAAACTGGTTGGTACTAGAGAAAAGGGCAGACTCAAGCAGGTAAGTAAATGGTAAGGTATACTCAGAGATCGTAAGTCCAATGGTCAAAGTCCCTTAAAAGTCTTTATCCAAATCCAGCGAATCCTTGGATACAAACACTGAGGAAGAGACAAGACAAAGTCAGCGTACAACCTTGAGCTCAGCCAACGACTGTTTGGCAGAGCATGCTTTTAAGCAGAATCGCTAATGTCCAACAGGTGTTAATACTCAGGTGATATAGATCTGGTGATTGGTGCTTGCGTGCTTCCCGTGAGTGCTGATCCTGGATCAGGTGAATGTGACTGCGTGACAAGTTGTTACCTAGGACCCAAGCCTGATAAAGCTGGTCAGTCTGGCCTGTTTTGATGGTTATAGATGCTTGCAAGCCACTGGGAGAATGGTAGTCTTGGTTTTTTCAATGATCTTTTTATTGTTGTTGTTATAGATATGTGTGTGTTAACTAACAGAAAAAAAAAAGTACTGGCTCACTAGCCGGACTTTATCCATTAATTTTACATTAATTACCATTAACTTTAAAACACATGATCATAATCATGATTTTTGTACTGTATAAAGGAGTAAAAGTAGTTTGAGCCACTAATGTTTTTGCAGTGAATTAAAATAAAATTAATACTTTTGCAACACTGATGCCTTAAAATGCTGCCTAAGTAGGTAGCTCACTAGGTTTTGGAACACAGCCAGCATGTGACATTTGTTAAAGACTCTCTTCTCAAAGTAGTCTCATACTCCCAAATAGGCCCTTGATATGTTCTCTAAAAACCCCTTGAGTTAACAAATGAGACTTTAATTGAATTATGCATGTTAGGAGAGCTAGAGGGGCTGAGGAACAAGGATAGGGAGAGAGATCTGAAATCAGAACGTCAAGTGTTATCTTCCATCACGGATGCTTATGTTTGAAGGGCAGGTGTGATTCAATGGCTCCCATTTCATTGCCTCAGGCTGGCCATTGGCGCTCCATTCTACAGCCTGTGAAATTTCTTGTTACGGCCTGCACATGGAGCTTACATCACACAACTCTCAGCAGGAGAACACATGCTCCAACCCCAATACATCAGCCTCTCGATTATTTGCTCATTCTGAGATGTTTTAAGACTGGGTTTGCTCCAAATGTCTCAGTTGTATGGCAGGTGGGGAACAGAATATGCTGTTCCTCAGAGCAATAAGTGCAACATTACTGTAACAATAAAAGATTGAGGGTAATTTTCTGAAGAATGCATGGTTTCGATCTGATTCATACACAATTTGAAACTGTCTTGTATGAAAGTCTTATTTTAATGTGTTCAATTTTAATTCAAAGTAAAAAAGTGAGTAAATATAAAAGAAAAATAGCAAACATTACTAATACATTAAATCATTTATATTAACTCTCTGATGCGTTTACACGCATACAGATGACTTCTACGACACATTTCTCCCGGCGCCTGGAGGCTTCCAGTAAGATCTAAATAAATGGTTCTGAGGGTTGCTCACCACACCATAGCAGATAAAGGTCATTTGGCTCGTTAACTCTTTTCCAGAGGAACAGCCTTTGTTTCTTTGAGGCCTGATTTCAAAACAATGTGCAGAGCCGTGTGAAGTTAGCAGCAAGGCTGAGCTTACAGTTTTCTGACTTTAATCAGTTCAGATTCTCTCTTCTGCTCATTTAGCTTAACAGGATCCTCTGCTAGTCTGCTTCACCGCAGGCATTTAGAGGAGATGATAACATGTAATACACTGACACCCAGCTTTGTTCCACCGTCTTGTTGCACAACATGAGCACCGTGCACAATATGCATTACAGAGTGACTTCTGAGAATTAAAACTAAAATTGAATGTTTTTGGATTGTTTAAAAACAAAATACAAAGAAAACTAGTGTAAAACAAGTAAGTAGTATATATGATTCTGCACTATTTCAGCGTGACTAATCAAATTACCAGATTTATTATACTGAGCATGTCAACACTGAAATGTCAAAAGGTGATGTGCCTTCATTGAAGGGGACATGATGCTCTCATTTACAATTTTAATTTCCCTAACTTTTCAGACTGATAATTTACAACACTGTTAAAACATTACAACAATGTTCATGACCAGTATGTTTTTTTGCTTGTGTGCTGTATTATTATGATGGTGTGTATGTGCTGATATGCTGGAATACTACTGGCGTAAATTAAGTAAGGCTGGAGTTGTTATTAGAACAGGTGGAACTGATCAGCTGCAAGTTAACACAATGGCCTGGTCTCAGAGGGGTTGTGATCTGTTTACTGCATGAGTGCCAGAAATGATGTTGACCTCCAAGATCACAGACTGCAGCTGAATTGAGGACAGAAGTCACAGTGCCTCCTCTATTTAATATACTGTATGCTACAGCAATCACAAGTGAATTATAGCTTAAAGCTGAAATGTGTCGTTCTGTGCCACTAGCGGTGCCATTAAACTTACTCAAGGGCTCAGGGATGATGGCTCATGACTTGGTCCTTACGGGGATTGAACAAGCGACCTTCTGGTTACTGGCCCTTAGCCTCAACCACTACTTCACCACATAACTATATTCTTATGATGTCTTACATCATTCCCTTAATGCAAGAGTTTGCACCAATCCTTGGCTCAAGAGTGTGAATCTTGCAAAACTTCACTCCAAGAAAAGTCAGTAAAAAATGCACATTGCACTGTGTTAATAGGAAAGAGTTATGCATTGTTTTTATTGTATTGTCACGAGTGTTTTACTGGCATTTTGATTGTATATGTGAGAGAAATTGGTTTCACAATAACATCACCTCAATGGAACAGATTTGGGGAAATGTGCGTTACATCATTTGCTCACCAATGGATCCTCTGCAGTGAATGGGTGCCGTCAGAATCAGCTCAGCTGATAAAAACAGCACATTAATCCACTAGTAACCCACACCACTCCAGTGCATTAATTATGAAGCAAAAAGTTGCATGTTTAAAAGAAACAAATCTATCATGACATTTTTAACTCTTTCTTCCACTTAAAATATGAGTACTTGCAATCCATAATATTGCAGTCATATTGTATAAAACAGGAGAGGAATATGCACACTTTTACTGATACACCTGAGTCTGGTTGATTATGTTTATGTTTATTGTGATCATTGTTATGTTTTTATCAGCTGTTTGTACATTCTGTCTCATTCTGATGGCACCCATTCACTATGGAGGCTCCGTTGGTGAGCAAGTGGTGTAACGCTACATTTCTCCAAATTAGTTTCAAAAACAAATTCATCTGAATCTCAAATATATTTTCAGCAAAGTTAAATTTTTGGGTAAGGTACTCCTTTTACTTTTGCCAATCTGCTTTTTGAGTTTGTTCATTGCTGATCCACCCTTCCTCCAAGTTGTGAATAGGCCAAAAGTAAACAGTATATGAATCAAAATTTCCCCTCAGTCAGTCGCCATGGATACCAGACCCAAGCACCTGTAGTTCAATCAGGCAAATGTTGAGGGCTGTACCACTAGGAATGGTATCAAACCATCAAGAACATGCAGATCAGAGAGCATGCAGCACTTTTCACGAGCCGATCTGCTCCCCGTGTTCTCTGGACTCAGGACTCGGTGCCCTTCAACTTCTCCCTCTTTTCACCTTCGACCATCCATTTGCCTCCATCTTCCTGGTATTTGGATGCAAATGTCAGATGTTTCTCCTGCCTTCAAATCAGTGAAGAGAAGGAGGTGTGGGCCGTGGTGAATGATGACAGCGAGTCTGGACGCCGGGGTCACATTTTCGTAGAAAAGTGGAATGATGGGTAATTGCACATGCAGTAATAATTCCTTTAAGCACCTGCCCTCTTCTGGCTCTCTCTCTCTCTTAAGCTCTCAGTAACTGCCACTTTCCATGTTGGAAATGCATTATAAATGGGGCTGAAAATAGGGGCTGACTGCAATTTTTGCAACAGTGGGGCACACTTTGCCCTTCAGAAGCAAAAGACTGGTGTGCTTTATCGAGCTGAGGTTTATCACAGCATTCACAACCGAGAAATGCTGAAATATTCTCTTCATTTGCCTTTACACTTTTTAGCTCAGTGCCTAATATTCTGTTTAATTATTATTTAGGATGCCAAATTGCTTTTCATGCTTGATTTTTACATTGCACAGTGAAATCTCATTGAGGAAAAGGATAATGATAAAGTGACTGTAGGTCAGTGTCAAGTTTTGGAAATGACAACTGCATTTAAATACAGAAATTAAAGCCCTGAGTTTTTGGTCTGTTTGTTTAGGAAATGCAAATGCTAGTAAAATTGCCACAGTGATCACCATAGCAATGCATTGGATTGACTGAAAAACAGTACTTTACATTTACATAACTGGTTTGATGTTGTAAATTTTTCAAAGCGGAAACGGACGTAACTAATATAGGGCAGACAATTGACGTTAATTAATAGAACACACCTGAACATAATCATCAACAGACAGAAACTGGGTCACACGGAGCACATGGTGAAATGACAACAAACAGTGCAGGGGCGTTACAGTATCTGCACCGTATTAGTTACTGTCTGATAGTGGTGAATTTTTTTTTCAAATTATATTAGATATTCAATATATGCTTTTTAATGGAAACATTTATTCAGCATTTACACTAAATATAATATAATATAATGCATTTTTAGATTACATATTATATTGCAAGATATATACTTTTGTAAAAGTTTTCAAAAATCTGTAAAAAAAACCAAAAAAACAACAACAGTAAACAGTAAAAATGTTCCAGCAAAAACACAACCTAAAGGACTTTTTTTTTTTAAACAATTATGCTAAAAATCTGTCAGACAACAGAGGACATGTATGATCTGTAGCATCGTTTCTGCAATGTCTTGATTACATTGATCATTTAGTAGCCTTAGAAATGTGTGTATCAAATCTGATCCAGTATAGAGTTTACACACCTTTCTCCTGAGGCCACATATAATACCAAACACACTGAAAAGAAGCACGCATATTCCCCCATGCATCCTCTCTCCAGCTCTTGACAGACGGAAGCTGACACGGCACCGGTGCGCCATCGCTGATAAGGTCCTACTCTCTCAATCAGCTGCCGGGAGATCGAATTTGAGTTTGAAATTATTACTGACTGCAGCATCTGCCGATGCAAATGTGACGGCCGCAGTGATTATCTTCTGCTTTTGGAGATCTTCAGTGCTGTGGGTGGGGTGTGAACGGACCCCCCCAAACGCTCGTTGGCTGACAAGCGAGGGGATTTGCACACAGCACTGATCGCCAGCTATGGGGGGCTTAGTGTCAGAGCTGTGCTTCACAAGGATGAGAGAAAGAGAGGAGCGAGATATCCGCACTAGAATAGGGAGAGTATCCTCACAGATCTTCTTTGCTGAAATTACTGATTTTCATTATGCTGCTTAATCTGTGGAAGATATTTCTGTCAGATCGTTAAGTTTATGATGAATCCGTTCTGGTCAGCGGATGATACGCTAATGATGGTGGATGACATCCATGGGGAGATGGTAAATAAAAGTTTCCACTAGCATAAATATTCAGATTTGTTGTCTCCAAATTCCTCTGCTTTCCCTGTTCAAAGAAAAATCTATCAGAATTTCATGACTTTCTTTTTCTCCATACTGGGACATAAACAGCGAATTTCTGTAGAATATTTTGGATGCTTTTTCTAATGAATATGAATGGGACATCAAGCACCTTATTAACTTAATTTTCCTCACTATGACTTCATGTGGCTTTAAAAGACATAGACTATAGAGTAAAATTCATATGTCTTACTTTCACTGTGCTTCATTGGTGTCTTATTGACATTAAAGGGGTTTTCATCCAAAAGTGAAAATCTTCTTTGCTCGCCCTTAAATTGTTCCAAAGCTGTATGAGTTTCAACAATATAATGTCATTGGGTAACCATCATTATAATAAAACATCTTAAGGTAGAAAACTCATACAGGACCGAAATCAACTAAATGAGGGTGAGTAAAAGTGACTTTTAATCTTTATTTATCCGTTTAATAATTTACTTTCAATATGGAAATAAGCAGCTTAAAATTTTACTTGTTTTTTATCCATTTCTGTTCCACAGAAGAAAGAAAATCTAGCGGGTTTGAAAAAACCATGATGATGGGCAAATTATGACAGAATTTTAATTTTTGGTTGACCTATTCTTTTAATTTGGTTACTTCGCACTGTGAAAACATGAGCTCATTAAATCGTACATTAGATATTCACTTACATTTCTCTTTATGCTTTGGACAACAAAGGAAGCCAGGGGAAATCAAATAAAAAACAAACAATCACTTGAAAATGAGGGATGGTGTTTATAGACACGTACCCCGAGTAATTTGATTCTGAGGGAAAATTATCTCCCACCAGCCGAGCAGAAATGTAGGAATGCATAGATTATGGATCCATAAATTGCTCTTTTTTACTATTTCATGCATCAAACAATGTTGTGAGAGGACTGGAAGTTTACTAATGTACATCTGTATATATTACGTCATCAAAACTGACTTCAAATTGTCATAATAATACATAAATCTAAATATAAACAATATATAAATATATATATATATATATATATATATATATATATATTGCTACCACTACTATTGTGTTAAAGCCACTAAAGTATATTGCATTCGATACCTAATAAATCAAAATTATTCTGAACTGACAATATTTGTCGTATGTTTCTTTGGCACATTAAATTCATAACTTCATAAGACAGGCATCCACACACACACACACACACACATGCTTGAACACACAAGGGAGAACCTCTAAACAGTAATTAGAGGGAAAAGACATCATGAAAGCAGAAATAAAGATGGCCCAGGGTAAATTTCCTGTCTTTGATAGAGCCATGGACGGATATTAGCAACGCACTATAAGTAAAGCATAATCCTCCTGAAAGCAATTGCTTTTCAAATAGCACTGCAGGAAATGCATCAGCTGCTTATCAAATAACGATTTTACTTTTACATCTATTATACATAAACTCATCCTTAAATAAAATGAAACCATTATTATTATTTTAACAAATGCCACAATAAGTCTAGATAGAACATGTTGTATTGTTTTTTATATTACATGTTTGTCTTTTGAGGAATAAATTACACAGTTCAATGCCAAAGTAGTGTTACATGCAGATTGTTGCATGACATACATATGTATAATGTTGTCTTTAAGTAAGTTTAGTTTTAAGGGACAAAAGTCCTTATTATTAAACAGTTTTCAATCAAAGTTTTTTTTTTTCTTTTTTTCTTACCAACATGCACTTGTGTTGCAAATGTGTTGCAATGAAGGGTATTTTCATTTTTGTATGAACCATTCTTTAATAATTTATATAATTAACATCTCTCTTTACAATTAAATATATGATTTTGTTGTACTTTCTGATTTTCTAAATGCCATTATTTGCGAACCTGTTTTCCTTGATATTTATTTTTTAATTAAACATTAAACAGTTACATCATTCCCAAAACACTTCCTTGTCATCTTTGCTTGTTTGCTTAACCCTCTATACCTCTGCTTCAGAAATAAATGCTCTTCTTTCCTGGTGGGAAAGACATGTGCGTTGCTCCCTTTAAGACTTCAGACTTCAATTAAATACTGGAATTAAATTAAAGGCAAAAGAACATAATTAATTAGTCTCTAAAGACTATAAACAAAGAAATTCAAGCTAATAACGAAGCCTCTATTGGCTACTTCTCTCCAGAACCAGGACAAAGGACTAATTAGAGTACAGCAAATGCAGTTCTGCAGAGGTGCTGGCCCTTCTGCTGACAACCTGCTCAACTCTGAACATATCAGTTAAAACTTACACCCTCAGAGATGGTGCATTTCCTACTGTTTTTCACTATTTGTTTAATGACCCTTAACTATTTTCTCTTCTCTCATATGCATTGTAAGGTTGAACTTCCATTGCTCAGAAGACTGAATGGAGTTCTCTCATATACTTTGTTTAAATATCAACTTAAGTTTTTCATAAAATGTATGTTTTAATTTAATGTTTTGGAACCCACATCACCTTCTCTGTTTATACATGTCATTTGGTCTCCTGTCACTTACAGATCATTATCACTTGTTTGCTCTGCCGTGTCTATTTACATTCCATGTTATTTTCACTGAAGCTGGTCACTTGCTGTTAATGGTGTAACAGTAACTATTACTCATGGTTCAGTTTGTATCACTGTACAGTTTTCTTGGTTGCCGTTCCATGTTTATTTATCTATAGCGATATTTCAATTATTCAACTGATTTTGATTACTGATTCATATTCAAAGACGGCATTCCAACACTTTCAAACGCATGCCTTGCAACAATTCAAGGATTTAATGCTATACACTATCCAACATTTTTCCATTGCGATATATTTCCAAATCTAATTTATTCCTTTGATGCAAAGCTGAATTTTCCAGCCCAGTCTCACGGTAGTTCGTACTAATTCATATGGACTCACTCACACATTATTTTTTGCTTAATTGTACATATTTTATTTACGAGTTGACAATGCATATGAATTTGTACGAATGACCTACACCTAACCCCACCCAAAAACCTAACCATCACTGTGGTTTAGACAAATTGTACAAAATGGAATTTTCAGCATCATTATTACAGACCTCACATATCTATACCTTTATTTTTGTATAAAAAATATTAAGTATGTACGTAGTGACTTGTGGAATATGTTCCAAGTCCACTGAAGCTATGTAATAGCTTTTTGTGTGTGTAAAAAATAGTCTTTATTCACTGAAAATCTGATAATCATTGAGTCATAATTTAAGAAGCAGATCAGAGAATGAATCATTCTTTTGAGCTGGATTTTTACCTATTAGAAGGTGAGGTCATAGAAAATATCACATTGTTTGTTTCACAGATAAACAGGAGGGTTGTTAAGTGATGCTTTGGCCTTCTCATTTTATTATTTTTACTTTCATATTTGCATATTAAACTGCAGGACAAACACCGTATTTACTGAAGGGAATCAGTTCAGGCTTACATGCTTTGCTACAGTCTATGTTTATTTTTCATTTAATTGAACCTTTTTATTTAGTTTTCATTGTATTTTACTTGCTTATTAAATAATATATTGCTATTTGAAGCTGAATGCTAACTGCATTTCATTGATTCTGTACTTGTACTAGGCACAAAGCCAATAAAGTGCAAAGCAATCTTGTTCTTCCCCAAACTGTAGTGAGCACAATTACTTGAATTTAATGAGATCTCCATTTTGCAAGGAATTGAAAGAGAAAAGGAGATCCATTACTGATTGTCTTCAAAAGCTCATCTACTTCCTCCCATCACTTCAAAGTCAGCTTGCCTTGCGGTGCGTCCATTTCAGTGGCTCCTGATGTTTTCTTTTCCCAAAACAGATCAAAGCCGGTCCAAGTTTAAGGATTGTCATTTCTTCAAGAGCACCACAAGTTTTGGGAAAGGGAATGATAAAGATAGAGATGGGAAGAGGAATAGAAAGAAAAAGGGCTGAGCATCGATTGTCAGGTCTTGTTTCCTCTTCCTCACATCCAAAACGTGAGAAATCGTGAGAGCATGCTCCCCTAGAGCCATTTTTGCAAGATGACTTTAACTGCATCTGTCTTCCACCTCTCTCGCGAGCAAAGCCGGGTCTTTTTTTATTTGGATATATATTCATCACCCCCATCAAAGTGAGACAAAAGAGTCTATTTCTACCCTGTGCTGCTTTTACAGCTTGCTTTTTGAACTTCAGGGTTGTCAGAGACACAGAGAACGAGAGTGAGAGAGAGTGGCTGTGATTTCAAGTAAAGACACGGCACCAGAACCTTCTTGGTCCCCACTGGCCTGCATACAGGAAAAGACATTTTAAAGAACCGGAGTAAAAAAGGAAAGTTCAGGGCAAGTTACAAAGTGAGCAGAAGGAGACGGAGAAGAGGAGAGCGAGCGAGGGACCTGCCGTTTCCAAATTTTGGACACACAGTAATCATTAATGAACAAGGTTAACAGCAGCAGACTTCTGTGTTACATGGGAGTTGAGGCGTTTAATTTAAGCCAACAGGTTCCATCTGACACCTGAGAGTCCAAGGACGTTCACATTTCTGTGCCAAAACATGTCAGGGTTGGAAAGGATTGAGCTAAATCATAGAGACGCTCCACTGAGGAGAGTCCCAGATCACCAATTCCAGTGCTAACCAAAGGAACAACCTCTGAAGAACTAAGGCAGGCATGTTCTAACCAGAGAAGGGCAGACGAGTCTGGACATCAACCACTGGACATCTGGCACTGATGTCTGGGTACAGTTTAAATCTGCAGTGCATTGGATGGTGTGGTAAATCCTTGCTGATTTGAACGGTAGCATTAAAAAAAACAAAAAAAACAAAAACGTTTTACTGTTAATTTAATACAGACTGTAAAAAAGAAAAAAGAAAGCAAGCAAAAATAAGGCAACTTGATGCAGTAAGACATTTGAGTGCTCTCAAGAATCAGTTTTTAGTGAAGAGACTGATTTTCATATTTTGCCTTAACATTCAACAACATGTAATTCAATCACCTTTATTTATATAGCACGTTTAACTATACATATAATGTTTAAGCACTGAACAGTATCAACATTGCAGAATAGAGTGTAAGTAATGTATTTACGAGATTAAACACTCCATTTTCAGCTAAAGGCATTTCATTATTGAATGTAATCAAATTGGCGATAAAAATAAATTATAGTAGAAATGATTTGTCCCCAACTACAGTAACCAAGCCAGAGGTGATAGCACCAAGAGACCTTGGGAAAAATCAGGCTTAGTTTGGGGACTAGTTCTCCTCTGGCCAGACAAAATCAACACTTAATTTCAGTTCAATTTTAAACGCAACAATGACAAATTGTGTAAAGGACTTATTGTGTGTGTGTGTGTTAGTCTTGTGATCTGTCTCTGGAGTTCATCTAGGTGTTCTGTCCTCCGTTGATGATCAGGAGTGTAGACATGTAATTCTTTTTTCAGACAACTGCGATGGGACAACATTTGGCGACAATTTTGTTGGTCTGACAAGGGTTTTTATGTAGTTTCAAGAAAATGAAATGTCTTTTTTTTTTTTTAGTATTTCAGACTTAAAAGGTTATGCAAACTGGAAAATTTTCAGTTGTACTTTTTAGACTGCATATTAAAACCAGATATTCTGTGTATACTATACAGCTTTGTGAAAATTACACAGTTTGCCAAAGCAAAAAAAACATTTACATTTAGCAGACGCTTTTATCCAAAATGACTTACAGGTGGGAAAAACATCAAGCAATTTGTCATAAAGAGGCAAAACGACTTAGTGCTCAACCAGGCATTGTTCAAGTAAGTACAGATTAGAAAGGGAAAGAAAGATTTTTTTTTTATTGTTTTTTTTTAATGTCAAATAGTGTTGAAAGAGATGAGTTTTCAGCAGTCGGTTGAAAGTTGTAAGGGAGTTGGCATTTCGGATAGCGGTGGGAAGATCATTCCACCAGCCAAGAACGGTATAAGAGAATATTCTGGAATAAGATTTTGTGCCTCTTTGTGATGGTACAATGAGGCGTCGCTCACTGGCGGTTCTCTAGTTCTTCAAGGAGTGTAGAATAGTAGCAGTGAGTAGAGGTAAGCGGGCATGCGGCTTTTCCATATGCAAGCATCAGTGTCTTGAATTTGATGCGAGCTGCAATAGGGAGCCAGTGCAGGGAGATGAAGAGAAGTGTGACCTTTTGGGCTCGTTGAAGACCAGTCGTGCTTTGAGGTTTGATTGTGCATGAGGGAAGACCGGCTAGAAGTGCATTGCAGTAGTCGAGCCTAGAGATGACCATGGCCTGGATAAGAAGTTGTGTGGCTTGCTCTGTAAGAAAGGACCTGATCTTTCTAATGTAGGCAGTTTTAGTAATATGGTCTTTGAAAGTGAGGTGGTCGTCAAAGATAACACCAAGATTTCTGGATGAACTTTATGGGGTAATTGTTAATGTACCTAAATGTATGGTGAAATCATGAGTTGGAGTGGCAGGGAAAACAAGGAGCTCAGTCTTTGCCAGTTTTAGCTGTAGATGATGTTCTTCCTCTCCGAGATGTCCGACCAAGCAGCCTGAGATCTGTGCGGCTACCTTTGGATCATCTGGTTGAAATGAAAGATAGAGAAAGATACTATGGTGATGATGTATCATCACCATAGTAGTGATAAGAGAAGCCATATGCCTGTATGATGGGCCCCAGAGATGTAGTGTATATGGAGAAGTGGAGGGGTCCAAGAACTGATCCCTGAGGAATCCCAGTGACCAGACGATGTGTTTTGGATACCTCCCCTCCCCAGGCCACTCTATAGGATCTACCTGTGAGAAAGGATTCAAATTAGCGAAGTGGAATCCCTGTGATACTCAGTGATGAGAGTGCGGACAGGAGGATCTGATGATTCACCGTGTCAAAAGCAGCAGAAAGATCTAGCAAAATGAGTACTGATGATATGGAATCAGTTTTTGCAACCCGCAAGGCTTCAGTGACTGACAGTAGTGCGGTTTCAGTTAAGTGGCCACTCCTGAACCCTGACTGGTTAGCATCCAATAAGTTTTTTTGTATATTCAAATACATTTCTGTATTTGGATATAATAGGGTGTCAAGTCAAATGCATTTACATACACTACATTTCAAAATTTTAAGTTCTAAAATGTTCAGCTTTTAAACTTAATTTCTCATACTCATCAAGGCTGCATTTATTTGATTAAAATGATAAAGTGATATTGTCTCATTACCAAATCTCTTTTTCTATTTTAAAATGAATTTCATTCCTGTGACACAGAGCTGAATTTTCAGCATCGTTACTACAGACTTCAACATAGTATGATCCTTCAGAAATCAATTTAATATAAACATTTTATTATCAATGTTAAAAACAGTTATGCTGCTTTCATGATCCTTTGATAAATAGAAAGATCAAAAGAACAGCATTTATTTTAATAGCAGACTTCTTTTATACATTGTAAATATGCTTACTGTCACATTCATTAAGTTGTGTTCTTGCTGAATAATAATAACAATTATAATAATCTTAGTTCCCAAAACTGTTGAATTCTGTATAGCTTTATACAATAGAATTAAAATTGCATCAAAGCAATTGTGAGAATCACCAACATATTTTAAATAAATGGTTTGTGTAAGTAGTAGAGATTTTGCTTCATCTCAATGACTCAATTCTTTTTCCACCAAAAGATTCATTCAAAATTCGTACACTGACCCTTTCAACTTCTGTAGGTGGAAACTATGCTCAAACCCACTACAATACCAATTGTAGCAATGTAGAGAATAACCCAGAAAATGGTTTTCAAAAGTGAAGAACCAATAATACCATCTCAAGAATCTCCTCTTGATATGAAGAGGGTGAGGTTTTTGGTGAGGTTAAGGTGAAAGACCATCAAAGAACCTTTATTTTTAAGAGTGCACTCATGTCACTCCTTGTGACCCTCTAGGCAGATTGTTTGACAAATAGCTTTATTCAATCAGGCAAAGAGCAACTACATATAATATTTCAGGGGAAATGCATTCGATTGTCCTAAATAAACTGTGCTTGTCAAATTACACAATTCTCACAAGCTACCTTTTCTCACCTCATGCAGCATACAGCAAGAATGGTGCTGGTTAAATATCAGGAATGACCTGTGCTAGTGATCAGCTGCAAATATCCACATTTTTTGCTGCATTGAGACGCAGTTTGTCGTCACTCAGGGCCTAATGGGAACGTTTGTTTAGATTTGCCAAACATATTTATTTCTCTTGCATGCAGAGAGTCTCTGAGGAAAGTCGGACCAGACTGTACATACACCCCAGGCTTGGAAATTAAACACTGACCTTGAGATGGAAATTCAAAGGCAGTGAGTAGATAACAAATGAACGTGTAGGGAAAGAAAGATCAGTAAGAAGTATGTAACATTATTCTGACACCTACATCTCAAAGATCTTTTTTTTTTTCTTTTTTTAATTTTGCCACTACTGTACATGTCAACTAGCAGTCATTAGAGTATTAATATACTGTCTGCTTAATAACGTCTAACACTTTATTTTGGTGGGTCCACAACAAACAACATACTGACTATCAGAAACTTTTGCAGGCATATGTCAACATATTCTACTAACCCTAAACCTATCTCAACAGTCTAATCTGAGAGTTAGTAGACATGCAGTTGACAATTAATGAGAAGTAGTTGACGTAGTTGATATGAAGTTACAAAGTTACTTGTAGTTAGTAGAATGTCTAAATGGATTGAAATAAAGTGTTAATCGAGGGTGCACAGGCAAAAAGTGATGGGCACCTTTGAATGTTGTAACTTTGCATGCACAGTGCATTCAGTAGCACTGTTAGACAGGATGCATCTAATAAAAGGCTGCATAGTTGAGCCTGCACTTTTGAAGCAGAGCACAATAACTGAAAATAGGGTTAAAAGCACATTTGTTTTGACCTATACTGTGAAATCACCTGCTGCAGCTGTTCTTGCATTTATACAACACCATTTGTGCCCTGAATAAAACAATTTGGAAAAAAAGTCCATATTTAAACTGCAAGTTTTTATACTGTGCCAAAATTAAATCCATTCATTTGTCTAAATACTGTATTATTCGAAGTTATACAATGTTTTAAATCTAAGTCCTTGCAGAAAAATAAAATATCTCAAGCAAGCAGATATGCTGGTTTATGCTGCTCTGTTTAAAGGTGGAGTTTATTCATTCTAAACACATTACAAAAACACATTAGGGAGATGAAGAATTATGGTGAGTAAATATGACAGGTTTTTGGGGTCTGTGGAGGGTGGCACGTAAATATAAGGTATACTTGTATATTGTGACCTTTGAGAACTTTATGCATTGTGATGGCTTATCCTGACATATCTGGAGCAGACTGACACATCTGCAGAAATGTTGTGTCCTGAAGAAGAACTTTAAACAGAACTTGAACAGTTATGGACAGTTAACTTTTAGGGTGCTGGATTCTGACCCCGCTCTCGCTTCTGTGATGAAATTCAGAACATAGCTTGAAAAGCTGAATAATGTGTTTGAGCACTCATAAGGTGCAGTCCATTAGCGCCTGTAATTGAACAACACGTTCTTCAATTATACATTTTCAATGACTAAGCAGAATATGGCGGGACTTCAGCAGGATGTGATTGATCCATGGCAGACACCTTTAAAATGCTAATCTCTAAACTTTGATGTTGAGAGTTGCCAGGTAAACCTTAGCACAGATGTCATAAATTAGATTCAGGGATCCTTTGAAGGTTCCCCAAACATCTTTTTTATTCCAAGCCAAAGCAGGTTTAAAGTAAGTCTCTCTCTTTCATGTCCAGACCTCTTGGCGTAAGTCCCTGGCCTTTACATTTATTATAGATGACAGATAAAAATGATTAATAAATTAATCTAAGGTTAAGGAGAAGAGCAGTGTTCATTTTACTACATTTACAGACTCGTGATCGGAGCGAATGGCTCTCTGACGGGAAGTTTCCAAACATTGGCATTGTTTTATTTAACTCTGCCAGAACGTCCTACTGGGACAGAGCTGTAACTTCAAACTGATGAAAGCTCTATAACACACTGCAAATCTTTTTTCTGCTGCCGTTGTCTGGTCTCTAGAGGTGGGATCATCCAAAGACAGTTGTTTATCTCTGCTAGGCCCCATGTGAACTCTAAAGTTCTTTAAAGTCAACATGAAATCAAAATTGACTCTTCAGTACTGCATATACTCATGACACATGTTCTTGATCTTACTGTAAATTATTAATATGTTCCAAAGAAATACAATTTATGTCTTTATAATCTTTTTTAGCAAAATGCAATAAATATCTGCTGCTAAAATGACATTACTAAACACTGCTTTTCCCAATCCAGTCAATTCCCAGACCCTAACAACACCATCTGGCTGCAAAGAATCCAGAATGTATGCTAAATCATTTACTAACAAATCCAATTCTATTAGATTCTATTCTACTCAAGATTAAGTATGAAGTTTTGGTTCCACTTTATTTTGATGGTCCATTTAATGTTTTCTGTTGATTATAAGTAACATTGCACCTACATATCTACTAACTCTCAATAGAGTGCTAGCAGACTATTAGTAGACTGGTAGGGTTAGGGTTAGAATAAGTTGATATGTACTTGCAAAGTTACTTATAGTCAGTAGAGTGTCTTTTGGGAGACCATCACAATAAAGAGATAGCGGATATTAATTAGAGAGTGTATTAATATTCTAATGACAGTTAGTTGACATGTAGGTGCAGAGCTACTTCAACAGATTGTTCAAAAGAGACCATCAAAATAATTTGCAATAACAGTTTTGTATAGTGGAGCTACAAAGATGAGGCACATTTTCTTTGCAAGGTACTGCAAAGGCGTGACCGGCACCCTCAAAGAGTTAAGCACATAGATATGTAAATGGTAGTTGTCATGAAATGGTGCGGACTGATGGGTCAATAATGTAAATTAATAATATTTAATGCATTAAACTACCTGGCACAAGCTGATTGGTTCATGTTGTATACACAGCCAATGAGTGAACTTCTTTACTTCTTTTAAATGGCTGGTTAGCATTCACTAGAGCAGTTCATGGGGCATTTTTTGATCTGTTATGGGTAATTAATTATTATATATAGAGATTTGTCATGATAAAAAAATATATATATATTTTAAGTACATGTAAGTATATTTTCTGCCCACTAGGGTCTCCTAACTTAAATAGCACAAACACAGTTTTTAGGAGTATATAAAAGTGAAGTCCTGAGACACAGGAATGAGTACTGTGTCTGCTAAGACGCTATGGGAAAAACTCCTTTTTTCCTCCTAACTGAAGCCTTATTCAATCACACAGTGAAACTGCACAGCTCTTGGTTAGTGCAGTGCTATCAAAACAAACCAATTGGTTGGTTGCGGTGCTGCCCGAAGCTTGCCACAGGATTCAGGTTACTTCGACTGAAGCGACAAACACTTACAGCACGGCATGGAACACAGTACTCGTTCCCATGTCTCAGGGAACCTGGGTTACGGAAGTAACCTATTCTTTCCCTGTCGACACTTAACTCGTACTGCGTCTGCTAATATGCTATGGGAACTCAGTTCAATTCCGTTGTAAGTGAAGAACGTTCAAAGTATGACAATGAGCACGTAATGGTGCAAGTATGCACGTAATGGTGTTTAACACATGCTCGGGGAGACAGACAGGATTCCATCGAGCAGCCATACATGAAGGTCCCACAGTTTGGGTCGTGGGTGCCAGATTGAGAACTGCCGTCAGCATTGTGTACAGGTCTGCTATCCACGGCTGGTTCCGCCAGAGTGGGGCTACCAGGAGGAGTTTGTGACCTTCCTCTCTGACTCGACTGATGACCTGAGGTATCAGTGCGGTCGAGGGAAACACATAGAGTAGAAGGCAGGGCCAGTTCTGGACCAGCACATCCATCTCCCTCGTAAAATATGCTGGGCAGTGGGTATTGCTGTCTGAAGCAAAAGGATCCACTTCCGCTCTTCTGAATGTGTCACAGATCAGCTGGGCTGTTCAAGGTAAAGAGTCCATTCCTCTGGCTGGACCCTGCCCTGTGAAAGCATGTCTGTGCCCTGGTTTAGAAAGCCTGGAATGTGGGATTGTGCAGGGCACACTTTAGGAGGCACGATGACAATCTGGAGAGGCGCCTCGAAGACAGACCCGATGTTTCTTGTGAGACGGGAGGGCTCAGGGGCCGGAATCACATCCTGAATAGGACACTATCCTAGCACGGAGAGTAGCCATGCTGAGCAGCTCGCAGAACAAGCATTCAGCTCCAGTCAGAGCAGCCTCTCCATGAGGCAATCCCAGACAGGAGACGGACTCTTCGTGTCTGTCTGCGGCGTGCAGTACGGACTCCCAGACAGAGCAATGATGACCGGGCATGACTTTTCTAAATGCGTTTTCTAGATGGCGTAGGCCCCTAGTCAGGACCAGCAAGGTGCTTCATGGCTGAATAAGAAGAAAACTGAATCCTGTGGCGAGGTGGCCGCTTATATACTCGTGGCCCCACCCCCTCAGGCGTGCTTCGGTGGGAGCTGCGGCCATTGTTTCGTGCAGCACAGTGACCTACCGACTGGCTCGATTTTATGGCACTGCACTAACCAATGGCCGTGCAGTTTCACTGCGTAATTGAATAAGGCTTCAGTTAGGAGGAAAAAAATAGCCCATAGCACCTTAGCAGACGCAGTATGAGTGAAGTGTCGACAGGGAACCGAGGGCACATTTTTTGTGTAGACATTGTTGGCAAAAATCTAAGTAAACACTATGAAAATATATTTCCTTTGTAATGCAGAATAATTGTACTTTGGATAAAGATCGCTTGGAGTTATTCTTTACCTGCAGAAGAAAACTTTCACTCACTTGTCAGCTCACAGCCTGGGGTGTGAAATGAGTGTTGACAAATCAGTCATGTTCTCATAGCCTCAGAAATGAAGAAGAAGAAGGAAAAAAAAAAAAAAAACATCTGTTCAACACCTTTAGTTTAGAACTATTCAAGGTGTTGTACAAAAGGTAGATTACAAGAGTACAAACCAAGTATAAAGTTAGAAGAACTAAAGTAACTTAATTAAAGAAAGTGAATGAGGTATAGTTTTGATTAATTTGCTCATGTAGTTCTGTCATAAATTACATTTATTACCTTTATGTGCATTGCTGTTATCGGCCCCTGATAGCAGTAATATTATGTGACTTGAAGATGTGATATCACCCATTTCCAACCTTGGATGATTCTGGCCATGTGAGACAGATAGGCTGCAGTGTGCCTCTGTGTTTACCTGCTATAATTTCACAAAGCATTTCCGAATAAAATTGGGATGCCACTTGTTCACAAATACACAGGAGTTTATTGGGTTTCAGTGGTGTAAATTAAGGAGTAGAGATGGTTTGGATGTGACTATATAGAGATGCTTGAAATTTCAATTGGTTTGCAAGGAGGGCTATAGGCCTGATATCAATTCAATCAACAGGAAAAAAGAAAAAAAAAAATATTCTGACTATTGTGATTAAAAATATCTTGCACAATGCCATAATGTGTATATTGCATTTTTTACATGCCTTATGAACTGCTCAGTGAGACCTAGAGCATGTGTAAGAGTTTTTGTTTCAGACCCCAAATTTTAAATATATAACATAATTTACTAAGGTTTGCAGTAGTCCGTTTTCTGCTATTTGTGCTACTATTTAATACCCCAAAAAAGCATGTCTCAACCCATTTTGTATATTAAGTATATTATACAGTGCCACATTGGCTCTGCGTTTGTTCCAACGATTCCACTCACAAATTGGAAATTCCAAGTTCCTAGTAGGAACTGTTAACTGGAACGCCCTTCCAAGTTGGAGTTCTGTTTTGGAATCTTGGAGAAATTTCGATAACTCCAGAGTCCAATAGAAACAGTAGTATATTTTCATTAACACTTATGTTTGACTACATTTGCACTAGTGTGTTTTCATTTTAAAAAACATAATTTTGCTATGATCACACCTGTTTGAAAATTTTAGGCTACATTTACATCATAACAACGATGTAGTCAAAAATGTAAAACCTATTACGTACACCTTGTTAGTAAACAGTATCTGTGGCGAAGTGACAATTAACTCTTTGTGGGTGAGAGTTCCGTCACTAAAATTACCACACTGAGAAAATATGACATGTTATGAATTTTATGATGATGTGTACATCTCAGATTTCTGAAACATGGTCCACTCAGGTGCTCGACCTCTGCTGGTCAAAGTCATACAGTCACTGCACCATTTGGCTGTAAAAACATTCTTTTTCTCATTCGCCATACGTTTCTCTCACTGAATATGCCATTCCACTCAAAAATATGTCAGATTAGAGAAGTAAAATGGTTTGCGAATGTTGTTTCATGTTGACTTTAACCTAACAACGCATTCAACTGACTCAAAGTCACCAAGTACTTGGTGGCTCATGACTGAATGGCGCTGTAAAACTTTCTTTTCCTCTAAACCTCAGGAACAAAGCATCGAGTCTATGCACATAAAGCACAATGTTTAAACATTTCCCACTGGGGCCTGAAACAGTACGGGCACATTTCCCAGGCTTCAATTCAGCGCCTTCTTACTGATTTTAAAAGTCATTGAACATTTTTCCCACCTGTCTTCCTATAAGTAAATTCATTCGCACTGTAATATAGTCATGTAATTGCTTACTTTGTTTTCCCCCTCTGTCTGGTGTCGTGCGCTGATGTATGCAGCGCTTGCCTCCTGTGAGCGTCGACGGCAGTGCGTCCAGTAGGGGGCCCGCATTAAAGTCAGCCCTGTTGCATTTCAATGATAAAGTGAGCTAAGAAGTAATACCTCCTCCACTGCCTCTCACAGCCAGACTCTGTCGCATAACTGACAAAGCTATTATGCCTGACAAATGTGGAGGGCAGGTTCACAAACCCCTGTTGCTAACCAAAATAACCCTGTCTACATTTACCGTTTATTGCAATCTCCACTTCCTCTCGCTAATTTAAAAATCATCACTTCTGAGACACATCTCCGAAACAGCCTGACAACAGCATAAGACCTTTTTGCTCTTAAGTGAATTGTTAACACGCAGTATGCATAGAAACCCAAGCAACTAAAGGCTGGCTATACAGTACATAGGTTATACGACGGCAGATGCAGGGTATCCGTTGCCTCATGTAAGACCCCATTCATGCCTAAAATGACAGCTTGAGAAAAATTAATGAAGTAAAAGATTATCTCTCAAAGGTGATAAAAGCCAGCTCAGCAGCAAGCGGAGTCTTGTGTTGCTGAGGCTGCAGGATTTGTCACTCGTGAGACTCACGTTTCTTATCACAGAATGCAGCTGACCGTGTCATCACGTGACGTTTTACATGCTACAGATAAAACGTTCTCCCATGCTGTCAGAGGAGAACACACGTAGAGATTTTTACATGTGAAAAAAGAATACACACTGACATTCTGATGAATGCTTTTGTGGTCCAGTTTGAATCACTATTGGTGGCTTAACGTGATTCACACAAGTGGGACGTGCTCATATTTGAATGTATCCGTTTGCATTCCCATTTATATAGCAGTAGGTACTTTAGGGGCTACATCTTTCCTTTCAGGAACAGGCCCTTATTGCAAAAGACTTGTGACTGTATGCTACTGTAGCTACTGCTACTGTTAATGTGAAGTACAAATGTCTGCTGGCATCCCAAATGTTGCAGGTGTGTGATAATTTGCTATATTCAGTACTTTTTACACACTTGTCTCCTAAAAAAGAATTCATTTATAATGCAATGTACTGTGTACTCATTGATACATGCTATTTGTTTACAAGCAAATATTTGTCAGTTGTGATTAATAGGCATGTTTTATAAAATTTGCTATTTAATATATATATATATTTACTCAAAAGTATTGTACCGTATTTCACCTTTTTTGCATATCAAGGGCACATTTTTTTTTAATCAGAAATACAGTAAAAAACTAGGCTATATTCACAAAGATAAAGTGACCTAAACATGAATACGTCCTTGATCGCATAAGCCTACTTTAATGGTGGATAGGCTCATACAGTATATATTTTAAGCTTACATTTATATCATTATATGAATATACAGTAGTGTGATAATCCTTTCTTTCTCATACAGAGAGCATCAGAGAATTCCCTTGCTTGCTGAAAGTGTCATTAATTTACTTTCAAATGCTAAACAGCCTTCATTTATTGTCAGTGTCTTCTAAAAGCAAGTCCCATTATGATTGCACAAAGCAGTCACTACTCTCATGTTTGTATCACAGTTCTACCACAAATCTAAGTTTCATAAAAGACACAGATAATGAGAATCACAGGTCAAGCATCTACTTGACAGATACTCTATGATTAGAAACGGAAATAGGCTATTCCAAAATAATCACAATGTGAAACTATCATTAGAATGTCTATCATGATTACTCACAATATAATGATAACATGAATGCGTAAAAACAGGGGAAATTGATGGAGGATAAATATCTTTTTCAAGGAACATGCAGATAAAATACTGTAAAATACACAACATCTACGTATTGGGTAAAGACATTTTAAAACACTTCTAGTTCGTCAAGCATTGTTTTTACCAACTTGTACTGTATGTTTAGTGCATGCTGCAGTTCTGTGTATTGTGAGGGTGCACATCAACTAGTGAAGCTGGCATTTTATTTTATTTTTTTTAAATATTGCATTTTGTTCTCACCTCCATCCTGTTCTCAACATATAGTGTTTGTGCAGGACAAGCAGTATTTGCAGGTCAGGTAATCATATTTCAGAGCGAATGAAGTGGGCCGAACAGGCAGCAGTTAGAAAATCAATTTCATGTCACTCTCAGTGCCCTATGATTCAGTAAGGTACTATATGTTATGTGTAATTGTCTCACCATAGCATGCCCATCACCTTCTGTTGTTTCTCCAGCAGTCACCGAGCAACACGGAAGCTAATCTATAAAGATCCTGGCATATATGTGCACCTTGGATCGCACAGGTGATGAATTGCTTAAATAAGCTGCTTTTGCAGAGCCTTTCTGCAGTTCCTTGTCAAAAATACTGAATATATTTTCAAACGGGTCTTTATTTAAATAACTATTTAGACACAGTTAGCTTTATAAATAATGTTTGAGTTACAGTTATTAAAATGGGATATCTGTCATTTTAGGCACCGATTCAGATAGCATTAGAGTTAAATGTTTTAAATCCTATTTAGAGACTATAGTTATTCCTCAGGGGACATTAAGCCATTTTATTATTTGTATCAGTCCAAATGTAATTTTTGATTTTTTTGGGTAAATTTTTGGGGTAAATTCTAAATTCATCATTACAGTAAATTTCTAGAAGATTCAATCTATCAATCAATGACTTTTATTTATATAGGGCTTTTAACAATACAGATTTTAGCAAAGCATTGACAATTACCAAATAGGAGAATAGAGTCATGCTAATGTATAATGAATATTTATCAGCAGCAAGGAACCAAAACCTAATTTGTGAGGTTTTGGGAGAAACCAGACTTAGTTGGAATCAGTTCTCGTCTGGCCGGACGCTCAGCACCTAATTTCCAATTAAATTTTAAGTGCATGTCAGAAAGGGAAACGACTTATGGTGTGTTTGTTTATATGCATTTGGTATCAATGAGTTTTGAGGACGCAGCAGAAGTGTTTCTACGCTATTGTTTTTCTACGCTATTGGACGTGCTAAGGAATTGAGATAAATCAGGAAGATTACTTACAAAGCAGTCCTTTGTGGTAGAGGTGATGGTTCTACCATACTTGTAACAAGGTGCAGAATTTACAGGTTTCTTTATATGGAGTTTACACAAGACTAGATAATGATCTGAGATATCATCGCTTTGCTGCAGAATTTCAACACCATTAACATCAATTCCATGTGACAGTACTAATTCTGATTCAGAAAATCAGTCGAAATCAGTGATTTCTTAATTTTAAATCTTTGTTTGAATTTGAGTAAGTGATTCATTTAAACCAACTCATAAGCTGATTTGTTCAAAAAGAAAAGAGAAAATAATACTATGATTAAAAAATAAAATTTAATACTGACCTAATTTAGTAAAGTATGTTCATCTTAATTTATACATTTTTATTATTTTTTTGGTTTGGCTTAAATAGTGTTTCGTCTTATAGTGTTAGTTTATAGTGCAGCTTAGCAGTATAGCAAGTATCAACCTCATTTCAGAGATGTGCGCAAGGCATTGACGGCCACTGTGAGATGAAGGAAGCAAGGAAAAAGCTATCCAGGACTCAGCTGGCTGGCTGTCACCTGAGTACACCAGGTGCAAAAAGATTCTGGACCAGCGAGTGCAGGAAATTCCCCAGATGCTTTTCCTTCATTTAGCATATGATTCATCTTGGGTTGTGTAGCTCACATATGTTGACCCAGATGAACGTAGTAACACATATACGTTCTACAAGATACACAATAATATATTTTTTCTTTAAATATTTTTTTTTTGTATTTAGCATGAAATAATTTTTCCAAATAGCATTACTTCCATGACTATATTTTTTTTTTAGCTCACATTGCTATTTTTGAGGTGAACAATGAATCCGTGCAAGTCCACACACACACACACACAAGCTAATCTGAAAATGCTCCTCACGTTTAAAATGATGGGCCTTGATGGCATGAGCGTGACATCCTTAACCAAACCCCTCCAACTGTCAGTATTGATTTCTAAATGAAACTTCTACTGTACTACATCCAATGAATTCAAAGTAGAAAAAAACAAGCCACACCCTCCATTTTTCTCATTCAATATTCTGTTTCTCTTGAGAGTAGGTCACAATATGGAAATAAAATAGGTCACAAACTCCTGGTTCACACAGACTTTAAACAAATGCCCATACATACCCTTCACTTGTGCTTGTTTACTATTAAATCAATATAAATTTGAAATAGATCCTACTTTCTCATTGCTTGCTTTTTATTATATGCGATATGCATGTCTTTCCAAAGAAACATATTTACTGTAACTAAAAGGCTAAAAAATAGCATATAAATAAAAAATCATTTACAGACAAACTCATTTAGTCTGTCTGTTTTATTTATTTTTATTTATTTAATTATTGTTTTGTTCTTTTTTAAACATCCCATTTAACTTGAACATCTAATTTTATGTAAATTGTTAAGTAAATGGAAGTAAATCTATCTATCTATCTATCTATCTATCTATCTATCTATCTA
>JAUYWG010000039.1:2720458-2737399 GCA_034779775.1 Enteromius afrohamiltoni | reverse complement strand
TTTATTATTATTATTACTTATATATATATATATATATATATATATATATAAATTTAATTTATTAATATATACTCTCAGAAATAAAGGTACAAAAGCTGTCACTGGGGGCAGTATACCTTTTCAAAATGTACTTGTTTGTTCTTAAAGTGTCTGTTTTGGTACCTTAAATGTACGTATTAGTGCTTTAAGTGTACATATTTGAACCTAATAGGTACAAACGTGTACCTTTTAAAAAAGTACCACCCAAGTGAAAGCTTTTGTACCTTTATTTCTAAGAGTGTATAGCAGTCATTAAACGCTTTTCAAATATCTGTATTTGCCCATGTTTTTAAAAGTAATTACTTTTACATTACATTACTTTTCAAATTACTTTTCAAAGACCCAAATGTCCTCCCATTTTTCAAATTGCTCTTGTTTCACTTCCTTTTCAAGCAGCTTACAATCGTTCGCATACTGTGAAAGTGGCCTTTACCAAAGTTACAAAAGTCAAGTAAGGCCACTCTGAAGTGCCAGGGGCAATGGCACGTTTTTTATCATGATTTGTATGTTTTGCCACCTTGTAACTGTGTCAGTGAGTGAAAGAAGAAGGAGTATAGAAAAGGATCAGGATGTATTAAAGACCTAGGCAGTTGCTAAGGTGCTCTGAGTGTTAACATGTTTGGGCTGGCTAATGGGTTGTTTCTAGGTGATTCATTCAAAGTACAGTAGAAAGGTGTCCTCAGGTGTAAATATTGTTTTAGTTGATGTGATCCTCAGTTAATTGTCAGTGGGAAAGTTCTTGAAAAACACACACTTTACAAAGAATGTGATTGAGACTGTGCAATATCTTCTTAACACCAGAAAAGTTAGAAGACATCTTTAGTATTTTTTTTTTTGTAATGAACTTGAGTTAATTCAGTATTTGCCTTCATTCTGAAAAGTAATATTTATAGCATAGTGGATGTTTTAATATTTCTTAGTAAAAAAGAACATTTAGTAATAATAGTCAACGATGATTGAATCCTTTCTTACATGGAGTCATCATGAGTACTTCAATATATGACTCTAAAAGAAAATAATTCTGGGGATTTTATTTTTCTCCCTACAGCATGCTTAAGGTAGGTCACATGCTGGCAAAGGACCAGCATAAACCAGCAAAGGACCGACTTAAGCCAGCCTGACCAGCATTTTTTTCAGCAGGGATCTGAACAAGAAGGAGCTGCAGAGACTAAAACACTGGAATACTTTTAAGCATTGAGCAGTGAAGACCAGTTTAGAAGTCAATTACTCTTTCTTTGCTGGATCCAACAGGGCATTTTGGATGTAAGTTATGGTAGAAATGAGACTGCTTTATCAGTCCTCTCAATGAGGCAAAGGGGGCGATGAGGGGATTAGCATTAGCATAATTAGCATTGTGTAGAGAGAGTTTGCGAGCTGTGGCCTGTGAGAGTTAATTCACCAATAGTTGTGCCCAATGCGCTCTATCCATTACATGCTAAAAAAAAATCTAATTTCAGAGCACTCTGTTGGTTTTTACACTATCGCATTGTGCTTCAGTGTGCGAACAGATTAAGCCGAACAGGAGTTTGATGGAAATTCATATGAGCTTGAAGTAATGGTGTTTTCTCCTGAGCTCTTTAGAGACACTAGATGTCCCATTACTGCTCTCAATTTACTGCTATGCTCGCATGTAATCCTGCTTGCTACTCACTGGATACGGTTTGTTATGTATTCCAGGAATAGTGGTATGTTTGTTTATTTATTTATTGCCATGTTATCATGTTTTAGCCTGAACTTGTTAATATTTATGTTGGAGGGTTTCAAAGTGAACCTCGGTGGACCTGGTCGGTCTTATCGGGTGTTTGTGATTGTGTCGGTTCAAGGACCATACGATAATAGGCACACATAAACATACACATGCGGTATATGCCTTTTCTGCATATACTCTGAAACACACTTTTTAATTGTAGTGTGTTTCCCACTGTTCACCACTAGAAGTCTTTGTTTCTCCTACAGTAATTGTTGTCTGTATTTTCAGGGCGGTATAAAATGGCTAAAGCTAACGGTTAGCATTTAGTTGCTCGGTTAGCTCATAATCTCCTGGAAGCGCACAGTCTGCCTTGCTAGCAGCATTTTTTAGGCAGTCTGAGTCATAAATATCATGTGACTCATTACCTTTAGAGATGCAAAATGACATCATGACAACACTGATTGGCTGATGGCCCCACCAAAACATGTTCACTAGTGACTATCCTGAGACGGGACGTCAAAGCAGACAGGAAAAAATGTCAGTTTCACATTTCAAAAACTGACAGAGCTAAAACATCTGTTAAAACTTTGTTTCTACTTCCTCTCTGTCAACCATGGTCTTGTGTTCGATTGATTGAATCAATGATTTTGATGTTTTTCTGATTTGTTTAGCTCGCTCTGATAGGGATGTTTGACAAGTTCTACAGCACCTAAAAAAAATATGTGTCATCTAATAAGCTTGGAGTAGTTCCAGGCCAGGGGCCTCATTTATAAAACTTTCTTATGCACTGATTTGATCTTAGAGTGTTCGTACGATCAAATCCACGTCAAAGTACAGATTTATAAAAAACGTCTTTGACGTGGAAAAGTACTTATCTCCACATCAGATTCCAGCTTGGCATACGACTGTTTCCTTGTGGTAATGCCTGGTATTGCAGATAGTTCAATGCACGGCCAAGGAATTTCAGATAAAAAAGACAATCTTGCCTCTTTCGCTGAAATATGATTACGATTTGGCTGATATTAGCATAATATGCGCCACGATGCGTTTCTTTGATTGCAATTTGAAATCAGCCCATTTTTTTCTTCACCTCTGGCAGGGTCCTTTGTTTTCCCCCAACCTCATTTACAGCCTGGGTAACCGCTTGCCAGGCCACATACTTTGACTTGGTAGTGACACCACCAGACAAACTTCCAAATAACACCTTTCCCCGCATCTGTAGCTCCATCAACAAAACGTCAATTTTAGCCTCACTATAATTTGCTTTCTTGCGCTCCTGTTTACTTGCCATTGTCACAGAGTGTTTGCTTTAGGAATGAACTCATTTCATATGTTAATTAATTAAGCAGGGGCGTTTCGGCGGCGGAACAATCAGCTGCACACAATTCCACGATCATTTGTGATTTATAACCGAATGACTGCCGTACGCATGGATTTCGTGCGTACGTTCGTTTTCTCTGAATCGTTCTTACGATCAAATCAGAAAAGTTCTTAGATAAAATCAAGGATGGTTTCTACGCAAGTCTTTATAAATGAGGCCCCAGGAGTTGGAATGGTTTTTACAAATGAGAGCAATGCCGAGAAAGAGCAGACTTATGCCTCATGCTATTCTGGGAAATTATTGAGATACAGTTCAGGTTCAGGAAGTTTTTACTTCCTGAACCTGAACCATCAAACTTTTTTTTCCCGTCGAAGCATGTTTATATCTTATTCATTGAAGTACAAGGTTTACAGAATTGTTTTTACAGCATTAATTGTGTTAAACTAGCTTTTAGTTTTCTAATTTTAGATTATCAGTTTTACTTTAAGTTTGGAATATCTGTGAGTTGTTTATTTGTTTATTTACTTTTTTATCTGCATTATCTCACCTGTGGACATCTTGGTTATTAGATGTCAATAGAGTTTGTCAAAGTTTGCCGATGCTATTCTGTATTTTGTGATTCAAGACAACAATGCATTAAGGGAGACAACATTACTCATAAATGATGTTTGCTGCTGTTCAGTTTATTTAATTAAAATGAGCTAAAACAACACAATTTTGTCAAAACATTCCATTATATTTCAAGTATTTCATTTGTTAAAATGGAAGTTTAGTTCATTCTTTTGTGTTGGGACTGCATGAACTAGGGATCGGTGCGCCCTCAGCATTTGCGTATACTGCCTATGCCCAGAGCCGGTCCTGCCTGACATCATGCTTGTTAAAGAAAAAAACAGTTAGAAATCTGATCAAACTGATGAAATCTTAGCAAGCACAAGGTACATGACGATTTATAAACTTGTCTTGGTCTGTACAACTTTCATTAATACACACACACACGTATATATATATATATTTTTTATTACACTCATGGCATACTAACTGGATGTCAATTCTCTCATTGCTGCTCTCCTATTCATCATTTCCTCTGGGGTAAAGAGGCAATATCGTGGCTGCCCATGACTGTACTGACAAATACAGCTGAAACTAAATAATATATCACTTTATTGACCTACATAACATCAACAGATGCGCTGATATTTTGTTTGAATTTTGTCAACACAAGATATGCATGTACGTGTCGCAAAAATAACTAATAAATACCACTATTATTGCAGAGAAGTTATTTAAGATTGTTTGTTACTCACTCACCTGAACTTTGAGGTCTTTTTCCACTCAACCTGGTCGAATTCAGCGTCTATAGTGAAAACTTTGTATTTTTCAATGGCGGCATTTTCCATAACGGAGTCGAACTGGTCCAAATATTGATGAAATTTGTCGTCTTACAGGGCATCCTACTTTGCCAAGCTGGCCTCTAGACATTCTGTATCATCTTCCCAATGGTTAGCGAAAAAATCATTTACTAGGTTTGCTAAATTATTGCTGTCATTAGCGTTTAAATTGAGCGTGTATGAGTGTAGTTCATACGAATTGGCAACTCACAAAATGTGTAAAATTTAGCATATGAATTTATATCAATAAGCCACCTCGAAAAATATGTATACATTGTAGTGAGATCAGCCTGTAAAATGTGGCTGAAAAACTTTTTTCTAGTTAAATAAGTCAGATTTTTCAGTCTTTATCTTACCTTTGCTGATGTAAGTTCACGTCCTAGAATTAATGATACTTTTAAAGTTGCACTTTCCACAAGGTAACATACAGTACACTACATCTCTTGCCATCTTTGTTCCCCTCCTTAAAGTCTGTTCATTCTGCTGTTCCCTGACTAGACCTCAACTGATATCTACTGTTATAACTACATTACGGTATTGAACCGTATTTCACATGATATAAAATTCTCCATAGTCTTGATCATGGGACATTTTACATTGTAGATGAGAAATACCTTGGGACCGACTGTGGGCTCCAGCTGGTGGCACGTTGGGCCCGTCAACAGTGAATTCTGTCATGACCAACCTGACAACTCAGACTTTGCCTAGAGGCAGAACTGGATGTCTGCACCACTGACTTCTAGACTGTTGAAAACACAGTTCTTCGCATAGATTCTGTTCTAGTCAGAGAGGAACCCATCCTAATAAATGCACGTGCCTATGTCACACTTTTACGGCTTTGTTTTCTCTAATCTATTTTATTAGCCTGCCCTCAGAGACAACAACTGAGGTTTAATGTCACACAGTAGCGTATGTACATTACATCCATCTCGCGCTCTTCTTCTCTCCCTCTCATTCTCTGCAAATCCCATGTGCCCTTTCTTTGACAATCCGATGCCTCTCATACTCACTCTTGAAGGATGATATCCCTAATGTTCATGACAAATTAATCCACTAGGGGAAACCCGTGACAGTGTGCCAGCAGTTGGTCATTGCTTTTACTAAATCTGTCATTTCCACTTTGCAGATCAGTTTTGTAGGGGGTTGCATGTATAAGCAGCAAATTTGTATAACCTGGATTAAGTTAGGAGGTGTGAGACTACTTTAGATGGTAACTCAAATGTTGTCATTAAATTGCATATGCTCCCATAGCAGCTAATTAAGATTAAAATATTGCAATGCTGTTACAGTAAAAAGAAAAAAAAAGGAAAAAAGAAGGGTATTGAACAGAACATATGGTAATTTTAAACGTGTTCTAATCAATCAAGGTTATTACAGGACTTTGCTTACTTGAGTGTATTGCAAGTACTCATGCAATAAATGAAAAATGCAAAATACTGATTTTATTTGACTTAAAAATGGAACTCCTCAAATCATTTAAACAATGGATTTATTTAAAATAATAGTTAATATAGCTCATTGTACCCACAGTTTATTGTCATGTCCTTTTTTACAGATGTGGTCCTGTCAACTGTTAAATAAAAGAGTAGTTTCTGAGGTCTTTTATATTCGAAGAAAAAAAAAAAGACTAATTTGGATTGTGATACTGCTTGGTATCATATTACTTTAGCTTGTACACAGAAAGATATTATGAAAATCTTATGAAAATGAAAATTATGAAAATACACAGTATTACTTGGTAATTTGTAAATATCTCAAGAGTGCTCACATTTGGGATTGAATCAGTTCATTTGATGAATGTCATTGTTTCTCATTTTCCCAGATGTGCTTGAAATACATTTTATCCCATAAAATAAAGAATGTCCTAATTTATAGAGATTGCATGATTCATGGCCGTAACAAGCACTGAGCCTCATCCGAAGCATCTATTTTAATAAAATGGTCATATGTTTGCCTTGAAGATTTTTTAACAGATTATTTACACAGCAGCACACACACACACACATAGCAGCTTTTCACTTTGGCTGCATAACAAACCAATTAACTCGTTGACAACAGCAGCTGTTTGAAGCAAACGGACAAATGTTTGCATTCCATCTATAATTTTCTGCTTGATGATGACTTTTTATAAAGATCTACATTTAAAAGTAAACTTTTGGGAAAAGTGTAAAATTTATTTCAATGTGTTTTGGTACAATATAATAAAAGAGATGTTTTGATTGGAACTAGAACTCAGCGATGACAGACATTTGTGTAGCATGTTGGTATCAGACAGCAGTGCAGTAGGATTTGGAACAGAGATGTACAGTAGACTATGACGAATCTCCTAAAATAAAGCCCCGGTTCAGAACTATTTCAAAACTATCATTTAAGATGTCAGCCAGCAAACTTTTCAACTTCCGGGCACTAGTGCTGCTTCTGTTCCGTTCTTTTCCTATGGGAACTGCACAGGAAAAACACAATAACAATCAGGGGATAAAAATAAATGAGTGAAATCAATAAAAATGCACTTTGGCTGTCAGTTTTCAATGGCAGTACAAGGGCTCACTGAAGACCGGCAGCATTTTGTGATCGGGTTGAGTTTTGATTGACAAATAATGGCCCTGTAGACGTTTGCCATTCACCGCCAGGGGAGAAAATGGACAGGCATCTCACAGGTGTGGGGCAAGAGGGAATAATTAAGCTCAGCTGCCTGAGGTAAGCCCCGGCAGAGTGAGTTCGTTAGCAGGGAAGGAACAGGGGGAGTGAGGAGGGGAAGAGAGAGTATGGCAGAGACATTTACCAGGAAAGCTGTGAGGAAGAGGAAGTACAGGGAAGACGGGGCTCCCAGAGGATCCAAAATGGCTTCTCACAGCCGCTAGTTGACTGGACTTATGTGGCAATAGAGGTAACTGCTACGAGCAGGAAGAGAAACAACTCTGCAGAGGGTGGCTCTCTCCTCAGGCTGTCAGTCTTGGAAAAAAAAAGACCCCATGGAGGCAAATTGCTTGTCTGTTTTTTTGTTGTTGTTTTTTTTTTGTCATAGAAAATGTATAGGAATCATAAATCATTAAAAAAGTCTAGTATTTATTTCCATTTTCTAAAAGGCATGATTTGTTCTCTTTATATGTGCTCTGGAAGAGTGATTCTCAACTTTTGTGAAAGGCCCTTCATTAGCACAACAATAAGTGAAGAACCCTGCAAATGCAATATTTGGGAGCTTGTCAAAAAAATGGGGGTATAATACATAGGCTGAATACATAAGCTTTCCACTGATGTGTGGTTTGTTAGGATAGGACAATATTTAGCAGAGAGGAAAAAAATATATATAATAAAAAATGTAAAATTGCATTTACGTTTTTCCAAATACCAAATTATAAAAATACTACTTTTAATATATTTACAGTAACAAATTAACAAAATAATCTTTACTTAATATTCTAAAGATTTTTGGCTTAAAGTAAAAATGTATGATTGGTTTTGTGGTATATATTTATATATATATATACATATACACTGTATTTTTTAATTTTTCAAAGTGCTTTACACTCAATAATGCTTAACCCAATAATAGTTAACAATAATAATAAAAAAGCATTATTAATTAAAGCAATGTTAAAAGTATTATTAAAGACAAGTCAACAATCAGTAAATAAGAACAACAATAGCAGATACTAATATATAGAACAAAGTTACAAATTAAAGATTTTGGGGGGATTTAGGTTTTGGTTTTGTCTATAAGTACAGAAATTAAATAATCAAATATAAAATAACATTCTTCATGTATGAATTAAAGATTATTTATTGTTAATTCTTTGTTACTCAGTCAATAGCAGTAAGTGATATTCTTTTATTAAAAGCAAGGACACTGTAAATTAGGTGCAGTCACTTAACTATTCACTGAGATGTGACTATGCACACAGAATGCACAAATGCAGTTGTTAAGTTTTTTAAAAGTGCTTGCATGTTTAAATTTGCAAGGTGTATTTGTCCGTTAAAGCACAAGGAATCCCAAAGTAGTGATTTGACTTTTGAAAGTAGGCCCATATACCTGGCATAATCTGCACCCCCATTATTGGTGTCTCTCACAATTAAAATCTTGATGCCCATGATTTTTTTAAGGTAGTTGTTTTAGCTTATTCAAACGCTTATTTTAAATTTTAAAGATTTGATTTAAAGAAACAATATTTAGACCCTGACAGATCATGCTGTATACAGACTACTTCACTGCAGAATGAATATTATGACCCAGGCTAGTATTAAATCACTAGGTTAGGCCTAATTCAGCTTTTGGACAGCAGCACACGTTAGCATTTGTAATAAGCTGTTTTAGCTAAACCCGTTAACCTATTAATATTAACTTTTTGAAATCTGCATAATTGGAGAAGCACACTACAGTACACTATTTACAAAGAATAATTAATTGCTGACTGAATTGTTTTTGACTGCCTTGACGCCACTATCCAGCCTGCCAGTATCCAATTATTTTCTGAATGAAGGACACAAAGAACACAAAGCTCTAGTCATCTATCCTTCATGCCTGATGTGCTCTGAGGATCAAACTCTATAACCGTGTTTCTTCCTCTGCTCCACGGTATGGTGTAGTCCAGCCGTGAATCCTGAAGATGAGCACATTTAGGGAATAAGTGTTAAGTAGAACAGACCCCCGTGAAACAGAGGTCCAGGATCAAAGCCAGAGCGTCAAAAGGCTGAAAGCCGGGATCCGCCGGGCTTAGAAGCTCATTAGGACCGTTATTATCCCTGCCTGGGAATTAACTACCTAGGAATTTTCATTGAGCCACTCCTTACAAATCCCAAGAATGATTTAGCATGTATGCTTTCCACGCTACAGAAACCTGGAACACGCTTTTAATAAAAATCTTCTTAACTTTATCTTCTTACCTGCACTGATATAAGTTTTGTCTGTTTATTTAGGGGCTAAAGGATTTGTCTACTCGTATTATTTACTGTAGTAGAAGAAGAATTGATTGATTCTGAAGGACCGCAACTGTGCAATGATTATAGTTATCATTCAGTCAACCAGCCATACCCAGCATACCCTTGTCTTTTCCTTTCATTGTAACCATCTTGTCCATTAAATTCATGCGGTTTCTGAATTACAGCCTTAGTGTACAGCGGTTTGAGACCGGTCACTGATGAGCTCATTCCATTCATGCTCAAGAGTTTACCATGAAAGCTTCAAGTGCTTTCCTTTGAATATCCTTCCTATTAAAGGTCAAAATAAGTGCTATAAGTGTAAGTGGTTTCTTTTTTTTTGGAAGTTTGGACTGTCTGCAAAGACAAGACATTCAATTAATACGTTTTTTAGATGTACACAAAGCATATTCAATGCAAACAAGCTGTCTAATGTTTAAACTAGCTTGATTGAATGTTAGAATATGGTCAAAATTGTTTCATTGTTGTTCAGTGTAACAGATATGTAAAAAAAATAAATAAATAAATAAACATACCTATACTGACCTGCACTTAAAACCACATGATTACTGTTGTAAGTTTCTCTTAAAAAATAATTGTGTGTGTGCAAACTATTGTTATCAGTGTTTTTATTTTTATTTTTTTGCTAATGGAATATCAATAAATTCACCTGGAGCCTGTTCCATAAAACAAGTTTACCAAATAAGCCAGGTTTATTTCAGTTATTCTGACTTATTGTCTGTGAATCTGGTTCAAAATAAATCAGACAAACTGAAATAAGCCACACTTATTTAATAAACTTGTTTTATGGAACAGGCCTTGGGACACATTCCAGAGAGAAAACAAATAAATAAGTAAAGCTGCATTAAACTTTTTTTCTGTGCTTGAAAACCCTTTTTCATCATTGATCTATGTATAAACAACCTGAAATTGCTGTTATTTCAAGGTGTGTGTCTCAGGAATTTCTTGGAACTTAATGCAGTCTGATTTATTTAGTCACTAAATAGTATTTTTGACCAGTTAACTTAATCCAGTTAATTTACATCAGACGCATTTTCAAGTTACATTAGTTGACAAAACTTTTTACAGTGTAATATCTAATGAATGAGATCAGTTTTGCACTGATGTACTTCTGCTGTTTATTTTAATTTAATAGTATACCAATAAAAGATTAGTTTATTATTCTAGGATTTGTTTTATCATTGTAAGCTTCTTATGACAACCTCATTAAAACAAGCTTAAAATCACTGGAAAGATCAACTGTCCATTCAGAAACATCTTATTATAATTTTAGGACTTAAATAAATAAATAAACTTACATAAATAAGGAATAATGACTGGTCATTGAATTCTTATTTGTACATTTGCAAAGCAAATACTAGTATTATAATTTAATGTTTTGTATTTTTTATTTTCCAAACATAACATTTCAAAGATACACAAAAGAACACATTATACCTAAAAAACAGTAGGGTTAAGTGAAGCTGTATTATTTTAAATGTAATTGATGTACTGTAAAAATCAGGGTAATGACAGAAAATGATTATCAGTAAAAGTATTTATCACAAAGTCATTGTCATTATGCTTATGAACATTTTGCTATTAAATTTGTGCGCTGCAAAAATAAACGCATTTCTTGGTATGATGCAATAATATCCTATTTAAAATCTCCCTCCACATTAAACCAAACTTTAGGAATATGAGGTTTATTAATGCTTTTCCTATCCATTGAAATCCTATTTCATAAAATGCAATGTTGGATTTGCACATTTTAGGCTATTAATTTTTAATCATCCTCATTTGGATTGTTCATAATTGCCTTAAACGGCCTCCAGAATAACTATGATAAATATCTGTTATTTATAGATGAAGCAGGGCCTTCTAACATGAAAAGATTAATTGGGCTAAACAGAAAAAAAACAGAAGCTGTACAGCTTCTAGCTGAAGCTGATAATATAATATCATCCTCATAATAAAACGTTTAAAATTTTAATGACACGTTTTTATTCCAGTTAGTTTTTTTGAAATGTAAACACTTGAACAGTGACTGTCAAAGCAACTTGTTTTTATGACAGATTTAACATACATCAAATATTAATCAAAACATGAACATTCTGTCATTATGTACTCACCTTCATGTTGTTCCAAAAATATATGTATATTTTTTTATTCAATACAATTTGTGTAACACTCTAATAAAGGTTCACATTAAGTATCATCCTTATTAGTGCTGTCAAAAGATTAATCAGGATTAATCATTTGACAGCACTAATCCTTATAATAAAACTTTTATTTTAATTTTAATGACATGTTTCTATTTCATTATATATATATATATATATATATATAAATAAAATATAAATCAAAAATGTAAATATGTAATATAATACTTGGATTATAATACTAGATTTCTCTTCTCAAGGTTTTATTTATATAAATATTTATTTATTTATTATTATTATTCTTTATTTTTATTATTATTATTATTATTATATTTTAACAGTTTAGCGTAAAACAGCTTAAACTAAAACATTGAGTCTTGGGATTTAAATACCAATATGGACTCATCAAAATGCAAATCTATTAAAATCAAGAAATCACTAATGTCAAACCCTCCCTACAGGTTTGGATTGTCGTGAGATATATAATGTATTATATATTCCTTGTTTGTTTGTTTTTTTTGCTGAACTATTCCTTTAAAAGTGATTCCATGGAGGAACAAAAGTCAGTCTCTGTGCACTGCTCTGTTTCTTTTGTATCAAGGAGCTTGTTTCCTGTAGCTTTCCATCTCCAGAGCTGTTCCAAAACAGTTGAGCTTAATCCCTTTGGCGTCTGTTTTTAATTGTTAATTCCAAGCACAAGACTGTGCTCTATGTGTTCCATGTCTGCCTTGCTCTCCTTGTTAACACGTATCCCAAGGTGCCTGCTCATGTGCTGAGATACGATTCAATGTAGCAGTCAGGGTCAGGTGATCTCTTCAGGGATTTATTGCGCACAGACCAAAAACACAATAGGTACAACCACTGCATTACAGCAGCTGGCGTATTTTTTCCTTCTCATAATCACAAACTCCCACAGACAGTCTATACCCCATTCTTTTCCCACAATGCTATGGGAAGTCAGGTTAAATATAAATCTTAAGAGGTGAGAGAAAAAAATAAAGAACAACCACCACTGATGTCTAACTCTGACAGCAGTACGCTGTCATCTGCACTTACTGTTACTGGAGTGTTAAGTTGTGCAGAGTATTTGTGAGTCCCTGAGGATTGAACAACTGGCAACTAACAAATAATAGTGGAGAACTCGATGTACAATTTAGTTTTACACCGTAGTCACTGTTGGCATGTATGGTTCCACAAAGAACCTTTCTATTGCAGAAAATAGTCTTTAAATGATGGAAAATGTTTATGTAAATGATTAAAATGTCCTTAACACGAAGGGAAAAAAGGGTTCTTTTGAGAACTTTTCAATGAACAACATGTTCTCACTCCCAAGTCGTCACATTTTGACGCTTGGTCAAGACCTTTTTGTGTCACTTTTTGATGATCAAGGTACCCCTTTTAAGTCACTTTTTGATTCAGAGGTTCCTCGGTTTTTTAAATATGAAACCCTTAGCGTCAATATGCTGACACAATATTTTTTATGATAAAATATATATTTGGTAAAAACAAAGTCATTATTGCAAATATGTAGGGGTGTGGTTTTTAAATGTTAACAGTCAAAATTATTTAAATTATATTATTTACACATTTATGAGCTCATAACCCAACCCCTGCCCCTAAACCTACCATCTGCCAATAAAACACAAGATATAGCAGTGCAGATACAATCACCTGTGACTGCATTTGCCTGTGTGTGCAATGCAAAAGTGTCTTGACCAAGCGTCAAAATGTAACACTTGGGAGTGATAACGTGTTGCAATGAAAGGTTCTTTGGGGTGCCCAAAATGATGGCTTTGTTTTGGAAAATCCCATTTTGAAAGCTTTATTTTATTAAAGTGTGGTCAGAGAAAATGATTGTGACATTGAATTTCTTCTAATTAAGTGAACAAAAACATAGGACATGAGAAATATGTTGTTAAAAACTTTGAAAACTCAATGGTATTTCTGAAGAAAGAGTAAAATGTCTTATGGTCTTCCTAATTGGCCTCCTGCAGTTTCCTGTCTTCCTTGTATGGTGAAATAATTAGGTATGTTCACACTTATACTTCTCCACAGATGATCTAAGACTTCATTTATGTTCAGAGTCGATCTTTATTAGCTTAAAAAAACCTCTTAATAAACCTTTAATGCACACCAAGAGGGGTCCTGTCCATAAAACGAGGATTTACTTCCTCAAGTTTCTGTGTAATATTAGAACAGCTCTCACATTTAGTCCCAATTAATGGTGTTATAGCAAAAAGATTAACCCTCCTTTGGGTAACTACTGGCAATGGGCCTATCCAGAGAACAGCTGTCAGAGTGGTAAATTGTGGCTACTTTATACTGTAGTTATTTTAGAGTCTCGCTTCCTGGTAACTGTGCATAACAAGATAGCAAAAACTATGTTTATTAGTTAATTGATATAAAATTGATTGATATAAAATTGTATAATTTTATAATTGATATAGAACAACTGACTGCATAATCATGACTCTTAATCACTTTATCCTTAAAAAAAAAATAAATAAATAAATAAAAAAAATAAAAGTGTTGCTAAATACTAATACTACCGAATACTAATCACCTGCACCTGACACCACCACCTGGATCTCATCACCACACCCATTTGCCAGCACATAAAACTACACACCACTCAGAACTCTGTTCACTAAACTCGATCTCTGTATGGCTTATAATTGAATCAGAATCAGAGAAAGGGATGAGTGGAAAACACCTAAAATCACCCCTACTGGACACTACAAGTACTTGGTCATGCCAAATGGGCTTGTAAACGCACCCTCTATATTAGTATCAACTGTTCCTGAAAACTGAGAATTACTCATTCCCTCAAACATCTGTTCAGTTCCTGGGGTATCAAATTGACCATACTGGGGTCAGTATGGATAGGGGGAAAGTTGAGGCTGTTACAAGCTGGCCTACTCCATCCACCATCAAAGCCCTTCAGAAATTCCTTGGATTCTCTAACTTCTATCACAGATTCATCAATAATTACAGTATTCTTGCCAGCCCACACACTTCTCTACTTCACAATAAACCCAAAACTCTGTCCTGGAACCTGGAAGCCACACAAGCCTTTCAGACCCTAAAGAATTCCTTTACAACAGTACCTCTTCTTTTACATTCCAATCCTCAACTCCAGTTTATAGTGGAAGTTGACGCATCCACTACCGGCATAGGGGCCATCCTTCTGACAGCAGCAGGGGAAACCTCCACAACTCCATCCATGTGCTTACTTTTCCAAGAACTCAGTCTGGCGGAGAGAAACTATGATATAGGTAATCGGGAGTTGTTAGTGATCGAACTGGGATTGGAGGAATGGAGACAATGGCTGGAGGGTTCCATTCACCCCTTTTTTTAAGTTCTCACAGAACATAAATACAAATCCAATACCTACGAGAAGAAAAGAGGCTGAATCCCCGACAATCCCAGATTCACCATCTCCTGTCGTCCTGGGTCCAAAAATGTAAGAGCGGATGCTCTCTCACGACTTCACGCTAAAGAGGAGGATCAAGAAATCCCTCAACCAGTCATTCCTGAGGACCTCTTTGTAAATCCCATCCAGTGGGTAAACCCTCCAGCCGCCTCTGAGCCAGGACCCGAACCTCCGCCGGACTGCCCTCAACATCTCCGCTTTGTGTCAACTCCTGAAGGACATGCAGAGGGTGTCGGGGATGCACAATGTCAAAGAGTCCTCGACAACTGCTTGCTGGCAAACTCCTTCTGCTTCCCATACCTAACCACCCCTGGTCACACCTAGGAGTCCATTTTGTCACAGATCTGCCCAACTCTGAAGGAAATACCTGCATACTGGTTGTGATCGACCGTTTCTTAAAGTTCCGTCAGCTGTTACCCCTCAAGGGCTTACCTACATCCTTCGAAACTGCCGACTGTTACCCCTCAAGGGCTTACCTACAGCCTTAGAAACTTCCTCTTTGATCATGTGTGTACCATCCTCAAGCAAATGGGCAAACTGAGCATAAAATCCAGGAAGTTGGGTGTTTCAACCGTATCTTCTGCCATGGCCACCAAGACTCCTGGAACCAGTGTTTGGGGTGGGCAGAGTATGCCCAAAACTCCCTCTGTCAAGCATCTACTGGTCTTACCCCATATCAGTGCATACTCGGATTCCAGCACCCCTTATTCCCATAAAATGGAGAGCCCTCTGATGTTCCTGCCATGGACTACTAGTTCCGGGAGAGTAAGAGAGTCTGAGACAAGGCTCATTATCATCTTGAATGGGCAGTGCACAGGCAGAAGACTACTCAGTATCAAGTTGGCAAAAACGTCTGTTTATCTACCCAGGACATTCACCTATGCCTGCCCTGTAAGAAGCTTAGTCTCAGGTTTGTTGGTCCCTTCACCATTGTGGAGCAGATCAACCCCATCACTTTCCGCCTCCAATTACCTCCTCAGTACAGAATTCATCCAACCGTTCACGTTTCACACCTTGCCATGATCCTGTTCTTCTCTCCACAGAGTCTGGTGTTACCGAAGAACCCCCTCCTCCAATAGTTGTCGGATCCATTTACAAGGTTCATGAGATCCTGGAATCCCTATGTCGTGGTGGTAAACTTGAGTACTTGGTGGACTGGGAAGAATACGTTCCAGAAGAACTTACTCTGCTCCGATTCATTGTCATGGCTCCTTTGCTATAATAAAAACTGTTTGTTTTACTTACCATCTGTGTCCCGTCTGCTTCATAACAGTTTGTTATTAGTTTATTTTCTCTTTTGTAGATTTAAACATTTTTCCTATAGTGATGAACATATTTAATTTTCAATGATTATATGTTTATTTTATTCTTTTTTATTGTTATTTAAAATAAAAACAGTACTGACTGGCAGTAAAAAAAAAGAAAAAAAAAAAAAAACATAAAAAAATAAAAACATAAAAAAAAATGCTTTTAAAATCAATTATGTTCTTAAAGAAAAATGAATAAATAAATAAAGCACCAGAATATGTTTCCAACATTCATAAAAAATAGGAAATATTTATTCAGTGGTAAATGAATTCAGATTTGCATTACAGTAATAAATTGCTTTTTAAAATATATTTAAAAACAAAAATATTCTACATCAATCAAGTATTTTAAATTTCACAATATATTCTTGTTTTTACTGTATTATTTATAAAATAAACGCATCCTTAGTGAGTGTAAGACTTCTTTCAAGCTAAACTAAACTATATAAAATAAATATAAAATAAAATCCAAACCTTTGAATAAGTGTGAATACACATGACAAAATTTTAGCTACCTTCGATTATTTTGGAAAAAAAAAAAAAATTAACAACATCAAAACATTTGTGCTTTCAGGCATTAATCTGCATGTACGTAAGTGAGTAGGATATCTGTAGTTACCCTTTCAGTCGAATCACTTCGACGTTACATATGGGAACTCGCCAGAGAGACCTATCTGCTTTGAGCTT
>JAUYWG010000039.1:2705967-2717928 GCA_034779775.1 Enteromius afrohamiltoni | reverse complement strand
TTCTTCGTCAGCCTTTCCTGGTTTAGATATCACTGCTTTTATTGGTCCGTTTACGATTGGATATCTTTATTGGCTACAAATGTTGGCGTACTCTGTAACAAACTATGATTTAAAAGTAATTAAATTTAAAGTAGATTTTGCTGCCAAAATTGTACTTAAGTACAAGTAAAAGTACAGCTTTAAAAATATACTCAAAAAGTACAAGTACACAAAAAAACGACTTAATTACAGTAACATGTGTAGTTGTAATTCGTTACCTCCACCGCTGTAAATGGTACCTTCTGGTTTGAAGAAACTAGTGTGTGGTTTTACACTCTTCCCTATGTATTTTATAACCCATGTTATACAGTGTTTCCCACAGGATTTTGAGAGACTTGTGGGCGGCAGGCCATACTCTTGTAGTGCTGCACGAGTACACACCTCTCTCTGCGTCTGTTCTGTTCAGCGAGAGACTGAAGGGAGCCGGGCTTTCAGTTAAAATATGTATTATGTTGCTTCTAACTATTTTACATGCAAATATAGCCAAAATCACAGCATAGCCATTGTCTATATTTTATGTGCATTTGATTTCATCAGACAACGGCTTGATTATAAATCAGGATATTAATCCAGATTAACATCTTGTAAAGTAGAGTTAGTAGGCCTAATAGTGGGGTGCATTTCAGTCACTATTTCATGTTTTTCTGACAACAGAATCCATTAAATAGTGATAAGATAATATGACGCAATGACGTAATGAATATGAAAAATTGACGTATGACGCCATCTAGCGACATCTAGCAACTTATCAAGCTGGATTTAACTACTTTCGATTGAAAAAAGTTGGCAACACTGAATGCGCCAAGTGCGAGTGATTTACATTTTAAGTCAATACAAAGACGTGATTACACATCCTGCGGCGCAACATGCTCAAGTTGAAAAATCTGAACTTTGGCGAAAATTTGCGCTGCATTAACCAATCAGGAGCTTGCTCTAGTAGTGATGTGATTACTAGCAAACGGAGGCAAAGCAAACTTTTAAATAGGCGCTTTCTTTTTTTAATAATCTACAGATTTGTGTTTTAAACAACTACATTCTCACCTGAAATACTCTTAAAACTGCATTTCATGGCACAAAAACAGCAAATGTGACGTCAGTATTGATTTCTTTTTTTCTTTTGGTCGGTGTTGAATCTGTGGCGGTCGGAATTTAATCTGTGGCACACCGCCACAGATTTGTCTATGTGTGGGAAACACTGTGTTATATATTTAGAGGTTCGAGCGTGTAGCACTGAAACCCTATTGTAATTGTTAGGATTTTTTTAATATATATTTTTTTTATTTGATTTTTATTGTTCTTCCCTAAAACAGATCGTGCAGCCCAAACCGTAAGGCCTAGAAAGCTGAAATTTGGTCAGATGATAGTACTCCTCCTCGCTACTCAGGTGCAGAAAACCAGCTCAATCAGACCATAGGGGGCGCTACAGTGATCCAAAACGCGTTAGTGTTAATAACTCCTAAACCGGATGTCTTAAGACTCAAAAACTTTACATCGTTGAAATCCTTTGGTCCGTGGAAATCGAAAACGGTCGCACCATGTTTTTCACAAATTCAATATATATTGGAAACCTACTTTTGAGAAATAGTCCTAGGTTTGAGCTTGCGAGCTATCTCTCTCCCAATCATCTTTAAAGGCTCCGTCCCTGCCCTCCAAGCCTTTGGACACAAAAAAGGAGGAGGCTGTACTACAGGCATACCAAGCCGACCTGCTAAAAAAAAAAAAAAAAACCTGGATGAGAGCTCAGAAGAACTGCTGACCTCTCATTGTGACCGCTATAATCGCTCTCCAGTTCATGATACTGCTTGGCGGAGCAGAGTACACGCTTCTCATACAGGGAGACACAGAAACAGAGCATTGCCGTCTGAGGGGGAAATAAAAACCCTTCCCCAATATAAACAGCAGAGAAGATGGTGACGCTCCGTTGCAGGGCCCTCCCGCGTATGGAGATCGATCTGCTAACCCTGCTTTCAGTCCTTTCTTCCCGGAAACGTAGCGGAGCTGAGAGGCTTGCCACCTTGTGTTGAGGTTTCTAGAGCAGCTATACCGGACGTCCCCTGCTGGTCCTCCGCTTCAGGGCTCCACGCTAACAGCCCAGAAATTTTCAAGTTTCGAGAGACTGATTCCCCAAATAGACTATTTAGCGGTGATTGATTGCCAAATGGGTCTCATTGGTTCCTCAGTTGGCCTAAGCAGGCTCTGGTTATGAAACGAGAAGTTGATACTCTCCTGAGGAAGGAGGCCATCGAAGTGGTCCCTCTTCACGACAGAGAGGACGGTTTCTACAGCCGCTACTTCTTAGTTCTAAGAAGGATGGGGGGCTGAGGCCTCTTTTAGGATCTCAGGCTACTGAACTGCTCAGTGATGAAGCTGAAGTTCAGGATGCTCACTGTCAAGCAGGTCGTGTCACAAATAAGGTCTGAGGACTGGTTTGTCATGATAGATCTAAAAGACGAGTACTTCATGTACCGATCCATCCTTTTCACAGGAAGTTCTAGGTTTGCTTTTAACGGTCTGGAGTCTAAGGTGATTTTGGGGCGATGGAGATGTTTGGACATCCTCTGATATTTCTGACCCTTCTGATATTTGTGCTTTTTTTCAGCTGCACACACTTAATAGTCCTGCACAAGACTTTTGAGTAAGTGTATTAGGCTAGAATATTTACTTCACATTGATGTGAAAATCATTTAAATTATTTATTCACAGAAAACAATATAGTGTTTTAAATTTTAAAAGACATGTTTTGTGGCTGAAAGCTCGTATTCGAGGGGCATGTGAATGGTCATGAATATTCAGTGATTAACACCTGAAAAGACAAAGACCCTTCCTCTAATGGCCCATTAGTGGCTGTCGCTGAGGCAGGTAAGAAATAATGTGAGGAGATGAGAGAAAACAGGGTTTTTTTAATTATTTGTATTTTATTTAAAGCACAGTATAATTTAAATATACATAATGAAGGTCAAAGACCAATACTGATCTAACTGAGAGATGTGAACGGAGTCAATCCTGAAAACAGATTCTGTTCAACAAGTGAAACCTCTACATAATACCTGATATTTAAGTGTTTGCAGCATTTTTTTCCCAAGAAAATTAAAAGCTTGTTTTACCAGAGAATATCAGTGTAGGCAAACATCTCTGTGAACATGTTCAGTTTGAGGAGACAGGAGTCTGTGGCGCAGGTGTCTAGTCACTAAAAAACAAACAACAAAACATCTGTGAGCATGCTAACATTATATTTAGGGTACATATTTATATATTTTGATTGTAGTCATAGCATTTTACAGTATATCCAAGATTTTATTATCATTGTTTAGAACATTAAACATCTGTAGATATATATTTATAAAATAGATTTGTGAACAAGGTATCAATACCAAACATTTTATGACTACCAGGATTCCTCATTCACTCATATTACTTTAATATTGTAATGTTTTATATTATACATCATAAAAAATGTAGAAGTCTGTCAATGGAGTGCCTGCCATATTCACACCGTTTCACTGGATTTCAAGCATTTTAGTCAGGAATTAAAGTATAGTAGTACATTGTAATGTGTTCAGGTTTATGCCACAACATGTAAACTAAAACAAAAAATAAAGAAACATTACTTACTGTTTATAGCGATCTGCTCCGTGGGTCAGCTTGCACGATGCATTTGTTATTCCTTTCATGAGATCTTCCTGAATCGAGCCATGCATCAAATCTTCTTTGTCTGAAGTAAAGCAAATTGCGCGACTCGCACATGGATGATTGTAATAACAATAGCGTGTGAAGCTCGGGGGCGCAGTCTCACTGCATTCTCACTGCAGTACAGAGCAGTACTTGCCTTGAGGAAACCTCGGTTCCTAAATCAGAGCCCGGTGCTGGGAGCTCTGACTCGCTGTGTACCGCTAGTGCCGCTAGTGCGTCTCTCACTGGTTGGAGAGCGGTCATGAGTGGCCACTCGGCCTGCAGTCTGTGAAGTGGTGGCCATCTCATGTGGCACATCAACTGCCTGGAGATGCTGGCTGTGTTTCGAACACTCAAAACACTTTTCTCACAGATGTAAGAGATCAACACGTTTTGGTGCACACCGACAACACGTCAGTGGTCTCGTACAAGGGACGCGAACGAAGACCTCCTTGGTGGTTGATGTAAAAGGCTGGCGCACCAGATCCTTGTGTGGGCCCGGGACGGATACCTCTACATTTCCGGGCATCAAGACATAGGAGCAGACATCTTGCCGAGAATCATCCAGCTTCACAAAGGTCTAGATGTCACGGTACAGACATGACCGAGGTCTGTCTGTACACCTTCTCCCCCATCGCTCTGCTCCAAGGAGTCCTGGAGAGAGTGCGCCAGGACACGGTCAATCTACCACTCTGGCCAGGCCGAGTATGGTTCTCAGACCTGAGGGCCCTCCCAGACAACTTTCTGTGGGAGATTCCAATCAGGAGGGACCTCTTCTCAAAAGGCAGGGTGCACCGTCGTGCACCCTTGTTCGGAGTCTTGGAAACTGCGAGTGTGGCCCCTGAGGGGGTACAACTCATAGCCACAGGTCTCTCAACCTAGGTTTTCAAGACCATCCTCCAATCCAGGAAATAAGCATGAAACCCTAGTTTGGCTCTTGTGTGTCTTGTGATCAATTGCATCATGCTGTTGTGAAATGCTATTGGCTCTTGTGTATCACGTCACCAATTGAGTCATGCTACAGAACGGGAGTATGTTTTTTTGAATGAGATGTGAGCATGTTAACAGAGCGGGATCATTTTGAGTGTTTCTCCATACTTCCTATGGCTTCAGAAGACTTGAAATGTAACAATTTGTTAGTTATGTATTTTTACTGCTTGTTTATGAGTAGTTTGTGCATCAAATACCTGTGACTGTATTTGCCTGTGTGTTTTTTATATTGTTCAGATGTGGGTAGATTTAGGGTAGGGGTGGGGTTTGGTGCTCTTGACCAAGCATCAAAATATGATGAGTTGGAGTGAGACTGTGTTAAAAGATTAAAGGATTATCTGAGCCAATTCTGGTTAAAACTGGTACCATCTATGACGAGTTGCATTGTTTATCCTTTTGATCTTTCATTAAAAAAAAACTAAAAACAAAAACACAAAATTCTAATTCTCAACAGAACATGGGGAGAAAAACTAATGATTAAATAAATGTTTTTCTCCAATACATGTTGGCCACAATTATTGGCACCCAATTATTGCTACATCCTTTTCCCAAGATAACAGCTCTGAGTTTTCTCCTGTAACATCTGAAGAGTTTTAGAGAACACCTGATAAGAGATAAGAAACCATCCTTGATAAGAAACCATGAATCCTTCATGCAGAATATCCCCAGATCTTTCAGAATACCACCTGCTTCTCTTTAGTTCACTCATTTTCTGCAGGGTTCAGATCAGAAGACTGGGTCAGCCATGGCAAAAACTTAATTTTGTGCTCAGTGACTAATTATTGTGTTTATTTTGAAGTTTGTTTTGGAATATTGTCCCAGTGGAAGACCAGTTCAGTCATTTTTAGATTTGTTGGTATTTGATAGAATCTAAGCACACTTACAACAGGAAGAATCGCAGACAACTTTGTCTCACTGCCAAGCCCACATGAGAAGTGACATGAAAACAATGCAAAGTCACTTTAGCAAGACCGTGAGTTCTCACGTGAGACTGGGATCATTATTAAAAATGATACCATGCAAAAGAAGCTTGTCATACAAATTGCATATTTGCTCATTTAAAAAAAGGAAAAGAGGATTATGGAGGAGGATATACGTTTGTAACTCCTCCCACAAAATCCTGCTGCTCTGGATGTTGCTCTCTCATTGGCTGTAGGTAATCGCCGATGTTATTTTCAGTCAGAACACATTTCACACAGCATGATCTTGAATCGCCGACAGGTCCAGATATTTAGCATGCCGGGTGTCAGCGACATGTCGGCCATTCTCTCAGATCACGTCTTTGATAGATCACGTCTTTGATAGTTCACGCCGTGTGATTGTCATTCACATGTCACTCACAACTCAAAATTGTGAAAATGAATGGGAATATATTCCAGAGATATTTTACTCAAAAAAAAAAAAAAAATCTAGGGGTGCCAATAATTGTGGTCGATAAGTATTGGAGAAAAACATTTATTTCATCACAATAATTTCTCCCTATTTGTAATTGTTTTACTTCAATGATAGGTTAGAATTGGTTGAATGAAAAATGTGTGTTTTTGAATGAAAGATCAAAACGATAAAACAATGCAGATTTATTTGCACAGCCACCTTTGCTCAGATTTACCAAGGGTACCAATATTAGTGGAGGGCACTGTATGGTTCAATGGGCTGCCATAGACTTCCAGAACAGAAGAAGAATTCTATTCTATTAATGAGAGGATTTAAGTATTTCAACTGTTTTCTTAAATTGATCTAGGAAAACAGGCACTTAATGAAGAGAAAAAATAGATACTCACCAGTAACAGTAACACTGAAGCTCCTAATGATGCTGAATCTGCTGCTGTTGGTTTGCAATGTATAATTTCCAGAGTCTGTGGTTCTGGTGTTAGTGATGTTCAGAGATCCTGTCTTATGATCCAGCTTCAGTCTGTCTCTGAATCTCTCTTTACACTGATCATTTGTACAGATCTTAGTGAAATCTCTGGTGATTTCAGCGATGAGAATGTCAATGAAATACAACAACATCAAATTCATTTGGTTTTTAATTTCACCAAGATATAAAGTGACAGAATCTCCCTCCTTTCTCTTCATTTCATCTCGTTCAGCAGCAGGAACATCTGAAACACAAAGGAATCCTGTTGGAGGAACTTTCTTCCACATGAGAGAACTGCAGAGACGAAAAACAAAAAAACAGGCTCTCTTTTACTATGCTAAATTTAACCACATTTTGTGGAAATATATCAAGTCCTCTGCATTTTGGATTGCTGGTGATCTAAAAAGCAGTATAAAATAATGGCAGCATTTAAACCAATGATTATAGAACGTGATCAGAGAAAATGTGATGAGAGACTTAAATTTGCACAAAGCAAACCAAGCTGATAAATCTCACCAATAGAAAAACTAAAGTATTTAAATCTAATTTAACTAAAGTAATGTTTCAAATTCTGCTTTGGTAAATGTGTTTTTGAAGACAGTATCTACATATGAATTAATAATATAATATATACAGTAATTACAGAAAAAACTAATCTGTCACATTTATGTGATTTAAATTTATAAGACTTGATTTCAAACACAATGACTCACAATGAACAGAGACATTGAAGATATTTTCACTGGTACTGAAGATATTTTCACTGTCACTGTTGATTATCTTCAATTTATATTCTCCAGAGTCTGTGATGGTGACGTTCATGATGCTCAGAGATCCAGTCTGATGATCCAGCTGCAGTCGGTCTCTGAATCTCTCTTTACACTCATCATCTGTACAGATCTTACTCTGATCTCCAGTGATTTGAGCTATGCGAGTGGCGTTAAAATACCATACAATCTTTTCTTGTTGGTTTGCTTTAACACCAGTGTGTAGAGTGACTGAATCTCCCTCCTTCACAGACACTTGCTCTCTGTCTGCACCAAAACCTGAAGCACCTAAAGAAGAAAAAAAAAATTTCTAAGGCAAATTCTACTAAAATAAATTAAGTTAGTTGTGAAACATACACAGTGAAATTCCCTTTGTTAAATCATCACTGCTATATTTGGTCCCACTCCAAATAGTGTTAGAGTAACACTGAAGCTGTTAATGAGCTGAATGTTAATAAGATGATGATGAGGTGATTAATTAAGTGATGATTGACCATTACTGAAGACACCAAATGTTAAAAAGCAGAATCACCAAAGAAGAAAATCACAATTTTTATGTTACCATTTTAGTGGTCAGTGTTTACTTTAATTGGGCTCTTGATCCTTGCCTTTTTAACACTACATTTTGTTTGGCTGGTGTAACAGTTATAACAGACAGATGTTTGCTAAGAGCAAGAGTCAGCAGAGGATGATGATTATGTTTAACCTTTATTTGAACGGAATCACTGAAGAGTGTAAACTTCCTTTATTGATTATAACATCTTTGTGAGTCTACATTGAATCCGTGTTCCCTACAAATGCTGCAGTTGGATTGAAGAAAAAAAATAAAAAATTTTCTAGGCAGACACAGACATCATGAATCAGCATTTGAATCTTAACAATGGTGATAAACAGTATATTCAAAATAAAAGAAAATTACAAAGACAATTCTGCTCATAACTTATTCATGCTGCAATGCATGATGGGAGCCATGGATTAGTTTTGATTGGCTACAACTTTCATTTTTAATGGTCACTTAAAATTTTTTTTTTTTTTTTTTTAAATCAAAGTCAGTTTTATAAACATCTTTCTGACTACACAGAGAAAGCCAAATCTTACGTTGTTCACACTGTTGGTATAATCAAAGAAATCTTAAGTTGTTCAGATGATGATCATTATGTCAAAACACAAGCATCATTACACCAGCCAAACAAAGTTTTATGTTAAAAAGTCAAGGGTCAGGAACCCAACTAATGTAAACACTTACTTTGACTAGTGTTCAAAGAAGCTTTATTGTCACTTCAACCATATATAGCAGATGCAGTACAAAGTGAGGTGAAATTACGTTCCTCCTAGACCAGAGGTGCTACACAGAAGTACAGAGATACAGACATACATGGAGCTAAACATTAAGTTAAAGAGAAAATTAAATAAATAATTTAGACTTTAAAGACATAAGACAAAAGACTTAAGACTGAAGATAAACAGTAATGACTACTTAAACTCGTGCTGCACGATTAATCATATCGTATTCGCGATGTCAGCCTTTGGAATTACATTACAGCAAATGTTGCGATTAGGGGCCATGCCACGAAGCTTATTTCACTGACACAACAAATGAAAGTCACCAAAATTGTTAATTCATGTTGCTGTATGTATATTTTTGACCCAGCAGATGTGATCACTTTTTTCTGTTAATCCATAATAAAGTCATAAAATAACTAAACTTCATGAATGTTTTTGTGACTAAGTAGTATCTGTTCCAATCAATTCTCTGTCTGGCGAGTTAAATTTAAAGCTCAATCCGCCACCTGGCAAGTACATCTTTTCACCAGTAATGTTAATCAGTATCAGTTCTCTCGGATCTCTGTGATGCTCCCCCACCTAGGGTTGGGCACCGGTAGCTAAGTAACCGGTATGAACTGAGACTCAAAACACGGATTTCGGTGTGTGCCTGAACGACAAACCCAAAGAATCTATGCCATTAATAAGCGAGCGCACCACTGATGCTGGCACATGCGGTAAATAAGTTCCGCGAAAGGAAAATGGATCTATATTCGAAGAAATGGGAGCCAGTGAGCTAATTTCAAACCCTCGCAGACGCATGATCTGTCATCTGCATGCAATTATTCTTGCGCTCGATCTCTCACCTGCTCGCGTGAACATGTTTATTTTTATCCTGGATGAGCTGCACTACCTGAGCCACTAGTGTGGGTTGTAGATTCAGTCTCATGCTACCACTGTTGTGGTTCCCCTTTTCCCTCTGGTCAATGATACTCTGGAGACTTGGGTTTTGATGCCAAAAGATGGACCTTTATTTTTGTCGCGACAAAAACCAAAAGCAGAGCCTTCACAGAGCAACCTCTGATGAAGCCACCTCTGAAGAAGCCTAGATAGTTCCGGTGGAGCTGGTTTTTTATACCTTTTTTTTTCACAAAAGCATGCCAATCAAGGGTCCTTAGAGAATACTAACATATGGTTTCTGTACAGGGGGGCCCTGGTCAATTTATGGTTTCATAGAGGCCCTGTTACCTGTTTTTGCCTTTGTGAGGCCCCTCAAACCAGTCTTTGGGGTTATAGTGTTTCCATATTTTTAATAGTAGAATAATTTTAGTATGATTCCTTTATATTTCAGTTAATACAATCTATAAAAATCTTCTTCACCACTAGAGTGAAAGCACCGCCAGCATTCAAAAGTGACCAAAACATCAGCCAGATTTATTTTTGCTAGTTGTGGGGCATCAGTATTGGATGCATGTTATAAGATGATTCATTCACTTGGCTTGAGACATGGCATTGGATCATATGTTAGTTACTGATTAAGATTATTTTATGTATTCAATAATTATTGATTTAGTCTTTATTTAATGTAATTTATTGCATTGTTCATAGAGTAGCTTTTTCATGCAATTTCATGATAAATCATTGAAGTGAACAGATGTACAGTTTCACTTTTAATACTTTGGAGGTGGGGATCAAATGACAGATTGCTCTTGTGATTGGTCATTTTCAATACACCGCTTATCATGGCTTTAGGAACAGTGTGTTTGTGTGTGGGTGTTTTTTTTTTTTTTTTTAATTAATATAATCCTTTATAATCAACAATACAACACCAATACATATGAACCGACTGTGCACTAATACTAACTATCCCACACTCAATGCAGTGGTAGTTTTGTGCTAGTGGCATCAGAAGCAGGAGACCAAATTTCATGGACAGAGAAAACAAGGAGTCTGACTAGAATTCAATAAGAGTTCATTAAAAAACATTTCTAAATAATAGAAAAACTCTGAAATTACTAAAATGGACAAAGAAAACAAGCAGTCTGACTGGATCAGATAGTTCGTTAAAAACATTTCAAAGTAATAGACATTTCCAAGTTATAATAAAAAAATCTAAAATTACCAAAAAGTAGTACTTATTATTGATGTCTATACAATCCTTAAGTTTGGAATTTCCAGGAAAAATACAGTAGAATTGTATTACTTAAGGTCTGTTTGGACTTGTTGTACATCGCAAAAAAAAGAGAAAGTAGCCTATGTAAAAGGACATTTTAGTTCGTATTCATCAAATATGAACGAAGTATGAACATTTTTGTTTTGCCTCTCCTGTAAAGTAAGTGAAATGTCACTTACGACTTTCTGGTTCTGGTAAATACATAGTATGTTAGTGTACTTACTTAAAAAAAAAAAATAATAATAATAAAAAAAACCTTTCGATTTCGAATCAAAAGTGAAAGCATTCTGATTCATGTAGCCTACTCTTTTCTGCTCATGCGTTTAATTCCAAGTAGCATGCAACAATCATAAATGACTTACAATGGCCACGTAAAAACACACACTGCGAGATACAAGACAAATGCATTTACTGATGGAGCTGATACTAAACAAAACTACGTCAGTTTCAGTTTTAGTTTATCTTTATCTGAATAAAAAAGTCTAAATGCCTTACCATAAAGAAAGAACCAGAGAAAGGGCAAACAAAATAGAGGCCTCATTTTCACCGTTTTTACAAAAAAAAAGAAGAAGCAAAATCAATGCCGATTTCACGTGGTTCGGCCTCGACGGCGAAGTGGATAAAGGTGGCTGCACCGAGGGAAATATGGGGCGAGACAGCAAATTGTGCCAGTTTTAAGGCGAACCAGGCTAAGGACTAGGCGCAGTCAGTCGCCCTCTCTCTCTCTCTCTATTTGCAGCCAACTTGTTCAGGTGCATAACGCCACCTACTGTACCGGGGGGTTTAACTTCATGTAATCGCCCGGTGGCATTAGGAGAACGGTACACACATGCATTTTACAGTAACCCTCTGCAATCAGGATTTAAGAGACACACACAGACACACGCGCGCGCACACACACAGACACACACACACACACGCACATATATATATATATATATATACAGGTCCTTTTAAAAAAAATTGCATATTGTGATAAAGTTCATTATTGCCTGTAATATACTGATAAAGTCAATTTAATAAATATTAGACTGATAAATATTAGACTTTCATATATTTTAGATTCATTACACACAACTGAAGTAGTTTTAATCCTTTTATTGTTTTAATATTGATGATTTTGGCATCCCACTAAACATTGGACGTCGGATAGACGTGCAGATCATGTCTATTTTGAGTCGGTCGGTCCAGGACCAGTTCTG
>JAUYWG010000039.1:2686650-2705867 GCA_034779775.1 Enteromius afrohamiltoni | reverse complement strand
TCTCTGGCGAGTTCCCATATGTAACGTCTCCGTTCCCTCCTTCAGGGAACGTGGGTTACGTTCGTAACCTAGACGATTGTTCAGAACACAGGAATGAAATGGTGTCTTTGCAGGATCGATGATTCGCTGGAGGATACACAGTACAGAACTGCAGTAGTTGTCTTTGAGAGGAAACACAGCCATAAAAGAAAACTATTCTCTGACCTGCATGAAAGATCAAAGTCATTTCAAAGAAGATTTCTGTATTAATTTCTGTCGCAAAAAAATCATAAACATGTTTTGAGGTGTCTGGCATCTCTAAAGCAGTATTTATTCACCATAAATCCTGCACCAGCCATTGTTAAAAAACAATTATGAAGACAAATTGGGCTCTGACAGCACTTTGGGTTGGATATAGACTTGGACCAGGATTAATTGGGGAGATTTTAATGCACAACAATAAACCCCCTATTAAACAACAAGGACAGTAGCGTTTCTCGTACACTCTTTATCATTTTGATGGCAAAGAGAAATAGCCAGCGAAGTCAGTGTGTGTCCATAATGCATCATTTTGCTGTTAATTAGTCACGTGAAGCTCATTTACAAGTGTTTGAAAGTGAATGCAATTAATAGCCAAGCAAAGGATTTTTCATGGCAAGAACTGTAGGGGTAAAAATAATGGCAGCTGTCTTATGACTGATTTTCTGCATTTCAGTGCATGTTCACATATTCAGCATCTGTCATTTTTATACGACAGAATATAATTAGAATGAAAAAATACATTTTTAAATGAAAAAATACAGAATAATACAAATAATAATGTTCAATAATAATGCAATATTTATTTATTATTTTTTTATGCAATTTAGCATTTATTTTTTATCTTTTTTCTCCAGCTGTTGAGTCAACATATAGTCTAAAATCACAGACATTGTTGACGTTTACTTGGCTGTACGATATGATGCCAACTGATGTAAATTAAATGTTAATAAATAGATGTCATATTTATTATGTGGCTGTATCATAATGCCTTCCGCATTGCAGTCAGGCTTTCAGACTAATGACTCTGGTAAACGTTGATCTGTGTAGAGGCTTTAATTTAGAAGTGTTTGACATGTCAGTGTGCAGGAATTTCAGCATGACAACATGAGTTACAAAATGATCGAATTCAACTGCAATTCCTTATTATCAAATAACATAATGCATATGTCAGTTCTTGTCTAAAATTTACAATAATCACTTTAGTTTGTTTGAAAGAAACTATTTTGTAGCATATCAGAGTGAATCAGACATTTAAGATTCGATCAGAACATTGAAACATGAGGAGCCAAATTCCACAAAGACAACAGGAAGTCATAAATCTGCCCATGGCACCCTGTTGCCTACTGTACCTCTTACACTTAGTAGATCCAACAGAGATTGTCACAGGACAGCTTGCAACATTAACACAAGAGAACACGTATTGAATCCCAACACAGCAAGGAGATTGTCAAGATTAGGCAAATAATCAAGATAATGGTCAAAGACGCAGCACATAATTATCGTTACACGGGTAAAATAATTAAAGATTTTGTTGGATAGATCCCCATACCCCATCTCAGGACCAGAAATTCCTGATGAGACCTAACCCTAGTCTTCAAAGTACTGCACTCACAAAATGCAGAAACTGGAAAAAATAAACCTTTTTCATGGCTTTTCATACCTCAAAATACACTAAACCAGACTACACCAGATAACTGCAAATTATAAGTAACCCACACCTTGAAATGTGTTAATCACTTATCGTATATGTATGAATAACTATTGAATGGCTTATTACGGTGGCTGAGAGAGCTCAACGCACTGCAAACTTAAGAAAACACTTTCAAACAGAAGAAAACACATGCAAATTCTCACAACGCAACCAAACACAGAGCGGTGCTGCAAACACGAACACGCTGCAAACATATGAATGAGCTGCAAACAGAACGGACCACAACGGAAATGTTTCAGGGGGGGCTCAAAAAGTGACGAACCTGTCTGAGACCTGATTATTTGTTCCACGGCTTTTGTTCAGAGCAGAGATGTTGTCGTTGAACTAAAAGGTGAGGTTTTTTGTGTTTATTTTAACAACCTGATCATATGGACTTTTAGATATTATTAGACTAATCTGACGAATTACATACTATGTTAGCTAGAGTTACTCTCAGCTTATAGTTTAATATCCATGTTTAATATGATTTTGCTTCAGTCTTCTTGCTTAAAATGTTTCTTTCCACCAATTCCTAGTCAAATGTATCATATCCATGTTATAGAAATCATGTCCAAACTTATACTCTGCAAGAGTGGGAAAATTCGGACCATGTGACTGTGATAAGACAACGTTTGGATTTATGATTTGGGGAGGAGAAATATAATCTCACCCTGAGCTATATGACATCTGTTGGTTAAAACACGATTTTGGGATGTGTCCAAACATGAGTTTAAAAGCTCAAGACACTATTCAAATTAGGGTCTTAGCTCTGCACTTTTAGCTTTAGCTCTCTGTTAAAACTATGCTCCTTTTGTGTTCTTTAAGAGCCCAAAAACCAATCTAGTCTCATTACTTTATTTCTTTACTTTATTTTCTTAAGCAAGTTTAGCCTGCTGTATATATTATTGAAAACAGAAGTATCTTGTGTTTTGTGCTTACAAGTTAATGTCTTAAACTGCCAATCTTGTTACTGTCCTTATTAATAGTGGATTAATCTGAAATTTTAATATCTAGTGCAGAGTTGACCTTATACAGCTCGTTCAGTGAATCACAGACCGACTCTGATCCAAGTGATCCACCGTAAAACAGGTATTCTGTGCAAAATCCCTTTAGAATCTTAAATGTTTCTGATTTGATTCTTTGTTTTGAGCTAATTTGCTACAATTTGTTAGGCACTGCAGTCAAGAATTATGATCAAGGTCTAATCAGAATAATGGTGGAAGCAGTATAAGGTTAAAAAATAGTTATAATCTGTTGGGCTGCATCTGTATTGATTGGGCTGTACCTAGATACTGTATGGTCTGTCAAAAACCATATCTAGATGAGGACCACTTAATATTTTCATGAATACTGTTATTCTAAATAGTGTACCAGGATTGTGACAGATCACATATGACTTTTATAAAATTAATGATGGAAAAATCTAATATTTGTACATATTACTATCAATAATGTCTGCTTGTTAGTACTTATAAAGCACAGGGTAAACAATTTCTGCAAGCCAATGTTGATATTTGAAATCATCAAAACAAACACGCCTCTGCCCCAAAAGGATTTTGCCCCTATTTTGATAGCTCTGCCCCACACATATGTAGCCTACACAACCGACACACGTCTCACGTCCAGTTAGTACGTATTCGTACGAGGTGCCAAATTTGTGCCAATTCGTACTAATTCGTACGATTTTGTATGATTTGTCGAAAACACTGTGATGGGTAGGTTTAAGGGCAGGGTTAGGTGTAGGTCATTCATACAAATTAATCCGAATTGGCAACTTGTAAAAAAACATATGATCTAGAAGAGTGAGGTCCCACGAATTTGTACGAATTCGTTACCTTGTAAAATATGTGCGAATGGCTGTGAGATCAGGTTGACACAACCCAGGCAACAGTTAATTCTGTAAAACAAAGCAGAAATTACTTGCCTATCGGAGAACCAAGCATCCTCGGCATCCGATTGCAGGCCTTCCACTCCTTGAGTTCTCTCCAGCGCTGGAGAGTTGCCTGATCTTTCCACAGGCATTTTCCTCAGCTGTTCACTGAATGTACTCTTCTCCAAATCATTAGTAGACACACCCCTTACTGCTGATTGGCTACGCTAAGTTTGTTTTGGTACTAAGCCCCAACTCCCCAAGTTCTGTATGACTAATATAACTACTACAACAATTACCTTACTTACTATTAATGCGCAGCAAATCAGGATTTACCAATTTTCTTTCTTTCTTTTTTACATGAGCTAAAGCTACAATAAGCATATGTTCTTTTGTCTCTAATAACCACGGCCTTGCCAAAAGTGTTCATTATCATAGTTATAAGCTGTAAATCTTGTACCTGGTGTACCTATTGCATCTTATATATGCCAAATGCGTTTTAGTGTAGAAACTGGAAGTGCTTTGAAAGCATACAGTGTTTTACATGAAGGATGTTAAACACTTGAGTGAAATAAAAACCGAGCTGTGCTTAAAAAAACACACACACTTTTGGTTTCAAGCATTAGTTGAAGGTGTTTTTGAAGGGCAGGTTGGTCTTGAAGCCCACAGAACAAGAGCTGAGTTGAAATTAAACATTGATTTTTCCCTCCTAAAAGCAGGTTCCACGTTGCCTCGACTGTTAAGCATAGCATGATGATTGGTGTTACAGTTGTAGTGTTATTGTTAGTGTTGGAATTTCTACGGATGGTGTACTTTCACAGTCTGATATCAAAGCATTCAATCATAAATGAATTACGCCATGAAAGAAAGAAGGAAAGAAAGAACATTAGTTCATATACAAAAGTTTCAATCAAACATTGTGTACGTTAATTTTGCAGATGGGGAAGAATAAATTACCTTTGATATATTTTCACTTAGTGGAAACTCAAACAAAACCAGCCAATGTGGCACTCTTTCAGAGTCAGATGTTATATATTCCTACTTGATTCCAGTCATAAAGGTCTTCCATTGCAACATGCTCAAAAGATGACATGTAAAGCACCAAATAGCAACTGTACTGCTTTGCAGGTGTTCAAATGCCAACAAGATGTCTCCTAGCAACTACACTAAAGAAATGATGCCGTACTAGCATTTCTTCTGCAGGTGTGTGATTATTAAGAGAATTGCTATATTTCACACACCTGTATCTGCTGAAGTGAACTAAAGAGGTTTTATTGTCATCTAAAGTGAAAGGAATATAGACTCTCTTTGGTGCTTTTTAACTGCTTAAACGTAATGTCTATACGTTTATATGCCCATAACATTCATCTGAAAGCTCAACTTCAATTTTGCGACGTAAAGAGAGTACTTTTTTTTGCGTGAAGAAAACAAAAATAACTCAACCATTCTTCTCCTGTGACTTACGTATTAAGCCATTTTAGATAGTATGACACCGGAACGCATACACAAGCTATACCGGATTTGGCATAAACAGCCTTGTTTATATCCGGGTGAATGCCCATGCATGTACGTATTCTACAATTTCTCCAAATCTGTTCTGATGAAGAAACAAACTCATCTACTGTACATCTTGAATAGCCTGAGGGTGAGCAAATTTCCAGCAAATATATATTTTTCTTCATGAGAAGCTTGGTTAGCTAATTGCATTCCACAACAAGCTTTTGCAGAGCACAAACTGAAAGCATTTACTTTACTGATGAAATATGGATCCTATAAGAGTCTCTTGGCAGTCACATCCATTTCCCGTTTCCTTAACATACGGTAGGATTCCTGACAGATTTTTAACTCATACAGATTTTATAAGTAGCTTTCATCAACTCCTCAGTAAACTGGCGTAGGCCTATGTGTATTACTCAGTACTCTGGATGTGAAAAGCTTTCTGAAGTATTCAGGGCTTTCTACAGCAATGACTGATTGGAGATGTCAACAAAGCTTCTGTGAAACATACCATTATTGAATGAATATTTAAATAAATGTGGCAGAACTGGATTTGGTAGACCCACTGGGAATATCTCACGGATCACTGTTATCATAAATCATGACACTGAAAAATAAATACAAATATGAAAAATCCAATTTTTCAAGTGATCAATAAATAGAGTGTTTCCTTTTGGCATCATTTTAGTTCTGGGTTTCTAACAGATGCAATACAAATGAACTTATAGTGTGCTATTGTTTATTTGTATTTATAGAAAAACAATAATTAGTAAATCTTGGTGGCGCTAAAATTAGTTCTTACCTTAAAAGCAAAACTTTAAAATCTGTCAAATAAAATACGTTAGTACAGGCTTTTATTTTATTACCAGCTTTGCAGTGTTTGCCCTGCATGAAATGCTAGATTAATGATTTTGAGCTCAGACATCATTATGGGAACATAATCCCTTCCACAATGAAGTATGAGGAGCTGTGAAGTTTTAAATAAATGTTACAAGAGTTGATGGCCTAATTTTATTGACAGTTGGTTTGTTTGTTGTTTTTTATCATTGACTGTGCTGTAGAATATAGAGTGATACTGGTTTATGTATTTACTTATTTATTTACTCATGCTTATGTCATTTATTTAAGCACATATACTTCATGTGTAACACTTTAATTCAAATGCTTGCAAATATAATCAATGTTTTTCTTTTGTTTGTTTAACGAAACAAAAAAATGGTTCCTAAAGTAAAAAAAAGAGAAAAAGTAACAATGCAGAGCGCAGTTGAGGTTTGTAGTGAGAAACAGTGAGATTAAACATCATTTAATGTGTCATCAATGAAGAGACAAACCTGCATTATCTAAATCAGAACAGAGCACTGGATTCATTCTGTTTCAGTGAAAGAATCATAAAACCAATAAATCCTTTCGTTGTTTTCTTCCAAATGTCACGAAATGTCCTTAACTAAAGACACGGCACCCAGAAAGGCGGACAGACAAGTCTAGCAGACCTTCCGTCTCCTTCCACGGGAAAAAGACAATAAATACCCATCTTTTAAATATTTAATCTGCTAAAAGCTGGGATTTAGGGGGTAAAAGGCTCAGATCTCCAAATTAAAGGCTTCTAGAGGTTGTTTATATGCAGCCCGCAGAGACCAATTCATTTTGCGAGACAGAGTCCACTGCAGGGGCCCAACAGGCAGTGCTCTGGGCCCACTGTGGCGTCTCCCTTACTGGAGTGGGATTACAACAAGGTCGGAGTCTGCTCTGTGATTGGATTGAGTGTCAGTGAGAGATCCCAGTGCATCACTAATGGATCTGAACAGGGCAGCCAGAGAGGTTCTCCTTGCCCCTTTGAGACGATGGTGGCAAATTGCCTCACCGAGCTGAAAAAAAAAAAAAAAAAAAAAAAAACACAAGAAAGAAATAGAAAGGGAGAATGAAGTGGACAGTGGAGGGAAAGGGAGCGCCCAAAAATAGGGCTGTCTTTACATTTTTGTTTGTGTGTGACAATACTACTGATCGTTTCAAAATGTTCCTCCATCTCTCTCACTCCATCTCTCTTAAAAAATAAATAAATAAGTAAAACCCATTTGAAAGATATTACTGCTTTCTGAGACACCGAACAGAAATAGTGTAACATTTATACATTTGTAGAGTAAGACGAGTCATTATGTTTCCAACTACTACTAGTTATTAAGGATGTAACGGTAATACAGTCAATACAGATGTGTATCCAACTTAGCGACTATTCAGACCTCCTTGGTGACATTTTACCCTAAAAGTGACTAGCAACAAATCTAGAGACTTCTTGGACAAACCTCAGCGAGACTCCGGTACTGCCGCGCGAGCTCGTTTTCTAAGCGCGTGCACACACCTCTCTCTGCATCTGTTCTGTTCAGTGAGAGGCTGAGAGGAGCAGGGCTTTTAGTTAAAATTAGATGCAAATAGTGCCAAAATCACAGCATAGCCATTGTCTATATCTTATGTGTACTTGGTTTCATTATTATGAATTATAAATATAATTATAATTATAAAAAAATATATAATTATAAATATAAATAATTTATAAATTAATTAATTATAATAAATAAGGATTTTAATCTAGATTAACATCTTGAAAGGTAGAGGTAGTTCATTAGGCCTTACAAACAGTCACTATTTCACATTACTTCCATTTTTCTGACAACAGAAACCATTAAAAATATCAGTGAAAACCGTTATATTGAGAATTAGGGTGCATTGAATAACATCATGTGACCACAGAGAAGCAAGATAATATGATGCAATGACGTAATGAATGTGCAAATTGATATATGACGTCATCTAGCAATATAAAGTGGGTTTTAAATTGGATGTTTGGAAGGTTTAATAATTTTCAAAATATTTTCAAAGTTTACAGATAGTTGCCTAATGTGTGTGCCATTGATATGTTCAGTGTTCATGTAAACTGTTTAATAAACACTTCATGCACTTTTTTTGAGCCTCTTAATTAGTTTTGTTTTTTATGTAAATTATTCAATAAATACCGTACCGTGCCATTCATACTGAGGTATTACCGTACCGTGAAATTTTCTCAAATTTATAAAATCAAAACAGCCTTAGACAAGAGCAAAGTATTTGATGTGATTCAGTTTCTAGAAATATTTTCTAGACATCAAAACTGATTGTTGATTGTTGTTGTGGCTATTGTGTAAAACAAACACGTGCTGATTCTGACCCGTTTTTGTAAAAAAGACCAGAATCAATTGTTTTTCATGTAAAATCTGGTATTGTTTTGTCCTGCTTTCCAGGCAAAAGTCCACGGTAATTATCCCTGTTTTCAATTAACAAATAGCAGTGACATCTGAGGGAGTGTCACATTATGTGTTTGACCCGTCTGATTCAAGTGGAGCATAGCCTTGGGGCTTTTCAACAGCCAGTGACATGAGTGTAAGCTCTGAGGACTTTATGATAAACAGAGTGAGCTGTCAATCAAATGCAATCATTGATGCAAACAGTACCGCAGGGACTCTTATCAGGGCCATTTTCAGAAAAAAAAAAAATAAGGATCCAAATCTGTTCTACTGCTTCATATCGCTCACTAAACTCTGATTGCGCTATTATGTTGCCTACTTGTCTTAGACTGGCAGAACAGCTCTTACTGTAAGTGATGCCCTTTTACTCTGATGGAACTGTGCCCAGAACAGACCAAACTTACTGAATAGACTCTTGTCAATCTGTTTTACTACTTTTTATGGTCTGATCCAATTTTTTTTGGTATATTTAGTCAAGTTTATTGTGCTGTTGCCATTGTCTGTACTCAGTTTGGATCACTCACGGGGATTTGTGCTGAACAGCAAATATTGCTTTAATTAAAAAGGACTAAGGAACTGGTGTCTTCTTTTTATGTGCAATCAAACTAAATATACAAATACACAATAGCCTTTCTAATTATCCACCATAGTTTTTGTTGCATACAAAAGCATAAAATATATGTAAACCTGAGTCATGTTATCTGCTGGAATCTGCTGAAAATGTTTGTCATACGATTGTGTTTTGAAATTTAGACATCGGTGATGGTTATAGTTGTAAATCAGCATTTGCATCTACATATAAGAGTATCTGGGTAAAATTTTTATCTTTGCATACTTTTCTAACTGCAATTTGTATGAAATAATACACTGATTAGGACTACAATTAAGTGAATAACAATGGCACCTGTTAAAAGATTGGCTATGCAGCAAGTGAATGGTCAGTTCTTGAATGTTGTGAGGAAAAGTGGGTGAAAAGAAAAGAATGGGTGAAAATCTGAGCGATTTTGAGAAGGGCTAAATAGTGGTGGGAGTAATTAATTATTCATCTGTTGCTTCATGTCTACTAACTCTCATAGTATACTGTTAGGGCAAGTGTAGGGTTATAAAGTAAGTTGAAATGTACTTGCAAGGTTATGATAGTCAGTGTGTTTTGTTTTGTTGACCCATCAAAATAAAGCAGACAGTCTATACATACTCTAATGACTGTAACTTGACATCTAGTTGCAAAGTTACTGTTAGTAGGGTTAGTGGACTGTCTAAATAAAATGTTACCATGGTGGGAAGGCCGAGTCAAAGCATCTATATAAAAAGACAAATCTTCTGCAATGTTACCAGAGGGCACTATCTACCAAATGTGGTGCAAGGAAAAACAACTGGTAAACTGGTGTCAGCATCATGGCGCCCAAGGAAGGTGAAGGCTAGACCAACATGTCTGATCACAAAGAAATGCTACTGTAGCTCAAATTTCTGAAAAATGTAATGCTGGCCAGGATATGAAAAGGTTTTAGAACACAAAGTTTGCTTAACTATCAAAGTGGCCTCTGTTCACCACTAAAAACAATGGGCATGTCAGTATCAAAACTGGATACTAGAGGAAGAAGGTTGCCTGGTGATGCACGTTTTTTTTTAGATCACATGAATGGCAGGATACATGTGTGTCATTTAGTTAGGGAAGAGATGACAGCAGAACGCGCCATGGCAGGGATCCCTAACCCTCCAGACTTTAACTGCAAATTTGCTCCAACCCTCCTGTTGTATGTAAAGATAAAGTAAACACTAATCCCTTGATTAGCTGGTCCAGGTATGTTTGGCTGGGTGTTCAAGCTGAAATTTGCAGGACAGTAGCTCTCCAGGAGCAGGGTTGAAGGCCCTTGTATAATGAGCCGGTTGAGGCTATGTTATGTTCTGGTCTGGTTCTTCTGGAAACCTTGAATCCTGGCATTCGTGTGAATGTTACTTTGACACGTACTACCCTGCATGATTGTTGTATACCGCATTTTATCCTTTCATGGGAGCGTATTCCCTGATGGCAGTGGCCTCTTTAAACAAGGTAATACACCCTGTCACACTGCAGAAATTGTTCAAGAGTGATTTGAGGAACATGACAAAGAGTTCAAGGTAGGGGTCTTCACACTCTGCCCTGGAGAGCCAATGTCCTGTAGAGTTTAGCTGTGACTCTATTGAACACACCTGAACCAGCTAATAAAAGTCTCACTAGGTATGCTAGAAACATCCAGGCAGGTGTGTTTCGGAAAGTTGGATCTAAACTTTGCAGGACACCAGCCCTGAATTTAGTGACCCCAGGTTTAAGTTTGTCTTGGCCTTGGTGAGTCTGTAGACCTTGATTAATTTAATTTATGTTTTTCTGATTAGTGTTGAAGCTAAACTCTGCAGGACAGTGGACTTCGAGAAAGAGATTTGGACACCCCTATTATTTATTTTCCAGCACTGGGTATTCAGACCTGTTCCTGAAGAACCATTGTCCTTAAACTAGCTAATCAAAGTTTTCAGACTAACAAGAAACTTCAGAGTTTAAACTGAACCATAGTTAAAAACACCTGAAGTATTTAAGCTAATAAATTAAAGTAAAATGAATAAGTTTGGATATATTTACTTAATTAGTCCAGGTGTTTTTAATTAAGGTTAAAGCTAAACTCTGAAAGTCTGTGGCCCTCCAAGAATAGGTTTGGATACCCCTGATGTAGACCCAACCTTGTACCTTGAAGGACTTAAAAGATCTGCTCCTAATGTCTTGGTGCCAGATAACACTCTTTTGAAGTCCTTCTTTCAGTGTATTACAGCTGATCTTGAAACACCTTGTTTTGCAATTTTGTGACTGATCATATGGATTAAAGTATGCTGATATTTCTCAATGTAGGGGATAATGTATAGGGGTGTCTGGGTCCAAACAATAACAAATAAGTAAATACATAAAAAACAGCTCTCTCCCCAAAAAGAGTAAAATTGCTAACTGTGCATTTATTACCCTAACATGCTAGAAAGTTTCATGTTATCAAAGAGCGAACCACATCTCTGCTGCTCTTACATTCAAAAAATCAAAGTCTCCAACGAAAGCTGATGTTGGCAGAACTCACAGCTTAAGTGAGGAATACATTACATTAATATTCATGAGGACTATTTGAATAGGCCACTTCTTGCTAACAGGAGCATTTCCTTCTATGAAATATAAAAGGATGTTTTTCCTAAAGTTCAACATTTTTTCTTTGCTCACTCACCTTTTACACAATGAGGGTAAGATGATGCAATGCTCCTGGTTAAAGCTTTTATTGAGAAAAAAAACATTGTGTGCTTCAGAAATGTTCTTAGTGAATCTGTTTGAACGCTGAATCTTTTTGCCCAGTTTGCCCAGTTTATCATACACAATTGAGTCTGTTCTAAATGCACAGTTGTCTTCAAAGCCTATGTGTATGTCCTGAAGAAAAGGAGAAAGACAAAGCAAATACAAAACAATGGAAGAAAAAAAAATATGTGTAGTCCACATATGATCTTGTAAGCCAAATTTAAAATCAAGTGCACTGGGTGAGAAGTGAGAGAGCATCTATGAGATCCATATTGTGTCCAGTTCCATTGTGAGCCGCTTCCATCCTCATGCATTACAATGCATTTACAATTGTAAGAAGACAATGATGAATTGGATGCAAACTATGTGTCCTTAGTGCATTTATCACACGTTTTATCTGTTTCAACTAAGCCAATATGGTCATGGTAAATGACTTAAATAGCCATTTCAGTTGCCTTGTCCTCTGTAGGCCAAATCTGAATAGAGCAATCAAGGTGCTTCCACAACTTGATGTGACACTAGGAAACGATCCAAGCCTAAATAGCAATTAATACTGGACCTTCCTCTCTTAGAAATTGATTTAAAAAGGCATAATGTTGAGGGGTTATAAATAATCAGCATTGGGTAACTGCATGCTGCTCATCATTTAAAGTAGTGCAACTATAGTAAAGTTACCCTTTTAGAGAAGTAACACTACACCTACATTAATGTGATTTAATTATGCTCTTTAGATGACAGGGTAGTATCAGTAGGCTATTAAAAGATGTTGTATTGTACATGGTATTTGTGGAATTATTATTATTGAAAAAGAATGCATTTTATCTCACTTAACTAAATACTATATGTACATAATGGAATACATGACTGATTGATTGATTGATTGATTGATTGATTGCATTTCAAGATTTAAGAGTTTTGATATTTTTAGAACTGATTTAATAAAAATTGTCACACTTTATCAGAATAATAACTCAACAATCTGTATTTTTTTCCTGCTGGCCAAATTGTGCATAGATTTGTATCTTCTGTTGATATATGTGTATGTGTATATATATATATATATATATATATATATATATAATTTTATTTGTTTATTTACTGAATAAATATAAGTCCCAAATGATTGTAATAATGATACTATAAGACTTTTATGCTGGCATATTCAGATTTTGATAATTTTTCATCCATCTTCCTGGTGCTTCCAAGACAACATCATTTTCAGTTAACATTTACTATATTGACCACAATTTTTTTTCAAGTTAGCAGAGTCATGACTTCTTAATATAACAGCACTGCATATAATTCATGCATGAAATGCTGACTGTAGAGCATCAAATGGCCCTTTGCATCATACATTTGGGTGAAGGGGGTATCTATAGTCTTTTGTAAGTGATAGTTAGAGCTGATGTTTTCCTCCGATGTGGTTCAGCTGAAAGTCACTTTTGTTTTTGTTTTTTTTTAAAGCAAATACAGCAGGGCCTATTCCAACACCTGGAGTTCCCAAACAGCAGCCGAAATCCCAAAAGAGCCGTGCCAAGTGCAAAACAACACACTTCTGCATTTGCATAACTTCTGCATCGCTGGGGGATACACAGCAAAATGTCTATACTTTGAGGGCGGAGGACTGATGGATTTGTTAAGGGAGAAGTCATGTATGACATCAGCAGTGTGTTTCCTGCCATAACTTATTTATGTTTTCATAAAAAACAGCTATGCAAAGCCTAGAAACAGCTCATATTGCTAGTTTTATTAGTTCTATTGCTGCTTCTTGAGTTTCGTTCATGCATTAAAATGTTCCCAGTTGCTTTTAAAGAAAGAAATTGGCTCCCAAATTATGTGTGAATCGATAGAGTCAATGCCGTTTCAAACCAGACATACACCTTGTTTCTTTCATTACCGGATTTTGACTGCATAATGACTCACAGGACTACAGATCTCCTCAACTTTGCAGCAGCAGCTGAGCGGGTGATGCCGCAGCTGCAGCCTTGAGAAGAATTTATGTTTAATGCAATGTCAGGTAGCTGATGTGTTTTTAAAAAGGTGAGGATGAGTATCACCTATGCCAGTATATGCAGGAGTGCAAAACCTTATCCTCACTCCGTGTTCAGCCAGATGAAACTACAACATAACCCAAACTGTGCAAATATTTACAGCTTGACGGCAGTGATGGAGTGATTATGTGAACCTGCTTTGTATCTGCAGAAACATAAAAAAACATAAATTGGGCTCAATAATGTAATATTTAAACTATTGCAAATTTTACCATGGGAACCCTACAAAAATGTGTATTTTACCCTACCAGAATGCAACTTTTTTGAGTGGATCCATCACGATTAAGAAATTATTTTTGAGATAGTTTTGTGAATCAATAGGGTGGGTTTTGTTGTGAAGACCTGGTAGCACTGCCTAGGTCACTGTTAATGCTTGTGTTAGCACGCAGAACCTGATTTTGCTGAGTTCAAAATCTTTGTTGACTCTGGGACAACATTGTGATTAGCCAATCATATTTGAAGAACCAGTTTATAGTTTTTGTGAAGTTTAGGCTTACAATCAATGTTTGGTGCTTGTACATCAGTGTCAGTCATCGAACATTAAATATGATTTTAGGAATTACTCATGGGTAAGGGTAGGTTTAGGTGCAGAGATATGGTCAAAACTAAAATTTTGGATTAATATGTTGTTCCAAGGTCAACTAAATTTGGGACGTGTGTTAGCACAGTGTATGATTGATGTGCAGATGAGCAGAACCTGATTTTGCTGAGTTAGGCGTGTCCCTGCGTCAACATCTTTGTCAATCAGACTTGAAGCAGTTTATATTTTTTGTGAAGTTTAGGCTTACAATCAGTGTTTGGTGCTTGTACGTCAGTGTCAGACATCCATCAGCTCCTCTGATTTTAGGAATTACTCATGGGTAGGGTTAGGTTTAGGTGTAGAGATATGGTCAAAACAAAAATTTTGGAATAAAATGTTGTTCCAGGGTCAGCTAAATATGTTAAACCAGGAACACGCCTAACTCAGCAAAATCAGGACGTGCTTGCAGATGGTCGCCGTGATTTTGCGAAGTAAGACATGATCCTGGATCATCATCTTTTGTTGACCCTGGATAAACATTACTGTCCAAACTATACTTATTCCAGTCCCTACCCCTAAACCTACCCCTACCCAAAATGTATGCCTAAAATCAGTGAGACATGATAGCTGATTAACAAGGGTGCAGAAGCACCTAACCTTAATCATAAACCTAGAACAGATATTTCCAGAAAAATTATTCCAGACAGACTTATACTCAATTTTGATTGGCTGATTGGAATGTTGTTCCAGGAACATCTTGTACTTGTTGAAATCACACTAACCATGCGTAGATGGTCCTTCTCATCCCATCCAGGATGCATGAGCTTAAATGACAGTACAAATGCAATGTGGTCACATGTGGTTCTGACTACCTGCATGTGGTAGTCGCTGAAATCCTGGAGAACACAACTCTAATCAAACAGACAGAGAAAATGGATAGAGGAGACGTCCCAGGTGTATGAAGCTGCAGGAAATGTCATTTTTAAAAGAGATGAGGAAGGGACACTGGCAAGCGAGTTACAGGAGCACAAGCACTACTTTATTTTAGGGCCTCAAAGGGGGAGAAAGTGTGAAGAAGAGCAAGATAGAGAGAATGATTAAGAGAAAGAGAAGATACAATGATGTAAAACACACAGTATGTGGCGTATTCATTTGATGATATGTTAGGGTGACCATACGTGCCATTTTCTAGCCAAAACTATATCCTTATAGAAATCCTGGCCAGGACGCGTCTGGGGAAAATGGCAAATATGGTCACCCTATGATATGTAGCATATGTTAAACAGTATTTTATAGTCAACCTGGTCTCATTAAAATATTTTACAGCACAGTTTCAAAATGTCCAGTGAGTGGGGTTAAACATGGGCACATTTTAATTCTGTTGATATTGATATGTATTGTGGCGGTTAAGAATTTAAATATCCGTGGACTTTTGCTAAAAGTTAATGCTTTATAATGCTGGAAACATACCCTACACAAAATCCAACCCTAAACCTACTCAATAGTGTTAACAAATGTAAAAGTGATGTAAAACTGCATTAGTTGATGCCATTTTAACTTCCTTTTACACAGATTTGAATTCCTTGTCTCTCAAGTATTGTAGATCTCTGTACTCCGTAAACTACCGAACAAATATAATGTCTATTAAAACCAATAAATACGAAGCTGGTGTGAAGCTAACACTCAAAAGCATATTTCTTGTCTTGCTAAAAAGTGCACCCAGATACATTTATGCAATGAGACAAGGTCGATTCTATATTGCACTATAGCAAAATAAGGTATAGCTTAAATCTAGAAAAAAATAGACATTACAGCTTCGAGGTTGGATCTGTCAGAAGATAAAAATAACTAACTGAGATTTGTTAGATTGGTTTATGTGAAAACACATTAGTATGCAAAGGTTTTGACAGTTTATGAAAGTCGAATGACCTGTGGGTTATACTTTAAACTTGTTGAGCTTTAATTGCAACAAAATCTAAATATTATTTTTTCTACCTTTACTACCTGGTTGTCATTTATAAATAAACTTACCATTAGGTCTTACTTAGGTTGTGTATCTGACTGCCAAAGGTTGTAATTTAACAAACATGAAGTCAAATTAATATTAATGAATATGTTCTGTTTTTCATTTTGGTCATACTGCTGAGGTCACCATCTTTTAAGGTGTTCTGAGAGGGTTAAGCAGTACAGTTGCAAGCAAGCAGGTAAGTGAGAATGATGAAGTATACATATTTGTGCCTATATAAAACAATAAGGAGGAGTTTGTATGGATGTGGCTGTTTTTGTCAGTGTAATCTCAGTCCTGTGTGAATGTGTGCACTGAAGCATGCAGCCACTATCTATGCTTCATTAGAGCTTCATTTTACTGGCTTTCTGTTCGGAGCCATCATCCGTGGCCTAAAATCTGTTTATAAACTGGAAAACATGATATGATGTTTGCTGGGCAATACAATTGACATGAAACTTAGGCAATTCTCAAACACTGACCTAGAAAGAGGGAAGCACGCCTAAAGAAAGATGTCAGTACAAATGGCTGTGTTAATTCACCGGCTAAATAATCCAATAAACAAACGCAAACAGTCATTAAGAATTCCTGTCATATTTGAACAAAAGTGTCATTTCATTCATGAACATACAGTGGGTAGCCATTTGCTAAAATCATTTAAGTTCTTATTTTTTTTCTCATGAATGTACACAAAGCACACCATATTGACAGAAAAACATAGAATTGTTGGCATTTTTGCAGGTTTATTGGGTTTAAGTCAGGGCTCTGGCTAGGCCATTCAAGAAAGGTCACAGAGATGTTGTAAAGCCACTTATTTTAGCTGTGTGCTTAGGGTCATTGTCTTGTTGGAAGGAAAACCTTGGCCCAGTCCAGGTCCTAAACACTCTGGAGAAGGTTTTGGTCCAGAATCTCCCTGTTCTTGGCCTCATTCAACTTTCTTTTACATTGCAACCAGTCTTCCTGTCCCTGCAGCTGAAAAACACCCCCACAGCATGATACTGCCACCACCATGCTTCACTGTTAGGACTGTATTGGACAGGTGATGAGCAGTGCCTGGTTTCCTCCACACATACCGCTTAGAATTAAGGCCAAATGGTTCTGTCTTGGTCTCATCAGACCAGAGAATCTTATTTCTCACCATCTTGGAGTCCTTCAGGTGTTTTTTAACTCCATGTGGGCTTTCATGTGTCTTGTGTCACATTTTGCAGCAGTTTCAAAGTGAAATGTCCAGAGAGTGGTGCTAAAACACACGTTTAATATGTAACCGTGGCACATTTGTAGCATGTCCTAATTTTGCCAAGTACTATGTGTACCTAGTAAAAGGACAGTTGTTCTGGAACAACAGTTTAAGACAAAAATATAGTCTTGAACGTATTTCTACACCTAAACCTACCCTTACCCATGAGTAATGCCTAAAATCAGAGGAAAGGATAGATGACTGAAACTGATGTACAAGCACCAAACACTGTTTGTAAGCCTAAACGTCACAACAACTGTAAACTGTTTCTTCAAATCTGATTGGTAAATCACAATGTTGTCCCAGGGTCAACAAAGATGTTGACCCAGGGACATCTTGCATCGGGCAAAATCAGGTTAGCGCATTTGTATTAGGTTGGTACATGTACTAGAAAACTCATATATATGAAGCAGTATACGTGATATTCTCCTAAATTCGTGACCTAGCGTGAAGAAACACAGAGGAGATGAATCGTTGAATAAAGTTTTAATTTTAATTTTATTTGTGTACAAGTATTCTCATCGCTTTATAACATTTTGATTGAACCACAGATGGCAGATGGACTATTTGGATGATGTCTTTCATACTTTTCTGGACCTTGATAGTGTTATTTACTTGCCACTCAATGAGACAGTAAAATCCATCTGATTTTCATCCAAAAAATCTTAAATTGTGTTTACGAACTTTTTTCCGACCTTTTTTTATGGATTTGAAACTAAATAGATGTAAGTGATGAAAATAAACATATTTTTTAGAGTGGAGTAACCCTTTAACTACTGTACAGTGTGTATACTGAATTTATTGGCAGTTCCTCCCAGAAAACGTACAAATAAAGACAATTTTACATGTTTAATTACTGTTTGGAACATTGGAATTGGTAAACTATAAACGCCTAAAATATGAACAAAATCGTTGCTCAAAGTTAGCCCGTGCAGATTCAACTCATTCTGCCAGTATGGGTCACATTTAATAAATAACCCAGAAGAGCATTGGAAGAGCATGTCACATTTCATTCTCGTTTGCTCTCCTCTCCTCTCTCACCAGACAGCTCACCTCTTTCACTTGGTCTTCAAGAGCGGCCGACACTGTGCTGATGAACCCAGGCTCTCATCTGCTGACTGTGTGCTTTTCTGATTGCCTCTCTGACTTTGACCCTATCAGGACACAGCAGGCCGAGAAAGCCAGTCTCAGGGTCACGTAACCTCTACTTCTTCTCTCCCCTGGCCTCGGGGCTATACAATAAACTTGTCCAATATGCCATTCTATATCAGAGGTCTTCTCCCTTACCCAACAGTCCCTCACGGCTCCATCAGCTGAGACCTTTGATCTTAAACCTTGTTTCGACTCTGGTTTCGGCTCACAGGCCTCACCTCTGCTCGAACCCGAATAGGACGGTTTCTCTCATTTAATAATGCAATTCCCCAAGGCGCCTGTTTGTGCTAGATTTTGCACAATGCTGTTTGGCTTAATGAATTAATTAGCAGCATCATTAGCTCTGCAAAACTCAATGGTCTGGATCGTGTCTGACTTAGAAATCACAAGCAAAGATGTAATCAGCGCCCCCTATACTGTAATTATTGTTAGTGTTATTCACTCAAGCAATTGAGAAAATAAATTGAGTGAGAGACAACAAAGCTATCAGTGATACACCGTGCAGATATAGCATAAACATTCCTAGCACATGTCAGCAAAAAAGCATCACATTTGCATTCCGCAAATAAAATCTTATTATTATGTATTATTATATGTA
>JAUYWG010000039.1:2670207-2686264 GCA_034779775.1 Enteromius afrohamiltoni | reverse complement strand
TAATAAGATTTTATTTGCGGAATGCAAATGTGACGCTTTTTTGCTGACATGTGCTAGGAATGTTTATGCTATATCTGCACGGTGTATCACTGATACACCGAGGGTGAAAAAATATATATACAAAAATATATATATATATACAAAGTATTAATATATATATATATATATATATATAAATAAATACTTTGTATATATATATTTTTTCACCCTCAAGAATAATATATCTATAATATAAATATTTAAATATTTGCCCTCAATAATTCTCATTCAGTTTCATACTAAAAATCAGTGTAGAAAAGAACATCCTTCCCGTGTTTTGTTTTCTAGCTGACATCACATGTCCTAGTGAAAGAGCTCAAATGTGGCCAGGTTTTCTGCTTGAGCACATTAGCACTGAGGAGCAGCAGAAGAGTGATCAAATGACATGAATGTCGACACGTGGAGTGGCAAGCATGAAGAAACATTCATTACCATCCAAGGACCCCAGAGAAAGGCAGTCCTAACTAATCGGCAGACCTGGGCCAGGCATGAAGAGCAGTGACCCACTTCACATTTCCAGTATATCTAAATACATATTCTTCACACTTGAGCAGCGGCGAGCAGGCGATTCCATGCTTAACCTTCACTGTAGAGCCATGAAGGACATCTTTTGGATGTTTCCATACTGTCTGTGCTTACTGCTTGGCTGTGAACTTTGTCTGTGTTATAGCTTACTGCATATTTTTGGGTGATCTATGTCATGTTTTGAGAGCATTATAGAGAGGTTGTGTCCAGCTGAAATGAGAAAAAGATTTTACATACTGTATACAAGCTTGAAGAGTGATGTTAACGTACAATAGATGTTCTCTACAATAAAAGTTTATTAGCTGCTAACCTCAAACAGACACTGAGGGACGTGCTCCCAAAGAGAAAAACAGAAGAGCAACTGGAAATGATCTATTTGAGTAAATTGAAGCTGGTATATATGCAAATGACTCCATTTTCTGAAGACATAAAGAAGATGATTGAGTTATCCATGACGAATGGGGATGCTCCAACATTGCTATCACAGGCCACTGTCAAAATGTTAATCAGGCTTATTACCAACTTTATTCCCATTTCTCTCTTTTCAAATTCATAATTACACTCTGATTAGGTCATAAGGGCCGGATAAATGGAAAAAGAATTGTTAGATTTAGGAGGGAGATCAGATTTGTGGAACTGCAGAATGGTCTTCACTCTAAAACCGAATAGTTCACCCTACTTAGATATAGTTAGTAAGCTCTACTTAGTTGTTATACTTACTAGGTTTTACTAAGTTACAGCAACTTCCAAGGCAAATAAAACAATTTACTTACTTGCTTTGAGTGACACTTACTTAAATTATTCAAGTAGCCACAAAGAAACCAATGACACTAATAAAGCAGTGAGAGGCAGTAGTGTGCTAATTTGTTGCTAATGCACAACACAACGACAGAAGAAGAAAAATATCCCCATGTCTGTTATATTTCACTAGCTGAATTCACTCGTTTAACAAAGTCATCTTCAATGTTGCATTTTAAATGCAACTGAACATCACATATGCCACATTAATGTTTCCTAAAATGTTTTTTTTTTTTTTTTTCTTACCATTATAGTGATTTATAATTTTCTTTCTATTAATGCAGTGATGCAACATGAAATCAGAGTCATTTCAACCCAAAACTTCTTCTACTTCTTAGTCTTTTTGACATTATGGTAGATGTTCACTGATAAATTGGTAACTGATGCATGTGAAAGTGGCTGCACAAGGAAACATAGATCATGCGTGTCTGGAAAGAAATAAAATAGTTATTTTTTGTGGGACAATCTCGCTATCTTTGTAATTAAAAAATAAAATGTAAAAAAAAAAAAAAACAACCACAACAACAATTCACTCGTTTGGTGCCCCTAGGGATCGGCATGCCCTTAGCATTTGCCTATACTGCCTATGCCCAGGGCCAGCCCTGCATTTCAGAGTACAATAATAACATGTCTTTTAGTCACATTTAATGCAGAAAAGATATTAATTGCAAGGGAATGCCAACAAAATCTTCTATCATCATGTTTGTATTAGCAGGCAATACATTTACTAGTCCTGCAACTCTACAGAAGACAAACGTTTTTGGTTTTTTTTTAAACTTCAAAAAGGCTTGTTCAGGAACAATTTGGAAAATAAATAGATGGGCATTTACACTTAAAATATTGGTTATGCTTTACTAAAAGCCTTAAAGTATAATTATGGTGACCATATGTGCCATTGGTTCCGGATGCATCCTGGGGCCTGTTTCATAAAACAAGTTCACCAAATAAGCAAGGTTTATTTCTGCCAAAAGCCTGGCTTGTTTGGTAAACTTGTTTTATGGAACAGGCCCCTGATCAGGTTTTGGCTTTGTTTGCATGTACAGACCGATCAGTGCATGACATCAGTTCCTTATGTTTTCAAAATGCTCTTGAGGTACTTCTCGAGGAATCAAAGCAATACAGAAATCCTGGCCAGAAGGTGTCCAAAAAAATGGCACAAATGGTCACCATCCTTTATAAAAGTAGTTTCATGCATTTATTATGCTTTGTAATGCTCCTAATAATGCACTGTGTAATCTCATGAACAATTGTCACCACAGTCAACTCATTGTAGCGCTTATCAATTGATTAAGACTTATTATGTCATTTTGCATCTTTCTGGTGTCGGACATAACTACAGTAAACTTGTCTCAGCGGAAGCTCACTCAAAGCATCACTCAACATCAAATAATTTCCATGATTAGCGTTTCACACAGAAAGTGTATCAAATAAAATGCTAAGTTCTCAAACTCTCCCTCTGTCGAGTTGAAATGCAATCTTGGCATGTGTTTTTGTGTTGTGACCTGCATCATCTTCTCAGATGTGCGATCTGTACACTGTTACTGGCTCCAGACCCTTTCCACAATGACATCGTTGCAGACATTCTGCCAAGTTAGGAATAACAGATGTTTTCTTCACAATGGTTTTTCATATTTACTGACACCATAAAGTCTACCATAATTAGAGGACAGCAAAAGCTGTTTTTTTTTTGCGTTAAGGGAATCACTCACTTACTGTGATTTTTATTATGTATTCAAGATTTGTCTAGTTATAATATAAAATATTCTAGTTTAATTATCAAGTTTACATTTTGTTTATTTCTTTTGGTGTTAATTCATTAGCACCAGTTCAAATTAATTTAGCATATCTACACACTTTGCTTCAGATGTGAGCTGCTTTGACCTGGAGGGCCAAAAATCAAATTCTCCCTGCATCTTTTGCTTGTAGCTTTGTTGTTTGCTATAGCATCAAACAGACAAAAAAAAAAAACTCCAAATACATAAACAACTTGCTTATTGCAGTATTCTAGAGAGTTAAAATCTTGAGAATTCAGCAGCTTGCAAACAGTAATAATGTGATGTGGTGCACAACTTTTCAGAAATGCTAAAAAAGCTTGAGCATCTCTGACCAGTGCTGGGATCTCTGTGGTATTAATTAAGCAAACACACATAAATGCACTCTCACACTCACACACATTAGTTGCTAATGATTTTGCTAGGGAGGCATTTTTCAAGCTTTCAAAGTAAACAGGAAGGTATTTGCTTATGCATGGGCATGCTAATGTGAGTAAAGGCGAACAAAAAAACCTCCTGACATAGCAGGGGGGAACACAAACATTTTAACATTTACTTATAGGATATTGTAAATCGATGGTAAAAGACATTTACATTTCAAATAAATAGACTCTTTCTGCAGGTTACATTAGGTGGTGGTAAGTGAAAACGGATTTGTTAAATTTGTTTTTAGAAAAAAAAGTGATTGAATAATTAATTAAATTGATTCACCAGTTCAAATGTGTCATAAAATCATTGCGACATTCGATTCACTCAAATGAGTCATTCGCTCAGTTGGTTCAAAAACACACGTAGGAACTCTAAAAGTAGATGTTTTGTTTTTTTTGAATATGCTGTGTGACAGAGATGGTATGATGTACTAAAAATGTATTTTTGTTGTTTTACTATTTTCTTTATTTTTGGGGTGGATAAAATAATTTTCTTTCAGTTATATCCAATAGGAAAAAAAGTTTATTCAGTATAAGTGTACTAATGCAAGCCAATCAATGTTAAGCTTGATGTGGAGCGTGTGTGCTGCCACATTTATTTGCATCATCTGTTTGGGGACTAAAATATTCAATGTAATATAAGGCCCAAGTGAAGCGTGACAACGCTTGTTTTGTGTTTTTGTTTCTTTATTTCAAGTGCAGTTAAAGTAGTTTCTCTACATGCGCATTTTACGAACATTTAGCTGTCACTTAGTCACACGCTGAGTGTGTAATGCAAATGCCTAGAGGCTAAAGAGACATTTGTTCGTAAGAATCGGGAAACAACTGATAAAAACAACATCATCACTGACGTGCAGCAGAGTGGTGCGAATCGTGAATTTTTCGCTGGACGCATCGAGGATTTCAAGGCAGCTCGAGAAGGACGCTGAGTCATCATGGAGTGTGGTGAATAAACGATTGTTTCCTTTACTCATCAGAGACCGTAAGTAAATTCCTCTTCATGTGGGACTAAACGATGGAATCTGTGTAAAGTGAAATTACAAACGAGCCCCAACGAAATGATCGATCCAACATTTGAACTGTTTGACTGACTCGCGAACATTAGAACTGATCCGAATCTGCAGCTAATATGTAAATAGTACTGAAACACTGTTATTGTGTGAATTACATATTTGTTTTTGAGGTTTCTTGCATTATTAGTTCATGAGGGAAATGGAGTGTTTGCATAGTTTTTTTATTGGATTTTTTATTTTGATTCAGATATTGGATTTTGCATTCTATCAGGGAAACGTATAATTCTGTCTTCCTGAAACAAAAAGGGTAAGGGTTTTGTTACTGTTTTTTTTTTTTTTTTATCTTTCATTTTTTTTTTTAATCTTTTATTATTGTGAGAAGGAAAACCTTTACAATATTGTAAAAAAAAAATTGTTGTTATTTAGTTTTTTTCTATTTACAATTGGTATTCTGGTATTTCATTAAGTCCCACAAATTATATGCTTTTAAAAGGAATTGGGTTTATTGATAAATTTAAATAGAAAGAAAAGGAAAATACCAGTCTAATTCACCATTCAACTACCGGAGATCCAGTATTCTTGTTAAGTAAACAATTATATTAACCCCTAGGGTTAAGAAGAGGGTTACACACAGATACAATAAGGAAGCGATTCCTGAATTATGAATCATTTTGTTCAAAGAACAGAATCATCCAGCAAGGCTTCTTCATTTGAAACATTTCAAATGTTTTGTGTCTAAATGTAAGTTGTTTACTGAACTGCAGAAGCAACTCGCAACATGCTCCATTATTTTTAATCAGTTTCTCCGAAATTGGTTAGAAGTCTTAATTTGTAGTTTTAATGTGAAATTGATGATATTAACTGAACCTTTTTGAAGTAGCAGAACATTCAATACAGAGTTCAAGAAAGCCCAAAGAAGGTTCTTAAAACTTGTTTAGTTTTCCCCCTCAATGTCTGTGTGTTCTTTGAACCTATTTTGTTTACTTTAACCTGGCCCAATCGAATTCAGCCAATACTTGTTTTTTTTTTTTTTGTATTGCTGTAGTATTTTTTCAGTGCTGTTTTAAAAATTAGCTGTAGATATGGTGATGGAGTGCACACATAAAACATTTTTACAGCTTGCACCACTTTTTTAAGAGGACAACTTATTTATTTTAAACTTACTGAGTGTAAATTAGAATAAAAATACACCATTTTAAAAAGTGGATTCAAATTGTTCAATCAAACCATTGCAGTGACAGTAGCCTACTGTTCTCTTTTTGCTGGATTGAAGACAGGTCTAAACGTTGAAACTTTACTGATTGAGTGACTGACCAAGAACCATTTATTTCATTTAATTTCTGTCATAGCAAAGCAACTTGTAAGAAAGTGCATGTATTGTGTTCTTGTGATTGCCTCAGCGGGTGGATAATGAATATTCTTACATCCCTTTTTATTTTGTCACAACAGAAACTCATTTCTCACCACAAGTAGTTTTGTCTGTGCTACAACACAAGAGTTATGGCAAGCATAATTTCAAACCCAGAGAATTTTTTTTTTGTTTGTTTGTTTTTTGATATACAGCATTGTAATGTTTTGTATGACGTCTGAAACTAGTTGTGGAGCTGCCGTTGTTTCAAACCTGTCTGACAGAAATGGTGAAGATGGGAATTGTTCAGGCTGGCTTGTATATTGACAGATTGTTTGTGAAGCCCTTGGTCCATAGCAATAAAAAGATTGCAATGATATAGCAGAAAGAGGTGTATTAATTATATTTGATGCGGAGCAGAAAGTGGCCTCTCGCTATGAAAGGCAAGATTTATTGTTTTACCTATAGGTCAATAGCCTATTCACATTAAAGAACAGTGAGTCTGGGCAAGCTGTTACTTGAAATAGTCTAATTCATCATAATTAAGAAAGGCTTTTCAAATCCAAGGAATAGCGTTGAGGGTTCTATTGAACATTACATTGAGCTATTCACAGTAGCTGCCACTGGGTTAATACTTAATAAGGTAGGACGGGATTGTTACTGTGCTGATTTTGGCAGAGCATTTCCAACTTTTAAACCATCAGGAAACATTACGTCTTTGATTTTTGGCTCTCACGTTGAAAAAAATAATGCTTTTGATGCACTCTGCTTTGAGCCAGTCTGCTGCAGATTCAGTTATTAAATTAGCCACAGATGAAAAATTGGATAATGAGGCTTTTTTTTTTTTTTGGTTCCGGCTTTTATAATTTTGTCCGTCTAGCAGCTTCAAACCGCTGGCGTTCAAGCACAGATTCGTTTCAGTCGAGATATGTGTTGCCAGTCTCAGTCAGCCACACTGGTTGGCAGTGACCGTCTATGACAAAGACAACAAAACCTCTATAATGTCATTGAGCCTTTGACGTGCTATTTTCGAAAATTGCTTTGAAATGAGCTGTTAATGGGCACAAACGCAAAGTGTAATACACATTGCCAGTTTGGGAGATGAAATTGAGGGATGAGAAATGTCTCATTTAAAGTGCAGAGTTCAGCTATCACTGTCTCACTTCAACTGGGTGCTGATGTACAAATGACAGCAGGAATAAACAAAAACAGGCTTTTTCCTGCAAATTGCTGAAGCGAATTGCACACTGCAAATCTGTGTTGAATGTAGATTGATTTCAGAAGTATCTCTAGAAGTCATGCACAAACCTTTTAGCGCATCATGACCCTGTTCACAGCTGGTATTAACATCTGTCTAACATCTGTGGTCAGTGCTAAAAACATGTACAAGGGGTCCAAAATGTTTTAAGGTCTAATCACTTAAAATGCTTTTGGAGATGTCAGGAATGTACAGTAAGTGGCCACATCATATTTGTTAACATTTAAAGTGAATTGAAACCCTTTATCAAAGTTGTCCTAAAACCAATAACTTCAAACTTCTTGATCCACTTTAAATATTAACTGCTGTATTATAGCCATACTGACATTTAATTACAAAGATCTGGCAGAGTTTTGCTGCCCTACAAACAAGGACAGCAAACCTGGAAGAAAACATATGTATTGCGTAAGCTGTTTAGGTGACATTCCAGTTACATTCCAATCAACCAATAAGATTTGAGGGAGAATTCTTCAGGATTTAGGCTTTAGGCTTTTGATCAGGGTTAGGTGCTTCTACACCCCTGTTAATCAGGAATCATTTCCTAATGATTTTAGGCATACATTTGGGATATACTTATTGGGATAAGTCCATATTTTTGGACAGTAATATTGATGAACAAAAAATGACAAAAATTATTTTTTATATATATATATTTTTTTTTTATATTTATATTATATATTTTTTTGTATTATTGACAAAAAATGTTGATCCACGAATCCTGTCTGTTTGGCAAAATCACGGTGAACATTGCGTGATAGAAAGCTTTTATTTGTTAATGTATTTTAGATTGCTATGCATGACTTTTAAGAGACGGCTCTTGGATTAAGTTTTGTAATGCGATTGAAGAAAAATGTTGAATTTTGCCAAGAGTGAAATTACCAATATTAGAAGGTTAAATGGATTAATGGAGCTCTGTGTGTTCTTAAAGGAACAGCAGCAACTTTATTTAGGCTACACCTTGCATGTAGCAAAAATCATCAAAGTGTATCTTCAAAACGCATTTCTACTATCATAAATCGTATCTGGTTTAGTGATTTCAGTCAGCTTTTCTGGAGAAAAAAAAACAAAACAAAAATCCTATACTAATCACTAGCCTGGGGCTGCTAGTTGACACGCAGCTCTGTAAACAGACAGTGATTAGACAGACTGTGATCGTATGCCGTTTAATCTGTCAGTACTAATCGCTGTCAGGTTTATTCGTTTACGATTGGACGCATATGTGATTTTACTATTGAAATTACATGTCCACAGACAAGCCAGCAGTCAAAATATGGTTTTCCCTCTGGTGCAAATATCAACTTATTTTGACTGCTAAGACAGCAGCAAAGAGTAACATGTCGCCGAAGGCTACTCTGATGCCCAGCAGCTCTCCATCATTTCAAGAGCTTAGATTTTACCTAGTTTACATTTATTTCCCACCTACATGTAGTGTATCCATTACCTTTACTCCAGGGTGTATCCATTACCTTTACTCCATTTACCTTCCGTTGGCACTATAGCAAGATTTGATCTCTTCAGAGGTACATTTCTGCTTTGGTGCACAAACATGAAAATACATATTATATCATCTAACATCATTTTACAATATAAACAGTAAAGGGTAACTATACAACCAGTAATTTCAGTGAAAATATCTATGTTTCTCTCTGATTTATGGATAGATTTGTGTGGAGACTCAGCTGATGGCGGATTCTGCCAAACTTCTGACTGATGCGACTGAAAGCAGAGCTGGCAAACAGGTGGACATCTGATGTATAATTTACTTCACACATGGTAACAAAGATGTTTATGTGGCCATGATAATGCAATGTAAGCCATTTTGTGAGGTGGGGGTTGTTAAATAACAGTTGTAAAACTGGTATAAATGTACGTAATGCAGTGGATATTATCTTTAGTGTGACAAACATCATCAATATTCATTGTTAATGCCAGGGAAACCTACGTATTTTGATTTGATTGCCTGAATATTACGCATTTTTAAATCCCCTTTACAGACAATGCTGGGATGCAAATAGTGAGCATTGAGCATTGGGTCGGTAAGATTTTTACAGCTGTTGCATTTGTTTGATTATATTCACATTCTGTTCAGACAAGTAATTGTTTTCTGTTTGAACACATTTTATAATGTTTGTTCTTTTGATGGCAAAACTTAATAAATCTAATATGTTGATTTGCTGCTCATAAAACCTTTCTTAATATCGGTGTTGAAAACATCTCGATTACACATGTAACCCTCGTTGCCTGAAGAAGGGAAAGGAGATGTCGTGCCGGTGAATGACGAATAGGAATCTTGCTTCGAGATGACCAATCTACTCTGCGCGTATGAAAACACGCCAATGAAATTGACATGCGCTGATTAACATCCAACTGCATCTGATTGCAGCGCAAGTATAAATACATATAAATGTGCTTCCCTAGTCCCTCCTTCTTGTTTCCTCTTTACCACACCCTCTCATTAACCTTGTTGAGTCCTTGTTTAGTTGATTGTCTCAGTCTTGTCTTGTCTTCCATCAGTTTCATTATTGATGGCCTTCGAGTATCTGGTCTAGCTAAATCTTGTCTTGTTCTAGCAATATACCTTGTCAGGCTTTGCCAGTTGGTGTTACCTCCTGCTGTGTACTGCCAGAGATGTTTCAGTGGTCCTCCATTGTCATGTTGTGTTGTGTTCCTCATGTTATCACCTGTGCAATTTACTACCTCTTGAATTTATCTGTGTTAATAAACCCCCTGAACTCAATCTGCGAATGGGTCCTCCTTAAAAATCTCACTCAGGTGGTGTCTGAAACTTGATCTACTGCAGGGATGGTTGCCACAGTCTTGGTCTGTGGCTCGCAGCCACATAGACTTTGAGGGTGGAGGGAGACAGCCTTGCTGCTAAAACAAACCACAACTCTGATCAGGCATTGCCGCCCTCGGCGACGAGCAGACTGAGGCGGTGCCCCCTTGTACCCATTGGCAGCACCACCGCCAAGGGTGGTGAAGGAGGACGAGCCACTGGGTCGATTCCTGGCAGTAAAAGGTGCCGTCCATGCCCGAGTGAGCTCATCATGCACCTCTGGGAAGAAAGGCACCGGGGTGGGGCCCTGTGCACCAACACAAGCCACCCCCAGGTACTCAATTCCGATCCCCCTGGCAACCCGGGCTAGCATAGCCACCAGCTCTGAAAAGGATGTGTCTTTACAAAGACAAACCACACATGAGCTAGCTCCTTTAGGCTTTGCTCTCTTTAGAAAAAGGCTGAAGCGCACAGAGGAGATGGTCGCTTGCACACAGCAGCCGATAGTGCAATACTGCTGTGGCAAAACACTTGACTGGAACCACTGCAACGCCTTGACACCAAGGTTATAATAGTTTTGTATTTTTCATTAATTTTTATTTCGTTTTGACTTTTTGTTTTCAAATTCAGTTAGTTTTAATTAGTTTTTAGAGGCAGAATTGCAAGTTTTTATATTTTGCTTAGTCTTAGTTTAGTGTTTATTAGTTACAGTGTTAGTTTTAGCTTTTTTTTTCTTTTTTTTTGTAAATTAGGATATTTGTCAGGTGCATGAATAAAAATTACCAGTATAAGTATCGTATAATAAAAACTATAATATAATCGTTTCCACTGATATATTTAATGGTGTCTGTTGTCAGAAAAACGGAATGAATATGAAATAGTGACTAAAATGCACCCCATTATTAGGCCTTCTAAACTAGCTCTATTTTACAAGATGTTAATCTGGATTAATCTTGATTTATAACCGAGCCGTTGTCGGATGAAGTCAAATACATATAAGATATAGACAATGGCTATGCTGTTATTTTGGCTCTATTTGCATGTAAAATTGAATTAGAAGCAACATAATATCTATTTTAACCAAAAGCTCTGCTCCTCTCAGCTGCTCTCTGAACAGAACAGATGCAGAGAGAGGTGTGCACATGCTGGGAAAACAAGAGCTCTTGTATAGGAATCTGCCACTTTCTTCAAACTTTCGCTAACCGGCGGCGTTGCGGACAGACTGTGGGCATGTGACGTCACAGACTACATGGTGACATACAGGTCAAACACCTGGCTTAAAACTTAAAAGCTGGATGTTAAACAGTTCTCATACACGCAGAGTAGATTGGCCATCTCGAAGCGAGATTCCTATTCGTCAGTGTAAAGGGAACAGCTTTGCTGCTTAATACTATATTTTTGTGGAAACCTTCAGAATTCATTGATGAATACGTGGCTTGGCCAACATTCTTCTTTCAGCCACCACTTTTATGGGAACATGGGTCAGATTTTGTGTATCTCATCCCAATAAGTGAGCCAGTCTGTCTGATGAGATTGAGTTTATTAGCATGCCCCGTCTTATTGCTCCACAAAGTACAGAAGGTCACTCCTATAGTATATAGCTAAAGGGAGCTGGAAAATAGAGTTAGCTTTGGCCTTGTCTATAGGCTTTCTTGAGTTGGTTGAGCTGACACCACTCAACACAAATTGAAAACCGACCTTCTTTATACCTGCTCCTTACTCTGAGAGTGATTGCAGAACCATTCGGACACTCTTGCAGATGGTATTCCTTGTACTTGAAATCAGGTGTGGAGATTGTACACAGGAGAAACCGTACCACTTACAAACAGCTCCGACACAGTTCTGCAGCCGTATAAATTGTGGCCTCCAGGTTACATGGTGTCCACCTGTCAGAAGTGTCCACCTGCGCCGTCCTTAGCTTGTCTTGGGTTGTATTTAAGGGCTTGTGCAGTGTCCACCTCTTCTTCAAGTGCAGTATCCAGCAGTAGATAACTCATGAATGTGTGACTCATGGATGAACCCTACAGAAAGTCCAGGGTATGATGGAGAACAGGGTCAGATGTCTTGGCAATGTGGTTTTCACATTTCACGTTCTGTACGCTCCTGTCCTCCACCTTACCCCCATCACCCTCAGCTCCCTCTATGTGTGTCTTGGTTCATCGTTATTGTCTGCCCTTAAGGCACCTCTTCCTCTTATTCAGAAGTGCTTCCAGGTCACAGGTTGCTCCAGGCGTTTAAACCTCAGCTGATCATCCCTTCACTGTTATCTGTGGTCAGTTGCTGCTTGCACGAAGGTGAATAAGGTTTTTGGAGGTGAACGCATCCTTGACTTCCATGCAGCACCATCTCCAGTATATGGCAAATCCAGTGTTATTGCACCAGGAAGGCCAGTTAATGAGCTGACAGTGGTTAAAATAGAGTTTGTATGTGCAACCTGTTGTGAGTGACATAACACGCTGAGAGTATCAGCAGTGGGAATGACATTTACAACTGTTAGAGTAACATTCGAAAACTTCAGCATACATAATACTGCTGCAGGCTAGGTTCATTGGCAGCTAGGTATCTGGCATGAGTAGTTGTTCTTTGGCTGTTTTTACTTTTCTTTCTGTGCTTTTCTGATCAGAAAATCTTAAATTATATGGGTATCAATGACAATCTGTCTTGGTAAAATGCTGTTCACGTGCCAGACAAAGCTCACTCAAACGTACCTATGGCAACGATTCTGTTAAATATCACATTGCACAATGAACATGTTAAATTTCAAAATTAATTTTAATATTGATTAAAAGCAATACATTGATATTGTTAATCCAGCACTTGCATCCACTCAGCTAACATGTTTACCTGTTGTAGATGATCCACATTGTGTGGATTGGGCACTCTGAAACTAGCCCAAAAATGTGGCTGCTAAAAGTTTAGTTTTCCCTTTGTTTTAATTTAAGTATTTAGTATTTTAGTATTTTAAAATAATTAGTTAAAGAATAAAACAATCCAATGTATAATTGACATTTGAAGCTTAATACTATGCAATAAAGGTTTTTCAGTTAGTGTTTTCAGCTAGTTTATGGTTATGTAAAAACATGCCACGCAATTTCAAGTGAATAATAACACACCACCTTCACTAAACCTGTACATTAGTGTTAACAAAAACAAATGTGAGACAAAAAACGCATTTGCTGAAGCAACCATGACATTTTAGCTCTTCCCCCCTCTTGAGGTTATACATAGTGTTGTGCAAGGAATTAATCAATACCCTGCACCAGTGGTGATTTCTTTAAGACTGCAAGGGAAGCTCAGCTTCCCCTATAATGTCACAAAATGAATGGTCAAATTATTTACTTGTATTAACATTTTATTGACTAAAAATGCGTTAGAAAACGTTCATCTCAAAGACGAGTTCGTTCAGAATCAGTTAGATATAGCAGGTCGGCTGACTTGATTTTCTTCTCATACATTTCCCGTAGTGTCACAGTGCATTTTCAGTGCTTTGAAACTAGACGTTCATTGGATAAACGCTGCAATTATGTCCCGCCCACGGACGCTCAGCGTCTCTGGGGGTGAATGAGGAGCAAATGAGGAGTGGGCTGGCCTGGACTCTGAGCTTCTGCGTGATGATTGGAGGGTCTGCCGAAGGATTGCATCTCCTTTTAATTGACAGCGATTTTGTACTATAAGGAATCGCTGAAGCTATTCGCGCTCAGTCCCGTCGCGGATTTCTCAAGTTCAGTCGAAATAAAAACTGCTGCAACCTATTTCTTTATATTTGCTTGGCAAAATTGCTTGATTTTAATCAAATATACACAATTTATGATGTAGGCCGAAAATGAGCTTCCCCTATTTGACAGACCAGTAGCCGCCACTGCCCTGCACGCATAATCATAATCAGTTTAAACTGGACTGAAAGTTGATGGTGTTTTACTGCTGGTGTTGTTCATTTTGGCTCGAAACTTTGACAAATTATATGTATAGGTATATTTTTGGTTTTTGTAAAATATGTAGATAGAAGCATGCAATTGCAATGTGCCTGTGTTGGCACTCACAGTACTCCCACTGCTTCCTCATTAGCATCATTAGCTCATCCATCTTGTTGGCAAGGGATCTAACATTTCCGACCATGATAGAGGTTGGAAAGGTTGCAGAGCCTTTGAATTGTGGTTATGACATTAACAATTTCAACATTATGCACTTATCATTGAATATTTCTTAATATGAAGGTTTGGAGCAATGCCAGAATGAACTTATGCCATTGGCAGTCTTTCAAATTTGAGTTATTATTAGTTCCTTTTTTGGCCAAATCTCACTTAAGCAAGCTAGGTTAAACTGCTATATCACCTTTTTGCCTTTAGAGAAAGACTGATCCGCTATTACCCACAACATCAATATGAAAGCACTGTGTAACAACCTCATGCCATGTTCTTAGTGTCCTCCCTAGGAGGGAAAGAGCTTTGTGAAGATAATCACTTAAAAGAAATTAACCATCCTTTGCTCAGCTGCTTGTTGCTTAGTAACTTTATACCATCTGGGAGACACATATTTCCAACAAGGGAGAGAGTGAGAGCTCTGAGAGACTATCATGTGCATGTATTAATTATCTGTTTTCATACACTATTTAAGCAGAGAATGAAATGTCTTTCCTGTTAGAATTGTTCCTTCTGCATTTCCACATTGACTAATGCTAGGAACAGTGGCATATTTATGTAGGTCCCGTACAGGAACCAAGCAGTGATGTGATGCATGAAAGTTTGTGACAAGGTTAATAGTGCTGAGTTTGCCTAGGGAAAGATAGGCCAGTCCAGAGGGTTTTTAAAATACAAAATAATAATTTCACGTTCATTAATGATCAAATAGAATAAGCGTGTTTGGCCTGATGTCCGGGGAGAGGGCTGAGAGCTCAGTGGACTCCGAGCCCTAGGGATTTTAACCCCTTGGCGGTGAGGGTTGGACAGAGCTTGGCGTCCGGCCTGAACCCTGAGAGCCTGAACCCTGGAATATGGAATATATGGAATGCATTCTCCATGTATACTTAATTGTATTAACAGGCCAATTCAGAACATTTCAGATCCACTGATGTAAATGGTGTATAAGTGAAAAAAATAAAATAAATAAATAAAGTCTTTGTAAAAGTCAGTTTAAAATTTTTCCTTTTTTATCACAAGAAAACCGCTGACCTATCAAAAGCTTCTCCTACTGACAGAAAAGTAATTACACAATTAAATTACATTCCATTCATTTTGTGAAGCTACCATTTTAACGTATTCATAAGCAATGGCCATGTAATTATTTTTTGATGTTCTCTCATTTTGATGTTTTTTTTTTTTTTTTTACCGTGAATATTCAAATCAAATCAAGACATTTGAAAAAAGGAATAATGTTCTTTTACAAGCATCTTACAGCACACATCTGTCATAAAGACATTGATGCATTCTTGCATACAGTGCTGTCACTAAAAAAAGCTATGCATATTAATCAAATTTAATAGCTACAGCTTTAGGGCTTACCCATGAGAGTTTATGATGCTGCATAGACAGGGTTGGCATTGCAGGGGGCCCATTCTGAATCCTCTCAGCCAAAATGTAGATATGAAAATTACATTTATTAATATTAAATATTTCCTGTTTATTTTACTCTGTTTAATAGTAACAGTGTTTTTTTGTTTTGTTTTTTGTGATCTATTTACTTTAAGCAACAATGACATATTTTGACATAGTAGATTACCACACTAATATTTCTTAATGCTTAATTTACAGAATGTTACCCACCATGGGTTCTGCTTGTCCTTTAGCTTTTTAGCTTTTCTTCTGTTTCAGCGCTACTGATGTTTGTCTGTGGAAGAAAGATAATAAAATGGATGATAGTATTGTCAAACAGCTTCAGTCACAAAATAAAAGAGGTCCATATTTATTTATTCAGTAGATTAAAAACATGTTAATCTCTTTTTAAAATAAATTACTATTTTTTGGAAGTGTTCAATTGCTAGAACCCAATTTCTGCTACTGATTGATAAAAAAGTCAGAATAGCAACTTTATATCTTGGAATTCTATTTTTTAGAACTGTGAGATATAAACTCGCAATTTTGAGAAAAAAAAATAAATAATATAT
>JAUYWG010000039.1:2656457-2670107 GCA_034779775.1 Enteromius afrohamiltoni | reverse complement strand
TGGAAACGTGATTCCATATCAACAAAAAAAAAGTGACAGTAAAAAATGTAATGAATGAAATTCAATGAACTTGAGGCTTTTATTTGGAGCTTTTCAATAATCACGAATCGCTGCAGTTTCCAGTTGAAATGAACAGTAAAACTCCCACATCATTTATTCCTTTTTTCACAAAAGTATGATTTACAAGTATATTTTTTAATAATAATCTCACATTAATTATTTACAGAATGTTATGTTATCCCATGTAGAACTGCTCAAATCAGCATAAGGAAGTTAAAGTAGGATGGCTACGTGCATCAGGGCAATACACTTTTAAATTCTGAATGGCCACTATAATACACTACAATACGTACAGTACCAGTACCAACCCAACACAAACATGCCATGGTTACGTATTAAATGTGTTTTAGCGTCACTCTCTGGACATTTCACTTTGAAACTGCAGTGAAACATGCAGTAAGGTACATTATTACGGGGCTGCAGAAATGTATGTAGGGCCATGTATTTCCAATGAGCCTGGGTTGCACATTTTACATAAAAAGTATCACATTATTAGTGTATTTTTGATCAAGTAAAGCGGCCTTGATAAGCATAAGAGGCTACTTTCGATCATGTAAAAAAATCTTACCATACTTTTAAATATGAATCCATTGATTTTAGTGCTGTTGGTGCTTATACAGAATTTGAGAGTAGCTTGTCCATTTGTGCATTCCCCAAAAAATCCAATTTACTGTATTCCCACTTGATTTCAAGCTTCTTCCACACCCTTGAAATAGCCCTGTCTTAAGCAGTCCGATCCGTCAAACGTTCCGTCAGAGCTTTCTCTTTTGTGGAAACACCCTGAGGGTGTGTAAGACAACTGAGAGGGAAATCGCTTAAATTAGTAGTGGGTGAGTGATCTGTTCTCTGGAACCTACAAAAGGTTGCAACCTGATTCTTTCTCATCCCTACGGTTTCTTTACTGAGTTCAAAAATCACCAATGTGACATCAGAAAGCTTGCTGGACTTATGACTTGTGTCCACCCACTAATCCCACACAATCTGCACCATTCATTTCAAAAGAAGACAAAGTTTTGATAAATGTGCGGATGTACACATCATCTATGTTGACATATTAAGTGCTTCAGTACTATCTGTCAAAAAACAAACTTCCCAGTCTGCCAGGAAAGCTGGCACCAGATATCCACAATGGACACCCGTATGGAATTAAAACACAACTTTCTCATTTATCACAACCATAAAATGTACATGAAGGGCTGTCAGATTGAATTGATATTTTTCGCTGGCCGATATTTTTATTTTTCCCTACTTGGCTTTCTCTAGTGCAATTTTTTGCATTATTAATTGACTGAAACATTTGTGTTCACTGCCATCCTTCTGGCTGACATGCCCACTTTGTCACACAGAACTCAGGAAGTCTGGATAATGGGACAGAGAAGCGTAAACGGACACACACACACACACACACACACACACAGAAAATGGTTGTGAGAATCCGAAAACAAACACACAGGCTCTCCCAGCTTGTTTTGATATCCCACTGTCCGGCGCGCTGCCACAGTCTCTGCTGCTAATCAGTGCAGGAATATGTGGCTACGTGGCACACGGGTGTCAGGTGATTTATTGACTCCCTCTGAGGTGCCGCTGAAGTGGCTCAGAAAAATGACTCTGCAAACTGATCTTGGACCAGTTTTTACTCTCACAAGAAGGTTAGTTCAGGATATTTTTAGGCGAAGGAGTCAGAAATTGATTTTGTGTCGTGCGCCGGGAGTTTGGGTCTTCTTCAGAATCAGAACTAGACTAGAACTAGACCTATTGTGTTTGGCAAGTATAAGTCTATGCTCCTCTTTATTTGCGTTAAGGATTAGGGAGATAGTTCACTAAAAATCTAAATTGTCATTTGCTCACACTTGTGTCGCTGCAGATTTCTTTTTTCATAAATAAAAGGTGTTCTGCAATGTTTAACTAACATTATTTCACCAAAATCTGTATTTAATTTATATAATCATTAGATTCAAGCTCAAAAAAAATCTCCATGCAATTCTATTATTAGTATTCATTTATGTATGGATCAGCTTGAAAATACAGTAACTACAGTAATATTATGAACTATAATAGTATTTTCTATTTGAACATATTTTAAAATGTAATTTATTTCTGTCATGCAAAGCTGAACTTCCAATATCATTACTCTGATCTTTATAGTCACATGATCCTTCCTGAATTTATATTGCTTATTTTAATTCCTGTTCCTGCCATTTCAGTTCGAATTCTAATCCAGTCAATTCAATTCTAATTAACACTCATGATTGGAACTGATGCATGGGTGTTTAAATGAATCAGAATGTCCAACCTTGGCATTTAGAAGTGTATACTTATTATATACATCATAACTATACAGTATATAAAGTTAGAAACAGTGTCAAGTAAGGTAACAGAATAGACATAGTTGGGAAGGACTGGAGGGCAGATCTGAATTTGGCAGATGGTTTGACGCTTGATTGAGAACTTAAGAACTTGCTAGAGGTGGTTTTGTGTGTGTGTGTGTGTGTGTGACTGGAGAGCAGTGCCTGTTCAGAATCACCTCAAGTTACTATAGAATCAGAAGCACAAACAAGGTACCTATGATCTTGTCCAATGGCTTTATACTTGGCTATACGCTAACTTTTAAACACATTTTGTTTCAGAAGACCTGCTAACCATAGATGGGAATCATATACTATATAATCCTAATATAGCAGTAGTATAGCATGACCATGATTTAATAATATAAAGGAATGAATTAAGGGGTATGTAGACATGTTTATTTCACCCATCTCATTTTATTAATAAAAGTTATTTGTTTTATATAAGCTTATGCATTACCTTTATCATTGTACTATTTTATTGTTGTAAGGACATTAATGAATCCATAATTTTCAAGCAGTTTTGATTAAAGACAGGAGAAGATAAAGATCCAAGCAAGCACTACTGTGAGTGATTGACAAATACCTAATTTTAAAACCCTTACATATCTTATCTTGTGTTATGGGAAACACTGTTGTAGTTATAAGTTTATTAATCAGTGTGAATTTTTCCTCTCCATGATATTGTTTATACAATAATTCTATTCAATAAAACAATAATAAAACAGCTTAGTGTATCTGTAGAAATTGCACGCTGGATAGATATTAGAACATCGTGGTTTAGACTATTTACATGGCGATCAAACTTTCAACAAGTGAAATTCTTTTGTATGGTGTCTTATTAATCTATACCGTCAGCTTTTATAGAGGCATTTCTTTCAGTTTTTACATGTACAGTTTTGCCACTAAAATCCATTATGGCACTCACCGTCATAAAACTTGCATGATCCTGTAAATCTTTTAGCGAATTTCTGCTTGTAAAGGAGGGGGAGAAAAAGGTTAGGCTCTGGTAAGCAAGTGTTACTGCTCTAAAAGGTGCGGATGTGATAGGACGTTTTATTAAAGCTGAAGAACACGAGAAAAACATCATCCTCAGAGGTCTTGTTATTCTATCCTCTCCTCACTTCAAAACTCCCCGAATGAATCCATTTTTTAACACAGAGAGGAGATAATCTGATGTCAATGTTGAAATATTCAGAGGTGTTCACCTCTGTATTTGCATGGAATAGGAGTCTATGCTTTCCCATGGTGGTGTAAGCTAAATTTGTTTTAGAAGTGAAGATGCTTTAGAGAAGCATGTTGCCCTCATGGGGAATCTCATTGAAAGATGTTATGATCACTGCCCACATGTTGCTCAAATTCAATTTACAAGGCCGAATATGTCCTTCATATGGCATTTAACATGAAGTATCTTTTTTTTTCTCCCTCCATGCTTTTAGAAAGAGATGGTGAATTTATTGATTCACAGTATAACTTGTGTCTTGCTGGTTGCTTTTAAACACATAATTGTTACCAAGGATACAAATGGTCATATCTGACAGTGAAGACTTTTGCTTCTAGGGGCAAACAGGCTGACAATAGGAAATCAAAGTTTAAAGTGAAGGGAGAGTAGGAAGGAAAATGAAATTTGTAGGGTAAGGGAGGGGCGACGGGAAACAGAGAAAAGGAAAATCCAATCCTTCTCTGGTGGGACATTGGCTGCTCAAGGTGAAATGCATCAAGTGGCCTAACCAGTTAATTGATTAGAGTGTTCTATCTTTAACTTAGGACTATGTGATGATTTGGAGGTGCTGCAATTAGCCTTGGTAAATCTGGGGAGTAGTGTTGTTAAAAGTACTGATACTTTGGTACCAAGTCGATAACAACAATACCAGTCTTTTCGTAGCTGCTGTCAAACACTCCCATTTATGTGAATGCTCTATAAAGAGAGCCAAAGCTTTCTATTCAGTTTTTTGGCAGCATTGCGATTTGTAGCCAATCACAATCAGTGTTTGTTTAGCATTTGATTAAAATCAGAATCTCCTTAAGATGCCAGAGTTCAGCTTGTGCTGCGCATACTTACAAATCATTTTGTTACAACCAATGATGTATGAACACAAAGTAAAAAGATTAATTGTGCAGTTTCAGAGTAAATTTGTTGTTGCCTTAAACACTGCAAAGTTTCTTGAGTGACAGATATAATTAAATGCGACACAAAGTTTGACATTGTGAGGTCCATAGCAATAGACAGGAGAAAACTAGATCTGTGCAATTAATTTAGCAGTGTAAGTGTAATAGACCACTTGCTCTGTCACCGGTAATGTGCGTCTTCATATATTGTATACACTGTATATATATCGTTCAATAAAATAATTTCACAAAGGGTAACACAGTTGGCAAAATCAATGCAATTGTATTTTTATGACTTTAACTTTAATTATGACAAAAATAAATAAATGAATAAAAGTCAATACAAATCAGAAACTTGCACATATTCCAATCATACAAAAAAAAAGTTTTTGCACTATGCACGATGCCATATTCAGTGCTCATATGTTCAAGTCTTGAGTGTAAAAATCATATAGCGACTGAGTGCTAAAATAGCCAAGCAAAGAGTGGCATAAGCTAGAAACATAGGGCCACTTTTGCAAATGTCCCTTTAGGAGTCCTGTAGATTCTGACTTTACCAACAACCAAAAATGTCCTATTTGCTTTGACATTAACCCGAAAGAATCTGAGTTTGATTCAAAGGGAATCAGGTGTTTGTTGTTGTTGTTTTTTGGCTTATGAATGTGCTGACTTTTTCAGTTCTGCAACTATGTGCTTTGTCTGACCTCCACTTTCAAAGTGCAGGTGGACATCTCAGCCAAAAGTTGACGCTGCCAGACATCACATTCAAAGATAAAACAATACCTGTTCAGTCTTTTTAAGCACTATGCACAGCACGAGTTTGAACTCTCCACATGCAGGAATCCCCCCCCAACAAATTTGATGTGCTTTGACAGCCCACTCATTGTGTGTGAAGACTTACAAAATGAGACAAGGCAGCCGAGAAGGTTTTCTCTGCACTTAGTGTACCATCTTCCAAATCCATTTTATACACTTCACCCAATGTTCATGTCCTCTAATGGAATTGCCGTCTGAAGGCAGTGGTGTCCTTATACATTTTGGCCACTTCCATTTGTCAGACAATGCAAAGAAAGTGAGCAGACGTGTTCTGTAATGGCCGATGCATGTACTCATCAGCATGATCACCGTGACTCGGGCAGAACGGCTCTGATCGTGAGCTGTTACATTCTCCATCAACAACAGTTGGAGAGGGACAACATCTAGCAATAATAGAGCAAATGGAAACAAGAGAGTCAATGCGTTGTCTCTTTAAATTTTTAAGCTCTCATAAAAAAATACTGTGACTGCAGACACAGCAGCAAAATCATCAACTTGCAAAGGGCCCATGGAGCTTTTAAGGATGCAGGCTCGAGTGTGGAGAGTTGCTAAAGTGCTGGATGTAAAATTATTTCAGTGTTTTGCAAATTAAGAAAAAATGCATATTTGTATGTGTAATGTCTCTGTTTTGTTGTGCCGCTTGGGGACAGGTAACAAGAGGACAGACAGCTGAGCTGAAAAATGCTTTCGCTTCAGTGGTTAGTGAATGCTGCACATTTCAGAGGCCTGCAGTAGGATGTGAAAATCAAGCACACCTGATAAAGAAGCACTTTATAGGGGATTGCATCCAATTAATTAGACTGATATTCACATTTAGCTACAGCAGGTAATGTACGGTTGGGTTGTGAAGTCAGAGACTATGTGATTTTTTTTTTTTATCTGACTTTAAAGGAATAGTTCTCCCAAAAATGTAAGTTACAGCATTCCCTGTCTCTTCAGCGCCACCCTTCACCAGGCTCCCGACGTGAGCAGCTAGAATCAAGGGACTCCGCCCCTTCTCTGGACCCTTTTCCCTCAACACTCCCAGACCTTCACATCCCTAGGAGCATGATGAGGACACCAGTTCCCGTTTTATTTTTGGACACTTATTCCCCCTTTTGGACACTTTATTTTGTTACTTTTGTTAATAAAAAGCCTCTCCGAGGTCAGTCGCCACTCCCACTGTGTCTGTCGTTGGCTCCTCGTTTGACAATTGGTGGAGAATGCGGACAGTGCGGAGCCAACCAGCCCAGTGGCCGCCATCTGATGACGTCACTCCTCGCTCAGAAGACAGGAGGATCAGCGCCGGTGCAGAGAACCACAGAAGGAGGCCTCCCAGCCACTGAAGAGGTAAGTGACTAATCTTTCTGAATAAGAGTCATTACCCGTGGCTGGTGAGATCCGACACTAACTCCCTTCATTTATGTCCCCCGGCATCGAAGCGCGTCTCTCCTCGGGAGACCAGTCTCTTCCCCCTTGTGCATGCACACTGGGGTCCTTGTGGGTCCTGGTGCGGTGGAGGAGTTGTTGTGAGCCGTCAGGAGAAGGCGGCCACCCAGAAGCGAGCTACCACGAAGGACGTGAGCCACGGAAGAGGCAGAGCCGCGAGGAATGCGAGCCCCCTAAAGCGCGAGCCAGAGTCGAAGGCAAAGAGCCGCAAGAGAGAGGTGAAAGCCACCGAAGACGCACAGAGAGCAGCTGGAGGAAGAAACTCTGCCTCTTGCCAGGACCCCCTTTCCCATCTGCACTTCCTTTCCCTCACCCTACGCAAGCAGCACAATGAGGACACCAGTTCCTCTTTTTATTTAGACACTTTTATTCACTTAGACACTTTATTTTGTTGTATTTGTTTAAATAAAAATAGCCTCTCAGACGCATGATGTCACTCCCACTGTGTCTGTGTTGGCTCGATCGCGACAAATATATATATATATATATATATATATATATATATATAAACATAGAATGAAAACAAAAACATAAAATAATAGAGAACATAAAACAGGATTTTTAACATTTTTGACTCTTTTTCAGCAGTGTTGCTGTTTAATCGTTACTGATGGCATAATGAATGGCAGCATGTCTAATAGGATGCCTTCATACTAATGCACATGTCTGTTTCAACAGATGTTTTGTCCCTTCTGTGGCCTAACTGTTCACACGTGATTAAGGATATTAGTTAAAAACAACCAGGCCAAATGACCCTTCTGTGGTAGTCCAAGTGTTAAGACATATACAGAAGTTCTAAGCGGCCATGCATTATATTTTTTTTCCGTCATTATCACGACTTAATTTTCTTGTGATCTTGACACAACAAGAGTTGTTTTCTCATTATCATGACCAAATTTTCTTTGCGGGTCCGGCATAAGAACACCAGGCAGCGTTATCGCTGCATTATGGATGATTGTATTCACTTTTACTTTGATCAGGGACTTACTCAAACTGAAATAGCTCTGTGTCTGTCAGTCATTGACAACTTACAAATAAGTGTTCGACACTTGAGAAGGTGGCTGGCAGGTCTGCAACTTTATCGTTAAAGACAATATAGCAACCCAGAACATGCAGTCAATTTCATTTCTAGCTAACTTAATGGACCAGGTGTCTGCATGGCTACCGAATAACCATTTAAATGGTTTGCGGCTGACCAGAGCAATGGTTAGAGAGATACAGATAAGTCTGAAACCATCTGGTGTGGAGTAAAAAGAGGGAGAAGGTTGTGGAGGCGACATTATGGATTGCCAGGCCCTACCAATCTATGGCACATAGACTCATACGTCAAACTAAATCCGTATGGCATAGCAATTAACAGCTGCATTGATAGATTTTTGCGACACATCATCTGAATACCTGAAAGCCTACTTCACCAATAACAATCCTAAGGTAATCAAATTATTTCCACCCTTGGGATTCTACGTTGACGCAAGAATTTTTTTTTTATATGAAAGCAACAGGAATGGTCATTTTTTTTCTCTCAGTCGGTTTATCAATTTCTGTTTTCGTTCTTCATTTCCATGTTCCTCTGCATTTATCGGCCTTCAATTCTTTGCAAAGACCCTATCACCATATCGAGGAATATACTTGGACAATTCCTCTTCATTCAGTAGTCTGGCAATAGCAAGATCAATCTGAAATACATCAAAATAACATTTTTAGCATGTGTTTAGTTGAATGTGTCAAAGTAGATGAATTATTATCTGAGCCACATTATACCACACTCATCTATCTATCTATCTAGCTTTACAAAATGTGGGTAATTTTTAAACATTTTTAAACAAATTTTGTAATGGTGCCTTGACGGATTCAGGGTTGTCCTGGATGAATACATATAACACTAAAACTGTCAGTAGGTGGCAGCAATCCCTTTTTAATACATGATTCAGTGAATCATTCCATTAACAGATTAGTTCAAACGGTTGATTCAGTTAGAAACAAAGCAAGTGGCTGCCTTCATGAATGGATAATCACTGGTTCACTCAATTCATTCAAAAATGAATTAAAGTATTTTTGAGCTTATGCACAGAGTGCTGACCTATGACATCAGAACCCTGAAAGCTCAGAAGAATAAAACAGCAAAGTATAGTCAAGTTATGTATACCACTTTATTTTATTCATAAATTGAAACAAAAACCATTATAAAACCCCATAGGGAAATCTGTACGGAACCAGCTGTTAATTAGTCTTTGGGGTTTTAATATCATACCTGCACCAGCTGTTATAACCCCATCTACTGGACATCGTTTGCACTTACCTATACATGTAAGTACAGTCTATATAAATTAAGTAGTGATTTCAGTGCATGCTTTTTAATGTGTGCTTAGGATATTATAGGCAGGACCAGTTCAAATATTATTTGAAGGTGCTATATAGGATTTCTCCACGTATAATCAGCAAACAACTAGTTACAACTAGTTACAGTGTACAGTGTAGTTGTGACATGCTTATCGAACTGCACGTGTGAAACGCGGTCTAAGATTTAGTGGTCTGAGAGTGATTGAAAACTCGAAGTCTGTTTGCATCACATAATCATTATTCTTTTGTTTATCCCATTAAAGGTGGTTTAAAACAATTTGTATTGTATCACTGGTTGTGTTGTGTGTTATTCCAGCTAGTAAGGATATACTAGTTTTCAGTGGCTATGAAACAAACATAGCAAACATCGTGTTAATCTAGAATCTTAACAAGTGACATACCTTATCTTCCTGTATTTTTGTCAGGATCTCCTCGGGGACGCCCCTCTCTCTCAAAGCAGAGATAAAATCCATATTAGCTGCGGGCAATTAGAAAGTTTATGATGGAGATTTCAACCACCAGAAGGTACACTACACGACCAGATGCATTTGCAATGTGCGTGATTTTCTCGCGATAGTCGTGAGAAAACAGTTTTTTACGGAAGTTCTGTAGTTTTTAGTTGAGACCAGAAAAAATTGTGATAACGAGAAAACAACTTTTGTTATGACGAGATCACAAGAAAATTAAGTCGTGATAACGAGAAAACAAGACGGAAAAAATTATAATACATGGCCGCTTAGAACTTCCGTAGACATAACTAACTTGTTTACATAAATTTTACACCATAAAAGCATTGTGAGATGCAGGTCTATTTAACCGTTTACGTATAGTAACACAACCATATCTGGCATTTTCAGAATCACTACAGTGAGAATCGCACTACATTGAACCTCCAACTTTATACTGTTTATGCACATACTAATGTACAGTATTACATGATATAACCTCAATATCTACGTTCAGTCATTAGTGTGATCAGTTTTTCCACATTAGAAAGGGATCATGCATTTTGATAATTTTCTACTTCATTTGTTAGGCCATCAGATATTAACGTATTTTTTCTCTTTTAATATTCAAGTACTGTAAATTGATTTTGAGCAATAGTTCCATTGGAACCATCTAGAATTAAACGAAAGTCATGCAAGGTCACAAAGGTCCCATAGTGGGATTGGACCTTTAATGTTCAGCAGTCCACTTTCTTTAATTACAGCACAACCACCACAACATTCGGTATAAGATAGCTGCATTCGAATCAACATTATACACTACATGCATTGTGGGAAACATCTAAAGTCAAATAAATAAATAATTAAATCCCTAAATGCCTTGTAGTGACACATGAATGAATGAAAAAATGGATGGATGGATGCATGATGGATGATAGATGCTCAAGCGTAGAGAAAGACAAACAATAGATAATGATACTAAATAATTGTAAAATAATTGAAAGGCCTGCATGACTGAGAGGCAGGAATATTAACTATACAGCCATGCATGACAGCAGAGTGACAGAAAGACCCAAAATAACATGATCCAGGTCACTTCCCCTATAAAACGTCCTCTAAGCACAAATCCAAGGGGACTTTGAATAAATTACTACAGGAAGAGCTTAGCGGTAGATGAAATGTGAGTGTGTGTGTGTGTGCGCGCGCTTGTGTTTGTATGCACATCTCCTTATGATCCCTCAGTCAAACGAATGAGGCTTTTCTGGAAGGGATTGGTCAAACAGGTTAATTCATGGGTAAGCAAGTGATTCACACAGACTGACAGTTTGAGGCCTCTAACCTTCTGATAGGCAGATTCCATATACTGTCAGGTGGAGATGCGCAGCCTCCGAACTCATCCTGCTGAAGAGTGAGAGATCACAAGGGAACAAGAGAGACAAAGATTGCCTCTGCCGAAAGCGAATTGAAAGAACAGAAAAGAGCTGAGGGAGGGAGAGGGAATTTCCGGGCCCCTTGAGACAAACAAAACACCCGGGTTGCCAATCAGAAGACTGTCCCCAAGTGATGCTCTAAATCTGGTAGAGAGCTGGTAGTGTGCTTTGCGTGTGTCAGTGTGAGCGGTTGCATCTTATTGCGCTCATCAGACGATGACTCAACTTCCAGGTCTGTAAACAACGTAAGGAACGGCACTCTAATGTTGTCTTTTAGCATTCATTTATGCAGTATGCGTTAATTGGTTAATTGGTAAATGATTTTGCAATAAGATTAGCAGAGTGCCCTTTTTGTGCTTAAAAATCTCAACAACCATTCACTAACATTATAAAGCTTTGAAAAGCCAGGATATTTCTTAATGTAGCTCCACTGATTATATTTGTCTGAAAGTAGGAAGTCATATACACCTAGGATGGTGAGTAAATCATGCAGTGATTTGATTTGTTGGGGTAACTATGCATTTAAGTTGAAAATACTTTTACAAAGAAGTTGATAATACACAGACGCAATAATGTAAATAAGAGTGTACAGTAGTAGCCCGATCTCATGAAAATGCACATAAATAATTAAAAAGCAAAAAATCATGCAAAATGGACTTTAGCTTACACAGTATATGATATGCACATGTTTGGTATATGTATATATATATATATATATATATATATATATACACACACACACACACACATGTATGGGTGAACTTTTTTAAATTATGTATATATATATATATATATATATTTGAATGTTGTTATCTCTTTTGTTTTTTTCATGCTCTAATTCAAGTGTCTTGACAACAACATGCTGGGCTTTACCCAGATGTCACTGTAGAGCTCTGAGAGAAACCAAAACGACCTTGTTTTTATTTATTTTTTTGTGCCCATTTTGGTGTAAAAGCAAAGACAAATGTGCTCGCCTGCTTGTGCTTAATAGTTCTGCATATGATGTTTGGGAGATTTTGCATTTCTTCCTACAAAATAAGAGTACAATATGGCACAAAACAAATGTGGTTTCCCTCTTCGCAAACAAATTTGTTTCCCTCTCTCTCTCTCTCTCTCTCTCTCTCTCGGTTGTTTTTCCTGGCTGTCTGATGTAATACTGGAGAAGGTGCAGTGCAGTGCGAGTCTAGCATTATGGGAGACAGGGGTGATTTCCTCTGGGTCATGGCATTGATTTGGAGTGACCCTGGAGGCCAGGCAAGCAGCAGGTGGCACACTGACCTGAATTAGGAGATATGGAGCAGTGGTAATCAGACAACTTCTACAGCATATCTCTCAGTCCTAAAGCAGACACTAAGATGTGAACATCACTAACTCTTGCTTTTCTGGCTGTTCCCACCTGCTCAAGCAATAACCAACTTCAGTTTATAAGCAGCCATCATGCATCTTATTTGGAGGCTGCTTTATCGTTGCAGAGAGAGAAAACAATTTAAAACATGTAACAAAAAAATATAAAAATACTATTCAGACACCATTTACTGCTGCATACAGAAATTTAGGGCTGCTGATAACGACTATTTTTAATCAGACTAATCTAAAACCTAATTTACTGATTTATCGACTAATCTCTATTCTCTCTAAAATGTTGGAAGACGTATATCAGGGGAGAGAATGGTTGAGTAGCTAAATTATATTATTTTAGTTTTCTTTGTGCAAAAGAATGTACTCTTCTAGCATCTCAAACTAAAGTTGAGCCACTGATGTCACATGGACTGTTTTACAGATCTTTTTACTATGTTTCTGAATCTGAGATCAGTTGTGTTGCTGTCTATGGAGGGTCAAATAGTTCTCTGATTTCATCAAAAACATCTTAATTTGTGTTCCGAAAATAAACAAATATCTTATGGGTTTGGAACGACATGAGGGTGAGTAATCAATGACATAATTTTCATTTTTGGGTGAACTATTTGTAAACGGAGGTAATGTACATTACTCATTACAACAAATGCCTGCAGGGGGCGCCAGTGGCCTGGAGATTATTTTAAAGTTTACTGAGCGATCTACTTCTTGTTTAATATTGGCCAACAGTGTTGGTAGTAATGCGTTACAAAAGTAATATATTACAGTAATATATTACTTTTTGCTGTAAAGCAGTAGTGTAAGGCATTAGTAATCAAGTTTCAGTAATATTTTACTCGGTACATTTTCAGTTATACTTGCGTTACAACACACTCTTAGCCAAAGTTTTAATTATTCAAAAACAGCAAGACACCACATTAATGTATAAAAAAATGCCGCAAGTCAGCTCTATTTTTTGTTCGTTGTCAGTTATTATCCATATGTTTGTAAATTAATACTAAAGGACAGCTTCTAATAAATACAGTATGTGTAGAGCGATTTATTTCATTCATTTCGCTCATACTTTTTCAGCTATTAAAATAATTCTGATTTTAATATAATGGCAAAATAACAATATTTAGTTTAGTTTTTTTTAATCAAGTTAATTTAGAAAAAGGCTTGGAGCATTTTTGTTCATTAAATATAAGTTTTCGTTGTTTTTTTAAGCAACTTTCTTTCTTTTTTTTTTTTTATCAATTTAACTTAAAATAAAATAAAACATTTCAAGCATATAACACTGTTTAAACATTAAACCTGCGCTGTAATAACATGTGCGATGGT
>JAUYWG010000039.1:2612212-2644495 GCA_034779775.1 Enteromius afrohamiltoni | reverse complement strand
TGCATTTATTCTTTTTGTGCATACACTCAAAAAATATTTTTAATAATATTTGGCATTACAATGGCATGTTTTCAGATGACTGTTTAAGAACATATCACCCAAGTCTCCTGGAGATCCTGTAGAGTTCAAACAATAAAATGACAAAGTTGAAACTTCCTTATGCATCAGACTTTCAGCCAGTGCTCCATGTATGTGCTGTCTGAGACCAGCTCAGATCCGTCCCGGCACTTAGTATGAAATTATACACTGTAATTGCTGTGTAAATGCATTCATGACAACTCTGTGTGGCGTTTTAGCTTACAGTCCTGATCCCGCATGTATTATATTATGTACCTTATATTATCCAGTATTTACTTAGGTGAGCACACTGTAGACACAGGTAAATACACATAGTGTAAAACAAAGTACACCCCTGAGCAGCAATAAACAAGTGTAAATGCAACACTTAAATGCCACTTCAAGCACTTCAGTGCTAGCTTTTGTTTACATTTTGCATCAGTGTGAGTTTGACATATTTTGGTTAGTTCTCTTTAAGTCTGTGGGAAGTAAGACTGAGGATGTGTACCCCAGTGAATAGTAGATTTGCATAGAGATATAGTCGAACAGTTGGATATAATTAAAACTCTCATCAGTATGGAGATGATTAACACTGCACCTCCAACAAAATTGCACGTCAATTTACATATGCAGTTCATACAAATGAACATCTCTCTAAAATGCACATATTACAATATCCAAATATTTTTATTGTTCACTTTTTTGTATATAGGTATTTCAATGCACAAACAAAATTTTAACTTTTTTGTACTTGTTTCCCATTAAATTATGCTAGTTTGTTTTGGTGGGTTTGTTGCTAAAGTGTTTTAGTTTATTGCTTTGTGGTTAGTAGGGTGTTCTAGATGATTGCTTGCAATTCCCCAGTCAAAATAAATTATTTATTAAGTTTTTTTTTTTTATATATATATATATATATATATATATATATATATATATTGCATTTTTTAATGCCCTGATGATAATGTCACATTTGCATCCCCACCAAGCATGCTGCTCTCTTTAGTGCCCTCATTTTTCTGCAGTCATGTCTTTTTTTCTCAGTGACAACATCCTAATGGCAGGAGATTTTAGTGGACCTCAGAGAAAGAGATGCTGAAGCTCAAAAGTCTGAAAAGGGTTACAAATAGGTTTATGAAGTATCAGGCATCTGATTACAAACGTTGGAAATGCAGCACTTCTGCCATTATGACTGGACATCCAAAGCAGCCCTACTGTACAGCATCTTCCCATGACAGCTGAAGATCTGCAGGCTGCTGTTGCACTTTATAACATCCATATCATCTTCCAAAAGAAAAAAGGAAAACATCAAATGGTGGTCATGTCAGGTTTGCAGAAATCCTTGAGATCTTCACTGGGGATTTGTATGATTTTTTTTTTTTTTATTTCCTCATTGAAAAGGAAAAGAATGGCAAGACATCCGATTTAAAATGTTTTTTTTTTTTCTTGCTGTTTCTTGTTTTTTTATTTTTAGTAAACTTTCTTTACTAATTATGAAGAACGTACAGTATGTAAGAAAGCAAGTGTTCACAAATGTTTTAACACAAAGGCCCAAACTCATTTATCTTCACCTCATTTAAAATTTCTCACTGTATCCCCTCTGTCATCAAGTCAGCACGTTTGTGCAAATTACAAAGTATTGATTTAATTATTTTGTAATTCATAAGTGCGTACAATTTATGTCTCTTAAAGTGAACAGCTTAAGGAAAAACAGCACTTATCCTGCAGATTTAGCAACATTTCTTTTTAACATGCATGATTGAATTTCATGAGCTCACTGTAACCCCTTGAGTAACTTGAAATATTTCATTTTTTAATCTTTGAGTCAAAGCCAAACAATTTAAGACAGATATATATGTGAGACAAAATCCAAAATAAGACTGTGATACATTATATTAAAATAACATTTCGGAATTGTGCTTCATCTAATGACAGAATTTTTTCTCCTTAGATAAAATATGTCATGTGTCAAGGCAAGAAAATTCAATGCAGATGGCCTAAAACTGATTTTATTTTAGATAAAGTTGATGAGAAAAGGAGGAGCAGACAAAAAAAAAAAAAAAAAATCAATTAAGCCAGTAGACTAAAGACCTGATATGATCCAGCCCCATTTGTCTACCATTGTAGGTCATTAGTTCTTTAAAGAAGCTTAAATGCAGATGATGAAAAAAAGTGTATACAACTAAAAAAATGTGTCTTTAAATCTGAAAAAGTCACCTTAAACCACAAACTTAAAATGTTGTCATCATTTATGAACCCTGTGTCGTTATAACCCCCCCCGTGGCTTTCTCTGAAAACCCCATGTGGTGTTCTGTTAGAAAAGTAATCATGCTTAATATCAAAACAGATAAAACTGACAAATAAACTCTAGATAAATAAGTAAGTAAATACTTGATTTAATTATGACTTTTACAATAAATAATGTTTTATTTTATTTTTTTTTTTTTTAAATACATAAAATATAATAATAATAATAATACAATTTAATAAAAAGTTAATAACACCTAATGTACAGTTCTGACAATGTCCTTTTTTGTGAGATTTCCCTTTAAGACTTTTCTCCGATTTGTTTTTTGATGGGAATAAATCATTTTATTCTAATTTGTTCTCTCATTAAAATATATCTGTTGGCGCTTTTAAACATCAGGCATTGGCACAGAGCTTGACAGATTGGTGTAATCAATCAGCATATGGCGCAAGGGCACAGCGAGGACGCAAGATTCTCAAAAACTTTACGCAGTCCAGACGGTAATCAAATCTGACCACTGTTGTGATTAAAATCAACAAGTGTTCTCTGGAGATAGCATTCTGTCTGCAATTAAATCCCCACCCTTCAATACTCTCTCTGCAGTTTGTTGTGTTTGTGAGAGAGAGAGTTTCTCCAGTAAGCAGGTTAAGTTAAGCACAGTGTAACCTGTCAGTCTGTATGTTTGACAGGTGTCACGCCATGACAGCCAGAGAGCGTGTGCTTATGGAAAATAAGCTGAGAACATTTGAAAAGCCTGAATTCCATTTTCAATCCATCCTTCATCTTAACATTTTCTTTCACAGATTGCATTTTTGCTTCATCAGCATGAACAAATCGAAGCTGAAAAGAAGAGGGAAAAAGGAGTTGCGTTTACATTCCCACATATTCCCCGCAATCCCAGCGTGGTTAATGGGGTCATAGCGTATATATGTAAATACAACTTCCCTTCCATCATGTTCTGAAGATGGCTTCTGTCCCTCCTCCTCGTCCAAAGCTCAGTCAGGAATGACAGTCTCATTAAACAGTCATTTGGCTCCTGTAGGCCGGAATTTCGTCCTCTGAAAAGTCTTTAATTGAAATGCCCAGGCTCTGTGACCTTGGGATGTTAATCCACAGCTGTAACATTTATCTCTTTCTCGGCAGCTCTCTACCTTCTGTCTCCTAATCAAACACTTTGGGGAAAGCCGGGCATCAATCACGTCGCTTCTGTCATGCAAATTGGATTTATGAGGGGGTATCAGGGGAGCGCTGTTGTTTTAAATGTTTACAGCCTGCGCGTGTGAGTTAGTGTGCACATGTATGTGAATGTGGCCCACACAGTAATTGTTATCCTCTGATATTTCCCTCAGAGAAAGAACATCTGGAGTTGGCCAGAGAGAGAGTGGTCCAGCTGTCTCTGTGTTTTGTGTTTTGTTCTGCCCAGAAAATTTGTCCATGAATAGATTAGAAATTAAAAAAAAAAAAAAAAAAAAACGACATCTGAGGGTTTCCAGCATGGCCTGTAGATTTAAGGATTTGCTGTTGGGACGTGTCACAACCAAAGTTGAGAGACTAGTGAAAAAGTTCTAAAAAAAATGCCTGTATTTCTAGTGGAATGTGTTACTAAATATGATATAATGTTTTCTAAAAGCAACAAATTACCTACAGTGTATATGTGGTTTATAGACAGAAATAAAGGCACATCTTGAATTGTTGCATTGATTCTTTTTTTTTCTTTTTTTTATTTATTTTTTTCTTTTGGACCTGAACTCTTCAACTCAATACAAAAGGAATAACATATAGCCTGTATACATTTATTTTTACATTGTATTTATTATTGGATGTCCTTGACAAGTTTTAATGGTTAAGAGACTAAAAAGAAAGAATGAAAGAAATAGCAAAATTACATTTTAGATTTAAGTTGGATCTTTTTTTTTTAGCATTTACAGTTTGAATAAAAAAATGCATTATTACAAATCACATGTTTTACAATGCATATAATTGAATGAATTATGAATAAATTAATAAATGAATGTCATTGGTTGGTTGTTTGATTGATTGATATACGGTATTGATTGGTTGGCTCATTCATTCACTCACTCACACACTCATTTGCTTTTGCATTGCAGTTCATCAAACTCCAGTGTATTGTTTTGATGTATGTTATATACATACTGTATACAACAAAGGTTGTTGGAAAAAAAATACTTGTGTAAATCCTAAGCAGCTACTGTTGTCATTTTTACTGTGTACAAAACAGAGGCGGAGTGGGGCACTAAAATTCACCGGGACAATTCTGACCACACCGGCCCAGCCCCCTTTAAAATTGTAACAACTGGCTGTTATTCGTTAAGACGTGGGCAAAAAGGAGCTAACCTGTTCTATAAAACATTTCACTACTTGCTTGCCAGCAGAGTGCTGGTCTCAACACACACCTTTACTGGAGATCTTTGCAAACAGTCTTGACTAGTGATGTGACGATCGAGAACGAGCCGGCTCTAAGAGCCGATTCTTTGTAGCGAACGAGAAGAGCCGATTCCCATCAGGGAGAGCCGACTCTTCTGCCGTAAGGGGGGCGGGGCTTTATTTGGGAACATTTTTTTTTTTTTTAATGCAATAACAGACAAATTACAGAACACATAAAGAGAAAAAGATGACGGATGTCAACAACAACAAAATCAGTATTCTCCAATAACACGTATTAAGTAAAAGGTAATGTAAATTGGAGAGAGAGAGAGAGAGAGAGAGAGAGAAACACAGCAGGGCACATATATAATAGTACAGTTATGTATTAAGGAGAAATCTTAAACATAGCACAAATTTTAGACATTTTTATAGTTTTTTTTGTTAACAGAGGTAGATATTGTACTTAAATACAAATCCAATTCTTGTTTAAAGATGTTAAAGTAGGGTTTACAATTAGTATATTTTCATTTATGGATATTAAACTTTCCAGTTTAACAAGAGGTTTATACTGCATTAAACAGATTCTTATCTTTAACAACAAAAAAACAAACAGAATGTATTTATATGTCACGAGCCGCGCCTCTGTGGTCCTCTCCAGCGGACAGCAGCGGGAACCTTCGCCGGAATACTAATGCTGCCGCCTGCCCTGAACTTTTGCCTGTCTTTGACTCTGATTTTGCCTGTCCCCTGATATTTCTGTCATCTGTGTACCGACCTTCGCCTGCCTGACTATCCTTATTAAAACTGTTGCAAATGGATCCACACGACTCCCGCGAATCATTACAGAAGACTTCGCGATCAACGGATCCAGCGACAATGCGCCAAGTCGTCAACAAGGTGAGCCGCCAGGCCACGGAGCTTCTGACCCATCGGCAACAACTTGAAAAGCTCACAGTGGACCTCGTAGGCTCCATCCAGGCCCTCACGGCCACCACCGCGGCCTGGAGTAGGCCCGCGGATCCTCCCGCCGCTTCATCTTCCCCGCCGGTCCCATCCGCCGCTAGTGCAGCACGCCTAGCGCTTCCTGAGAAGTACGATGGTTCCCCAGGCAAGTGCAAGGGCTTTATATTACAATGTGAAATCTATATTAAGTCACAATCAGCAAGTTTCACGGACGATGATGCCAAGATTGCACTAGTTTGCTCACACTCACCACCAGTCTTCTACATACAGAGTCCCTCCAATTCTATGTCATCAACTCACCTGAGCATCCTGGCATTCTCGGACTTCCCTGGCTGAAACTCCACGATCCAACCATTTCCTGGAGGGGGTGCCAGATCCTCCGTTGGTCTCCGTTCTGCCAGCAGCACTGCCTCATCAAAGCCACCCGAAGTATCCACAGCCTGCAATTAACACCAGAAGAGAATACAGACCTCTCTGCTCTTCCCTCAGCCTACCACGACCTCATCATAGCATTCAGCAAGGAGAAGGCCACGCAGCTACCTCCTCACCGGCCTACTGACTGTGCCATCGACCTGCTCCCGGGTTCTACTCCTCCTCGGGGCAGGATCTTTCCCCTTTCCCAACCAGATACGGAGTGTATGAACCAATACATTCAGGAGGAACTGGCCAAGGGCTTCATCTGACCCTCTAGATCACCCGCGTCAGCCGGATTCTTCTTTGTTAAGAAGAAGGATGGGGGCCTCCCACCCTGCATTGACTACCGGGCACTGAATGACATCACCATTAAGTATCGATATACCCTGCCCCTGGTACCCTAAGCATTGGAACAACTGCGCTCAGCACGTATCTTCACCAAGCTGGATTTGCGCAGCGCTTACAACCTGGTTCGCATCCGGGAGGGTGATGAATGGAAGACGGCCTTCTCCACAACTACTGACCACTACGAATACCTGGTTATGCTGTTTGGGCTTTCCAATAGCCCCTCGGTATTTCAGAACTTGGTTAATGAGATCTTCCGCGACCTTCTCCACCAGTTTGTGATCGTCTTCATCGACGACATTCTTATCTACTCTGGGGACCTAACCTCCCACGTCACCCATGTCTGCACTGTGCTGTAGAGACTCATAAGAAACCAGCTTTAAGCAAAGCTCAGCAAGTGCGAGTTTCACCAAACCAGCATTGCGTTCCTGGGGTACATCATCAGCCCTGACGGTGTGGCCATGGACGAATCTAAAGTCTCTGCCGTGGTGAACTGGCCCAAACCCCAAAATCTCAAAGAGCTGCAGCGGTTCCTGGGATTTGCTGACTTTTATTGATGATTCATTAGAAACTTCAGTCTCACTGCTGCCCCCTTAACTGCCATGACTCGCAAGGCCTACAAGCACCTACCCTGGAGCTCCGAGAGTGAAGCTGCGTTCAATCACCTCAAGCAGAAGTTCACCACGGCCCACATCCTAAAGCACCCAGACCCCATACGTCCCTTTGTGGTGGAGGTAGATGCCTCAAACACAGGTGTGGGAGCGATACTGTCTCAGCGCCAGGGGACCCCTGAGAAACTGTACCCATGCGCCTACTTTTCACGCAAGCTTACACCAGCCGAACGCAATTACGATGTGGGGGACAGGGAACTTTTAGCCATGAAATCAGCACTGGAGGAATGGCGCCACTGGCTGGAGGGAGCTCAGGAACCCTTCCTGGTTTACACGGACCACCAGTGAGGAAATGTGGAACGTAGCCCATATTCAGCTTCATTCCTTCCTCTTCATTCAAGAGCCATTCGGAGAGTCGCCGCCCAAGCCAATCGACGCCGAAGAACGCATCCCGCCTACGAGCCAGGCCAGTGGGTCTGGCTGTCCGCCCGAGACCTGCGACTTCGTCTCCACTGCTGAAAGCTGAGTCCTAGGTACATGGGTCCATTCAAAATTTTAAGACAAATTACTCCTGTGTCATACCGTTTAGACTGGTATGACACAGGAGCACCTAGGTCTCAGCGTTTTCAGTTCCGGGGCTTCTTGCTGTATATAAACACAGACTCTGGCCTAAGTAAGATGCGAAGTCTTGATTTGCCACGGCCATCGTTTCTGAGCATTCTTCTTGTTACTCTTGTTTGACTACCCGTGTTTTATTTTCTGCCTGTGTTTTGCTTTCCGCCATTTTGCCGCCTGTCACCTGATATTTCTGTCATCTGTGTACCGACCTTCGCCTGCCTGACTATCCTTATTAAAACTGTTGCAAATGGATCCACACGACTCCCGCGAATCATTATATTATAACATAAAAAAAGTAAAAAAAACATATTCTGGACGATCAGGTCATTAACCTTTTTCCAGAAAGACTGTACATAAGAACATTCCCAAAAGAAATGAGTCACTGTTTCAGAAGAAAAATGACAAAATGAAAATAGATGCATGTCACTCTTGAATTTTTGCGAAAACTGCTTAACAGGATAAAACGTGTTATTTCCTTAACTTTATTTGTTTAAAAAAATGAATCGTACCATTATATGAAAAAAAGGAAAGGGAGCGCATGCTTTAAAGATAGCGAGTGTAGTGGTACAGGCCAGGTACTGAGAGCGACAGAGAGAGTCTTCTAAAAAAACAGGACAAATAATTACAGAGAGGAGTAATTATATATCTTAAATTTATATATATTATTTCACAATGCCAACCTGCACTAAAGACATAAGGGTTTTGCTATATATGTTTATTATATATATTAAGACTTTTCCCTTTATTTAGGTTATTCGATTAGTTTGTGTTCAATTAAAGTTTTAATTAAAATGTTAAATAAGAGTAACTGTATTTTTAAATGAACAATAAGAATTAAAAAGTTGCTTACCAATACACAAAACATTCACAATTGATAAATTGGGCTAAAATAGAAGGCTCTGAGTGATGCTAAATAAAGAGCCATTTGGGAGCCGAGCCAAAAGAGCCGAATCTTTGAAAAGAGTCGAAATGCCCATCACCAGTCTTGACTCTAACACCGCTCATCACTGACAAACTCTTTAAGCAGGTGCACAGCTAAACCAACCTAACAGAGAGCTGCACTATCTTTTTTTCATTGGTTTCTTACATGCATTGTTAAAACTAAAGGCAATATCAACAAGTCCCTCTCCCACATATCTCTCTCCATAACAGTAACAATTGCACTTTTTTTATAACAGGGCTGCAAATGAACCAAACCCAACCCAAACTAACTTGATCTTAAACACACATAACATCAACTGTCAACTGTCTTGCCTAAATGACACAAAAATAAGTAAACTCTAAAGAAATACCCATAATGCACCCAACACTGACTGCCGGGGGGGGTTCATTGGATTGGTTGCAATTGGATAAGCGCATTGCTTATTCCCAAGATGCTTTGCTCTATTCTACATTAGATAAATAGCAGATATATAGATTATAGATACTATATTCCCAAGGGGTACTCAAGAACAAACAAACAAATTAAATTGGTTCGTGGTCACAATTTTTTTAAATTTGTGACCATGAATGTTCTGCAGGATAAACTAATTATGACAAAGATACAGAGCGTGGGCTACTGATATAAATACTGGTTGGACACGCGGGGAAACGAGTTTGTCGGCCGCTTAATTTGTGCTCTGCTGTGTAAATCCTTTGTGCCCACCAGGAAAAGTCCAGACCCGATTGCCACTCTGCCCCTGGTACAAAACACGGTCTGTCTTAATAGTTTAAAATGTTAAAGTCATATCTGGCTTTTGTTTGCAGTCACATTTTTTTAATATATTTTTTTCATAAATGTGACCATGGACCAAAATAACAGCCATAAGGGTAATTTAAAAAGGAGAGAGGGATTTAAACATCATCTGGAAGTTGCTTTCTATTGCTGTGTGGTTTGTTGGGATTGGTTTTATTTGCCTGAGATACAGCTATTTTAAAATCTGGTATATAGGTGTGCCAAAAAAATCTTAGTAATGAGAAAATCACCTTTAAAGTTGTCCAAATTAAGTTCTTAGAAACACATATTAATAATCAAAAATTAAGTTTGATATATTTAAGGTAGGTTCTACTAATATACATGTGCTACTTATGACTGGTTGTGCGGTCTAGGGTCATGCATTTATTCTAGGGTTACTGTAAAAATTTGCCATGTGAAGCAGATACAAAAATAGAGAGAGGGACTTAAATTTCATAGGTGATATGACTGCTGTAGTCTAATCAACGGTGGCACGCAGTCTCTGATTAGCAATTGTTCTCCAAATGCTTTGTCATCGAACACCCTGATCCACATAATCACTGGATCTAACAATAGAAATCAATTTCATTAGCATAACGCCCAATTCACTCATCAGTGCCTGGTGATTGTACTATCTCTTCCTACATGTCTGCACATTTGTTTTCTACCATTGATTCAATGACATGAAATGGCACTTCTGTCATCGTGGCTATCTGATGATTGTCTGTGTATGGTGCAGATATGAATCACATTGTGAGTGTGGTGACAAAGGAACACTTTAATAATAGCCAGGCAAATGTTCCCATGAGGTGTTTGTTGCAAGACATGTAATTTAAACAAATGTTTTGAGCCCAGTTTAGAATTTATAGTTTAACTGTGCTTTAACAGCTATGACCAAAATTGTAATTTTACGTATTTGTATGCGGGGGCAAATTCATGCTAATTCGTACTAATTCATATGACCTCACTTTGTCAAAACCTCAGTGACGGGTAGGTTTAGGGTTGGGGTTAGGTGTAGGTGTAGGTAATTCGTGCAAATTCATATGAATTGACAACTTGTAAAATATGTAAGATTTAGCAAAAATCTTTTTGAGCAAAAAACGAATTAACATTTATTTTTTAGTACAAACAAAACATTTCCAATGTTTTTACTGACCAGTGTCAACATAAATACTACACATTTTGATGTTGATGGCTGCAACACACTACAACAAAAGCTGGGAAAGTGGCGCATTTAACACTGTGTCACATCAACCTTATTCCAATGTTTCATCATTTGGCAACTGAGGATTATAAATAGTAATAAGATTTAATAATAATTACATGTAAAAAGTTTTACATGTAATGTTTTTTAATCTAATACATTCACTCTGTTTTTAAGAAACCTTGATGTTGTAGCACATGTACAATGACAGCTGGCATTGTCTTAATCTAATAACCATGGATTTCCTATTAAAAAACAGATGTTTGCTTTTACAAAACGTAGCTTTTTTTAAAAATGTGGACTGATATGAGTACAGCCAGCCTGATCTCACTGCAATTTGTACATATTTTTGCTAAATCGTGTATATTTTATGAGTAGCCAAATTGTATTGTTAGACTGTGTTGGTATAGCACACATTTTCACTGTGTTTTTTACAGTGATGAGCTCTGACCCAGAATTGTATAGAATTTATGTATAGAGTATAAAGACTTTCTCCTAGAGTAATATGCAGTATACTCAAGTTGCATTTGACTGTAGTAAACGACAGTGGTTTTCTGAAGTGCTTGTCCTATATGTGCTGCAATTTCTCTGAATTCCCGAATCATTTTACAATATGAAGTTCGCAAACTAATTTCGGAAGGAGCATGTACAAATGATTAACCACAGCTGCCTCCAATCTCCTTATTACCCGATAACCCTATCAAAACTAAGAAGCTTCTCTTTTAATACTTCAAACTCCCATTTCCTGTTATCTTCATTCTTTGCATCCCCTGCCACCCCTTACTTCAATACCTCGATACTTTAAACTGGAAATCGAGTGTCAGGTATCCGACCAAAGAAGAACTGATGCCTGCCGAGCCTGGTTTCTCCCAAGGTTTTTTTCTCCCACATGGAGTTTTGGTTCCTTGCCGTTGTCGCCTTTGGCTTGCTTAGTCGGGGGACACCTAGTTTTCAGTAATAATTGTTATCCGATCCAGAGTGCGCTTCTGCACTTAACTTTTACATCGCATCTTTCTCCTATTATCGGCCTATTTGCTCCACCATGGTCTGCATCGCCAGAAGTCCTATGCAAGCAACCTATGGTCCCTTCCCACTTTCCTCCCAGGGGGCACATGGGGACCAGGCCTGACACCGGGCTCTGCCCAGCCCTCTCCCTCTAGGGGTTAAACCCCTAGGGCTTGTGTCCGCTGCTCTCAAGCTGCTCCCCGGAAAGCATGCCAAACATGATTACAATACAAGAAGTGGGAACTCGTGAAATTATGTTTGGTGAAAGACCTAAATTGTTATGTGCTGGACACTTCTCTTGCGAAATTCTGGTACAAAATAATGAGCCACGATCCAGCTTTGCTTGCGAAGACTGAGATGCTCCTTTTATACCTAAACAAAATACTTTGACCTATTACCACTTCGTATTCTATAACCTTTTCAGTTTTATGTCCCAACTGTTTTGGAATCTGTTGCAGCGAACAAACCCAGAGTTTGTCCATATTTACAAAATACATTTATGCTGGTCAGTGAAAACTTTGGAAATCTTTATTTGTACTTTTGTCAGTTAAAAACAGGTTAAGAGAATTAACAAATCACTGATTATTGGTTTAATGTTTAATTTCATTTTACAAAACTTCCAACTTCTCTGGAATTGGGGTTATATATAAATGGTTACTTTTTACAAATTATGACTATAAGTCAGCAATAGCATAATTTGAATTATAGATGCTTGAAGATGAACTAGCTGCATTTCCCAACATTTGCACATAACATTTTCATAAGCACTTTTTGAATTTTATATGAGGCACTAATTGCTTGATCTCCATAAGCAGAACTGCATATCACATGATAAGTTATGACTGTGAATGCACTTATTTGTGCCATTGCCTGCCTTCCATTTATACTTTTGTCAAATGACACTGAAAATGTGCACTTCATTTTCCTACAGTCAGCATATTATTGTGTATTGTCAACCGTTTAGCATAAACGCCCTTAAACGGAATGTGATTGGTTGCTTGTCATATCAAACTGAAACATCTTTCCTGTTTTTTGCTTTTTTTCAAGCAGTTCTTAGCTATAATAAGATGCAACTTGAACAGGACTTTGTGTCGGCTGTCAGAAGTCTGGTTATGACTAAGTGCTGCCCAACAGTATAGAGCTATAGAAAATTCTGCATGAAAAATAGACTCCCCATCAAAACCACCGACACGTCTCCTCCGTCGTGGAGGAGTCTGGGTGTAGGTGCAAGAAAGAAAGATTAATGTGTCATATATTGAATTAATTAAGCAGGTAATACGTCTCAGGCTTCATAATACAGATTAATCATCAAAAGGCCTCAAATAATAAAGGAAATAAATAAATATAGAAGCTTCCTTAAATGCTATTTATTGGGAAATATTAATGACGGCGCGGCCACCACAAAGACACAAAATGAATGAGACGAGTAGCTTCTCTTCAGTGAAATTACATTATGCAATGACCCTCATCTGTAGCTTTTCATTTCATCATTGCTTAGGTATTACTCATTCTGTCTGATTGTAAAGCGCACCATTAGGGGAATCTGAGAGAATTTACAGAGAGCCTGGAGAACGCAGGTGAAAGGTCAGTGCTATGTCCTATGAAATACAAAATAAAATATGAGCTGCATTATTTTATGGTCCACGTTTTACTAATAAATACTAATATGATATATCAGGAAAACATATTTTTCCTGGTATTATGTAGTGACTTTATATGCTTCAGACAATGTTTCATTTCTGTCTAGCCATAACAAGTCTGTGCCAACAGATCTCAATTTATCATATCCTAATTTGTTACAGAGTCTGACCATTAGTTCTTGAATTATATGCTTCACTCACATTCCTAGTAAGTAGAAGGTGTTTACATTGATTTTAAATAGTGTCAGATACTGTTTGCACTAATTATAAATGCAGTATCAAAACAGTATCTTGTATTTACTAGTACAAATAATTGCATTCCCACAATGAATACATAAAATCTGCTCACATAGTGTTGCTAATAATTTTGTTGTTGTTTTATTGAGAAAGAAAGAAATCTGACAGGCATTAAGGTGCATGCTTACCTTCGGCAAATAGTGCACTTATTGTCTGTTTAATTAATTATAATCACAGTGAACAGTGTATATCTTGTACTGTGTATCCTGGATGCTCGCACTTTCAGCAGTTTCATCTGCCATGATTGGAGAGTTACACTTTATTTTAAGCAGTCCTATTAATTAACTACAGTACTACTGTACGTGTATATGGAAAGGGTTAAGATTAGGGGTTGGCTTTGAGTTACTTGCATATATTTGTAACTCAAGGTGTTACCTGATTGTACCATTCATTGTAAGCACCCATACTTCTGTGCATTATTAAGAACAACATTTTGAGGAATATTGTTGGTATGCAATGTTTTAGGGTGCACCTTGCAACTTACCGCATGATATTGCACTGAACTCCAAAATGCTGTTGAGCCACAATCACAGTAGGGTTTTCTACATGTGTATCTAAAACCAAACATAAGAACATGAATCACAAAGTCTGTGCTAGCAGTTTCTGAAAGTGCATATTGCACAAAAGAGCGCATTCAATTGAGATTCACCCTGCATTCAGTCAAGGTGACATTCAGAGGAATTAATTAAGCACTGGATTGTAATAGTTTGAACTCCGACCTGAGTCCATTCCAGCAAGAACATCTCCCGACATATAAACAGCATTTCTGAGGTCACTGTCACCTGGGTATCCTCATGCATTTAATATTGAGCACTAAATAAACACCTCCAGATGTACATTTATCACGGCTAGCCGTAAACATCTCCAGCCTCTCATAACTTATGTGATCCCTGAGTTTTACAAAGCATGCTGGTGTAGTGTACTCAGAATGCTTTTGTGGCCCTGAATCAATACACACGCCGACACAGGCGAGCCAGTAAACACCATTGTCACTCCGCATGTTTTGGAGGCTGTATTGTTGTATTGTGATAAGGACAAGCCACAAATTGGTTACATTTTTTGAAAATACAGTGCAGCAAAGATTTTTTAGTTTTTTTGCACTTTAAAATGTTGTTGCATTCGATAGCAAAATAAAGCCAAATTGCATTTGAAAAAAAAAAAGAAATTTTGCGTGAAAAATAAAATGTGTTTGTGGGTTGTTATTCTTTCACAAAGTAATATGTTAAAACCAAACTTTATTTAATTAATTTCATTTAAATAAATTAATTTAAAAAAATGAAATAAAATTACATTTTTAATTTATTTACCTATCACAGTCCGATGACGGTTAAAGACAGTTTGATGTCAAGCCATTCATTATCTAGGACAACTAATAAATACTAAAACTATGCAGTCTTAAAGCAAAACGTAATGACTGTTTGTGATATCACACGGTAAGATCTATATTGTTTTGATCTTTTTGAGTTTTGTTCAGCAGCAGGATATAAAGTGGCTGTTGTTCAAAGACCTCAGCTGTTGCTATGCAACAAATGACCTGCCAGATGCAAAAATTCAAAAAAGTTGACATTTTTGCGCAAATAAGGATAGTTATTAGTTGGGTTTATTAGTTACTGTTTGCAAGGATGCTGTTTGATGCTTTTTTTTAGGCTCTGGTTTGTTTTGATGTTTTACTGCAGGAAATATTGACCAAACTGGTTTTGCATTTGCAGAAGCGTTCAGAAAAAGCTGTACGTTTCCTCAGAGGGTCCAGCATTTATTCAAGTCCTGAGCATTTCTTGTCCCCCGAGTGCTCATTTATTACCTATTTTGCCTAATTTGATCATTCTCTCTGCAGGCAATGAACCTCTCAGCACTGGTTAACAGCCTAAATCCATTCTGCTGCATTCTACAAGTTAAAAAAAACGCCTTAACACAAGTCACCAAAAAATGCCTGAACATTACCAGTTACATCAAGTATTACTGAATAATCGTGAGATGTCACTTTTCCCAGTCCTTGAACAGGAGGTGTTTTCCCTCAGGACACTCATGATCCACTTCTGTCTACTGTGTATCAGTGACACTCACATTTATACATACTGGCCAGTCAATCATTAGATATTTTCTACCTGGAGGATGTGAATGCACTGAGAGCACATTATAATTGTCTGGACTCATGTCTCAAAGTGGCATGCATCAAATCTGTTCCAGGTCACAGCAGTACAGATTCAGTGTGAGACACAGGTTTGTCACGCTGCATTGTCTTTTTACCATGTGAAAGTAAACTAAAAATGCATTTACTTGCGTTAAAACATTGGCCAGCAAATACACATTTAAACTGAAAGAAATAGTTCACCCAAAAAAGAAAATTCACTTATGCTCAAGACTTCCAACATGTAGAGAAGTTTTCATTGGACCAGATTTGGAGAAAAATAGCATCAGATCATTGCTTTATGATTCCAAACAACTGATGAAAACATCACAATAATCCACACCACCATAAAGCAACTAATGTAAATGTTCTATTCATACTATAAAAATGACGTGTAAAGATTTCTCAGTGATTGAATGGGTAGATTATCAGCTGTTTGGACTCTTCTCCTGCCGGCACCCATTCACTGCAGAGGATCTATCGAGCAAATAATGTAATGCTGAATTTCTCCAAATCTATTCCTGTGTTACAGAGGACTGATTACTATACATCTGTCAATCCATTTCCTGTATTTTATTTTTAAAGCCTGCCACTCACATTTTTATACCTTTTCTTTTATATCAATATCTTTCCACATAAAACACAACAATCGATGGAGTGTTTTCTATGAAGTGCTGAATGTGTGTCCGTTCTTCAATCCAAGGTCACAGTTTCGCAGCTCTGTTGTGCAGTGCGGTCGGGTGCCTGGGATGTGTTGTTTTCCCTCCGACCCATCGCTGTATCCTGGATTACATGTCATTTCTCCTTGTGTCCCGCTGGTCCGGCTGTTGTCCCATCACTAATCGTATTATGTATGCAGTCTTTTTCTTTTCACAGTCTGTGTTGTGGGCACCCCCTGTGTACCGGGCCATTGTTTTCATCTTCTCAGAAGCACAAAGACACCGGTCCGTTCAGAATGAATATTTACACTGCCTCATCAGATGGCCCCTGTATCTATAGTTGGGTACAAACAAGAACTTCAGGAAGATTTATTACAGCTGGCAGCAGGACAAATGTCTGTCCTTAATAAACTGTATTGTGTCCTAATTCACCTCAAGTGTTTGCTTCTTGCAATCTCAAGGCAATGTAGGAGAATAGTTGACACACCTTTGTGTCGTTCCTTTCTTTCTTTTGTGGAACACAAACTTGATGTACAGGTGTTTTCTGTCAGTTGATATTTTGTTTTTAATTAATTTAATATAATAATAATAATAATAATACATTATTAAAATGAATAAAATAAAATAAAATAAATTTTGGAACTGTATTATTATTATTATTATTATTATCATTATTATTATTGTAACAACAACAGCAATAATAATACTACTACTAATAATAATAATAATAATAATATTACTCTTGCACTGTTCTACTACTACTACTACTACTACTACTAATACTAAAAACAATTGCCTTGCCAGAAGAGTTAACTAGTTTGACTATTATTATTATTATTATAACCTAGTAAAATTGTTTAATAACAACAACAATAGTTAAAATAGTTAACTCTTCTGGCAGGGGAACTTTTTAGTAGTAGTAGTATTGCAGTGCAAGTTTTATAATAATTGTAGTAATTTTATGTGTCATATTAATATTAATAATAATAATAATAATAATAATATGGGTAAAAAAAAAAAATAATAATAATTTTATGTGGATTTTTTTTTTTTTTTTTATAAATAGACTAAGAAACGACTACTAATAACTGATGGACATGCACTGAGGATATTTTTTATTTATTCATTAAAAAGCTCAAACAATCTAGTAGTACTTTAAATCATAAGTGCCAGTCCTGAAATTTAAGGCAGTTCGTAACCATTAAGAAAACAACTCCAGATCTTTTGTTCCTTAAAAGGGATCATCCATCAGGGATTAAAAAGGGGCACAGATGACCCTCAGCCTTCCCCATTAGCACTGCTCTCTGAGAGCGGGGAAGGTTTTTGACACCTGCCTCTGTCCTTGCCAAACTTGCAGTCCGGTCCGTAGTCTCCGGCTGTCTCTCTCAGATTAGTAAAGGATAAGACACTGTCCTTGTCGTCTCATCTTCCTCTCCTGCAGCCCAGGGCCTGATGGCACACATTATCTCCTATTAACTAATCACCCAATCAGAAACAGAAAACACTCCCCGGGCACACAGTCTCACTGACGTAAATTCAGAGTGACAATATGGCTGATCTGCGGTGAGGAGAACAGTTGGGAGAGGCGCTCCTCGTTAAGATCCCGGCGAGCGCCTGCTGCGTGCGTAGTCGCCCTTCCTCCGGGGACTCAGTCAGCGATTATTTCATTTGACTTGGCGTCAGGAATGGGATTACAGAGATGTTTAGTGTGTCATCACACTTCAGACCCCCTGGCATGGTGCACATTAAGCAGGACAGTTAGGAAATGATGGGACTGACATCACTGCGTTTCTGCGCTGCAAGTGACCTTGTTTTTCCTCATTCTCTTCATCTCAGGGAAGTGTCATCCCAGAGGAAGATTGTATTGCTTAAAGGTTGCTCTGTTATGGTCTAATGAAATACTCAGTTATGTTCTATTTAACTATCAGCCTCGTTTAGGATCCTAAAATTATTTTGGAAAAATGCAAATACGCACAAATGGGAGTGTGGATCTGTGAAATAAAGTGTGAAATATTTTGTTCTTGGGAGAATTTGATGATGAATGTTTGAGTTTCTGTTCAAATATCTCAGCTGTGTTTGCAGACTGACAGTCTGAGCCCAGTTTGAGACATTTTTGAGATCTCTTCTGACACTTTAGTGTGGGCTCATGAGATTCACAGAAAAATCAGAAACACAGAAGACAAAAGCAGAAATCTGTATTTCTCCATTACAGGTGTCATGAACTGCCTTTGTTTTTTTCTTTTTTTTCTGTACTGTTCTCTGAGGTCCACTTATAATGTTATTGAGGTTTTTTTTACATCAAAAAGCCTACATCCTTCATAGAATGACGGTGCAGTGATTTAGGTCAAAAACTGAGTCATGTTTCTAAATAAATCTTAAAAATAAGTTCATTATTAAATGTTTATCGTTTGTTTTTTTGTGTGTAATATTGTGTAATACGGCAGTCATTGATGGATCATGATTGGCTGGCGCTTTGAGAGTTCAGTGGCAAAGGGGTCAAACCCTCCAAACAGATCAATATATTGGCTAAGTTTTCCTAAAATATTAACACAGTTCTTTCTCTGCCTTCCAAGTGCTGACACTTCCTTCAGGAAATGTGTATCTAATGCGTGATTGATTGACTCAGTCACCTCTGTGTCCCATATTGGTCTTCTTGAGCTTTTGTTTGGGGACAGTTGATATTTTGTAATGCACGCATGCACACATCAACAGAGTTTTGCAGCTTCACCCCTGGCAAAGATGGCAAGGCCGGCACTCGTGAGGATAATGAGCTGGCCATTAAAGTGATTTTAATTAGCGAGGTACCCCGCAATCACATCCAAGCAACATCTTCAGGAAAGGTATGCAAATAAGTCTCAAACTCTCTAACCAAACATGAACACTCTTCTTTCGCATTTTTTTGGGTAGCCTCAAAGTCGTTAAGCTGTAATGATTATAACCAGGACTCATTACAAAGTGTTCTGGCAAAGCACAAAGTTACGGATCAGTTGCTCAGGGCCAAATCCGAACTAATTTTGCCTGTAGCTCCGATATGACACTGAATGTTTCTGTTTTGGATCGAAAAAATAAAGCTCTGACCATGTGCCGCATTCCGGCTTGTATTGCCGTTTGTGGTGGTATCATTCTTGCTGTATGATCCCATAAAATAGATAACAGATGGAGATGTGTCCCCTGAGTTTCTGTTAAAGAAAAAAGAAACAGTGAAATGACTAGCTGAAGGGTAAGCTCTGATGACTGCATCATATCTAACAAGTCTGCTGTGAGCTATAGAGATGCTGACCTCTATCATGTGGCACGGCAGCTATACTTTTTCACCGCCGGTTTTATGACAAGGTGGAAGGAGCTTTGTGTTGAGACTGATAAGACTCCGTTCTACAGCCCCTCTGTGCTCACCGACCAAAGGGGCTTTGGATGGGACTTAATGAGCCGAGCCAATCAATGCCCAGCCAGATGGCTTTGATTGATGCCTTTGAAGAAACAAAGTGTCATAATGGTCCTAAGACCACCGAACAGAAGGGGAGGGGAAAGTATTGATGCATCAACCTCAGCAGAGGTCAAGATGACCATCTAACTTTGAAGCTTTGCATTGTCCCAAGGTTTCGCTCATTGTTTGTGTGCTGGAGTCACCTTGTGGGAAAATAAATGGCACTGGACTGCTTTGAAAGTAGCATTTGACTAGTTCTTAGGTTTTACCATGCTATTTTGCTAGACGTCTCATATCATGTGACTTGTGCAAGGCTCAGAATATTGTATGTGAGTAGGGGGTGTGATCTAAGCAACCATCCTAGAGTATTCCAGCATTATGGGTAATCCCAATTCCCATTATTTTCAAAATATATAGAACACAAGCTTCTTTGTATTTTAAATATATGTATATATTTTTTCTTTTATTGACTTTTTCAATTACAATCAAGACCTAATTCAAAATGGCCTCTTTATAATTGTAAAAGTATAATTAATTACACTTTTTTTTTTTTAGAAAAACTAGGCTACATTTAAAAAAAATATGGACCAATAAGATTGTGTTCAGTGCTTTTGAAAGACATCAATTATGCTTACCAAGGTTTATATGATAAAAAAAAAAAATGTAAACTAAAATGTAAAATGTTATCATGGTAACTGTAAAATACAACCCAGGCTCTTTGGAAATATATGTCTAAATACATTTCTGCAACACTGTTATTACATTATGCACATTTTGTGTCAGTTTCAAATTGAAATGTCCAGTGGCTTTTCTTATGTTGATATAGGCATGCATGTTAAACCCAACCCTAAACTTAGCCAATAGATTTAATAAATGCAAAAAATGCATATAAAAAGGCATTTGTTATTGCAGGCATGCAATTTTTAGCACCCTTATGCAGACCTACAGAATTAGAAAACTCATGATTATAAGGCTTTACTGTGATTTTTTTAAAAATTCATAACTTTAGATATTGTTTTTAATTCATAACATTTATCCTGCAAAAGAAAAAAAAACTAAAATATGCAGGTGTGGAGTAATTTATGACAGAATTTTCATTTTTCATTATTCCTTTAACGACTGGGCTCACTAGCTGTCCAGTAGATAAACAGCCGTATCTGTGTTTGAGTACAATTTATATACACAATTTATATCCTGTTTGCATCTTCAAGAGCTAGTCTTTCTGTGACTGAATAGGAAATTGGCTGTGGAATTTTCTGTCAAACCCAAAGTTAACTGCACATTAAGGAGGTAGATGGGTAAACTGTGGCATGCCACTAGCATTGGTTTGTTTATGAGTGTGGAAATAACTGGATAATGGTGCCATGCATGTTGAAGGCAAATATGACAGACTGTCAGACTGTTCCTAATGTTTTAAACTGTAAATGCATTATTAAAAACTGCAGAATGCGCCTTAAAAATCCACCCATGCAATATTTATTTGCAGCGATGCTTCAAACAAACAGTTTTTGGCCCGGTTTTCTTGTTTGTAGTTGTTTGATTTTTTTCATTTTGTTCGACTCTTGGGCGCCTCTGTGCGCTGTCCCATTCTTATCCAATCATGATTTAACACTCCTGCCTGTTTTATCTGGCCTCTCACAGGCCCAGACAGATGGGTCTGCACTTGATTCAAACACAAACCTCAAAACTAATCCACCAAAATAAACCTCTTGCTTTCAGAATCAGCCAGCTGTGGGAGCTAGATCAGAACCACAGCAAACCACTGCAACATGTGCAAATGACTTTTATGTTTACTGTGGTCTCTTTGACCGACATAAACACTAACCAACTGGCCACGGACGGACCCTGGTCATTTGTTGGAAATGGTTCATAACTGCAGTTTGTAAAGCTGCTTTACCTCCTTTTGCACCCTGATGTGAAGTGGACCGTTTTGCAGACTGTCTCTGATTGCATTACAGGGTTTTATTAAACATGAATTGCTCACTGAATACAGCTTAAATTTTCAAAAAGATTTTGGAACTAGTCTGAATTCTCTCTTATCTTAGGCATATTGTCCTGTTCATTTGCTGATCATGAACATTTTGTCAGTTTACTCGATGTCTTTCTGAACACAAAATGCGGTTAAGCATTTAAACATTGCAAGCGGCATGTGCAAATAAATTAATTCTTCATTTAGAAGAGTGAATTCATTTACTTTAATGTTTTGAGGTCAGTGGAATATTGATAGAATCTCAGGAAAAAGTTACATATTCTCTGCCATCAAACTTGCAGTCTGGTGATGTTTTTTGACAAGTTATTTCAGGTTGATGTGAAATTATGCAAATTAAATTGTGTCGTATGCACTCAACCTAATTTATCATTACACAGATGTGGCATGTACCATGTAATCATGATATTTCCATGTAATTAGTATATGTCAGTGATAGCATGTGAGTTTAACGGTTAATATAATTACTTTGATAGATTTATTAGAGGAATTTACAGTATTTTGAAGGTTTTGGGGAAAAAAAAAAAAAAACTAAAAAAATTATTAATAATAATAATAATAATAATAATAAAAACAATAATAATGATTACATTATTTCTATAAATTTCTTTTGGAAATGCATTACTTTATACTGGTTACAAGTGACAGTAAAGAAATGTATTATGTTAATTTGCAGTTCTTTCACAAAATTAAATAAATAAATATTTCAAAGCACAATTGTTTTCAATTATAAAAATGCCCATTGAGTGCCAACAAAGCATATTATAATGATTTCTGTATTGATGCTGAAAATTCAATTCATTGTATCACATTAATAAATTGCATTTTAAAAATCTATTTAAATATTATTATCTATTTATTTTATTTTTTTTTTATCTTTTTTTTTGGGATGCTAGGTACAAAGCGATGTGTCAAATCCCTTGAATCATGTAAAAGGGCCTACTAAGAGGTGAACGGTCAATAACCTACATCCTTAAAAAAAGAGGAAACAAATCCAGTGCATTACTATTGTGGCTGATTGCAATGAAACATTTATCCAGAGAGGGATTTTAAAGCCTAAAAGCACTTAGATGAAAAAATTGCAATGGATAATTGTGGTTCATGATGGACAATTTGCTTTCTTGAGAGCAACAGATCTGTGGAAGTAGGTCCAAGTGAAAGCATCATTAATGGTTGGGGGCTGAGTAGTCCTGGACATCAACTGGAAGAGCAGTGGTTAGAATCCCATACTGTAGCTCTTTGAGATATGGAAATACTCCAATGACTACAAAGTTATTTACAGTCCTCTGCCATCATTTTCCCCTTGAGCAAAGCACTTAGACCCGCATTGCTCTAAGGAACTGCAATTAACCCTCTGGAAATTGGCGGAGGATAAAAGTATTATCATTGTCTTGTTCCATGTATGTTGAAAATTCCAGTATTGGCAAACCAATTATCACCCTAGACACGTGATACGATTAACCTGAGACAACAGCTCTGTTCTAAACCTTCAGTGATCTTTCTCACTACTGTCTACACAGGAGCTGCTTTCTAAGGTGGCATCCTAGTTGTCACAGAATGTCATAAATGTAGAAAAGTACAGCTTCAGCATATAGTTCATATTCAACTGATATACATTTATTATTATTATTATTATTATTATTATTATTATTTGTATTATAAATGTCTGAAAAGGAAATGTGGTGTTGGCTTAACATATTGCAAGAAGCAAAGTGCAGAACAAGCCTTAGCGTATGTTAAAGTGCATTAAAATGCTGTCTCTGTAGGCAGCTCAGGTTTGGAACAGAGCAATTGAATCTATTAAGACTTTATGCAGTTAGAGTGATTTCATGAATTCCATTTTCACCGTATTAGTAGCTGATTAATATTCTGAGCAACTTCAAGCAATTTGCAACTCAACACACTCTTCACCAAATATTATTCAGTGTAATTACACAGAAGCATGATGATATTCAAAAGTGCTGGGCTGTAAAAATGTAATAGATGTTTCCCTGATTGTATTTTTCCCTTCATCAAAGTTATTTATATATTTGTGTTCCTTGATCTTAACAGTGAAAGTACTGTAGGCAAGTGGAAAATGCATTGGGCTGTCATACTTTCGTTGTTGTTGTTCCTTACTGCAATTTGTATTGTTTTTGACTAGGATGTTAGTCTAGTTCAAGACAGTTATTGAACTTGTGACCTTCATGTTATTCATAAAATTATCAAGTGTAAACATCTCTGAGAGAGCAGAGCGGCAGTGCTTGTGTATGGTCTAGAAGAATGAGCTCTCCGAAAGCAGAGCAAAAGCACATCTACCCATGATCCATTACACTCCCCTTCCTTTGACCTCACCTCTTTCTCCCTGGAGTAAAAAGCCACACGTGGGCGTTTATCCAGGTCATGGCAGCAGTGTAGTTGCTTTTGCTTTGAGCAAAGATCAAACTTACCATCTTTTGTACATCCACTACATGCTACTGTTGCTCCAAAGATACACTTTTTCTAGTGTTAGGAATTGCGTCAATGCATTGTTAACTTGCAGTTTTCTAAACATGAGCAGTTCAATAATGAAGAAAGTTCAAAGCTTTAGATGTAGAAGTTAGACATTTTACTGAATAAAAAATCAATAAATCAAAAAATACACATTGTGAGATAATGCTTTGACATAACAGTAATTTATATAGGTGTTTTTTTTTTTTTTTTTTTTTTATAAATAAGCTACATGTACAGTATATGTAGTGCTCTATTTGTTGAGTTTTGTCAAACTGAAACTAAAGTTGGTGGGGCAGTTTTAACTCCAAAGATTAGAAAAGTTTTAACATTAATGAAGACTACTGCTGCTAACAGATGTCATTTTACATAAAGGTTAAAACACTAAATATAGCATGCATAGCATATATTAGTTCTCTCTAGTTGTATCCTGTCAGGTAAAATGAATTAATGCACTAAAGCATCATCATGCAAAGTGCTGCATAGAGGTTTACACAAGGGGCACTGGATTGTAAAATGGCCGCAGTATCACGCTTAGAAATGCAAAGAGTTTGGAGGCTGTTTCACTTCCTTTAATTGCTTGACATTTGCATACTGAGAAGTTTATCAGTGGTGCTGTGCAGGTCTCATCCATGTGTAATAGCGTTTGGATTACCATTGGGATGGCAGCTCCAGGCAAAAAACAAACACAAATGGACTCCAAAATATATACTTGACTGTAATGACAGGTGATGGGCAGAGAATGCCAATTAGGCCCCTCAGACTGCCAGCTGATTCCCAAAGACGGTCAGTCTATGCTCTACCCTAACAGCAGATTTTGCGTGGGGTCTTGGATTTGTGAAATTATCACGAATATAAGGATGGGGGAAAGCCCAACATTAAAAAAAAAAAAAAAAAAAAAAAAAAAAAAATTGTACATATGTTTTTGATTGAAAATGCAATAAAAGAAAACAAATAAAAATAAGAAAAAGTATACTGTATATAACAGATGCCCAGAATCTGGTGCTGAGCTGTCTATCTGTCTCTGTATCAATCAGTTAAAAGTCTGGCTGTGCGAGACTAGGATTTTTGTCTGATGGGTTTTGAAATCTTGCAAAGAGAGATGCATGGGTAACATCAGGGCATGGAAACTAACTAATAAGGCAAAGGCTCAAAGATCAGATGTTGTAATGGTGGAGGCAGTCATATAAACCAAATGTACATGGGATTTGTGGAAAGCAGAATATATTAGTCTTAATGACTGGAGTACAGAAAGTTACTTGAAGTGTTTCCTCCACTTTAGGTATAGACTATCCAGCTGTAATTGAGGTGGACCTTCTTGAATTCATTTTAGAATATACTATATTTAGCTTTGTAGAGAGATGTTAATTTAGTTTATTTACATAAACTACAGTACAGTAGGATTGCATACTGTAGGTCTAGTCAACCATGTGTCTTAACAACCAACCTCAGACACAAACTTGCAATTATGGCTCCAGGGAGGAAGCCACGAAGACTCTCTTCAGCACAGCTTCATTAGAATGAGCACAGCCTAAGCAGAGGGCCAAATTCAATGTCTAAAAAAGAAAAACAAACAGTTTTTGAAGCTGGATTCAGTCTCAGCCTCCCTCTGTGCCTCACCAATGACAATTCACTTGGCAGTGTGAAATATTCAATCCATATTTACTGATGCGCTAAGACTGATTCCATTAAGTCAGTTTTTTTTTTTTTTTTTTTTAATATTCTGTTACCCATCTACAAACAGATGTTTTAAAGAGAGATTTTCTAATATATGCACCAACAACTTTTTTGTTGTTGTCGTTGAAACACATTTTCACAAAAAAAAGATGTGCAGGTCAGTCCAAAGAAAAATAAATACTTGTGTGTCGTTAGCCTATTTCACAGACCATTAAGATTGTTGTCTTGTGACATTATTTTCATGACAATTAACACAATTTCTCTCAAATTCTCATTACCTAGTGGCACTTTTAATCTAGAATTCCATTGGATGTTCATCACATATAGTCTAAGACTAGACATCAGTTTTGATGACCAAATCTAATTAAATATACAAAAATAATTTGATAAACACAGAAGGCATATTAAATGCAAATAAATGTAGTGAAATACAGTAGCATCAACATATGGGTGAAATAAGGTTCTATAATCATTTAGCATAACAGATTTAAGTAAAAAAAAAAAAAAAAAAAAAAATGAGAGTCCACTTTAACAAAACCACCAGAATTTTATGTTACTATATTTTAGTCTTCCTTTTGGCGTTTCTGTAGTTTGAGTTACATCTCAATTCCAATGGAGTCGGGACTCTGTTTGCTTCACTCAAATTGCTCTCTAGAGGTAACAGACCCTATGAGGAGCAATTAAGTAATCAATCCTAATCCCCAGTGGGCCGGGATTTTAACCGAGAGTGAAAGTGAGCCAGAGCTGTGTAATCCAGAGTCTGTGCAAGATGTGAAGAGGACAGGTATCAAATGTCTCAGCCTTTCCTCCAGAGACCGAATCAATGTATCCAGCATTCTCTCATTTCAGCTCTATCTGGGTGTTCGCTTGTGCTAAATAACAATTCTCACTTTTCATTTAAAGAATGAGAGTGTGAGACATCAGGGAAGGAAAGGTCAACCAATCACTGCACAGGCCCTGAAACTGTAGAGAAACCACTGTGTCTTGTGCGCTCGTTAATAATGATAATTAAAGGTGAAGCATATAGGGTGTGTTACTAGCGGAAACCAAACACATGCAATAACTGGATGTTTATCTGAGTGATGGCAGATGGTAGAGTGCTTGCAAATTGTATGACAAATACATGATGAAACATCATTTTAGCATCCAAAATTGCCTTCACCATTTATTTGTTGCTATGTAACAAAATAGGTGGAATTACACAGTTATGGATGAAGATTGTTCTCAGCCAATCAGATAATACTGTATATATATTAGAGCAAAAATATTCATTTTCTGCATCAATAATGTCAATTTTGTTTGTTTCCAAATTTCTTGATAGCCCTGGAATTTGTCAATAAATTATATATATATATATAAAATATAATATACAATATGTATACACATGCGTGCATACATACATACAATGACCAATATTGGTTTTGCTTTTGTTGGTCCACTCCTCTTCAATGGCTGTGTGAAGTTGCTGGACATTGTCAGAAACTGAAACATACAGCTATAAACGCCAATCCAGAGCATGCTCAATGGGTGACCTGTCCGATACGTGCTATTGCATCGATTTGAACAACCATCAATCAAAAGATTAACTCTTGCATTGAGTTTGTCAATGAGGTTAAAATTTGGATCAATTTCACCAGATTAGCCTGAATCTGGAGGTTTGTACTTGCGTTGCCTTTGAGCTACGGGATTCTTTCTGTGGTTCTTGCTGCAGAAAGGGGTTTCCCCAGGTTGCTGATTGACTGACAGAGCGACTCCATGCCGTGTCGCATTGCTGCAGTAATTCAGGCAAAAGGAGCCCCAACTAAGTATTGTGTTCTGTACATGCTCATACTTTTCATGTTCATACTTTTCAGTTGGCCAAGATTTCTAAAAATCCTTTCTTTGTATTGGTTTTAAGAAATATTTTAATTTTAACATGCAAAAAGTAATCTGTAATATATGGTTGTAGATTTATTTTAGATGTCCTCATGTCCTCAAGATACAAAAGCTGTCACTGGGGTGGTGTACCTTTACAAAAGGTACCTAAATGGTCCATTTTGGTACCGTAAAGGTACATATTAGTACTTAAAGTGTACGTATTTGAACTTAATAGGTACAAAAGTGTCCCCCACCCTTGTGACAGCTTTTGTACCTTAATTTCTGAGAATGCTGTCTGATACCCAACATCACATTAAACACATCAGCATGCAGCCATCATCCATGAAACCTTCCTGTTATTTCACCTGGTTTGATTTATTTCATGTTTGAATGAGCTTCACATTTACCATGATGTTTTTCACCTGATTTCATTCTCCTCCTTTGTCGTCTTGATTTGATTGATCCAAACGTTTGTTTACTCTTCATTCTAACTATATAAAAGTAATTGATCTAGGAATTTACTGGCACACTTGCAAAATGAGTTTATTCAGCATGACGAGGAGTTACGAACGACTAAACACAAACACAACAATTACTACAGCGAGGCAACAGAAACGCTCCTCTTACTTCTAATAATGCTTGACATATTCATCATGGGATTGAGTTTTGTTTTATGTCTGCGGTTCAGATTGTTAGATTGCAGTGCATTCGTCAGTGTTGTTATCGTCTGCTTCAATTGTTCAAACGCTTAAAACATCACTTAGTAGCTGCTGTACGGTTGTGACAAACCTTTTATTTGAAAAATGATCTGGTTTATTTATAAAAATTTCTTTTAAACTTCTTCTGTGCATATTTTAAATATCCAAATCAATATAAGTCACTTGAAATAGAATATTAAGATTTTATGAGATGGTTTCACAAAGGATTCATTTGTAGACAAATGGGCTGGAAGTCAAACTCACAAGAAAGTGAGAAATTATAGTCTTGGTCATTTTCTTTGAGTTCTGGCTTTTAAAAATATCCTTTCTACTGCGGTACTAATGCATGATTCATGCAACTGTTGAGTTTTAATCGCCATTAAGGGCATAATTTCTCCACTTCAGAGGTAACGCTTTTAATGACCTGGTCATATATTATTTGCGCCACTGAGTCGAGAACGGCCGCTTTATCCACTTCTCTACCAGAAGCGTCATGCCTCCTCAGACATTTCAGCTTTTTAATTTCAGTTTATTTAATCTAAATTTCACAAAAAGGTATTTGCTTTCACTCTCACTAAATTGCAGTTGCACCAAGACTTCAGTTTAGTGAAAAACACTAATATTTTGTATTAAACATTTTTTTTTCTATTTTAATATATTTTAAAATAGAATTTATTTTTGTGCTGCAAAGCTGTATTTTTTACTCAGTTTTTAATAATGTTCTTATTATTATCAGTGTTAAAACAGTTTTCCAGCTTAATATTTTGTAGGGAAAAAAGATACAGGAACTTTATATATTTATTTGTTTGTTTATAATAAATAAATGGGTAAACAATAATAATAATAATAATAGGAAATGTATAATAGAGTGATTTCTGAAGGATCACGTGACACTGAAAAAATTAATGATGCTAAAAAAAATCTATTTTAATGTATTTTAAAAATATTTTGAATTACCAATTGTAATAAATATACTGTTCTTACTGTAAATAAAGACATGTTACTTATTTTAAACATAAACGATATTACTTCTTTTGATTACTTTTTTTTTTCTCTGTTTATTTAGTTTTGTCATATTTTTTCCCTTTTTTCTCATAAGTCCTTCCAAAACTTAAGGGTGTCTATCCTCTCTTGAAGAGCGATGATGAATTATGGATAGATTTGTTTTGGCATTCTGAGTCGTTATAATGAAGAATGAGCATATTTCCTCTATTTCTGAATGAGAAGCATCAGTCAAGCTCACAATTACATGTGGAGACATCATTTAGACAATCAACTTACACCAGGGAAATGTGTGCTAAAGAACAGTTTGGGTGTTTACACACTAGAGAAAGCTCTGACGGCGTGTTTGACACATAAGATGCATTTAGAGGCTGTGGAAAGAACTGGGTCAGTTTGAAATCAGGTGGGAATACAATGGATGGAATTCCCAAAAGCACAACCAGACCTGCCTTCCTGAAATTCTCTTTGGTCAAACTTTTTTTCCGCATTTGACATGATAGAGCTTAACTTTTGCAAAGCCTAATTACAATGAAATCATAACATTTGTAACTTTACTTAAATCAGAGAACCAATCAGTGACTGGAACTCTTCATGATTGGTTTGTTTGGTAAATCTTAACGAACCTATGAGTGGCCATGCTGTGAATACAAAAGCGGAAAATGGCTGGTTGCTTGGGATGTGTCATCCCCGTTACTGCCCCCTTGTGTTTTTTTTTTTTTTGTTTGTTTGTTGTTGTTTTTTGCCAATCACCAAAAAGTCTTCTAGTAAATAATATCATTTATTTCTTCAATTTAAAAATAGCATTTTTATATTTTCACTAAATTAAGCAAGTGACATGCCTTGCACATGCTGTTGTATGCATGTGTGTTTATGAAATAAGTATTAAATAAACATTTGCTTTGGCCTGCACTGAATTCTCTTGGCTCTACTTTCTCTCTTACACATTTTCTGTCTTTCTCTTATTCTCTGTAGAGATGTGGGAGAGGTGAGTGCAAAGTAAACACAGCTTTTCACACACACACATAAACTGCGGCTGGCTAATTTGCTTCCATGCGTGATGGGAGAGGGGACCCGGCTCACCCTCTCAACAGCTAGGGGCCATTTTAATCTTCCAGCCTATAATATCTCAGCGCACTCCTCGCCATCCTGGCTGGTTGCCATGGGGAGATATGGGATACAGGTTGCCACTTCACCAAATCAGCTAGAAATCCCCTTTAGCCCCTGAGGCATGTGATCAGGCCACCTCCGCAACGCACAGAAATACAATGACAATGACAATGAAAAGACTCCTCACTTTGAATATTTGCTGTAATTTTTACTTTCTTTTTTTTAAATGAAGGCTTGCTGTGCTGTTTGTTGGCGTCCCTGGTGGAGAAGCTTCAAGCGGAGCAACAGCTCCCTAATGTTAATCAATGCTGAATGGCCCTGCATCGGTTCTGCTGACAAATGAAAGCGCACTGAACATCGCACCATAGTGCCACAGAGGAATTTATTTCAAATATTCCCTTCACAAATGTAACCAAAAAATGGTGAACAAAAGAACAAGCGCTGACAAGTACGCAGCTTCTGATCTTGTGTTTTAAGAAAGACACTATGATGCCACTGTGGCACTGATGTGGGACACCTGTTGAAATTGTTGTCATGAAACCTGTTAGCTGATATAAATTCAACAGCTGCTTTTATGAAACAGTTTCTTGCATAATGTCAGGCCCACCTTGCAGGTGTGTGTATCTCTCACTTGGATAGGAATAGAACATTTCAAATAAACCAGCCAATGTTCATATTGCTTTTAAAAGTAGATATCACCCAAAATTAATAGTTTGTCATTATTTGCTCAACCTCAATGTGATCCAAACCTAAATGGGTGTCTTTCCTCTGTTGAACACAAACTATTTTGAAGGATGTTGATGACAGCCATTAACATTCATACTTTCTTTCTTTTTTTTTTCAACAAACATTCTTCCATTGCATTTAAAAGCCATTGTCTTCAAAATCAATATTTTATTTCATCTCAATAATTCACTGGTGTAGCAAAAGCAAATTGAAATGATTATTCATTTGTAATGAATAATCGAATGATTCATTCGTTTGTAATGCTCTGTAAGTGTAACGAATGAGGACGTGAAGCTTTCTAGTTCAAATGCAAAAGGTTTATTCAGGCTCAGGGTCAGGACATGCAGAAATAGAGCACCGGCAAACAGACAGAGGCAGAAACGTAAACAAAGCAATAGTCAAAATACAGTGAATAAGTCCTTTGGGAGAGACAGAGAGGATATGAATGAACAAGAATGAACACGAAAGAACACGAACGGACACGACTAGGGTTGCCGGCAAAACATTGAAACACTCAAACATAGGGAGGCTTTATACACAGAAAACTAGGTCAGGGGGTGGAGACTAGCAATGAAGCACCATGACAACTGACATACACAGTTCGTGGAGAGCTGGGGCCTATTTCAGAAAGGAGGTTCAAACAACTCTGAGTTGACCAACCCTGAGATTAAAATCTCAAAGTTTTCGGTTTCAGAAATTATTGTACTTGTTGTTTAAGCAAAAAAATAAAAATTCCAATAGGCAAAGGGAAGCAAACCGGGGTCACCCATGTGCTGATGCTGTAATCAAACCTCTAGACCACGATTCAGTGTATAAACCAGCACCCAAACTTTACTTGATGAAACCTGAGGCCAAAAAAGACAAAACAAAATAGGTTACTAATGTTCGGGCGCTAGGCAAGTATCTACTTGTCACAAATTTTTGACAATTATCACGGATAGCTCAAACACACAATACCACCGTTACAAGGGAATAGTCAAAAAGATCCATTCTGGGTCTCAAAATCCTTGCCCGACATAAATGTAATTCTCTTCGAATTAATACAGCCTCT
>JAUYWG010000039.1:2569526-2579887 GCA_034779775.1 Enteromius afrohamiltoni | reverse complement strand
TTTTTTCTCCTTCTTTTTTTTTTTTTTTTTTTTTTTAAGATGTTACAGATAATAGCTCTGACTGGAGAGTTAAGTCACAGGGTTAACCTTGAAATTGGAGATTTTGACAGGAGCACAGAAATAGCGTACAGAATAAAACTGCATTCGCTACAACACAGCATCTGCTTTGAACGTATACATCCACTATCTATTTTTCCTGAGATTGACTTTGTGAGGTAATATCTCCCAAATTGATCCAATTCTGAGAGGCTAACGGGTATGAATTTGTATCATAGCCCAACGGAGCAGTACACATGACTGGGGAGAGCCGTGGAGGGTATTACAAATAAATGGAATATCTCAACAGGTCTTGGGACACGCTTCCCCTTCGCAGAGCCAGAGAGGTTCAATTGTTATGTGTATTCTTTTATTAAACATTTATGGACAAAGAAACCTTGCTTGGCTGACAGTACTGCTCCGCTGGCTGTGAATGGCCTTGTTCCTATAGTGACGTGGCACTTTCAGCTGCTCTTCCAGAGCACCAAGGATTTATATGGATTCGGTAAAAGAAAAAAAAAAGGAGCAGAAATATTCCCTGTGGACCCAGAGCATGAGACCGAAGAAAAGCATAATTACATGTTTTGAGGGATGATAGGTTTTCAAAAAATGTAAAATCTGCTATTTTGTACACACAGTAATGCTGTTCCAAACTTGAGTGACTTGCTACAGTAGCTTGCGTAACTTAGCATGACGCTTTGAACTTTCAGAGGACGCTTCAACTGAAATGCCTCTGTTTGATCATTGCTTTCAAAAAATCATGAGATATGTGTGATCGGCTATATTGCTCAACGTTGCTAAAAACATGTTGTAAATAGAAACCTTCGAAGCTGTACTGACCGAAGATATCAACTTATTTTTATCACCTTAACTGAGGGTGCTCATGCTTGTTTTTTCAAAATCTCTAACACTTCTGTAGAAGTAAGCCTGCTTCAAAGTTCGTTCATGAACCGTACAAGCCATTTGTGTATGTTGGAGCACAAGAACGATTTGGGCAGAGCTTTAATAATGCAATCGGCACGATTAACTGCAATATTACCAAAATCATACCAATATAATTGTGTTATAAGGGTGTGTGTAAATACACTCAATGACAGAATATTCCTTACTAAATTATTCTGTTAAGTATTCGTTTAGATCTGTGTGAAAGCTAATTGAACTCCGACACATTGTTCGTTCCATCATTCAAGCTGCCTCACACTACACATAGTACAAGCAGAAATGGTCTTGGCTGACATACAGTATTACCAAACTACGATTTGGAAAACCTAGTCTGGAAATGTGTATTTGCAAAGCATTTCATTCCAGGAGATAAAGAACGGTAGAAATTATCATGTCTTGTAACACATTTAAAAATCAACTTCCATTGATTATACTCAACTTGACAGTCTGACAACTAATTGTAATACAGAGAACAGCACACACCAGCAGTATGCCAAATCAGTCCCAAAATGAGGGAAAGATGACATAAATGCACGCTGAATAGGCCTTGAGACAATGTCAAGGAAGTGCAAGCAGTCAAGCAATCAAAGCACTTCAAAATAATAGTCAAAATTGGTACGTGTCATGCTTCTCATTGGCATCCACAGAACATTTTTTCTTCTGAATATTTTTTTTCGCATCGTTGTAGTACATCGTTGAAACATTATCATGCCAGGTATGTTGCCCACGTATAATATTCTTAGAAATTGTCTGTCCACTTCTCACCTGATTTGAACCAAATATGTTGGCATGTAAGTGGCAGAAGGACTTTTATTCAGTACCCATGATTAGGCTTGAGAAAGTTTCAACAGTTGGAAGACAGACAAAGTAGAATGCTGTCAAATGAACAATGACCTGGAAATCATATTCCTTGCTGATCTGGTGACCTTTGATGCAGTTCACTTTTAACAAATGCAAGAATTTTGGTTGAGGCACTTTATGAGCAGCCAACCTGTTTGAGTCAATGTCCTCTCTTTTGTTGCCTGCAAACCTCAAATTTCAGTTGCGCTTTCAGCGGGTAGCTCATTTTAATTGGCCTATAGAGGGAACATCGGTTTGAGTTTGTTTACGTAGTGGCTTTGCAGGGATTTCTCGTTAATGAGATGTTGTTTTGATAAGTCATCGCCGAGTGCTAGAATAGTATCAGCAAATATGCATGGTCTACAAACGACTGATTCCAAATCAGCAGAATGAGCAGAAGACCATATTTTGCAGCCGTGCATTCTACATTAATATACAAAAGGAAAGCATAATACAGCAGGTTTCTGTAATTAGGAATATAATAAATCCATGAATATGCATGGGATGTTTTCGGAGGGGAGGGTGACCTCCAAAATGGTGGTGGGTAGAAAAAGGATTCATGTCACTTTGGAGGGCTTCTGTTAGACTCTCTGACAGACGGATAATCCTCTAGTTTAAACTTGGCAAATATTGATCCAATGGCCCTCTGTGGCTGGTCTCAAGACCCAGAATTGAGGGAAATGGATTATTGTGCAGGGACGAGGGGGTGGGGGGAGATGAAAATACTATCTTGACCGTCAAATGAGATAAGATCATGTGAAATCCAATGTTGGCCCTATTCTCCGGCTTTGTGGAGATGAGGGGGGAGTCTTTTGTGGAAGCCTTTAACCTTGTGAAAGGTTGATGAAGCAGATTTCGTTTCCCTGCATAGACCTTCAGCAACAATAGTGGAGGTCGTTCCTCAACTGCCTTTAAATCGCATGTTGGTGAGAAAGACAAACCAACTTGGTACTTTATTCTGAGCAAGAAACTTTAAAGGTCTCGGGACATGACGAAGTAATTGGAGGTGTGAACTGTTGGGTAGTGCATGTCTACAGTATGCCACAGTGTATCGCGGGCCTCCTTGATTGTTCCATATTCAAAGGTTTAAAAAAATTTCTACTGTACAAACTACAGTATATACAGTACTGCAGAAACACAAATAGCAATATGGTTAATATCCTGTTCTGAATATAGGCCCTGCACAATACTCACAATAAAATGCACATGACTTTTAGTGCAATAAACAAAAACAGTCAAATCAGTCAAGATTTTAGTATTAGTTTTTTTGGTGGGGGGTTTATGTGAATTTTTGTGCTTTCGGTGGTTTAGGACCCACTAGGGGGCCTCAACACTCTTCTAGGGAGGATACAAGACAGCTTAAAATTACAAAACAAGATTAAAAATCAGCTAAAAATCAAGCTATTCATATTTTTTTTTTTTTTTAGTTGTTTTTTTACTGCTGAGACAAATTTTTAAAACCCTCTTTTTTTCTTTTCCTTTTTTTTTTTAGTTTTTTTGGGCTAGAACGTTACACACAAATCCAAGATTGCACACGCAGCTGCTGTGTCAAAGGCTGACATTTAGTGTGTGGTTTTGCAGATTTGGGGTGTGGATTGTTTCAGTGTCAGGTTTTAGAAATTGTTCAAGTAAAGCTTATGTGAGTAAGCAGAGAGATTTTTGATTTTTTAAATCAAGATCGTTAAGGTATTATGTTTGCGCGTGTGTGTGTGTTATGATTTCTATATCTGTTTTTTTAAGTCCGAAAAAAAAAAAGAGTGTGTGCGTGTTTCTTTACTGTAGGCTGATAAAATTGTCACACGCTGATCAAAATATAAATACAGTAATGCGTTTATGTGACAATTGTATACCACTGTCTAAATGTTGCTTGATGCATTCTGTTTCACATTCTTTTGTTAAGTAATAGTGTGCCATATATAGTATACCGCACAGTATTAAGTAAATGGTAACCTATAGTGTTCCATTCTGAACACTCTTGTTGGCAAGTGCGAGACATTCAAACAAAGGACAGTGTTAAAATAACACAAAACACATTTTCTGCAGACTGGTGCTAAGGTAATACTTCCTGTACCTTTGTGTGTGTGTTTTTTTTTTTTTTTTTTTTGTGCCAGAGCTGTATTTGGTCCCTGTGGCACTGCTAGAGCGGAGGGCAAAATCACACACTTCCATTACCAGCATCATGACTTCTGAGTTTCAAATACACCATGCCAAGCAAACAAAACAAAACTTGCTGTGCACCAGAAGATGGTGAGCTAAAACTCAGGGCAAAAGCATGTATGGCCCTGAGAATCTATGCTCTTTGAGTTTATCTGCTGAGAGACTAGGACGTTTGCTGAGGTCAGGGAATAAATTGGAAATGCACTAGTCGGGAAATTGTTTATGGCATAAACATTTATTTAAAAATTCTGAATGCATTTTCTGAAGTATTGTCAGATTTTATTTTTATTTTTTTCAACGTCAAAGTGAACTCAGTGTTGGACTTTATTACAGATGTTCAGTTTATAGTTTACAGTTTTAAGAACAGTAATCAGAATGGCAAGATGTAAACTCTTTTTTAGAAAAGTCAGAATTGTGATAAAACTGAGAGAAACAGGTCAGAACTGAGAAATTTCACAATTGTAACTTCCTCACAATTCTGACTTGTCTTCCCTAGTTCAATTTAAGCTTATTCAATTTAAGTTCATTCAATTGTTAAAAAAAAAAAAAATTGTGAGATAATTTCTATTTATTTATTTCAGTGCTGGAAGTGGGCTCCCATATTATAGTGATAATACTGCTCCAAACATTACCAAGAATCATATAATATCTTCAACATACAAGAATTGTTTCATCACTAGTCACCAGGCAACAACATCTGACATCAAATGCTACATTTCTTTTTATGAAATAACAGTTTCAGGCTTCAGAAATCTACTCTTATGATGCGGGTTTTGGAATGTGGTTTTGGTAAACAAATGATAATAATAAATTCTATTCATCATCCATCATCTCAAAAATTCTTCAAAATGTCTCCTTTTATGTTCAGCAGCAACATTAAGGTGACTAAATTACAACAGAAATGTGTTTTCAAGTGTTCAAAGTCTTTAAAACTATTTTTTTTTAAACATTGTTGCCGAGTAACAGCACTCAAAAGAAGCGAGTTATGACAATCTGGGCAACTAGCCTATGCAACCCTGAGATTTACTTCTAAAGCTTAATATATAAACAATTTATCTTTTGTTTCATTTGTTCGCCTTCCTCCAGTGTTGTTGCCAGGCAACATTGTGGAAAAGTTGCCCTGTTGACCATCTGGATAAGACTAAGTGCTCACTTCCAACAGGTTTAACTGGTTTAGTGTGCAGCTAAAAACAATTGCAAATCCTTCTGAAATGTTCTTCCTCTGATTTCAGGCTGAAATATCTGAATGGTTTAATGTAATCTGCACATCTGATCACACCATATTCTGGATCTGCCAAATTTCAGTGCCATGAATGAAGCATTGGGCTTGTAATCTATGTGAAAACTAGATGTCCATCGCAACATACTTCCAAATCATTTAAATGAACAGAGTAGAGTCAACTTAAGTCTAAAGCAGGCAGAAATCAATAGAGGTCATTGGAAGAGTGCACTTTGGCTGCCCTGCGGTCTTAAAGGCATTAGCTATCTACTAAAACAAAATAGGTTACCGTGGCTAGTTTTCAGCTTCTCCGATTTCTCCAGTCGCTTCTGCAAAATCTACATGGTCTTGAACTTATTTTTATGGAAAAGGCCTTGAAAGATATGATATTTGATAAGCTGTTAAGTAAACAGTGATCAGATAGCATATTTAAAAGAGAGAGAGAGAGAAAACATCAAAAATAAAATGTAACTGTTAAAGGAAACCAACCATTAAGAACAGAAACAAGAGGAAAACACTGAAATCTGGCTCACTAACGAATGTAACAACACAATGAAACAGGAACCCAATTAAAAGGCTTCTCCCCCACAGTATTCTCACGTGGGCTAGAGTTAGTTATCTCTCCAATTTGCACAGCGTACACTTTCTTCAGAAGAAGCACTGTGCATCTCTCACTGCTGCATGAGCTGAAGTTCACACAGAGCATGGCATCAGAGGATGGCTTCGGAGGGCATGACTCAAGGGTTGGGAGTCCAGTATGATGGGTGGACCTGTCCACCCTCTAGTCCAGGCTCCCGTATCATAGATATGGATTCTTTGATCCTCCAATCGCAGATGCTTTGATCCAGGGAAAGAGAGAAAGAGAGAGCACATACTGTACCGTGATAATAGAAATAGCAAAAAAAAGCAGCAGTTTATATCTGTATGACCAGTGCGTGTCCACCGACGAGATGAGCTACAGATCAAGTTCATCATTTTTCTATTTTTTTTTCTTCTTAAATAATAATAAAATAAAGATCATGTTGTCTAAATGTATATATCTGTACCTATTTGAATTTGATCTCGCTCTGAATTCATAAAAGCGTAAAAATGTATGGTAATTTTAATTTAATTAATTATTATTAGTATAAGTAATAGTTATTGTACTTATTTGTTTTTTGTCCTTTTTTCTTTTTCTTTTTTTTTTTCAATTCAGTTCTCATGAATGGTCAAATTATGTACTATTGTATTAACATTTTATTGACTAAAAATGCGTTCATCTCAAAGATGAGTTCGTTCAGAATCAGTTAGATATAGCAGGTCGGCTGACTTGATTTTCTTCTCATACATTCCCGTAGCGTCACAGTGCATTTCCTCGTTGAATCCCAGCGTCCATTGACTTCAATGCGGCTGCTTTGAACGTTTTTTTTAAGTGCTTTGAAACTAGACGGTCATTGGATAAACGCCGTGGTTATGTCCCGCCCACGGACGCTCAGCTTCTCTGGGGGTGAATGAGGAGCAAATTAAGACTGGGCTGGCCTGGACTCTGAGCTTCTGCGTGATGATTGGAGGGTCTGTCGATAGATTGCATCTCTTTTGACTGACAGCACGAATAGCTTCAGAGATTACTTATAGTACAAAATCGCTCAGTCCCATCGTGGATTTCTCAAGTTCAGTCGAAATAAAAACTGCTGCAACATATTTCTTTATATTTGCTTGGCGAAATTGCTTGCTTTTCATCATACATTTCAAACAATTATACACCACATTCCTTGTTTCACTTTTGCAGAGTTTAATTTTTTTTTTTAGATTGTTCATTCAGTCACTGGAAAAGACGCCTAGTTGGTAAGACAGGGTCACAGACCATTTTCTTGAAAAAGAACGTAGGGCAGAATTTACTTTTAAATAAATAGACAATTTTATAATGTAGGCCGAAATGAGCTTCCCCTATTTGACAGACCAGTAGCCGCCAATGGTTCTCAATAATACCCCTATGGAAAATGCAATATTACAGTTTTTCTCAAATGCTAAAACACAAAAGCCAATACTCTAAACCAAATGACCTGTTGTCTAAACACATTTTTACTAAATTTAGCCATCATTTTCCAATATCATAAAAACATTTCACATGAAGACACAATTCACAAAACACAATCCTCCGTTCTCATAAATTTAAACACATTTTTCCTTGCTAAAACACAAGTTGCAAAAGAACTCTGCTCGTATTCTCAAATAAAAGCTCACGTGATGCAAAATGCTTGCAGGGAGAAGAGCTGGCCATGGAAAAAGAGGAGCAGGCCAACGAGGGAGAGGAGAAGGTCCAGGAGGGAGAGCAAAACAACCTTGTACCATCATTACGGACGAGATGCGAGCAACAGTCATTGACCATGGCATGACTGAATGGCTGAAGCAGGACTAAGAATTCGTCCAAAGCTGAGTAGGTTCACCGTGGTCACCATTATCAGGGCATACAGACAACAAAACAGGTATTGTACTCTATTGCTTTCTTTGTCACAATACAGTTTTACAAGCCTGTGAAAGTAGTCTATTGGTTTCAAATCAGTTGTTATTGTAAAACATGTCAATTGACAACACATGTTTCTTTCTTTAGAGTTGAAAGAATGCCACATAGAGGTGGGAGGGTTGCCATATTTACAGCGGCACAAGAAAACCTCATTGTGGATATGGTTCCACACTTCAACACAACAAACCAAATCAGAGAGTGGTTCACCACCAACAGTAACCACTTTTTAAACGTCTGTCTGCCGCCCTACTTCCCTTTCCTGAATCCTATGAGTTCTTCTCATCGTGGAGATGGAAGGTTTATGACAGACAACCATACACTAGAGAGAACCTTCTAAGGGCAATGGAGCTGGACTGCATTGACATCCCAGTGGAGGCCTTCCAAGGATGGATTCACCATTCCAGGGCATTTTTCCCACGGTGACAAGAGTCAATATAGCAATACAGTGATTGTGGTGTGTGTATGGTGTGAATAAAGTAAATAAAAAAACTTCACACCCTGATGATGTTTTCAAGAGTACTCTTGTGTGCAATAGATTCTGTTTTTGCATTGAGTTGTGTTACAGAATTTTCTATAGATTTATACTACCAAATCAAAATGCCTAATCCTCTGCAGAGATCTAAGAAGATTACACCGTTACTGTAAAGTTTCTTAAAATATGCACTGAACAAAGATCCTTTTCACAAATTGAGCATTGTGTTTTTAATTGTTTTGCTGTAGTGTGTAGTGATGTGAAAGTTTGGGTTTTGAAGTGAGAAGGTGTGGTTATGTTTATGTAGCTTTAGAAAAGGGTGTTGTGTTTAGACGTTGGGGAACATGGAGGAAATGTTTGTGAAATGTGTTTAAGCGTTTGAGAAAAACTCTAATTAATATATGGCAATAAAACATGCAGATAACATGCAAACTACATGGATTTTAGCTTCAGTCCCAATTCACTGATATGAAAATCATGTCAAGAATGTACAGGATTTGGACTTTAGAGTGAGTAAAAGATCACAGACATTAAACGCAAGTAAGAAAAGTAATAAAGCATTTAAGTTGATAAGTTGTGGACAGAGTAAAGAAAGCAGGTGTAATACAGGTTATTGACATACACTTGCAATTCCTACTGTATAAACATATTTGGAACAACATTTAATTGAAAAAGTGACATTGGCAAATGTCCTTTTCTTAAAATCAATGTTAATTCCTGTACTCTATTGATTTTGAAATGGTGTTGGTTTATGTCAGTGGGAGTAAAAGTCATATGTTTTTGTATGAACTGACTTGTAAAATATATTTGGCTTGCGTGCGAAATCTGCTACTAGATATTGGCACAGAACAGCCTACGTGACCTCAGACATCCAATCTTTGTGTTTATAGCCCAGATCCTTAACCAACAAGCCACCACTACTTCCAAAGAAGCTAAAACTCGTGTAAACATTCACATTTTTAGTACTTTCATTCGACTCTGCCAACTGCCTCTCCAGCAAAATGTCCAACCGTCCCAACTACCAACTGTGAGATGTTTACAAGGCCATTTTAGGAAAACTGCATATGCATCAAATCAGCATCTTCCCTATGGGAGAACGAAGTAAACAAATAAAATGAAATTTATAAATAAATAAATTGAGAAATCTTCAGAGGCTTAAGTGCCCGTCTTGATTACTGTGCAGATATTTTTTGGATGAGCTTCCAGGCTCCAGCAATATGTGCTGTGGAGTGTGAAGCGACATGGTAGCACTCTGTTCCCGCTGAATAAAGGCAAGCCACTCTCCCTAAGGCAACGGCACTTTGGCAGGAGTCTCATTTTCTCGTCTCTGATAATATTTGTTTTAAGTTTAGTCTCTCCCTCTCTTCATAATGACTCCACATTTGCGACAATACAAACTCAGCACTTGAGCCAAGCTGTTTGTGTCTGCAATGGGGAAGAGCCAGCTTTATCTCAGCAACAGGATGGATATAATTTTAATGCACTGACTGAATTAAGAACCTTTTTTTCCTCTGAACCAATAGAGTCTGGCCTGAAAAAATGTGTTCTCGTAGACAAATTAATGTGTGTCTATTCAAAACTGCCTGTAGGAAGAGACTGCAATAAAAGGTGATTTAAACTCCCCCATTCAGAAAAATAGAAGGAGGCTTAATTATAAAATTCACACTTCCAAAACCTCCCTGCTTACAGTTTCTCTTTCAAATGTACTTTATTTTTCTACTGAGAAACAAACTGATACGCCCCGAGCACTCTTCCATAGACCTGTAATGAGACTTGAGTAAATTAATAATCTGTTTTGATAGTGGAATGGGGAAAGATAAATTAAAAAAGAGAAAGTCTTTAGAGAAGGTCTTTACAGGAGAGCCATAATTTTCACATCTCTGTATTAACAGAATAGTTCACCCAAAATTAAAATTGTCCGGAAATGTACTCGCATCCTCAGGCCATTCAAAATGTAGAAGAGTTTATTTGTTCATCAAAACAGGTCTGGAGAAATGCAGCATTGCATTGCTTGCTCACTAGTAGATCCTCTGCAGTGAATGGGTGCTGTCAGAATGAGAATCCAAACTGCTGATAAAAACCATGCAAGTAAACATATGTATTAAGTATATGTAATATATGTAATTACATCTGTAATGAATTTCTGTAATTGACCCATCCCTTACACCTTAATCCACCCTTAAAACCTACCA
>JAUYWG010000039.1:2527789-2541822 GCA_034779775.1 Enteromius afrohamiltoni | reverse complement strand
TTTTCTTTTTTTTTTATGCAAGTACAACAGCTACTACTAAGTACCTACTTTTTCTGCATTATAACACCTTGAAATAAAGTGTTACCCACTTTTTTCACTTCACTTAGTATTCGTGTTACTTAAATTAAATAACTACATATTTTATGAGATAACAACATGTGTAAAGTGTAATTGGAACAATTTGATTCTTTATGGATATGTAAAGTGTGAGGATTTGGATCCGGAGTAGATGGAGTTGGTGCACCACTGTAATACAAGTGTACTTACATGGTACTGTAACTCCTCAGGAACTGTTTACCTAAAGTGTAACATTCTGGACACCAACACTAAGTGTATTTAACATTACATTTATCCCAGAGATTCATGAATTAACCACTGGGGGTATCTGGGATGGTGAAAAGCCAAATGTCTAAAAGCAGTAACATTTTAGAAAGGACAATTTAAGAGTGCGACAAAAAGTAGAAATGTAATCTATCAAAAAGAAACTGTAATCCGATAAAGCACATTTTAACATTAACATTTTACCCAGCGACGAACATGCTTATTTGCTGCTCATACAGTAAATACATCTGCTTAATTTTAGATTAGCTTTGTTTAGTTCCTGTGAAGTGGTATATTGATGTACACACGTGACCTGTGCTGTGTCCCCTACACTTTGGAGTCTCAATTAACAATACAGAATACCCAGATGCAACATTTCATTTGCATTGAACTAAAGCCAAACTGCTTGCCTATAACTTTTGCAATATTCTTGCGAGCAGTGGTTTTTCCATTGGGAAATGCAAATCTAGTTTAACACAAAATGGCTGTTTTTGTAAAGCTGACCCATTTCCAACATTTGCCCTCGGAGAAACTCACTTTGGAAACAAGAGGAGTGAAAGGCGGCCTGCAGCAGTGTCTGGTGGTGCACGTGGTGTTACTGCCATTATAAAATTAAACATTTCATATGGTATTTAAACTGAGGTTGGAAGCTATCGGACGTTATATGCAAAATTAGGTGTCTTCTTTCCTGTTTTTTCACAAGACGCCAAGCATACAGTTTCTGAATGCCAAAATTAATGACATGGAAAAACATTGCAGCAACATTATTTCCCATGCTGCTTATTATTAACAGCATAAAATATGACTTCCCCTTTTCTATATTTCATGAACGGGCTACCGAATTTATTAAACTATACATTTGTCACGAGTAAAGCCCAGAAAAGAGCTTTTCCATTTATAACACAGAGATTTTATAGTTTTGTTGACAAAGTCGGAGCTAAAAAGAGCTACCGATCTGAGCAGTGAATTTTACTCATGAATTATCATTATTCCTTGTGTTTGTGACGCAGCAATAGCCGGCTGGGCCGAGATGAATTATTACAGTATCAAAGTCATGCAGATATGATGTATCACTCACAGCACTGAAGCACCAGAGACCCGACTGTACGGGTGCCGCAAGGAAGTGTGGCGGATCTTTAGCTCTTGGACATAATGAGATAAAAAAAAAAGGGAGACGGAGAATTTTGGGGCAGGAGACGGTGAAAAAAGGGTGACAGATTCTGCATCATTCTGCTGCCCAATGGTCCATGCAGCAGTAATATTTGAGTGGTTACCTCTTCCAATGGATCAAAGACTAATGAGGCAAAAACATGCACCAAATACAGTATAAACTTCTATCCCACCAACAGGATCATAAGACAGGAAGCATTTATCATTTTTAGGCCAAAGGTTTCCGTAGTTTTTAGCTTAATGAAGGACAAATATGTGGTCAGCTTCTCAAATACCACACACTAATGGAATGACTTTGGAAAGTGAGGATGTGGCAGCTTTGCTGGATTCACTATCGATTGGTTTAAATGCATCACTATATTAAAATGGAAAGAAACTAATAATGATTTACCAGACTGCAAAATAATCACAGTATATCAACACAATGGAAATATTAGTATTTGGAAATAACTTTAAGGATGATATAAACAGAAAATTAATTTTTAAGAAGCTTGTTTCTGCAACCAGATAAAAAAGATAAATAAAAAAAGGTAATCTATATGAGTCTATATCTTTCAATTCTTATGTAAAAATACGAGCAAATTTTTTTGCTCAGAATTTTAAATTACATCTCTCAACTGTGATTTTATGTTTTGCAATTATGAGAAATGAATTGCTTGGTCCCACTTTATATTAAGTGTCCCTAATACATGTGTACTTCCATAGTAACTAGATGTGTATCTAGTATTTAACCATAGTATAGGTACATAGTATCTACAGCTGTAATATTTCTGCAACTTCATACATGTAACAACCTTCAGAATGGTGTGTGTGAGTACAAATGTGTAACAAGGCACGGGTAACAACACTTTTTGGTAATGAAAGTACAAATGTGTTACAGGACTAACAGCACTTTTTGGTAAATAAAGTGTTACACTTTATATTAAATAGACAATTGCTATGGATTTAGCATGTAATTACTCTGATGTTACACAGCGGGCAGTAAATTAGGCTTTACATATAAATTGTGGTTGGTGTCCAGCATGTTGCACTTTATATTAAGTGGGCAGTTCCTGAAGAGTTACCATGTATATACACTGGACTCCACTCACTTTTCATCCCTAAACCTACCCAACTACACCCCCTAATCACCCCCTGTTCCAGATACTCTTATACATACTGCTGTTACAAAATGTAGCTGAAAGTGAAAAAAGTGTTGTTACCAATGTCCTGGTACACATTTGTACTTACACCATTCTGAGGGTTGTTATGCGTGTAGTTACAGAAATATTACAGCTGTACTAGGTAGCAAGGTGAACTTACAGTGGGGTTACATAATAGATATATATATATATATAGTTACTATGTTAGGGACACTTAATATAACATGGAACCAATTGTGGATCTGTGGAAGACTCAAGACCAGAACTGTGCCTGATCTATCACAGATCACCATTTGTCAGTCTCTGGAAGTGAATATATACATTGTCTCACTTCTAAAGGTCATCAAAAGAAACATGTAGCAGGAGGGAAGAGGGTGAATTAGAACTTTTGTGAATTTCATTGGCACTTGAAATAATCAGGTCATAGTCTAGTAAAGCTCTTCTGCACTCACACTTGTGAGAAACTCTGCTACATTATTCAAATATGACCTTACGTTTTCATCTCACTCTTTCTCTCTCACTGTCTTTCTGATGAACAATCTACTTCATTCTTTTCTTTTCAACTGAATAGAATAGACTGAGTTTTCTTTGCTTTAATCAAAATGAAAAACTGCCAAATTAAACACACAAAAAAAGTGTTTGGTTTATTGACTTTAAATATTTTTAAATCTTTTAATATGCAAATCAGGCATCATCTTACAAAACATGCCCACATTTGCATATTATATCAAAAGTGATACAGACCCAACATAAAATGTCACCTTGTTATTGATGTTTTAATTTGATCAGCTTCTCGGTGGTTGGCAATTTTAATAAAACTTTGTTTTTGAAGATAAAAAAAATATATAAAAGAATGCCAGCAATAACATTCGAAATATCTTAAATTAGGAGCCTGTACAAGGCAGTGAAATATTTGGAAGAAAAATAATAAAAAAAAAATAATACACTACAAAGATTATGAAATACGAGCTCAAATAGTGTGTAAACCAATAATGTTTAGAGAATAATGCTTTAAGAGAAATGCAACAAACCAATATATATTTTTACAATACATGAGCAAAATGTGTCCTTAAGAATAATTTTTACTTTCTCAAAGCTTATGTAACCATGGTTTAATATTTTTTGAATCTTTTATGTAGCTGTGATTAGACTATTTGACTCTGATTTACGTACAGTTTTCAAGAATGTAATATTTGTTTGATTTTTTTACAGTAAGTGCTTACTGTCAGAGGGAGAAAAATATGATGTCTAGACATATTTTTGATGACGAGTTCCATGAAAAAGGAAAAATAAATTTTTGGGGCAAAAGAGATAAATGACATTCTCCAACCCCTGAACCCATAAATCTAGGCCATAAAAGAGATAATCAGATGGTACAGAGATGCACATATCGGAGCAGGGGGAAAGATTTGATTGAGGTGCATTTGAAGGACACTTTGCATGTAGTTTGAGAGAAAAGAAGGACACCGGACTAAGGAGCAGTATATTGCCTGACCTTTGCCTGCCGTGTGCAATGTCCCTGTGATAAAAATTTACAGTTTTCCTGGCAATAAGGTGTGTAACTCAGCAGTAATAAAGGTCAGGGACTGCTTCCTCTGAGAGAAGTGCCACAGGTCAGCTCTGCAATACTGATGAAATGACCTGTGTATAGCGCTGCCTGTGAGCTGACTGCATCTGTTAAGCTCGCTGAGGTGTGTCTTTATCCAATAGTCTCAGAAAAGACAAACATAAACATGTGCAGATAACACAATCTGGCAGAATTTGTTTTGGAGAAAAAAATGTGTGTTGTTGTCTTATTCATAAAGGCTAAATCTTCTTGGATTTCCATTTACTCTCTCTCTCTCTCTCTCTCTCTCTCTCTCTCTCTATCTGCATATTCACAGTCTTTTTACACAAAGTTGGGAATGGTTTCAGAAAACTTATGTACAGCAGTGTTGAGGTCGTATGGACTTTTTTGGAATTTATTAATTAGGACTCAAAATTGAGTGGTATAAACTAGAATGAGTCAGATTTTTGAAAAGAGTGAACAATCTGTGACATCATCTGAAAAGTAATAATAATAAATATTATGATCATGAGGTTTATGAAGACAAACTCTCAGTGGAAAATTGTACATGTGTGATTTAGTGCCACTCTCTGGACATTTCTCTTTGAAACAGCTGTAAAACGTGCAGTAAGGAACATAATTATGGGGTGGCAACTGACTTGTCACAATAGTTAAATAAATATATAAGTGGCAATAATAATGATAATATTATTAGTAATAACAATACTTTATTAGCGACTAAGTTTCTACTGAAAGACATCATTATAAAATAGCCCTATGTGACACTGGACCACAAAACCAGTCATAAGGGTCATTTTTGTTTTTAAATTAAGTTATATAGATCATCTGAAAGCTGAATTAATAAGTTTTCTACTGACATATGGTTTGTTGGGATAGGTTTTTGACCGAGAAACAACTATTTGAAAATTTGGAATATCTAAATACTGAGAAAATAGCCTTTAAAGCTGTCCAAATGAAGTTCTTAACCACACATGTTACTAATCAAAAGTTACATTTTAATATACTTTCTGTAAAACATTTACAAAATATCTTCATGGATCTTTAATTGATGTCCTAATGAAAGAAACATAATCAATAATTTTTATTCAATTTTGACCCTAGTAGTGTATTTTGGCTACTGCTACAAATAATACCCATGCTACCTAAGACTTGTTTTGTGATCCAGGGTCACAAATATACATTATATACAGTATATGTATTTATATGATGTTGTAGTACTGTTGTGCATGGTAGTGCGTTTTATCCAGAACAAACAGTCTGCGTTACAGCTGCATGAATGCAGGGTAAACATGCTTCTATCTGCCGGTGTCTGTATCAGCCTCCTCTGCATTAGAAGCATGTTTGTTTTCCTCCCCCCTCCCACTCTCTCTTTCCATCTTTCAGTCTCTCGTTTTGCTCGTAGCATCTCAGTTTTCCAATCTTGGCTAGTTGTTTTGGAAGAGAGCTGTGATGAATGTGGCTCGGGTCGGGTTGACCTCAGAGATAACCCCTGCTTTCTCGTGGCGAAAATTCATCAGCGCCTCATGCGGAGGCCCACGGGACCTGTGATTCAGCACTCAAGGTGAGTGTTTGTCATGAGGCTTTGGGAAGACAGGACAGGAAGAGAGGAGAAAACGAGAGCAGCTCATGCAGGTTTCATTCTGCAAAGTCCCCGCTGTGTCTTTCTGTCCCCTCCAGGGACGACAGAAATCTCCCATCTGGACTTTTTCCTTTCCACTTTTTTCCACTCTCTTCTACTTTGCTTCGCTTTCTTTCTTTCTTTCTTCCTTTCTTTCTTTCTTTCTTTCTTTCTTTCTTTCTTTCTTTCTTTATTTCTTTTTATTGCATCTTTTATTTATTTTTGCCTTTTTTCCCTCTTTCTTTTCAAGGCCATTGTGGTCTTAATGATGTCTTAAAACCCAGATTGTTGTGTAAAGGCTCTGCTGCTCACAGGGTCATCCAGCATTTAGCACACCTTCAGCTTTCACTGCACCATCTGTAATTAAATCCACTGCTAGCATGCTTGGCCAAAGGTTTAGTTAACAGGTTTTCTATTAACGCTACACCATAAAATGACATTCTAGAAGATTTGTTGAATCAGATTAAAGAAGCCTTTTCTATTGCAGCTTGACGGTACCTGTACACAACATGAGTTTCAAATAGATGTGACTTAATAGATGTCTGATCGTGGAGAACTTTTGTGGCCTCTTTGGATTTTAAAGTATGGTGACCATACACACCATTTTTCCATTGTTACATCACAGCACCTTTAAGACATAATCCATCATAAAAAGCCGATATAGGATGAATATTAAAAACTAAGTGGTCAGCAGAACTAGGCCAATTGGTGTAATCTTACCAGCATATGCTTACAATCGTATCTCTACTAATACATTTTACACTGGATACCCACAATTGTACAGTCTATGAATTAGCAGAGGATAGAGAATATAGCTTAATGTCTATCAGGCATCAAAAGACAGAGTAAAAAGAAACATATATTCCCCAATATATTTCATTATTCCATCTCTTTCTCGCTGGCTGAAATGAAATTGTCCTCGTCTAAATCAGATTGGGAGATTTGGATAAAGGTTGCTCAATTGCAGCAACAACCAAATCCGGCAGAGAGGAGTAATATATCCTGATTGAAGTGCATTGTTGCATCAGATGTGGCGGTCTGTGACGGAAATGGCATTATTCAGCTGCTCATCATATTGGGGATCTATGAAAGCTTATCGGAGAGGCGAACAGCGCGTATGCAAATGGTCGTCTCCAGTGGAATGGCATTGGACCTGATTAAAATAATTCAAACAAGTACATTTGGGAGCTGAGCCAGGCAGACATTATGAGTGACAGGGCCTGTTGCTCTCACAAAGGACAGAGTCCCAGAGTCCTGTTTGTTACAGAAAGGTCTCATGTGAGACATCAAGTGCACTTAGATGTCTCTCTGGGATGAGAAGACATTTATTTAACAAGCGCATAAACAAGGTCTCGGGGAGTGAAATGTATTCAAGAATAGCACCATTGTGTTAACTCGGAAAAGTGGGCAATTATGTTCATCAAAATGTTCAACAAGATGTGTTCATCTTTATTTATGAATATAAACAGGTGAATTCTGTTGGGAGGAGAAAAAAACTGTTTATTGAGGTAAGATGTAACAAGGCTAATAGCTGGTTTATTCTTTTAATATGTCATAATTAATGCAATCAGTCATGTAAAGACTTAATTTTTCGCTTTGTCCTGTTTTTAAATGTCCAGTTCTGCCTATGTGTATTTTTTCTATTCTTTTGAACCTTTATAATTGTTTTTTGTAGTTTCTGGGAGCTTCATGTACAGGTTGAATAGTAAAGGGGAGGGTCAATGTGTTTTAATTTTTTTTTGTTTGTGCTTTTTGTCTTTTTTGTCAGAATTCCACCATTTCTGTAAAAACCAAAGAAAACATAACGAATGCTTTTAATCTAGAAAAACACATATATGTATATTTCCTCCATCTTAGATCACTGACCCGACCCTGATTTAGCCCGGTTCTGTCAACACTGCAGTGGCTGTCTATCAAACATCATATAGATTTTAAAATCTTGTTAATTACTTATAAAGCCCTGAATGGCTTAGCTCCCCAGTACTTGAGCGAGCTCTTATCACATTATAGCCCTCAGCATCTGCTGCGTTCTCAAAACTCTGGCCACTTTATAATACCTAGAATATCAAAATCTACTGCGGGTGACTATCTTTTTCCTATAGCACCCAAACAATTGACCTAATACTGTTCGCGAGGCAGGCACACTCTGTCAGTTTAAATCTAGATTAAAGACACATCTCTTTACTCTGGCTTACACATAACACACTGATACACATATAATAATAAAATTTGTTAAAGGATTGTTAGGCTGCATTAATTAGATCAGCCGGAACCGGGAACACTCTCCTTAACACACGGTGTACACTTGTTACATCGTAAAAAGAATGGCTTCTACGCTAATATTAGTCTGTCTCTCTTTTATTCTGTTCCTCAGTCTGTATCCAGATCAGACGGTGTACCAACACAAAGAGATGATCTTCATCGAAACACCTAGATGAGCTCCGTGGACAGATCGCCGGATCCAGATGCACACACACACTATAAGTCCTTACACAATCTAACATGTGCTTAAAATTGAACTGGAAATTAGGTGCTGGGTATCGGGCCAGAGGAGAACTGGACCCAACTAAGCCTGGTTCTCCCAAGGTTTTTTCCCCATTCTCTAATGGATGGGGTTTTATTTCCTTGCCGCTGTTGCCTCTGGCTTGCTTAGTTGGGGACACCTGATTTCTAGTGACTATCGTCATCTTGACTTCAGAGACCGTCTCTGCATTTGATAAATAAACAGAATCTTTAATCTTGTCATTATGCATTACCATCGCTCTATTTTCCTACTTGATAATGTTCAGTGCTTTGCTACAATCTGTATGTTAAAAGCGCTATATAAATAAAAGTGACTTGACGTGACTTGAAGAGGATAAACAGAAAGAAAGACAGACAGACAGAAAGATAGACAGACATATAGATAGATGTGGAGAGCGCTTCTCTATTCAGTCCTAACTGTGTGGTGTCTGGTAGAAGCACAGTGTATTGTAGTATGTTCAGTGGCTCATACGCAGTACTGCGAGCATCATGGTGTGACAGCGGGGACACAGTGTGGTATGGATCAGCAGCTCTGAGCACTGCTGCGCTCTCTAACTTTGATAGCAGCTGCGCCCGTGCTGTTTCCCCTCTCTTACCGAAGACATTGTGGAGAAAAAAAGCAGAAGGGAAGCTGTCCACTGTATATCTCTTTGTTATTGTACCACAAGAAGTTATGTTTACTCAGAGAATGTCACAAACACGCAGGACATGCAGAACCTCTGGTAACCCGGCACTTCACAACAACAGCCTAGGAGTGAACAAATCAAAGACCTAGTGCTGTTTCCTAGTGCTGAAAGCACAATAAACATTTTTTTTTGGAAAACATGCAGTTCACATTTTTGTTTTTTGTATTTTTCTGCAGTGAGTAAAATACAATGGCTTCCAAACACTTGTTTGACTATTGTCTTTGCTCAAATCAGTTGTCTGCTTGTATGGATATTCACCGCCTCAAATGACAAGAATTTAAATGGAGAATTTTTTCCTCATTAGCTTTGCTCCATTGCATCGGAATAGATGTCATTCCACCTGGTTCAAACCACGCTTTTGATGGATGGGCTTGTGAGATAAAGAATTAGTTTTAGGGCACCTTAGAGCATTTACACAAAGCCAGGATAAGAAAATATAATTTATATCTTCTCGTAGGGGGAGGAGAGTCAGTAAATTTGACAGGTGAAGCGTGTCAATTCACTCTGATTATACGCCCACTTCAATTCACAGGTGAACTTGAAATTTGTCTTCTTTCACCATTCATGTGAAGAAGGAGGGGATGGAGATTGTGTTTTTTTGTGGATGTGACAATAAAACGTTAAAAAAGTTATCCTGCTGTCATGAGGGGGAATACATGACAACCAGGCCTTAATACTTTTAGCTGATATTAAATTATTCAAGAACTGTCAACACTTTCGACCTGCTTTTCACCCACTATCCACAGATGCATGCTGGGAAGTTAATAGAGTCCTTATCCAGTCTTTGGATGCCGTGTCCCTTGATAAAGTGCTTTGTATTAGTAGTTTTGAATTCCCTTTTGACTGACATTTCTTTTTTTTCTTGAAATAAAGAAAATTCACAGAAATTGCACACGTTATCATTCTAGTTGTTGTTCTGTATTACTGCCATAACTCAAATTGTAAGGACATCCTTTGGGGTTTTTAAACGATTTTCTAAAATACATGTAGGTCCTATTTTTGTGGGATCTTGGATCTTAAAATGATGTGTATTAGTAGCAATGGGGAGTCAAGTCTATAACACTTTTCACAATGCATTGATTTTAAAGCAGCTTTACGGAATATAATATGTTCATGACATATGGTATAAAATGTTTGTGCCTTATAATTGCATTTAGCAGATGGCAGAAAACATTGTTCACATGTTTTAATTTATATAAACAATTTAGCAAATATGCAAATAAAGTTGGATATACTTATATGCAAGTGATTTTATATTGCTGTATAATAACATATTTTGTATTTTGCATCAACAGATATTGAGATTAGCAAAATTAATCAGTTGAGTGAATCATTGAACGACTGATTCAAAGGTATCCACCTACTGTTGTAATGCAATATCTGAAGTAAAAAATCAAGTAATTAATAGCAACTTTACCAATTTATTTGGCGAAACAAACGTTAACCTTTTTTGTTTAAAACGAGTGTAAAAAATTACACATATTGATTAGGATTGGACTGGTAAATCACTGTATTCATTAAGAGAGAACACAATTTGTGCCAACCAGATCTGATCTCCTCTACTATCTAGTGTGCTACGTTTTTAACAGAATGCTATGTTTGAGCAGACAGAGTTTGCGGCTGCTAATGATATCGTGCATTCTAATGTAAAGCCTTGACGGAGTAATCAAATTCTCATTAACACAACGCTCCACTTGGAAGGAGAGAAAAGACGAGCCTCATAGAGGATGAGCATCTGCTAAGATGCTTTAAAGTGTCAACATCCACAACCTAGAGTGACAGTAGAAAAGCATGCAGATCTATTATTTATGGGAACCCTTTTTTTTCTTTCTTCTTAAGCGGCAATTATGTGTTTATGTGAAATGTGAAATAAGTGATATAATATACTGTATCTGTCTGGCTGTTGACATTTATAGTTCTTTGATTTCTTAGATTCTTAGATAATTTGATAAATTACAAATAAAATAATGCTTAAATAGTATTTGTTTTATTTTAATAATATAATTTTACAACACAACCTTCAAAGCTCCGCTACAGATAAACAACTATGGAAGCTTTTTTTTCGCCATGGGATGGATAGCTAGATAGATAAATAAAGCATGATTTGTGAGTTATAAAGTCAGAAGAAAAGGCAGTAAGATATGAAATTACAAGAAAATAAATAAATTAAAAATGAATAAAGAAACATAAAGAATAAACGGTTCCTTTTCGGGAACTCTAACTGCGATTCACTTGTTCAAGTTCATATTAGTAGTATGTTTTTTAGGCCTGAATAGACATGAAAATGCAGTTTTGTGTACCGTGAGTTCAGTTTTCTGTAGGGTGAACGTAGTTTTGTGAAATCCAGGGGTTAAAGGTCTTATGAAGAATATTGGCTAGCATTATTTTGCCCATGTAATGATAATGTTGTCCTGTGTCTTTGACCATTATCTTGGTTATTTGCACAATATTGACAATCTCCTTCCTGATTTGGGATCCTCAATATGTGTTCTTTTGTGAATGTTCAAGCTGTTCTGTGACAATGTCTGTTGCCTCAGTTAGAACACAAGGCATCCTGCGCTGATTTACGACATCCTGTGTCGTTGTGGAATTCGGCTCCTCATGTTTCAACGTTCTGATCGAATCTTATGTGTCTGATTCACTCTGATGCACTACAGTTAGGGTTCGAATAAGTTGATATGTACTTGCAAAGTTACTTATAGTTAGTAGAGCATCTTCTGGGAGTCCATCACAATAAGCATAATTGACATGTAGGTAAGCTAAGCTACTTATTGTCATCAGACTGTTCAAAAGGGACCATCAAAATAAAGGGTTACTGAATAAACTATATAAGAGAAACAAAGAAAAAAAGTAAAAACTGTGAGATATAAACTCAGAATTTAATGGGGAAAAAGTCTGAATTCTGCCACTGAATAAAAGTAAAAAAAGGTTATCGCGACTTTTTAACTCAGAATTGTGTGATGAAAACTATCAGTTAAGAGTTTTATTTTTATTTTATTTTAATAGAACTGTGGGTTTCTCTAACTCTCATTGAAGTATTTCTATGAGAGTTAGCTGACATGTAGGTGCAACGTTACAAATTGTCAACAGAATGCTTAAAAGGGACCATAACAATAAAGTGTTGCCAAATTTTGATATAAAAATACATTACTTTTTCATAGTTACGATTCTTTCATAAATTTTAAGTTGCAAACAATTTAGCAAGAAAATAATCCAAGCCCATTTACTGTCTGATTGATTGACAGGCTGTTGAGTGCGGCTATTCATTCAGTCTGATTCATAGAACATTAAAAATTGAGACAGAGCAACATGACTCAATGTGTCAAGGCATCATACAAGCGTCAGACTTCTGAACTTCAATGTGGAAAGTAATTATTGCTTTTATCCAGAGATAAAATAGAATGTATCGTATCCACAGGGCTACTAAAGTTCTGCAAGGTTGAGGTCTGAACGTGAGGTGTTCACATGTGTCTTCTGAAGCGTTAATATGTGCATTAGGGCACTTTGCTATCACTCGACCTTGTCACCTCCAGGAAAATGACTCTCATATGGCTTTCTAATGATGCTGAGCATTAGCCATAAAATGGCAATAACTAATGCATTATTCAGGCTGAAATTACGTCTAGGTAATCATTTGAACTTAGCAATTACCAAGAGAGTGTGTCAGCTCCTCTGTGGTGATTACTGCAAAAATCACTTCATGAGTGAATTCAAGACTTCATCATTCAAAAGGTTTTGTTAGTTCAACTTGTTCAGTCACAGGAAAAGGCTTATGAGACACTATCAGCAAATAGTTATGTTGCTCACCTTACATTATCGTACATGATTGGCAGTTCTATTCTGTGTAATAAAATGCTCTTTCTAGGGAGATCTAAGGTTCATAAATGTATAACTTGATTCTTGAGACATGGGGTGAAACTATTTTAAACTACTGTAGATTTAAACTCCTATATATATATATATATATATATATATATATATATAGTCCTTTTAATAAAAGGACTTAAAATCCAGGGTCACATGCACAGGACCTCTTTCAATCGCTTATGTTCATATACTAAGTTCAAGAAGGCCACACAGAATCTGGAGAGTTTTATATTTTTACTAATTATTGTTGTATTTGTTTTGTTATGATCACAATGTTAACTCAGCAGACTGCCACCAAGTTCTCTCAATAAAAATAAAGATTATATATTTCAATATATAACATTCTTGACATTTTTTTTTTGCATTTGAAATTACTAACTTGCATTTAAATGATGATACCTTGAGTTACATTAAAGAAAGCGCATTTTGTGAGAAAGTAAAGGAAGCCAGCGGTTGCACCAGCACTCACATTTTACAGTGTACTCCAGTTGTTTATTAAAAACTTTTATCTTGTCAGTTGCCGTGTATCCTGTTTTGTCTCATGTTTTAAGAGTCAGTGTGCTCTCAGTGATACACTGCGGTTTGTTAACTGATATGTGCGTTCACCCCTCTGGGTATCTGTCTGCAGAGCTCTAAAGACAACACTTCATGAAAGCTCATTTGAGCCTGTCTCTCTCTTTTCCCACGTACCACTGTCAGAAGACATCACGTCAACACCATTGTGACTGCGCTATCACTGATGGTTGAGGTAATTAACCCTGGAATTAAAACTGTCAGATCAAACAGGAGACAACTGCCTCCCTTTCCAATCCCGCTTTCTCCATTTCTGTTTTCTCAACTTATCTTCTCTTGAGATGATTTGATGCAAAAACATTTTATATTTTCATTGAAATATTTTTATAGACACGGGGAAATTAAACTGGCATCAACTCCTCTAGCAATGACAGGAAATATGCCATATTATCATAATTACTTTGCACTGATAAAGCAAACATACTGGAAAACTCTTATTTAATATTGAATATGTGTTCTCTAATATACAGGTCCTTCTCAAAAAATTTTCATATTGTGATAAAGTTCATTATTTTCTGTAATGTACTGATAAACATTAGACTTGCATATATTTTAGATTCATTACA
>JAUYWG010000039.1:2516508-2526732 GCA_034779775.1 Enteromius afrohamiltoni | reverse complement strand
GCTACTAATTTATAATGTTCCCTGTCTGTTCGATTACGTTATTAATTGATCTTTATCACATCTATGCCATATCTACACGTACAACCTACTACTACATATACTGTAAAACATTTCTTTGGTGTAAAGCTGCTTTGAAATGATATGTATCATGAAAAACACTATAAAAATAAATTTGAATTGAATTGAATTATTGCTACCGGGTAGAGTTGGTAGAATTAGTCGCAAAGATACTAGTGATTAGAGACCATCAAAATAAAGTGTTAGGAAATATTAAGCTAATTTTGAAATGATTGATTTTATCAAGCTAGAATAGAATGTTCACCAACAGCTGAAACTTTTGTTCCACAGCATTATCGAATGATTCTTGGCAACCACTGAAAGTTTTCAAGACTTCTGAGAAGCAAATGACCAGGTTTAACCGGATCTCTGGTCATCAGGTGTGATTCTATCTTTTTGGAACACCAATTAGTGTCAGTCAGTCACAAAGCTTTGGCTTCTTTATGAAGCAGTTCTTTTCTTTGCTGCTCTCCAGCTTATAATGAAGCTTCTAGAAGAAGTGAGCAGCTCTCTCTGCAATATCATCTGTCATTACCAAATGTGTGGCTTCAGCAGGGAGAGCCCAGTTATAGGTCAAGTGCTGCTGACCCACACAAATGGCTCTCTTCCATATTTTATTATCATAGGAGCATGAGAGGACGCAGGTTATTTTAGTTGAAAGTGCCATGCCATCGAACACAGGCCTGAGAGTGGATAGAAAATCAAAACAAACAAGGTCAGGAGTCAGCGCCATTGTGGCAGATGAGATTTTTGGAAGCCAGATGTTATAGTTTGGCTGGGAAGTATTGCGAATTTGAACTCTTATTCCCTTGTATGTGCTGTGACTTCATATGATAGGCACAGCTATACACCTATAACGAGTTTTCTATTTGTGTATATTTTTTATCACTAAACAAGTGTTGGTTGAATTTATTTCTGTGACTTTTATGGAATGTCACCACAAAGCTGTGACCTGAGCCAAAGTCTAAGTATCAACATGGGCAAAACCAAAGAGCTGTCAAAAGACACAAGAGACAAAATTGTAGACCTTCACAAAGCTGGAAAGGGCTACAGGGCAATTGCCAAGCAGCTTGGTGAAAATGGAAGAGGCTAATGATGACTGTCAATATCCCCCGTACTGGGGCCCAATGGAAGATCTCTCCTCGTGGGGTATTAATGATGCTAAGAATGGTGAAGAATCAGCCCAGAACTACACGGTGGAGCTGATCAATGTCGTTAAGAGAGCTGGGACCATCGTTTTGAAGGCTAATATCAGTAATACATAAAGACGTCATGGTTTAAAATCTTGCATCGCACAGAAGGTTCCCTTGCTTAAGTCAGCCCATGTCCAGGCCCTTCTGAGGTTTGCCAAGGACCATCTGAATGATCTGAATGATTAGTTATGGGAGAAAGTCCTGTGGTCAGATGAGGTCAAAGTAGAACTTTTTGGTCTTAACTCCTTTCGCCGTGTTAGGAGGAAGCAGAATGATGAGTATCACCCCAATAGTACCATACCTACAGTAAAGCATGGGGCTGGAAGCTATAAATTGTTAAAAAAAAATACAACGTGATTTCTGAATTTTTCTTTTCAGATTCTGTCTTTCACAGTGGAACTGCTCCTATGCTGAAAATTGTAGACCCCTCCAATCACTGGGTGATCAAATACTGATTGACCTCACCTCATATAGTCTGTATGTATGTATATATATATATATATATATATATATATATATATATAGAGAGAGAGAGAGATTTTGGGGCCCTTGGGATGTTTTGACATGCCCAGACATTTGTGCATATTTCAGCTGCTTATAGCATTGGCTAACATGCACCCAAGACCATGAATTGTGAATTAATGTTTTAGGACTATTTTTTATTTCATTTTATTATTATTGTATTTATTTATTTATTTTTAGTTAATTTAACTGTTAACAAAGGGAACCTTATTCTAATGTGTTACCAGTATTGTATATCCAAGACTAATAAATATTAGTGCAAATTCAAACAAGCAATACTTCATTTATGTTAATAGATCTATAAAGAGTGTCAATTTTAGTTAGAAATCGCGATAGATATATACGACTGTTTGCTTACTCATGTTGCCTTTATCTAATCTGCAGTATCAGGATATAATGGCTTCTTCTTGTTTCTATGAAAACATGCATTGAACTCTTCGAGTAAACATCTCAGGCAAGAACGCAGAGCCTTCCACGCAAACCCTAGAAACAACACGGCACTCTGTTCAAACTATTCAGCAAGCTAACAGAAAGGACAAGGGCCCTCCGCATCTCTCCCACAGCAGAGAGTTGGCTTAATTTTCTCTCATTCAGCCCGAGGCCTCTGCATCCAGATCGATATTGTCCATTGCACTGTGGTCCGGCTGAGGCTTCCCCCTCCTCTCCGCAGCGCCTGTGCCATGCACACTTCATCCCCTGTCTGTCACCAGCTAATCTCCCGGTTTTGTTTTTCTTGGGTCCGTCGAATAGCCGTGCCGTGATCTGCGGGCGTATCTCAGCCCTACACTACTGAATCTATCAACCTTTAAAAGTTAACAAGTTGTCTAGGGAAATGCCATTTGTTACCGGCCCAATAGGAAATGTCAGTGTCTAATAAAACGGTGACGGTTGATACACATGTCAATAGTGGCAGAGGCTGTCCGATGCGCTCTCTCTTGGGTGCCGAGGAGGAAGCCAGCTTAAAACGGCAGCCACCTGAAACGGCTGTTCTCCGCCAGTCCTGCAGGAAATGAACATTGTCAGGAAATAAATCATCCTATTACAGAAACGCACCATTCCTCGTAGCAAACTAAGGCCACGTTGACGAGGCCCCTTACTGAAAATGACGCAGACAATCAGACGCCTCTTTCCTCCCGACGCTCTCTCGCGTGTGTGCCAATCGCACTCGCAAGTATTCATCAACGAGCTTTTCAATTTCCTGAGAAGCTCGATGGCCAATCGGCTGTCCGCTGAGGCTGATGGTAATGAGTGCGCTGCTTCTGTCTGTCTCGCGCATTCTCTGCTCTCTGTGCAACAACAATTACTACTTCAATCACATTCATTTGGGCCCCATAATTGACTAGTGTAATTTACAGCACTGTGTTTTCCTGTTATGAAAACCTGATTGGTTTTAGTGCAATAAGAGTCGCAGGGCTCATTTAGAGATCCACAGAGACCACATGTGTAGCGTTACTGCAGAATGAGGTAAAACAGTAAGACGAATGTGTTGCGAATATCCTATTTGAATCAATTACTGGGAATCTAAATAGAGATCAGTTTCCTACTTCACCCCTGATTTCTCAAATTCTTTTAGGAGGAAATATGGGGTTAAACAGCCTGTGAGCGTTCACCTTTTATTTATTTATTGGGAATTAACTCTGTGGACATCTCTGTGATGGTGTTTCAATGCAGAATGACACAATAAAAGTACACAGCTTTATTAAGCATATAACTTCAGCATATAACACATCAGACTAAACACTGGAGGTACGATTCTGAAAATTCAGCTTTGCAACACAGGAATAAAATACATTTTAAAATACATTCAAGCAAAAAAGAATAAAAAAAGTGATAAAATATAGTAAAATTGTATAGTATTAATGTTTGTTCCTAGTTTATATTAGTAGGGCTTAACTACTGTGTACTTACATTTAAATTAATCGTTTGGTATAATGCACATATTTTTACATTGTACTTACATACATACATATATACACATATATAATGTATATTATTATTATTTTTGCATCTGTAATTAATATCTGTTATTTCAGTGCATTTATATTTATACTGCTGACCCATACCATCAATTAATATTGTTGGGTTTACATGTTCTGTATAGACAGGAAAAGAACACTGTCTGTCTTCTAGACTGCAATAGCCACTTTACATGCAATTTTGCTTTTGTTTGGTTGGACAAAGTCATAGAACATTGTATCAACTCAAGTGTCAGCAGACAGCCACACCAGTCCTGGAAAGAGCTGGAGGAAAGATGATTTCCCTTGATAAAAACTTTGATTAGCAGGGCTATTCTCCGACTTGGAGGTCGGATATTTTCAAAGAGGTAAAAAGTGACTTATCTCCTAAGTTTTCACTTTATTTACATGTTCATTTTTTAAATAGCAAAGCAGGCCATGATTTTCTTTTAAACTTTCAGTACAATCTGAAGTCAGGAACAGAAAGAACTAAAAAAGTTCATCCGTAGGAATTAGTGTTCACTCCGGGTAGTTAATTGCTTTGATTGATTATCCCTCCCCTCCTTTCTCCACTGTTCTCCATCGTGGCTCCATCTCTTCCTCTGTCCCTGCTTTCAGGCTGTCTGGGGTCGAGGTTATTTTCAAGAAAAGCTCCTCTGTTTCTCCCGGTCCTGGGATCACTGTCTTTCTACTGGGACTTTGACTGAAACAGAATACGCAGACATGGTCTTCCAGCACCACTGGCCTCTTTCCAGATATCTAGAGGTAATGCACACACACACATTGTGTTCTATCTGCCGGCCCTTACCGTGGCACCAGCTCAGCTCTCCCTGTTACTTCTTTTTGGAAGATGAATATTGATTGGGCCGCTGTTACAGCACTAGTCGCTGTCTTCCTCTCTCTGCCTCAGTGTCAAGGGGGACGTGAGACATTGGCCCCTAATAATAGGCCAGTAAGAACACCTCTCTACTCTGGAGACATGGAGCAAGTTTCATTCTGTCCTCTCCTCCTCTAGAAGATTGGATCGTGGACCACTAAAGGGTTCTTTCGGCAGCTCAGGATAGACTTGAGATTCTCTGTGACAGTGCAGCTCTCCGTCCATCACTCCTGTTTTGCTGCAATGAGCTGCTCCTAAAACCCCAAATAATAGAAATGTAGGAAGTTGTATGCCATATTCATGGAATTGAAGATGTTTGGCTTACAGTGACTTGTCTTTTTAGGCATAACACACACGTTTGTGATTTCTGTTTGTTTGTGATTTACTGTTTTCCACACAAAATCATTCATAAGGTAAAGAACATTCTGTGAAAATGTAACCTTTTTTTTTTTTTTTACAGCCAAAGATTGAAATTGTAGTAAAATTAATGGTTGAAATCAACCTTTGAAGCTTGTTATCTCAACATTTGATTTTAAGGCTTGGCCTGGATTACACAGACAGGGTCACATTTATTTTATCTTGTTTTATTTTAATTCTAATCATTTAATTCTAAAAAATAAATATTATAGAACTTATAAAAACAACAACAAAAACACACAAAATGCTGCAGTAGGTAGAATGCCATATATATTGAAATAAATATGTTTGGCTTGTTTTGAATGTCTGTTTAAGCAATATGTCATTTGAGACATCCATTTCCTTGGTTTTATCATGGAAAATAGTTTTCTAAGGCAGAGCATGAAACTACTTCATTATTAAATTGATATAGTTCAGCATGTGTACTTCATAAAATATTTAATCAAAACTTTAATTAATGGCAATAATTGGGATACAATTCTATTATTCTATTTATTCAAAGTGAATAGTTATATTAATTATTAATAGCAAAACAAAATACTGATAAGTAATATAATGCAGATAATGTGTATGAGGCCAATTCTGTCATAAAAAGATCTACTTTTTTTTTTTTTTTGGGAAACAGCTATGTTTGGCTTGTTTAAAAAAATGCTTCATACATTTAAAATAATAGTTCTATTTGAATAATAGTTCATTTATTAGAATATGTTCTATTTGTAAATATAAATACTTTTTTATGCTTTTGTAATAACGTTCATACATCTGCTGGATTCATAATTAACCTTTGGAACAATTCAGCTGACTGAAAATGCCATTTTGATGTTTCATCATTATAAGGTTATAGTATAGTTTAAAAAAAGAGAATAATTAAAGCACTTTAGAAGTACACTGCTAAAGAATGTACACTGTACACTAGAAAAAGTAGAGTCTTACAGTTGTGTCCTGACATTTTTGTGCCTTTTTCTGTGTCATCCCATAACCCCTCTCTTAATACTAGTCTGAATTACCCGAGACCATCAAAATTGTTATATCACACACATTCACCATTGAAGGATTTCTCAAGACTCCCTAGATAAGCCATTTAATTTCCGCCCGTGGCTGTGAACATTGGAAGAATGCAATTATTTTATCTAAGTTGTCGTCTTATGACCGGAATCTTGAGCTGCTACGATTTCTATGGGCCAAAAATGAATAACAATTTTGTCATTTTCATTATAAAAAAAAAAAAAAGAGAGACAGAATAAGATGAAAAAAAAATCCTCCACACTTTTAAAATGTTCATTTACATAAGCGTATAAGGAGCTTATGTTTTTGGCCACTAAAGTCTTCATGCATTGAAAAAATAATTTCCCTGTTATATTGAAAAAAATACTTCTATACTGCATCCAAATCTATCCATATTCACACTAACTGTGATTTCAAATCATATCAAATTCTCACTTCTGATGCAATATTGCGATTTCTCTTTTTTGCTCATTTCTTTTTTCTTCTCTTTAAAGCATATTTTACATTCTGTGCACCTTTAGAAGAAGCCATCACTCAACTCAACTTACAGTAATTAGGGAGTTTTGTGAGCGCTTTGAAGATGCTTTGTTAAAGTGTTGAATTAATAAAATCTTAAGCATGCAAGTGGCACCTAAACAAATATTACCCTTCTTTTTCTCTTAGAAGTGTCACTCAGCAGAAAAGTGGTGAACGTAAGATCTTAAGTGTGTTTTCTTTATTTAAAGCAGCACGTACTGTATGAATCCAGACCTCTTTTTCATATGAGTCAAAGTGTAAAGAGGTCATTACCGTAGTTCTTTTCCTCTTCATTATTTCCGTATCTCTCGCCATGAAGCAAACTCAAGTATCCAGCTACATTTTTGCCCTCTGATGAATCTTCAAATTATGCTTTTTTGCCTGTTTAATTTTTAATGCAAGCATTATATCTGGAGTTTAACTGCAAGTACCATTTTATTGAATATATCATTGAGAACTATATTTAAATCTGAAGTGGACAGTCATGAAATAGATAGTAGATTATATTTAATTGACAAATTACATAGCCTTGATTAGTTTTTCTGCAGATTAGTCTTTGTAATGTGATCCTACATGCAAATGTACTGCCAACTGGCTATTTTCAGCTTGGGTTTTAGTTATGAAGCTTTAATTATTAATGATTTATAAAGTTAAAAGATGAAGCTGCAGGCAAACGCATATAGTCATTTTACCGTAACTCTGTGAAGACAGTATAGTTAAAAACAGTTTGATTGTGTTATTTAGTAAATATATACCATATGTGATTTAACAGCACATATGAAGTTCAACAAATTGCATACTTAAATTACATCAGTAAATATTGACTAATCCAATAAAAATAAATAAATAAATAAATAAAATAAAATACTGTTAACATAGAAAAATGTAAGATGATTCTTCAAAAAAAAAAAAATAAATAAATAAATAAAGGGTTTGGATTATCATGACATGTAACAGCATTATTTAAATGCATATGCAAATAATCTGTAATATAATAAATAAATTGTTACAACTGTAGAACAAGGCAAATTTACATCAAATACAAAACTGCTAAATGATTACATCGAAATGCTAACCAGTGTAGGCAGCACTCGGCTCAGCAATGCAAGTGTTATGAAAAGTCTTGTGCTGTGTGTGGGCACTGGAGCAAGGTTAGCTGGTTCTTCTGTCCCACAACACCTTGATGAAAAGCAGAACGGATAAAAGGAAGTGTAAAGGAAATATTCGCAGGGCGAGGAGCCCAGTGCCCCGTGCAGCTGCAGCTGCAGGCAAACATATTTATGAAGCCATAGTGCACATTGAGCCAACACGCGACCCTAACAGGGACGCACGCCACCCTGCTGGCCTGCCCTGTCTGACTTGTGCACACACACACACACACACACACACACTAGATGATCTTCATCTCTACACAAAAACACAGAGCTCTGAGCTCCAGTTCGCCACTCCTCAATCCAATTACCATCTGATTAAAGGCAGCTGGTAAAGCAGAGCGTTTTTCCTCATTAACGGCCAGACACCTAGGGTTCTTCAACCTGTGCAATGCTTATGTAATATACACACACACACACACACACACACACAATTTATATTTTTACATGAGTATAATTATAGACAGACAGACAGCCTGATTGGTTTTAGTCTTAGAGGTTGGAGTTTTTTTTTCTCCTGTATAATGAATTTTAAAGCAGTTCTGTGGAAGTCTGGTAGATAATTTCTGTCCATCCTGTATAATTGTAAGATGAAATGCAGGAGAACATATTTTATGTGGATTCGATAACTTAGATTGTCAGGCATGAAGGGGATGAAAGAGAGGAGACTTAATCTATATTGAGTTGGCTTACAGGACAGCTAAGACAAAATCAATTCTTTTCACTCGCTGCTGGTGCCAAACAAGCCCACTTGGACTACGTGATACTCACAGACACACACACCCGCATGCAGGTGGGCAGAAGCCGAGGAAGAATGTCTCATAGCTCATGGCATGATGCAGGTGCAAACACACACAGACACAAACACACATCAGAATAAATTATTAAGGCATCTCTTCATCTTTCAGGAAGCACCTGGGCCCTGTTCCAAAAACAGCCAAACTCCCTCCAAGACTCGCTGACCAAAACAGAATCCCTGTGTAGTCTGCCGCACAGACTCTGTGGTCTCTATATAAATCGATTTAAATGAATGAGCAGGACAAAAGCATCAATCCTGAAAGAAAAGTTCAGCCAGAAACGTTGCTGTTATTTACTCACCTTCATGACGTTTCAACCCAAAACTGTTTTCCATGCCAGGACAGTGGCTGGTGAATTACAAGGCTCTAAAACAACATAAAATCACCATAAAGTAGTACATAATTAACATAGGTGAAGTTATGTTGTTTGGTGGTGTCAATAACCATCCGCTTTTTCTATACAGAGCAGCTCAGACTCTCTATCCAATTTGTGTTTCTCTAAATACAGTTGTACAGTGTCAGTAGAATGAGGGCAGGCTAATGAAGATAAAATGTTCATTTTTGGTGAACCGTTCATTTAATGTGTTAATCATTAAATGAACAATTTCGCTACAGAGTCCCTTTGTCTCTAATGTCGGAAGGACTGACCTCAGGTTAAATCAATTGTAAGTCACTCTAAATTACAATGTAAAGTTATACGGCCAAGTCTCCTTGGGAAAGAGCAGATTTTGAGCATGGTATTAAATGATAACTGTGTAAGAGCTCTTACAATATTTGCATGAAATATTTAATAATTTGACCACAAAGCTCATTTCGCCTTAATTTATTATTATGTTTTACATTTGAGGGAAATTGAGCTTATTAGCTACCTTGTTTTATAATCTCCTGATAAAACCAGACCTCCGACACTATTCAATTTTTCACCTGTTATATCTTCTATTATAAATAGAGTGGAAATGAGGACGTTTTTTTTTTTTTTTTCCAAAAATGGCTGTTCTTTTTATATGTGTTCTGTTAATACACATTCAGAGCACCACCGGAAATGAATTAAAGAGCAAAGCTATTTTTACTCACTGATATGATACAGAAAGTCAGCATTAACTCTGAAAAAAAAAAAAAATAATGACCTTCAGAAAGTTTTCATTCAGTTCAGTTCTGCAAAAGTGTTCTCTAAGTATGCAGGATTAGAAGGAGATGTGTATAAGCTTATGTGTGTCCATTTACAGGCTTGGCAGAGGCAAAAGGTTAAATACAAGCTAACTGAGCATAATGTGCGATATACTGCATACGAAAAAAAAAAAAATGCTAGGTATTATTCACAATAAACAGTAATTAAAGTAATTAAAGTAAATAGTGAGTTAGATTGCATACAAATGACATCCCGTTCTATACTAGGAAAAATAATAATGCTACTATTGCCGATAAGCCTGTCGAGCTTTATTCTTCGATAATAACCTGCTAGATGTGCATTATCCCTTGCTTATATTATATCATTATTTGCCATAGTTTTGTGCTTAACCTCTTGGCAGCCATATCTTTATAGATTTTTCGGTAACAATTTATAATAACTACACACTAAGAATGATAAGTTAAGTATTAGTAAGCATTTATTTCATCCTTTATAAACCATTGTTCCAAAATTATTATGCATTAGTAAGACGTTTGCAAGTGCATCTATAAATTCCTTGTTCTTGAGCAGATATATAATGTTTATTAATTGTATTTTCATACTTT
>JAUYWG010000039.1:2461340-2516408 GCA_034779775.1 Enteromius afrohamiltoni | reverse complement strand
ATATATAGTGACTGCACTATAGAAAAGGTTGTTTTGGACATATTCTCATGTCATATTCTCTAATTATTTATATTTTATTGTTGTAGAATTGTTTACCCATTATTTTAATTGTCTAAATTACAGTGGTGCAATTTGCTGCAAGCTGTTTCTTCATGACTGACTTAATATTCACATATCATGGTTCACTGCTCAAGAAAGATTTTGTGAAAGCAACTTTTTGTTTGCTGCTTGCTGGCAATTTAACTAACTTTTAACAACACAGTTTGCCTTTCAAAAACTTCTGCTGATTAGATGGACTTTCATTACAGTCCACTGGAGAGTGAATATCACATTATTATTGCAAATAAAAGTCTTTATAGTGCAAGTTTTGCATCTTTTAGTACGTTAGAAATATACTCTTTGCCTGCAGTTTTAGACCTTGGATGAAATCTGCAAAATGTATAATTCCAGTATTGCAGCTTGGAGACTTGACTAGTTCGATCAGCTTCAAGATATCTTGTCAATTTTCTTAGAAGAAAAAAAGAAAAGAGAAAGAATTGTTACCAGTCTTTAAAACATGAAATAAAAACCGACATTGGGTGAATATTATGTGATGTTTTGTTAAAAAGTGAAAATTTTACACTTTCTCAAATAACTTTAATAATGTAAAGGTATTTGTAACAATATGAGTTCAACATATTGTTTAAAATATGAGGTGTTAGATTGTTTTTTGGCACCTCATTATACAAACAACAGACAGTTATGATCAATAATTAGCAACTTCCCAGAAATACATCTCACATCTAAATATATGTTTGATTACACACTGGAAGTTTTAAATTGGTATTTATGCAAATGCAGAATATTTGCAAATAATAACAAGTTTTCTTTTTTCTTTTGAACACCTAACAATTTTCTTGCTATTACACATTTCATTATTGATAGTGTGATGTTTACTATACTGTATTATGTGTATGAGCTGCTCTTTTGTCTTTTGTCTTTTTCTTTCCTCTTCATGAAGAACTGAAAATCATACAGAGAAAACCCTCTTTTCATTTATGTGCCATGGCAGACGGGCTGGACTTTAATTTCATTTGATATACGAATCCACCTGTGCAATTGAATTTGTTACACATAAGACTTTGTGCCTGTCCTTTATATAAATCGGGTTTATCGGCATGATGCCATTAGCGTCTCTCGGTAATGTAAGATATTATAGGTTTCCTCTCTGATCCTCACATCAGTATGCATGACCGGCCTCTTGTCTTTCTAACACAGCCGGCAAGACTAAGCAGAATAAATTCATCTACTAATCAAGGGCAATTCATGTTGCAAACTTCTATTCTATATACCCATCTCAAGAGAATCTAAAGCCACGTTTTTACATATCAGTCACTGGCCTCATAATGCTCATCCTCACACTGCTTTCAGAAAGTGAATGCGTAAGTACTGAGCATGCAGAAGTGTTTTTTCAGCGTCCTCAAAGGACACACAGTTTCTTTGTTCTGCTGAGTTGTGTTTGTCACTGTTGATTATGTAATTATATGCTTGAGTTTTAAAAGTGGGAAAACGTTTCATGTTAAATTTATAGCTTTCCTCCTTACCTCATCATGGTAACCATCAACCAAAACATTTTTTGGAGGCACAGTTTAGCCAAAAATGAAAAGTTAACAGGTTCTCATTTGTTTTACGCTCTTATAGTCATTATAAATAATGTTGGTACCACAAGCGTCTGATGACCAAAACAATAAAAATTAAGCATTTGTTGCATCCAGTGGAGACATAATTACTGATTAGCATGACTTAGTACTGTCTTTTTACGCTTTGCATTGCGCCTCGTAAACATTACCATGTTTTTATTTGTGATCAGAGAAACCACAAACAACGTGCACTAACTTTACCCCTCAATGCTCAAAACAGGTTATTTTCATAAAGAAACATGACTTACTTAGAGGTTGTGAGTCAGAAGCACCAGACTGTCTTTGCAGATGTAGAATTGCTCCATTTTATAGTTTCTGTGCACAGCCAGTGCAGACTACACTGCAGGTTTTAGGAGTTTGTAAATGTGCTGAACAAACTCTAATATTTGTGTTGAACTATTCTGGAACAGTGTTGTATATACAACTTAACCACTGATTTCTAGTTGGGTCCTTTCTTGGATGCACAAACAAAGAAGTTCACAATGACACACAGCGTCTCCTGAACATGGCACCCGCAGCAACACTACAGTTATAATAATAGCTCCGCTTTGTGTGAATATTTTAGAGGTGTTTTGAAAAGCTTGTAACACTCCAAAGAAAAATGGAAATTTGAAATAGCATCATATGACTCAATAATAGCATCAATAACTGTTGACAAATAGTAGTAGTAAAAAAAGTAGTAGTAGTAATAGTAGTAAATATAAAAAAAACAAAAACAAATAAAAAAATACAATGACATCAACAAAAACAATAATTATCATTATCATTACTGCTATATATTTATTAATGTTTTTACACAGAATACATAAATATAATAATTTAAATACTATTAAAATGGCATTAAAAAGACACACATGCAACACAGAGAGCAAATGCCTTAGGCAATTATGGAGGGAGAATAATTCTGATCCACTTCATTTTTCTAAAGGCATTCAAGTTATTCTTAAACCCATCTTTAAATTATCTCAAATGAGCAGAGTTTAGTCATTTTCATTAATGTTATTAAAAGAAGGTAGTTTTTATACTGAAAATAAGCCGATTCATTACAGTGACTGGAACATCATTTCAATGCTAATGATTAATATGAAGACACAGAGGGACGCTGGGTAAACAATAAGGCAGCCTGATTATGCATTGCCATCTTAGGTAGCAGCGCTGTTCGCTGTCTAGACAGTGATAGAATATGAATATAAAGACACTGGCAATTAAGAACTGATGATACAGAACAACCCACTTTCAATATTGTATTAAAAAGTTGATGTAATCTTACATTGCAGCTGAGGATAAAGAAATGTGACATGAATCAGTTGTCTGCAGCTGCATGCCAGAATACTTGTACTCTCATCAGAAGCCATGTCCCCATCCCTTCAAACAACATGAGTTTTTAAGTTTGGAAATCAATTGTAGATAAATAATAATTAAATGAAAATATTGTATATCAGTTCTGAACAGTAATTCACATAGCAGACTCATTCTGTGCATATATATATATATATATTTATATAAAATCAGCACAGATCCTTCTATGTTTTAAACATGTTGTAAATATGATTTTTGATTCAGTCATGTGTCATTATTTGTCCAGAGAAAGGTTTAAAACAGGCTCATTAAAATTCTGATATTGTATTTCTCAGTTATTGTATTTCCTTTCATAATATTCCTTCAACAGCACCTTTTGTTTTCATGTATGTCAGGAGACATATTCTTTCAATTCAAATGTTTCACAGTTTCCCTGCGGTCAGCTAATTAATGACCATTGTGTGCCCTGTGGCCTTCAAAGAAATTGTGATTTAATAAATCAATCATGTGATCGATTGTCACATAGGTAGAACTGTATGTCCCTGTCTGATTATTAGCATATGAAAGTGTAAAAGGCTCTTTATTTTGCACACTGCTCCTTTGGTGTCTTGTCTAGGGGGATTTTAATGGAAATCTCTTATCTCCAGAAAGTCTTTCAGGTGTTCAAAAGGCTTCCTGTTAAATAATATAATCCCTAAAGCTCCGACAATTACCACTAATTCCATTTTAATTCAGTGGAAAGGTGAAGTGACAGGGAACATTTTATGGCTTTGGAGCTGAAAATGTAATTTTGATTTCAATTACTCTAAAGAGACTTAGGTCTGAATCTTCAAAAGACATTGAAGATACTGGACTGGAAACAACAGTTTTGGCAACTACTATATGATTTCAATAACAAATGATGCTGTAAAAAAAAAGCTTTGAACAGTTGAAGATTTTTGCCTTTAGTTACAGTGCTCAAATTGTTCTGACCCTGTGCCATTTTTTTTATCTGTAAAACAAAGGAGAACGTCTGACCTGTTATCCACAGAAATAATTAGTAATTTACACTTCGTATGACTTCAAAAGACTTGCAAGCTCATGCATGCACAAGTTGGAGTACTTCTATGAAGATAAAAAAAAGCATTTTGTTTAAATATTTACTCAGTTTTTAACTTTAATTTCTTTATTTATTTCTTGAAAAGAAACTTTCTACATCATGTTGTTACGTTTTGAAAATGCATCAAAACTTCATTATTGATTAGATATATCTTTTGATCACTGGATTGCATGTTGTAATAATCTTTGAACTACCCATCAGAACCTTTTTCCACAGGTTTTTAATCAGAGATGCTGTTTTCACACCCTGTCCTGATGAGTAAGAGACCAGCTCACACTGCTGATGTCAAAGCCAGAAAAACATCTAATGGATCCAGCCATTTGAAAGTAAAATGATAATGTAGATCTCAAAAATGAAAATTAGCTGGAAATTTCACCCTCAGGCTGTTCAAGATGTAAAAGAGTTTATTATTATTATTATCATTATTATTTTGAGAAATGTAGCATTCCATTGCTCACTCATCATTGGATCCTCTGTAGTGAATGGATGCCTTCAGAATAAGAGTCCAAACAACTGATAAAAATGCAATAATCCACACAGTTCCTGTCCATGAGTTAATGGCTTGTGAAGTGAAAAGCTTTAATCAAGACTTTAAACCATCATTCAACTCTAGGCCGTCTCTTCTGGTTAAAATAAAGTCCATAATTCATAATACCACTTTATTCAGTGAATGTTCATCATCTGTTGTCCTCATACATTAAAGTTCACTCACATATTAGTTGAACATTTTTTTAAGGCTATTTTTACTTGTAGATAAAGCTTGATCTGTTAATTTTCCTCTCCTGATTCAGACGAGAGAGCTTGTTTTAAGAATAGTTATATATTCTGGACTGTTCTTTAAGCCAGTAGCAATAATTTTATATTGAAATTAAAGAATCTGATACCCATTTTCCACAAGTTAATATGAATATTTATTGTCTTAATGAAAAGTCATTGACTAAAAAAAAAAAAAACAAAAAAAAAACATTGATTAAAATTCCATGTCCATGTTGCTTTAAATGTTAATGAGCTCTGCTGACCCCGCCCCTCTCTTCCGTGGAGTGACAAGAACATCTCAATCATTTAATCAGAGACATTCTTCTTGTCTTCCCTTGAGGAAGCTCACTCAGGGAGGGGCTAAGGTAAGATGGTCTTGTCTATAGACTATTGTGGGAGGAGCCTGTGCAGAACTCTGTCATTCTTCAGCAATCTCTGAACAGCCTAATTTAGGAATTTTAGGGATTTTTGAAGAAAAAGATTGGGTGGTTCCTTTTCGGAAACTCAAACTGTGTCCGGAAATGCTATGGGAACGCCTTCTGCATGACACGCTCTGAATCTGCTGTAGAAACTGTCCAATGGAAGGTGACGTCAGTCGCCCCAGTCTATAAAGTATGAGGAGCTGTTGGAGGTGGTCACTAAGGCCATAGAAAAGTTAAATATCGATTGCCCGGCCAAGAAGCAACCAGAAGGCTCGATGAGCGCTCATAGGGTAGACCATCCTCGACATGTATCTTCATTCCTGCAAGCGATTACATCAGAAACGTAGCAGGTTTGTATGATTACGGGTATAGGATGATACCAAAAGTGGAACAGACGCTTGCGAGTTATCTTTCCTCCGATGTGGCATTGTCCTTAAAGGCTTCGACCTTGCCTACAAAGCCGTTAAGAACTACATTAATGCTTGAATGCAAGGGGTACTCAGCAGCAGATCAGACTGGAGCATGACTACACACTATATCTGTGCTCCAAGCTTATCAGGCCGACCTGCTGAAAGATTTAGATGAGCAGGAGAACATGAGCTCAGACAAAGATAGCTGAGCTCAGGAGGACCACTGATCTAGCCCTCCGTGCCACTAAAGAAACAGCTCACGCTATAGGAAGATCAATGGCAGCGATGGTGGCCGCGGAGAGGCATTTGTGGCTGATCCTGTCAGATATGAAATACCGGGACAGGGTCTGCCTGCTGGACTCCCCGCTTGCCCCTTCTGGCCTGTTCAGCAACACTGTAAATTCAGCCTTTGACAGGTTTCAAGAGGCGAGGAAACAAGCAGCGGTGTTCCAGTGGCTCCCCTCTCGCTGCTCTCTAAATCCTGGGGTTGCTGGGCGGGAGCAACCTCAACCGAGTACCAGCTCCTCATACCGCGAGGCTCAAAAACAGAGCGTTGCCTCACGCACTCCCCGCGGCGGATTCACAGGTCAAGGTGACACTCTGCTGCTGGGGCCTCCAAGCCTAAGACTTACTTGAGGACCATCATAGTGTCTCAGATTCCCAGCAGAAGAAGTCCTAGCAGTCTTCTTAAAGCAGGCCCCTCTGGGGAAGAGCGCCAACCAGTTTCTCAGGTTCAGAGGACCACTTATTTAGGCGTGGTATGGGATTCGACCACGATGCAGGCACGCATGTCCTCTGCTCAGCCCACGGTCTGTAGAAAGGTCGCCGTCTCACGTGGCACATCAATTGCCTGGAGATGATGGCTGTGTTTCTAGCATTGAAACACTTTCTCCCAGCTCTAACGAATCATCATGTGTTAGTACGTACCGACAACACAGCACTGGTCTCTTATATCAGTCATCCGGGGGGCCTGCGATCCCGGCCACTGTACAAACTGGCATGTCAGATCCTCCTGTGGGGCCAGGGAAAAATCATCTTGCTGAGAGCAATATACATTCCTGGTCACCTGAATGTAGGAGCAGATGTCTTGTCGAGACAAGGGCTGAGGCCTGGGGATTGGATTCTTCACACCGAGGTGGTGAAGCAGACTTGGAAAATATTTTATCAAGCAGAGGTGGTTTACACTGGCCTAGTCACCAGAATGCGCAATGTCCCCTCTGATTCTCTCTAGCTCCTCCAGCTAACCTGGGACTGGATGCTATGGTACAGACCTGGGTGAGCCTACTGTACGTCTGTACGCCTTTCCCCCAATCGCTCTGCTCCTGGGAGTTCTAATTCTGTTAGTAGCCCCGTTCTGGCTGGGCCGAGTATGGTTCTTGGACCTGATAGATCTGTTAGACGGCCCTCCATGGGAGATTCCAGTCAGGAAAGATCTCCTCTCACAGGCAGGGGGCACAATCTTTCACCCCCACCCAGAGTTAAAGGAAGTTCTGGGTCTGGTCCCTGAGAGGGCACAACTCATGGAATTGTGTCTCCCAGATGATGGGGTAGAGACTGTTCTCCATTCTAGGGCTCCCTCAACGAGGAAAGTGTACAGGGTGGGCCATTTATATGGATACACCTTAGTAAAATGGGAATGGTTGTTGATATTAACTTCCTGTTTGTGGCACATTAGTATATGTAAGGGAGGACACTTTTCAAGATGGGTGGTGACCATGGTGGCCATTTTATTATTTATTTATTAAGGTGTATCCATATAAATGGCCCACCCAGTACTCCCTGAAGTGGAAGCTCTCCACTTCATTCTCTGCAGGGGCATCCCACTCTACACTAAAAGTGCTTGTGCCAGCCTTGTCCGTGTACCACTCTCCGTTAGATGGTAAAACAGTTGGTAGACACCTCCTAGTAGTATGCCTCCTTCACAGTGCATTAAGGTTGAGACTGCCAGTACGCTCTCGTGTTCCCACATGGGACCAGGCTGTGGTGCCAAAGGCTCTGTGCAGACCGCCAGATCGCCCCTTCTGGCCTGTTCTGCAACACTGTAAATTCAGCCGATCGCCTTACTACCACTGCTCCATGCCCGATCGAGCTACAGGCATTTCATCCTCCTCCCTTTCGGGATCCTGATCAGGAAAAGTTTAATTGTATGTGTCCTGTGCAAGCACGTAAGTTCACAAGGCAGCCTTCTGACCAGTTACTAGTGTGTGCCGGCCCACTAAGAGAGGTCAGTCTGCTTCTAAGCTTCAGTCGTTGGATTGTTGAGACAATCATGACTTGTTATGAATCCTCTGATCTCCCCTCACCGATGGGAATCAGAGCTCACTCCACAAGGAGTATGGCGGCCTTAAAGGCCTACCTGGCCAGGTGTCCCAGTTTTGGACATCTGCAACGCTGCGGGATGGTTCACCCCCTCCACTTTCATCCAGTACTACTGTCTGGACACTTGTATGACTCTGAGCCATCAGTCCTCTCATCCTAGTGGTGTATGTTGAGACATAGAAACAGGGCAGGGACTTGGAGTCTGGCGGTGTGGGTATCTCGTTCCCATAGCTTTTCCAGATGCAGTTTGAGTTTCCGAAAAGGAACGTCTCCAGGTTACGTATGTAACCATGGTTCTTTGAGGGAATGAGACACTGCGTCACGGTGCCATACCTCTTGTGCCCAGTTCTACATGACTTATGAAAGCTAGTGCTGGCTGTGCCGCATATGCCTTTTATACTTCCTGGTCTGACGTCACCCACACTGATTTTCATTGGACAGATTCTATAGCAGATTCAGAGAGTGTCACGCAGAAGGCATTCCCATAGTGTTTCCAGATGCAGTGCCTCGTTCCCTCAAGGAACCATGATTACATATGTAACCTGGAGACAATTTGTATCATTATGAATGTGCACACACATTTAGATACACACAGACAGATAGATGAAAGGTGCGTCCTCGCACCTAGAGACATCCATAAGGGGAGAGAGGGTGGGCGTCCTGGAGGCCGCACGGGACAGAGTCATTAGGTGCCTCCAGGATGGCATCGAAGACCTGACTCTCCCCAGCGGATCAGTAGCCTTGGGAAGCCATTGCCAAATTCCCTCCCTACCCACCACTTTCTCGATCGTAACCCTTTTACCCTGTGGGGATCTGAAGTCGCTTTCGGGAAGCTGTCACTGATGGGTCTCCATACCGTGCAGATTCCCGAAGTTCTGGCACCGATTGGCCGGTTTCTAAAGCGGAATCCGCCAACTGGCGAGACGAGAGCCGGGCAATGGAGGATGAGCTCCTGGCCATTGCTCATGTGGAGCAGGTAGAGGAGTGAGTCTGTCTAGGAGGTGGTGATGAATCTCCTCGGGGTTGATCATACTCCTTTTCGGTCTTTGGTCGATCATACTGTCAGGGATGTGTGCAATAATACGAGAGACTCTAAATAACATTGACGATCGACACACAGGAAAGAATACAATGAGCTTAAGTACACAAGGGCAGATGTAGGACAGGTGAGGGACACAGGTGGCAAGGGTTAACTAATCAACTTAACAAGAACAGGAACAAGACTATATAAGGAAACACAGGAAGTAATGAAACGAAACCAAAACTAAACTAGTGACACAAAACACTGACACGGGCATGACAATAATATCTTTAAGTTCTATAAACATATTTTAAAACGTTTTACTGATGACCTTAAACTGAATATTAGTCATGCTAACATAACATAATATTTATTTTTTTAGACACTTGAGAAAATGAAAGATAGACCTCCATTCTGCTTTGGAGTTGATTTGCTCTTTATTTGTTACTTTTCCATCTGTGAAAGCAGACTCAAATAAGAAAAAAGAACAAGCAGAAAGAGAGGGTATAATGTCTGTTGGCAATTTTTTAAGATGTTTCTTGCCGTTATTGACCCCGCTGATCAGTTGACCTACAGAGATCAGACGGGTTAACCTGTCCCAGCTGGCTCCATCTGCCTGGTAATGGGAAGTCTCTGCGTCTTAAAACAAGTTTCTCTCCACTAACTTCCTCACATAAACGCGTTGAAGTGTGTGAATGCAATGAAATGTATCTGTGATTGTGTCAACTGTGTCTATACAGTATCCTGACTGCACCCAAAAATGCTGTTTTTAGCTTGGAAGCTCACTAGGTTTTCAGACACAGCAAAAGAAAGTTTGCTTTTAGAGGTACAGTATGCTCAAAATCTAATTCAACCTGAAAATGGAGCTGACACTTTACACTTTTCACTGACTAGATTTTGGTTGTAGCACATTTTGATTACAGCTCGCTGTGGAACTTCAGAGATGGTGTGAAAAAGAGAGAAGAAGTGAAAAAGAACTAATGAGAGCAGCCATTTTAGCGAGAGAGTCACTTTAGCGTGTATTTGCACGCAGCTCAGAAGCTTTACTGGATGAACTGCAGCTGCTCGACAAAATCAAACACGCTCCCCTGTGGAAATAGAAAGAGGAGTGTCTGTAATGCTTTACTTCTTGCTCAGATCCCTTCTTTTTCACAAATTGGTCTTGTATTAATGTTTTCAGTGTGTATCTGTGTGTGTAAGAGAAAGAAAGAGAAAGGGAGAGAGAGAGACATGGAAACAGGTGAGGGCACCACAGTCTTATACTATGGTGTAATGCTCAAAAGAGCAACGGGGATTAAAGCACTTGTTTTATGAGGAATCAAATTGTCCTTGATCATTTCAGATAAAAGTTTTATGTAGTACAAAAACATACTTCAACTTTTAAAACTTCAACTTCAACAACATCTTCAGTACCAACAGCATTTGCTGAAAAAGAAATGAAAGTAAATTAATACATATTTTTAACTGTTAATTTAATAAATAATTAAGAATGAGAATGAGAGAGTGAGTGGAAAAGTTTTTGCTGTAAGTAAACACTTTTGTTTTCTTTTCTTTTCACAAGGATGCTTTAAATTGAATAAAAATGTTAATGTTTGCAATTAAATGCTGTACTTTTTAGCTTCCTCTTTTAATCAGAGAGTCCTGGAAAAATGTGCCATGAGTCTCCACAAAAAGACAGGAGTAATGATGCAACACAACAGCTTTGATCAAATTACACTTTAATTAAAATTCTTTCAAATAGAAAACAGTTAGTTTTAACGGTTATAATATTTCACAGTATTACTTTGTGTGTGTTGTTAATCATATAGTTCCAGTTTGACACTTGAACCTTTACATTTAAGTAAAAATAAATGGTAACACTTTATTTTGATAGTCCACTTTAGATATTCTACGAACACTAAGTAACTTTACAACTACATGTCAACTAGCAGTCATTAAAGTATTAGTAGACTGTCTGCTTAATATCTTCTAACACTTTATTTTGATGGATTTACTACATACTGACTGTCAGAAACGTTGTAAGTAAATTTCAACTTATTCTACTAACCCTAAACCTACCCTAACAGGTCTACTTTGAGAGTTAGTAGACATGTAGTTGAGAATTAATGAGAAGTAGTTCATATGCAGTTTATATGTAGTTAATTATAGTAAGTAGAATGACTAAATTGACTATAGAAATAAAGTGTAACCAATTAATTAATAATAATTATACTAAAAGTTGTTTACCTTTTTATGCTATGGATTTTCACAGTTGAGCTGACTTGATTTTTTTTCAGGGTCAGGGAGCTGAAGCTTTCTGAATGTTAATAAACTGATCCTATTTCTGCCGTATCTCTCTCTCTCTCAAACTTACTTTCTCTACCTCTCTACCTCAAACACACACACACACACACACACACACTTCCCAAACAACACAACATGATGCAAAAGCTCTTGCTAATGATGGTTCCTCTCAGCTCTGGTTGTACATGTTGCCTGATGGACTCAGTGTGTCCTAAAAAGCAAGAAACACTGCAGGTGATTTTACCCTGCGCTGTTAATTACCTCCCTTGACAAGCTCGGCATGTAGGCGCTGTTTAGCCTTTGTCTTCTCACACACTCATGCATAAAACACTAAACAAGAGACTTTTCAGCTCAGACAGAATAAAGAATATGATTTGACATCTCTTATGAGAATTAACTGAAATATCCTCACCATGTAGCATCACAGAGTGATCCATGGAATTTATTTGAAACTTTTCTTGATAATTTTGCCTGAAAGTTAAGGATTGGTGCAGCATAGTAAATATTCTTAAAATAATTGTATAGCCAACCAAGGAAATGTATAGTTCCGACCTTGGCTATATGTATATACATATACACACACACACATACATATATATATATATATATATATATATTGTCTAGTTGTTTATCTGCTAAAAACGTTCATTTCTATATTTTATTTGTAACATATTTGTATATTTTGTATTAAATATTAGGTATGTTTAACATGCTATTTGCTTACAGCTTTGCTAGATTAAAGATGTGAGTCAGTGCTGTTGCTTTAGGTTTTAGGAAACAGTTGATGACTGTCTAATAGCATATTTCAGCAACAAATTTTATATCTATCTCAAGATAAATTATTAAACATTTTCTAGCTGGGGGTCTAGTGGTCCTATGAACATGTCTTTTTTTTTTTTTTTCATCCAAGTCTGAATCTGGTTATCAGATCTGTAAACATGCACATCCCAGAAGGCCGTTTAAGCAGAAATCCTCCGTTCAGGCTACACTACATACTGTGTTAATTGGTCCCATTAGTTACACTCAGATTTGAATTGGTGCACTGGTGTAGATTACATATTAAGGTTAAGGATTTTATTTATGCCTACCATAAGGCTGGATAATCATTTCATTAAATTCGTAAAGGAATAAGTGGCCTTAAGTGGGAAACAGGTAAATAGGCAATTAAGAATGTGTGAATGAGAGTAAATACATCTATGCCCTTGCACACAAATAACACAAAAGCCCCTGGAAAGCATAAATCTAGATCAAAGACAAGGAACTTGAACACTAAATCACTGTGAAGCAATTGCATGTCATTGACACAAGTCATTGACTCTTTTGGAGTAGAAACATCTGTGAGCTCAGTCAACAATTCAGCAAACTGTGACCCCTGATTAATGATTCATTTCTCAATGCATGTATTTGTTGCATAATACTTAACATCGATGTCTGAAAAACACACATATCAAGGATAGGCCAAATTGATCAGTTCATTATTAAGTGCTGTTAGCCGGCTCCACAAGAACCTGCAGGGACTTTGAGAGAATTTCATTTAGACTGTAGAAGTAGAATCAATGGCATCTAAATCTTTAGTCTTTACCCTCCCGAACTAATCAGAACTCAACATATACAGAAGTTATAAAATGCTACTTAGGCCAGACAGCAAGTACAGACACAAGAGCTTCGTCTGCCATCATAAGATGCAATAAACATACTGCTTTTAACTAGCTTCCTTGATATATTTAAAGCCATGAAAGTACTGTACCATATCTCACAATTCGTTGTGATTTTTATTTAGTAATCAGAATTGCTATAAAGTCTCAATATTTTTTTTTTCTCCTAGCAATTATGATTTTATTTTACATATTGTGTCATAGGAGAAGTCATACAGGCGGAGTAAGAAACACAGGCAAACGGGGACATCGTGGGTTAGGCAAACTCATGGTCAGCAAACAAGGCAATGGTCAGGATAGGCAGCGAACAATTACAAACTGGGAAAACAATCCAAGAACAAAGAACCAGAAAACAAAACATGGGAAACACTCAGAAATGAATGCAAGACAAATCAAGCCCTTTTCTGTTGTGTGACTGTGGTTTAAATACCAGGTGATGATGAGTGAGGGAGTGGATAATGACCAGCAGCCGTGGGTATGATTACATAATCAGAACAGGTGTGGGTGTGCAAAGCATGATAGGAAATTGTGCCCATGACAGAATGAGAGGCTTAGACCCCGAAACTGCGGACTGGAATTCGTGGGTGACTGGATCGAGCCTTCCATGCCCTTCTTGGCTATAACAGGGTGACACAGAGGTTCAATGCATTCTTTTAAGATCATTTGTCCGACTTTGATCGGCGCTACAGCCTCCTTTCGATCACATGTGCCATCAAAGTACTGTGAGAGCGAAACGAGAGCAGTCGCACAGGTCAGGCGCAGAAGTTGCTCTAAATCAGCTGCGAAAGCCTTGATGACGACACACTTTATTCTTATTGGTCAGATTATATGATTTACAAGCGTGTGCTGCCTGTTTTTTTTCTTAAAAATGTTCCTTTATGTAATCAATCTTTATATTGAATATCTGATATTCAAACAAAACATCCATGATGAAAATGAATATTAAGCGATATGGTAAATATATATTCGTATTGTATAAAGAGTAAAAAACTGGTCGACCAGAGGCCATTTTTTTAATGGATGTTGTGAGAGGATTCACTACACTGAATAAACTGCTTAGATTTGAAAAATGTCCTATAGATAACTACGAAACAAAGATACAAATAATAAACGTCATATTGCATTACATAAAAGTCAGACCTATAAGTGTTCGACCTGACGGCCGTCTCTTTACTCCTCCCCCAACTGCAAAGGGCTGCTCTCGCCAGCCAGAGGCAGGCTAATGTAGTGCATTTCGAATGCACCTACTGTGTATAGCGGCAGGTGCTCTGGAGTGGTGGCCATCTTGAACGCTGACTCTGGCATGGTGGCAATCTTGTGCAGCGGCTCAGGTGTGGCAGCCATCTTGTCCAGTGGTGGTGATTGTGGTTCAGGTGTGATGATCGCTGGGCAGTGGTCTCGTTGCCTATCACTGCCATAGGGAACCTCCTCTTTTACCTCTCCTACAGTGAACGTCGAGCCACAATGCCATAATACAAAATCAATTATCTCGGTCAATACTCAGGATCATCCCAGGGCAGATATTCGAATATCTCTGGATCTAGCCCAAGCAAGAAACAATCCTTAATCACATCCTCTTCTAGAGCCAGATGACTGTAGGCCAAGAACTCCTCCACATAATCCTCAATGTCTCTACCCGCTGGATCCTGTATTTATCCTGTATAAGTCTTCAGTAACATAGGAGAGGGTCCGGATCCATGTGCAGTTTTTTTTTTTTTTTTTTTTTTTATGAGCAAGGTCGTACAGTCAGAGTCAGAACACAGGCAAACGGGAACAACATGGGTTAGACATAATCATGGTCAATAAACAAGGCAATGGTCAGGATAGGCAGCGGATGGAGAAAACAATCAAAGAACCAGAACCAGAAAACAAAACTTGGGAAACACTCAGAAATGACTGCAAGACAAATCAAGACTTTGCGTTTTTTCTGTTGTGTGACTGTGGTTTAAATACCAGAGGTGATGATGAGTGAGGGAGTGGATAATGACCAGCAGCTATGGGTGTGATTACATAATCAGAACAGGTGTGGGTGTGCCCAGGCATGATAGGAAATTGAGTCCATGACAGAATGAGTCCAAGGGAGTGTGGTGGATGCGGGTGCCCTCTAGTGGAGCTTGACACATATTTATTTCACATTTTTCCGCAGATTGTACGATGTAAACTCCCAACTGCAAGAAAAAAATTAAAAAAAAAAACAGATAAGACAGATAAAAAGCAAGAATTTTAAAAAGGTTATTGCTTACTATTTTTTCACAATTTTAACTAATTTTCACACAATTGTGAGTTTAGGTTTTGCAGTTCTGACTTATTTTTCAGAACTGTAAGAAATAAACTGGTAATTGTGAGTTACAGTATATAGTCAGAATTGTGTGAAATAGTAATGTTCTTAAGTACAAATCGCAAGATATGAGTTGTAAAATCCCAACTGGGAGTAAAAAAAAAAATGAGATGAAAAGATGTAATTATACATTTTTAGCGCTATTAAGTGGAATAAACAATCCATCTAAGTATCTTATTGGCCTCGATGTAAAAACACTTCTCTGTCTGAAAGCCTGTAGGAATCAAACTAAAAGCCATGAACATACTGTAACTTTTGTGTTTATCAATATTGTTTCTAAATAGATCAAACAATTTGCTTTCAAGGCACTTTTTTCACTCTGACAGTTTAATTGTCTTTTAACTTTGGTCTTTAAAAATGGTTAATTGTTTAAATGCAGTTACATTTGGCTGAATAAAACTTTAAAAGAAATGTCAGTCAGGGTCTTTATAATCTTTTCTATTTTTTTTTTGTTTCTGTAGTAAAATGATCAGAAACAACATGTCTGTCAAAAATCTAAGTCTGTTGCAGCTGAACGTTTGAGATTTCACTATTCCACTGTTGCATCATCTTCTTCTGGTTCTGCTGCATGTTGTTTGACTCAAAATGCAAGAAATCCACATAGTCGCTGTGCTCTGCTGTCCTCTCATTAAGTACTCTGTTTGCCATCGTGGGTGCTGAGTGAGAAAAGAGATTGGGGCTGCAGCCCTGAAAGCACAGAGCTATCAAATCCCCTGTGCCAAATACACTAAACAACACACACACACACACTTACAGTACCTGCAGTAAGGTGTAGTTCAATACAAATTAAAATTCTGTCATTAGTTACGCACTCTCATGTCGTTCCAAACCGGCATGCCTTATTTTCTTCCAAAGAATATCTTGGAAACTTTACAAATTAATAAAAGTAAATGAGGATTATGGCTGTCAAACTCTGAAATGACAACAAAGCACAACCTATTTTAAAAGTAGACTGCTACTTCAGCATTACATTACATGTTAATATAATAGTTGTATACATATAATATATGTTGTATGATATGTTGTATAATATATAATTAGCTGTAGGTTGTAAGGCTGCATGGTGATTTTATATAATTTATTAAGCATATAAAGCAACTAGCACATTTTTCACACTGTCTCCTTGTGTGCTATGGATACTGGGAAGTCATGTGCATTTGAAAATAATGTTAAACCCTGAATTGTGTTTCACTGTAAAAAAAAAAAATCCTGTAGAAATAACAGTGTTACTGGCAGCTGGATGATTTGAATGTGTTGTTTATGGGCAACCGTTTGTTCAAAGATATATGGACATTAAAAAGTCTTTATCTTTACAGGAAAACAACTAAATAAAATAACACTTCTGGGAACTAATATCAGAAAAAAATACAGAAAAAGGTTGATAATAATTTCTGGTTCCCAGAATGCTTTGCATGAGGATGTTTTTAATAATTGTATTAAGTAAATATAAAGACTTTTTAATGATTAATGTTCATTTATCTTTGAATAAACCTTTGCCAATGAATTGGAAACATATCGATTTACTGTAAGTGACTTGCATCCAGCTGCATAATTACAGCAAATCTTTTTATAGTGTACAGTATGTGATCATGTGACTGAATCAACAACCTAAAGTTACAGAAATTAATTTAATCTTAAAAAAAAAATAAAATAAAAAAAATCAGGAAAAACCGTAATGCTATGAAACATGATTTACATTTATCAAAGCTGTTTTCTTTTATAATAAGCGTTTTAAAATGCAATTTATTCCAGTGATGGCAAAGGCATTCTTCTGTAAATATTCAAAACAACAGAATTTTTTTCTTACATTGTTAATGTTTTTGTTGTCACTTTTTCTTTCTTACTAAGTATTAAGCTTTAAATAAATAAATAAATATCTGACTGTACACTTATCATTGTATTGTAATGTACATGACAGTGGGAAAAAACAACAAAAACACTTAACTAAAAAAAGTATTCCTAAATTCAGGAGGCTTGGAATATAGATGTATGTCTACTTTATGGTGCTTTAAAACGCCTGGTCAGAATATTCTTCCGGTCTATGAAAAAAAAAAAAAAAAACAGCATGGACATTCTGAGTAAATCCAGTGGAAGAAAGTCAGTCATATGGGGTTTGTAACCGCACAAGGGATTACAAAAGACAGATTTTTCATTTTTCGCTGAACTACCCCTCGGAATCGCATCTTCGGACGCAGTATGAATCCACACAAGCCAAGGATCACGTCTCCACACAAAGACCTGTATCTGCTCATTATTTTCTGCCCTATTGATATTACATCCAATTTCAGGAAAGATTTGTTCCATTTCCCTGCCTTGTCCAATGAGCACTCAGGAAATTTCAGCAACTTTCAGACTTTCTTCGACCAAATCTCAGTTGGGCCGCTCGTCTGCTTCACTCCGGGCCAGCGGAGGCCTGGTGCGCATCGGAAATTGTTCTCACAAAGCCATGTGAATAGGAAATGGGAACGTTTCTTTCACTTCTTGTGGTGTGACACTAATTTGCTTCCCCTTGCACTTCCAAGGCAATTAGCTTTGAAGCTTTTCAGAAGCTATTCTAGCCCAAGTCGATAGCTAGCGTGGAGAATAAGAATTTAAGCAGGTCCACTGGGGGAGGCTAGATAAACATATCAACAGAAGGAGGAGAAACCAAAGAGAGAGAGAAAAGAGAGAGGGGGGGGGGGGGCAAAAGAAATATAATTACTCCAACTGCTCGCCTGTATGCTTGGCCTTCATTACTGGGCATCAGTTTCATGCTAAATTCACTTCCTAGCAATTTGCCTCGGAGCCAAAGCACAAGCACCAGACAGTGTAAACAAAAACTCTATTGACGGCTTGGGCAAAACGCCACCGCCGAAAAAACATGGTGAACGAGGAGAGAAAGCTAAACGAGAACTCCACAATGTGTTCGGCCCACACCAACTTAAGATCTGTCTTCTAAATAGCAGTCACTGGAAGCCAAGGTCACAAAAAAGTGTTGACAGTATTTTGTTTGTAATGACCAGCACCACATGGAATGTGCGCATGAAGTAAAATCCATATCTCGTATCACATATTTCATACCTCCCACGGACAGTTTCTTAAAAAAAAAAAAAAAAACTTTTCACTTTACTACAAGGTTCTGTTTTTAGCCTTAGTTGATGCATTAGAATAATGGTAACGCATATTTCAACTTAATGGTAAAACTTCAAAACCAATTTTCATGCATGCATATTACTATGGCTGTTTATTAATACTATTAATACTTATAAAAGCACATATCATATTAATGCCTTATTCATGACCATATTCATGACCTGCATGACCATATTCTAGATTACTTTATCTTAACCTAAACAAGATTACAGTATGCTAACTATTAAGCACCAAAATAGCAGGTTATTGAGTCACAACTAGCTGTTAGGCAATTTTGAGAAATGGACTTTAAAATAAAATGACAGAATTAACAAATTATAACAAAAAATGGTAATCCACTAAAAGTCATGAATTAACGATGAACAATGTAATATATATAAATTACTATAAATCTAGATGAATAAAAAAATGTATTCTTTAGTTTGATACTCCACCTTAACCATTCTACTAACTTTGTAACTCATGTCAACTCATTCTCATTAACTCACAATTACGTGTCTACTAATTCTTAAATTAGACTGTTTACATTTAGGGTAGTAGAGTAACTTGTCATATACTTGCAGAGTTTCTGATAGTCAGTATGTAGTATGTTGTGGACCCATCAGAATTAACTGTTAAAAGTTATTAATCAGACAGTCTACTAATAAACTAATAACTGCTAGTTGACATGTGACAAAGTTGACAAGTTATTTACATATGTCTAAAGTGGACTATCAAAATAAAATGTTACCATAAATATTGTAAATAAAAAAAAAAAAAAACACAAATTGTTCTTGATACCTAATGCATCCACGAATGCTAACAAATTGGAAAATATTGTAAAACATAAAAAATAAAAATAAGATTAAAGGTTATATATACATATACCTAAGAGTGACATTCTATCAGCACATTTCATCATATTTTAATGCATTTCCACTGAATCTGGGCATGCTGAAGTTTCTGTGCTTTAGCCTTTGGGAATATTTGAAAGCTGTGTAGCAATGTATTAAGATTAATAAAGATAAAAGTATGCAATCATTGTTATGCAAATGACCAATTGTACAAAATATCTTAACTTAATTTGTCAGTAGGGTATTTCGGACAAAAAAAAAAAGAGAAAAAGAAATAGAGAGGGAAAGAAAAACTCAGGAAAATAATTTAATACGAACACAAACATTAAAAATTCTAATTTTAAGCTTCATTATATTCTGACAGTGCATCGACTTTTTTTTCTCTCTTTTCTTGCTCTAAAAGATCAATCAGCGAGCAATGATATTGCTTGATGACCATAAATACATGGTAGGTGATGCTACTATTAAAAATTCCTGTATACAGTATTTCTTACAGTACAGGCCAAAAGTTTGGAGACCTTTTCATTCAATAGGTTTTCTTTATTTTCATGATCATTTACATTGGTAGATTGTCACTGAAGGCATCAAAACTATGAATGAACACATGTGGAGTTATGTACTTAACAAAAAAAGGTGAAATAACTGAAAACATCTTTTTTTTATTTTAGTTTCTTCAAAATAGCCACCCTTTGCTTTGATTCTCTGAATGAGCTTCAAAAGGTAGTCAAGTCAAGTCACTTTTATTTATATAGTGCTTTTTACAATACAGATTGTAGCAAAGCACTGAACATTATCAAGTAGGAAAATAGAGTGATGGTAATGTATAATGACGAGATTAAACTTTATTTATCAAATGCAGAGAAGGTCTCTGTAGTCAAGACGACGATAAGCACTAGAAATCAGATGTCCCTAAAGTAGTCACCTGAAATGGTTTTCCAACTGTCTTGAAGGAGTTCCCAGAGGTATTTAGCACTTGCTGGGCCTGTTGCCTTCACTCTGCGGTCCAGCTCACCCCAAACCATCTTGTTTGGGTTCAGGTCCGGTGACCGTGGAGGCCAGGTCATCTGCCGCAGCACTCCATCACTCTCCTTCTTGATCAAATAGTCTTTACACAGCCTGGAGGTGTGTTTGGGGTCATTGTCCTGTTAAAAAATAAATGATCGCCCAACTAAACGCAAACCAGATGGGATGGCATGTCGCTGCAGGAGTCTGTGGTATCCATGCTGGTTCAGTGTGCCTTCAATTTTTTATAAATCCCCAACAGTGTCACCAGCAAAACACCCCCACACCATCACACCTCCTCCTCCATGCTTCACAGTGGGAACCAGGCATGTGGAATCCATCCGTTCACCTTTTCTGCATCTCACAAAGACACTAGCTAGCTGATTGGTTCTTGCCATAATATGAATTTTAACAGTTGTCCAATAGGGCTGTGTTATAACCTGACTTCTGCACAACACAACTGATGGTCCCAACCCCATTGATAAAGCAAGAAATTCCACTAATTAACCCTGATTAAGGCACACCTGTGAAAACCATTTCAGGTGACTACCACTTGAAGCTCATCGAGAGATTCAGAGCAAAGGGTGGCTATTTTGAAGAAACTAGAATATAAAAGATGCTTTCATTTATTCACCGTTTTTTGTTATGTGTGTTCATTCATAGTTCTGATGCCTTCAGTGACAATCTACCAATGTAAATGATCATGAAAATAAAGAAAACACATTGAATGAGAAGGCGTGTCCAAACTTTTGGCCTGTACTGTACGTTTGAAGATGAAGCAGTCCGGCGAGGAACAAAACAAGCCACAAACATGCATGAATTTAAAACATTTATTGCAGTAGCGGTATACCTGTAGAGCAGTAACAAGGAGTAACTGTTTAAATATCTATGATGGCAAATGTCCCCACAACCAACAAACATACTGCTGAAAGCAACTCACACCACTCTTGTCTCTTTTCGTATAGTTTTTTTTATACCCTTTTTTGTACTTTAAATATAGTGATCCAACATAAAGGTGCTATACAAAATGAATGACCTCACTGCATTACGAATCAATAATCGTCAACCGAATGAAAAAGAAGGTGAAACTAAGTCAGTTAAAAGCTAGTTCGTCTTGTTAAGCATGCGGTTTCATCGTCTGAACTGGCTGCCATGCCATGTGACAAGAAGGGAAATAGAACGGCCCGAACATTTAAAGGAAAAACAGAATTCAAACCAAAATCTCAGTCCTCAGTGCACATGCTCTTTTGATTGCATACTGTTCATTGTTTTTCTGTCTTTTAATATCCTCTCCAGTTTGGATAGTGTATTTTTTATTTATTTGTTTCTTTTTTTTCTCTGGAGCATATTGGTGCCTGACAAACATTTACCGTGTTTGGCAATTCAGAGACGAGGGGCTGCTGCGACTGTTTTGGTAAAACCTGTACGATATGTAGCGTATGTCATGAATTCACAGACATGAAAACCACACTCACTTCTCTTCCGTGTCAAAAAAACGTGAGCATACACAATATATCATGAAAGAAAAAAGGACTTGGTTTGCAAAGTTCGCAAGTACTACTCTCAATTAAAGCACAAGTTCGATTAAACATGTACAAGAATGACATTTGAAATTAGATGTGGAAAATGTACAAATATATTGCTGTTGAATTGTAACATCTTTCTTCTTTTTTTGAGGAAAAGACATCGAGCTTTCCGTTTCAGTAAGTAGAAATTGAGCATTTACATCAATAATACAAAATAGCTTTGAAAAAAATATGTTTACCAGGTTCATCGACTCAAAAATGGGGCAATTGTGCAATGTCATGACCGACTGACATTATCACCTGGGATTCGTTCGTTAATTCAGCCAGATGGGGTGTGGGTGCATGTTTACGTGTGTGTGTGTGTGTGTGTGTTTGTGTGTGTATGTTTGCTTTACAGATCCAGACTGTGGTCCTCTGTTTCAGAAGACAATGATGTTAATGACAAAAAGCCAATAAAAACAATGAATCCTGTACGACGAATGATAAAAGACAGCTGTCATGTTCACTGATCTATTCCATGTGATTATTACAAGTACATAAAATCGGTTAGTATTAAGTCCTATTTACAAACACTTCAACGATGACAGACTAAACGATTTCCACTAACAGTGTTATTAGCACAACGCTTTCTCGATTTGTAAATTCCATTTTCTCGGATGGTGTAGATTAATATAGTCCCAAAACAGCTCAAAAACAACCACATCACAATATTTGTATATATTGGTCAGCTGTTATATAGTTTTTTTTTTTCTTTCTTTTTTCCCCTTTTTTTTAATAACCGTGATACATAGAGCACAGCCCTGTTTTGTTCAGCTTGAACGTTCGTTTGCAGTCTCAAGGTGAAGTATATGATGATTCCGTTTAATGTGAATTTGCAGCAAACCATGGGAGTTTAAGGGCAGCTATGGATTTGCACGAGAAGATCTCTGCAGTCTGATTCGCATAGTATACTGTCCTGCACAAGCGGTAAAGTCTAAGGTCTACTCCGTACACATAACTATCACACTGCGTTAGCATCGATCTAAGAAAAGGAGGGGGAAAAAAAAGGAATGCACTAAAGCTCTCAAAAGTTGCTGGAATGATCCGGACACACACACTCAACAAAACAAACAAAAAAAAAAACACTCTTAAAGCTGCTGTTCTTTAGGACTGTCAGGGCCAGAAGCGGGCTGGTAAGATTTCAGGCTGGCCAATGGGATGTCGGCCATGTGACCGCCGCTTCCAAAATGTCCCTCCGAGCTTCCGAAGGTCTTCCTGTCCCCAAACTGCTCCTGACTTCCGCGCTCACCCTTCCAGCTGCGGGTCAGGGTGTGGCCGTTCAGCAGTCTCTCTTTAGCCCACTCCTTTTGGTTGTTGAAAGAGGAAACGGGGGACTTGGGCGAGGGGTACGAGCTTAGGCTCGGCGGCATCCAACAGTTGTCGGAGTGGCCCAACACCAGACACTCTTGGGTACACATCTCTGTGGCCTCCACTAAGCCTCTTGGTCCGAGAGGTCCATCTGGGAACACAAAGAAAACAGAACTACTTAGAATTGTCTGTCAGAATAGACCTGATTTCATTTCATTTTATTGTATTTAATTCTATTCAATTATTTTAACTTGATTTAATACATTTTTTTAACATATATTTTTATTTTATTTTTAAACTTCACATTCACATGGAAAATCCACAATGAAAGTTTGATTTCATTGTCTGCAGATTATTTATTTATTCCTGCAAAGACAGAACTTTTTACATTCCACATTTTCCTTATCTTCCCAACCAGCCCAAAATATACTATATAATGACTAAATAAATAACTGAAAATCCAATAAATTAATAAAATAAAATAATCATTGTGTCATTGTTAACACTCCCATGGAGCTTGCCATTGCATGGTCTGAATTAAGACGAGTCTTCATATATTTGACTTTGAATAGACTGGAAAACAACACTGACATTCCACCCACATCAGAACACAAAGTGCATTGTGGGAATCGATGTGGTTTCATCAGCTCAACTGCATTGTCAAACATGATCAAGAAGATAATGAAGATACTCCTCCAGGAGCCATTTAGCATTTACACCATTTATAGAAAATATACTGTACATGAGTGTAGAAGTAAAGGTGCCAAATATTAGTTATCCTACACCAGGAAACTATTATTATTATTGTCATCATTGTTACATATATTATGTTATGTGTACAACACCGATATTAATAATCATTTTGTAAATTAATTGCATAATATTAGTTTACTGAATTCCTTAAAAAACAAATAAAAGAAATTATAAAATAAAAATAACTGCTAAAAAAATATTGTGAAAAAATATAATGTTTATATTATTTTGGAGGAAGACAAAAATGTTGAGACAACATGCTATTGTCGGTATGGTAAAATATTGTTTAATTTCTACATGAAATAAGCGATTTTGTTTTGTTGTTGAGCAAAACATCTGGATATTTTGAATAGTTCAAACTAGTTTTTCTAGCATGTGACTAGACCGTGTCACAGACCACTGGCTGCACTGTTCTCAGTCCAGCTTAAAAGCTTCGCGCTCCCCACCAGCTGCTGAGTGATACAAATTGGGCCTAAAGTTGATTTGAAAGCAGCTTGAATTGCTAAATATAAAGTGGTGTGAGATTAACTCGAGCACCTCATCTCTCCAGAGAAGAGCTCTGGTTCAGCAATACACTGAATATCCTTTCATTTCCTTATGTCACTCACATCTGTCACACCAACAATCAAACAAAAAGCTTCCCGAATACAAACCAACATTAAACACATCGTTACGACCTGCATTCAGGCAAAACACTTTCATAATGCTGTAATATAATACGGTTCTGTTGAAAACACACTTTCATTTTAACACCACTCTGTGAATCCTGGACACAAGGCATCTATTATTCATACGCTCTATGTAATACAATACTGTTTGGAGTGCTAGGGTTTCAATTCTGCCTCTAATTTTCACCGTAACAACTAACATTTCTAACATTTCCTACAATGAACAAAGGGCTTTGAAAAATGCATCGTAGAGGGAGATCATAGATCGATGATTCGTGTTTGCGAGAAACGTATGAAGCGTATATGAAAGACAGCCACATGCTGTAGCCGGACGGAGCCGATGAATAAATAAGCGAGGAAAAGATGAATGTCTGATGAGGGGAAAAAAAGCCAAAGCGCCATGTCTCTACATAATTGGTGTGATAAGGCATAAGCGACTGCCAGAGTTACTGCAGGAAATGGAAGAATCACTGAAGCAAAAGATATTTATGGCATCACTTTAAAATACATTGAGACAAAGGACAGATGACTAATAGCATGATCAACATAATCAAAACACAGCAAGATGCAACACAAAACAACTCTTGTTTTTTCTTAGAAGGCATGCCAACATTCTCAATGGTTGTTGCTCTAGTTATTTCATTTAAGTACCAGTCAAAGTCGGATTCTCTTGAGCTGGGACTGAAATCAAAAGGAAATTAAATGTGATTAACAACGTATTTTTACTTGTTTCTCAACTTAAATACATCTTTCAAGTATTGTTGCTTTACCAGACCGCACTGCTTTTCTTAAAACATGTTGTTTCTTATTATTTTGAACTGGAGAAACTGTCACGCACTTCAAGACACGATTTATGAACGATATGATTCTTTTCAATCACTTCAAAAACTGGACTGATCGCATTGACTCATTGATTCAAATGATTCGGTCAGACTGAGTCTCCAACGATTCTGTGAATTCACTCAAAGTGTCACATGGTGCTACTGAAAAGCAGAATTTTAGAATTTATTCTTGTAAATCAAAATCACATTTATATTGCTACAGTCGGTTATTTCTAAACTAAATCTGTTATAAAAAGTTGCGCTGTTAAAGCCACTGTATGTATGATGCATAGATGAGCATATGATGAGGAAAAAAAAGCTAAACGAATATGTTTCCCATAAGTGACTGTCAGAGTTACTTTACTGATTGATTGACAGTCCCATCTCCCCCTGATATTTTGAGCAGTAGGAATATATAAAACATATAAAATCAAATTATTAAATGTAAAATAATACAAAGTTACAAAATAAACATTCATCAGTCTTTACTTTTAATGTTTATAACTTAAGTAATTTTCTTGTACTTGTATTGGTTTCTATGGGTTCCATCAGTAGACAGCAACAAGTGAGTCTTTAGTGTCATTCATGAGAATCTGAAACACCAAATCATTCACAAATGAAACAGCACTAGTAAGAATGGTTTTGTGCTAAATGAAAATATTTGAATAATTTGCACTTGACCTTCTTACATGAACTCTTACAGACACGCAATAGATTCTGTGAAGTTTTGGCCTGTTCCTCACAATAATGATATTGAATCTACTGGAGTGCACTAGTCATTGTGATCGATTTTCATTTTTGTATGAATTTTTTTACCTTTTGGTAGTTCCTTTCAAAAAATTGATCTATCCACATCTGCAGAAGAATACAGATATTTATGGATTCAAACATCTTGAAAATCTCTCAGCTCAGCTCAGCTCTGTTTTTTTTTTTTTTTTTTTTGGAAAATAGAGCTAAAGAAGCAATTCTCCATGACCAACCCTCCTCTGAAGTTAATCTATTCCTAACATGGCAGCTCCATTCCTCTCGTCATCAGACTAATAACATGGGCCATTTGGTGCTTCAGCGTCCCATAAACCAGTGTTAGACTCGGCCTTCATCCCTCATCAGGACTAAATCTCTATACCTGGTCCCAAACGAGAGGCCAGAATCGATATTTCCATCACTCTGACATGTTTGTGTGAGTGCACACAATGCAAATAATGGCACAGAGTCTGATTTACATCCATAATGTGTGATAAAAATGTAGAATAATGCATCAGCAACAAATAATAATGAATCCACAATGTGCGCTGACGTTCAGAGATTTTTGTCACTTTTTTTTTTTCACAAGGCGCACTGTATGCCCGTGCCATTTATAGAAGCCAGCCCTATTTCCACGTGAATTTAAATATCTATCCCTGGAGGGAGACCTGTCACTCCATCTGTTATCAAGGGAAAATATACTAACTGAAGAAAAGAACAGCCTCTTTGCATTCAGACATATGTTTTTATTACAACACGAGGGCGATGTTAAAAGAGTTTGTTATTTTTGGGCTGCCACTCTGTAATATTCAGGCTCCTGTAGGCTTTCTGCATTTCTAATCTTTAGATGGAGTCAAAATGGTTTAATTACTGCTGCTACCTTCTCTGAATGGACTGATGAAACTGTATTATGTCATGGTCGTAGTGCTGGTATCACATTTCTGTTGTGTTTATACAGTGCCCCCAAAGCTCTTGTCTCTATGAGAAATGGAATATGGTGTGACCATTTTATTAATTAAAATATTTAAGAAAATATCTCAAGCTGGAACAATCAGTCAACAAATTAGCAAATATTAAATAATAATATATATATATTTTCTTCCACAGTTCCACAGAATAAAAACGCAGGAAAAACAGTAATTGTGAAATATTATAAAAATCTAAAATAAATGTTTACTATTTAAATATATATATATATGTATATATATATATATATATAAACAATTTATAATCTAAATATATAAAACAATTTAATGTATTATTGTATTACTGGTACGGGGCGGAGAGACAACGAGGTGTGCAAATTCAAATGCCGAGTGTTTTATTGACAAACTGGGCAAACACAGACAGGCTGGGTCATCACCGGCAGACATAGATAGCAGAGGCAAAACGAGAGAGTGGTCTGAGTCCAGACGCAATAGAAACACGGGATCAAGAAACACAGGAACACGGGTGGAGAAACTGACAGCTTGACAGTGCAATGGACCGTGGAGACAGACAAACACTTCCGGTTTTATACACATGTAACTAGGTCAGAGGGTGGAGCCAACAATCAAACACCATGACAACTGACAAGCGAGTCCAAATTAAACACAAAACACACATAGTCGGCTGGCCGCTGGAGTGCCATCCAGTGGCCTGAGCTGGCACCTCCAGCTGACTGTAATAATTACAAAGGTAAATAATGTCAGTCTTCAGAAACCATTCTAAAATGCTAAATAATAATAATATAATGAGCACTAGTTGCTCAAATGACTTCTGGATACAACAATACATGTTTTAGATCACTCAAAAAATATATAAATAATAAAATAAAGAAGAAAAAAAAAACAAAAAAAACAAAAACAAAAAAACAAAAACAATAAAAAAACAATAACATCAATTTCCGGTAACACTTTATAATAACTACACTCTATGAATGAGTAGTTAAGTATTAGTAAACAATTTTTTCATCATTTATAAACCATTACTCCAACATTATTATGCATTAGTAAAATCTATAAATGCCTTGTTCTTCAGCATTTATATAATGTTTAATAATTGTATTTTCATACTTTCATACTATTATTGATCAGTCTATCATTTTATTAATTTAATTATTTGCAAACCAGTTATTTAGGAGTTGTCAGTGTTTAATAAGACCATGTAGAAAGTCTAAGTAAATGATTATTTAAATTTACATTAATAAATCATATTACTTAGATACATGATAATAGTTGCTCAGTGTGTTAATAAATGCTTTATTAACACGTTTCTGCTGTAATTCATGATTAAGTCAGGTAGTTATAAAGCATTTAGTAGTTGCCAGGCATCTGTTTTTGTGAGCTCATCTAAAGTGAGGGGGAAAAAAAAGAAAAAAGTGTACAGTTTTATAATTTCTAGTTCTGATTTAGTTCATTTAATTCTGATTTTATAAATTAATAGTTCTGATCCCTCTGTGTTTATTTATATTTTCTGTTAGGAAGATAACTGACCATTTAAATCTCCTTTGTACATTTAGATATGATTATAAATCAACAACAAGGCATTTCTAGTTGTATTTATGAACTGCTTACTAATGACTATTAAGGTTGGAACAATGCTTTATTAAGGATGAACTGACTATTTAATAATCCTTAACTAATGATTCAAAGCGAGTAGTTATTATGACGTTTTACCAAAATTCCTATCTGATGACAGTCTACAAAGAAATCTTCTACAAAAAAAAAAAAACTGTTGCTTTATGACAAGTAGTATGAACAGTCCAGTTCCAAAGCCACAACACAGATCCAGCAAATCTTTGTTCATTGTAACCACCTGGGAAGATATAAACAGGACTATATTTCTTGACAGAATAATAAAACCTCTGCACCATGACTCCCAGTAATTGTATGAAGCCAGCCAATCAGATTGGAGCTTACCAATTTGAAAAAGGCAATTTTGTGTACAATATGCATTAGACAGTACACTGATGATCTGTGAGTCCTTGCTTTCCCCTTCCCCACAAACCAGCTGCACGTCGCTGAGCTAGACACAGTCCATCCCTATCACTCCTCTAATGGTCTCTGAGGAGGCATAGGAGCATGGCATTATGGGACTGACATGAGGAATCATGAGGGATGAATTAGACACTGAGTCACGGTGACAGGAAAATGAATTTCGCAAATGAGATTGGAAAGAGAGAGGGCGCTGAGAACGAGAGCAGAGAGAGACAGTGAGAAAGACAGTGTGTGTGAGAGAGAGAGAGAAAGTGAGAGATTGTGTCTGTTTGAACTTGCCCCACATTTCCCCCTCTGACAGTGTATTACGTGTGTGAGAGCTTTCAAACCACAATAAGTTTATGGTGAATTCGGGAGGATTTTCTGATTTTTGACAGACAACCCTTGTGCACCACAGGAAATGAAGAAAGAAAGAGAAAAGGTGGAAACACACACTTCACAGAAAAAAAAAACAATTTCACCCTCAAACTCCACAGATGGAATGCATTTCCTTTATTTAAAACACTCCTGTTTTGAATGAGTTTCCTGTTCAAAAGGCTGTATGTCAAGCACCTGAGGTTATTCGACTTTTCTGCATATAAAGTGCTGTGCTCAGTGACCATAATTATGGCAAAAAATAGAGAAAAAGGTGCAAAAATCACCGGCAAGAAGCTATTGAATATTGTGTGTTGTTAACGTGAATGCTTTTTGTTTTGTTTGTTTTTTTAAGCAATTTGCTTTGGTAGGGTGTTTGCTTTGGTGTTTGCCCACTCAATGTCTTAATGGTATTCTTGTGCCAAATTATGTCTAGAATATGATGCTAAATGGTTTCTAGGGTGTATTTGTATTTTGTTGTGGATGGTTGCTAGGGTCTTCTGGGATAAATAGGGATATTTATGTTGAGACGTGGATGGAGCATGTTGCTACGTAGCAATGATGGGTAGATTATTTACAAATTATAGTCAAATTATATATTATATCTTACAAAGTACATATGGCATATGACAAAAAATAAAGTTAGTAAATGTATTGTATTGCATTAAATATTTTAGGCAATGCAATCAGCCTATTATTTTTATTACTCTGAATTAGGAAAATATTGTACCATATTGTTCTAAAAATACAAATAGAAAGAAAATATATTCTGTTTGTTCTCATTAAGTGCACTGAACATTACTTTATGTCAATGTCCCAACCTGGGGTTGGAATAAGAACTGCTGGGGTTTGTGAGTTTAATAACAAGCTAATATTTACTTAAATGATCAAAATGTTAAATGAAAGTAAAACATTTAAAAATAACAACAGTTAAAATGAAACACTTACTAAATAAGATCAGTATTAAGATTATTAACCAATATCAGTGAACTGTGAACATGCACATTGATTTCTTCATTTCCACCTTAACCTTAAACTATAATAATTTAAATAAAATGTAACGCATATCAACAACTGATGCCATGCTAAAATGTTGAGAAAACCTTTTTTTTAATTTTTGTAAATCCAGTGTTCAAATGCTGTGTGATCTCTCAGTTTTGTGTGCAATTATATCCACTCGACTAGTGACTAGTTTTTGTGTGAATGTTTCACAAGCAGCAGGCTGTTTTAGAAAGGAATATTTAAAATATGAAAAGTAATAATTAGGATGTTTTTATTGGTGTTATGTAAATAATATGTAAACAAAAGTAGTTTTAGTCTAATCACAATTATTTACAAATCTAATCTAATTACAAGTACTTCTGGAATTACATGATAAGTTACTGCCCAGCACTGCTGGTTACTATCACGTTGTGTATATAGCTCTGATGTTGTGGGTTTTCTTAGGTTTCTCTGTGAAAACCTGCTATTCATGTCGAGATACGATTGCCAGAGCTTTGTTAAAGCATTGCTAGGTGGCTTCATATTGTTTCTGTCGGTTTTATTATCCAAATTTCATAAATTCTTGTGATCAGGGGTAGTTTACACACTAAGTAAACAGTAAGAGTAAAAATAATGCAATTACAAAAATGACATTTACCAGGAAGTGTGACACATATTCAGTTCAACCTGGGAAATGTTAGGTCACCACGGTGGTATCAGGTTCACCCTGCCTCTTCGATCAATGCATTTTAAACCAATTTTCCAGCTTCCTCCATCTTAATGATATCATTTCAATCGCAGAATGAGATTGATCATATGACCCTCTGCTCCAGCCATGTTAACTAAATTACTCTTGCTCTGTTCTCTTCTCATTTTGCCCCTTCATTTGTGATTTCCATTCAGCTGACAGGGTTGCATCTTCCATTAACATGCAAATTGGTGTTCCACGAGACCCGTCACAAACAGACGCCCGATATCCACCCTGCATCGACCTGCAATGTGGACCTGCTGTGTTGGGCTGGACGAAACAAATAAAGGGTGGTCCAGCTGAGATGGATCCAAGGCAATGTGGATATTTGGAATAACTGCCAAGCGTTCGAGTCAGAATTGACCCTATTTACTTGTGTCCATTCACTTGCAGTGCTGAAAGTGAACACGCAAACAAATGTCACATTATATATTACTGCAGTATAGTCAGAAAAAATGCAGCATTTTAAAGCTTTGTGTGCCGGAAGTTTAAAAGAACATTTCCAAATAAGCATCATTTTGACACAAATCCAGAAACGGAAAAAAAACTGAATCCATTTCAGAGACAATACCAACAGCTCTCCTGTTCATGTGCCATGCTGTTATCTCCATGAATCTGAAAATAATTAGCCACTTTTACTGGTTTTCCCGCTGATTTAGATCTGTGAAATCTGACCTGTAGCTTTAACTCTATTTGAGAAGAGGCAAATGTGAAAAGTCTTTTTTCACGGCCCCATGGACATGGATTAAAAAATCTCACAATCAAAGGATCCTGGGGTAATAGTCCTTTTCCGCAGTGTTATTATGTTGACGTCAAGGTTATGGCATCCAAGGTGAATACAATCAAAAGCCAGAGGAAGCTACGCTCCAGCTACACTTTGATTAAAAAGGAAACATGGAAGCGTAGCTGTGTCATTAGGAAACATATTCTTTCCTTTGTTCTGGACGTCCTTTCTTTTTTCTCCCCTCCAAAATATCATGTTTACAAACAAGTGGCGTGACTGATGCATTCTTTCATGAATAACGATTGCTCTCAGATGCAGCAACTCCCCAACAGTCAACTCCATCACCCTTGTGAAAAACAAGAGGTATAAAAAACCTTGAACCCTTGCTGTTGTGAAGTATATCAGCTTTGGTCATTCTTCCAATTATATGACTTTTTCAGTTGATTTCCTAGAAAACTAGCTGTGCTGCGTAGTCTTTTTTTATCAAATGTGCCAGGCAACTCTGTAATACAGTGGCTCAATACAGTAAGCTTAGGGAATATAATGCCACCAGTTTTTCATTGGTTTTGACATCACCCTTTGTGTCCGTTCACTCGTAATGAAAAGAGAACCCAAATAACAACAGTTAAACAGTTGTAGGCTCTTTTCATCAAAACATTATTGTTGGTAAAGTTGAGATCAGTTAACAGTTAATTTGATTATTCTCTTACAGAAGTATCATCTGATTTCAGAACGATAACACACTAAAATTAGCCTGTCTTGCTGTTGTTGTTGTTTTTCCTTTAAAGGTATATTTCTTGCCAAAATGAAGAATGTTGGTAACCAAACCAGTTGATGGTTGCCATCGACTTCTATAGTATTCTTGTTCAGTACCAGGAAAGTCAATGGCTGATGTCCACTGTTAGGTTCTCTGCAATTTTCAAATTAAGAATGTTGTTTCGGCTATTTTGTAATGAGAGGGAGGAAATGCTGTTCTCTTTCAGTCACACAACATCTTTTTTATGAGAACACTCACATACATAAGATAAAATGGCATGGTTAGTTCACCCAAAAATAAACAATTCTGTCATTAATTACTCACCTGAATTACATTCAAATGCATTAAAACGTAATTTGATAAATATTTTAAGATGACCATGTTTTAATTTCCAAATTAACAATCATTGTGATTGACTGAATAATTGATTGATTCATAAAAGTAAAAAATGTCAAGGGTAGAGTAACTTTCTAGAAACTGTAATTCATAAAAAAAGACTCAAACAAATCAAATATGACTTTGTGTTTTTGTAACATATTTAATGATAACCTTTACATTAGTTCTTTTAAAATGGACATTTTGGAGGTTTACGTGATTATGTTATTGATATTTAATTAATATTCAAACTAAGAATGTTGGCAACCAGACAAATGTAGGTACCCATAGTATTTTTGTACCAAACCATATGGCTGCCATCAAAAGGTTAGTAACCGACACCATTCGACACCATTCAAACTAATAACGTTGCTAACCAAACAAACAGTGGATGGCCGCCATCGACTTCCAAAGTAATCTTGTTGAATATCATAGAAGTCAATGGCTGTCGTTAACTGTTTGGTTATCAACACTATTGAAACCAAACAATTTGGTAACTAGACTGTTGGTAGTCAACTTTATTTTATTATATTATTGCATATCTACATTATTTTTGTTCCATACCATAGACATCAATAGCTGCCATCAATCATATTTGGTTACCAACACTATTCAAAATAAAAATATTGGTAACCACACAAAGCATTGATGGTAGCCACTGACTTGCATATTATTTATATTACAATAACTGCCACCGAGTATTTGGCTGCCAAAAATCTTCAAACTAAAATTGTTAGGGTCCAGACAAATGTTGGTTGCCACTGACTTTCATATTATTTTTGTTTCATACTATAAAAGTCAAAGTAGTCATCTGGCCAACATTCTTCAAAATATTTTATTTTGTGTTCAACAGAAGAAAATAAAACAAACAGGTTTGTAACAACCCAGTTATCGATTATCATTAAGTTGGTTTTGACTTTAGCTAGTAACCAGCTAACCAGCAATCACTCAGCACACCCAAAGCAACATCACAAAACTCAGAATCCACATAACGTCCTAGAAGCCACGAAAACACCCCAAATCTGAGTTCCGTTGTTTACTGTGTTATTTGTTGAAACTGCTCTCGTTCTCTTATACTTGATGGGCTCTGTCACCATGACACCCTGTCGTCTAGGCGCTTGGTTGCTGTGACGCCATGCCCTAGTTTGGGTTGCTTTGGCTTGCTGTTTGGCCTCTCTGTTTGACCTCCTGTCAGTCTGATGACTGCACCTGTCACACCACCATCAGCATGGCACCCCTCAACCAGCACATGTCACCTTGTGCGATAATCAAAGGCTGGACTGCAGGATGCTGGACAGAAATCAAAGCTTGTTGGTGTGTGCACGCCCACCTTTGTAACGAGAGGGAGGGAATGCTGTTTTCTTTCAGAAACACAAAATCTTTTTTTAACACACACATACATATGAGAAAATGACATGAGAGCAGTTGAAAGGGTTAGTTCGCCCTAAAAAATTCAAATTATGTCATGAATTACTCACCTAAATTACTTTCAAATGCATTAAAAACGAAACTTGATCAATCTTTTAAGATGACCATAACCACTCTAGTGAATTCAGTGGCTACCAACATTCTTCAAAATATTTTGAATTCAGTTTCAATATTTTAAATTTTCAACACAGCTGAAACATTCATACACGTTTGAAATTGTATGAGGGTAAGTAAAGGATGACACCACCGCAAGGAGCCCAATGACTGTGTCTGTATCAGTGGGTAAGCAGGTGAGACACAGGGTCCACGACCGATCTAAAATATCCAGATAGATTTTTTTTTACCCATTCTCAGTGGAAAAATGCCCCCCCAAAAATTAAAAAAGCCTTAAGGTCTACACATCGCTTAAAAATTCTATTCTTTGACTAAGGTTAGTTAGGTTGTTAAAGATTAAATGTACAGTATGGCCGTTCAAAAAAAAAAAGAAGAAAATATATAATGTTTCCATTATATTACGTTACCCACTCATAACATCTTTATTGAGAAAGCACAGAATTAATGAAACCTCTGTCCAGAAGTCTACAGGCATGGGCTCCACTGACTTCATCCAGCACCTGAGTCTCTCATTGTCTCTTATGATAATTATAGAGATGTCACTGACATTGTTGCAGTAATTGCTCTTGTGTGAACTGATTATTGCTTTGGTAAATGAACGGTTAGATGGATCGTTTCAGCTGATGATTCCAGATGGATTATTGCATGAATAACTCGCTAACAAAAGAATTTCACAAGGCTACGAAAATATTAATGTGGGAGCTCATGCTGATTTATTTGTTTTACTTTTTTCTTCCTAGTTTTTGAGACCTTGTCCATTTTCTTTTTTTATGTGTGAAAAGGGGAAATAAGAACTTTTTTTTTTTTTTTTGCTTTATCCAGGGTTGTTGAAGAATGTTTAACTCTCTTTTTAACATATGTTGGTGTTGTACTTCTTTGATTCACAATTAAAAGCTACATCACGTAAGGACAAAAGCTATATAGTTTATTTGCCACCAGCCAGGTCGATAATAGACAATGCTATCTAGCAATGCTATTAGCCTTCTCATTGAACTCAACCGAAGGGGATAACTATAGCCAAGTCTTTGGGTTTTATAAAACAAATCAGATCTATTTTAATGTTTATGAAATTTAAATGCATTCTTATACATTCGATTCCATGCAACATTTTATAATATTATTATTGATTTACACCAAATTCCCTGCTGCTTGTTTTATAAGCGAGGCCTATAGAGTGCAAACTATAACAACATCTGAAATGCATATCCACACACTCTCACATACGGCAGCAGATGCACACTTCTCAGTTGACAGAAGGTGTCGGAGTGCTGTACAGACGGTGTAGTCATCAGATGGTCCCTCGCTCCAGTACGACAACAATAGAACAGTCAAGCCAAGGGCAAGGTTCATTAAGTTTATTCTGATAAACAGCTAATAAAGAACAGGCAGCAACACAGCCTTCAATCTGGAGAAACACTGCTACCCATATAGTACGTGCACTGGTGACATGCTGATCTCAGTTTGTTGACTCTCGTCGTAAAGGAGCGAATAATGAGTCATTGTGCACTGCTCGTTTACAGCACACATTTCCAAACTGATGAAGCACACTAACGTTGCTACAGACAGCACTAATGAAGAATCAGCTCAATTCTCTGCGGTTTGGAGACATTGGTATTGGGGAAGATAATTGAGACTCTAGTTTGCTAAGCCACAAGCAACACATTATTTAAAACTGTTAAATTACAGTCAAGCTGTCTATTTGAAATATTTCAAATGTATTTACCCAACATACGTTTCAAATTATTTATGTCATCGTTCATACCAATAAATAAATAAATCCATATATTTAAGTTAAATAATGATGTTCATATTTATTTATACTTTTTTTTATTATTTAATAAAAACTCCTCTCCTTCTTGTGACCCATAAATTAATAATAATAATAATAATAATAACAATAACAACAATATAGATTTTTTGTCAACTAATTACCGTATTCAAGATTAATTATGTAGTCATATGAAATGGTATTTAAATTAAAATCACATGAAACCATTAATAAACAATATATTATAATCACAAACAGCAGTATTTAACTAAACTTTGTAAATATTTATTACAAATAAAGAAATATTATTTATGTATTCAAATCATAAATACTATTTTAATTATCATTCAGTAATCAAAGCTACTTACAAAGTCATTTTTATGCATTAATGAAAAATATTTATTTAATGGCAAACCAAAAACAAACAAACTATTAATATCATTATCAATTATTATTATTATTATTATTATTTCTGGGGAGTTAACTCATAGGCATTTTTTATACTTTAAATTAAATAAATAAATAAACTGAATTAAAACATTAAGTTGTCTCTGTAAAATAAAATTTTGTTGGCACACCAGCTAACTACTGTGTTAGAAATGGTGCCATCAAAACCTTCATCTATGCTAAATGAAGTTGAATTAAATTACCCTACATCCTAATTTATAGTTAAACAGCTATATTTAACAATATTTAATGAACGTAAAGTCAATAAAGTCAATCAATCTGGACAAACTCTGGAGTGACTCCTCAGGTGAATAATTTAACCAAAATGAACAGGCCAAATGAACCATTTTACTAAATTGATACTTGAGAGGGACACATTCTGGTGTGATTATTGCCTCAGTTCATTTTACTACAAAAAAATATGACACAAACAGTGAAGTACTGCTTTGTCATGCAACACCTTGTTACTGGAGATAGCATACTATTAAAAAAAAATGCTGAGCTAATGCCACTCCTCTAAAAAACGTAGGTTAGTTACGATCAGTCATTCCTCAACATCAGGACACACACAAGGGTAAACCAGGGTCAAACAGGTACAGAAATCACGTCATCACTGCAAATGGATTGAAATAAATTCTGTGGAAGGATGTCTTTATGGCAGCAATGACGGTCCACCTCCAGCTTTTGTTGGGAGACACAATCGTTGCTTTAGTCAGAATAGAAAAATCCTCAAGTGCTCATGCACCCAGCGTCTCCGTCTGCCACCCAGCCCATTACCAGAGCTCCGGCTGGCACACACCCATCCACAGAGAACAAATGGTCCCAGCGCTTGTGCCAAAATTACGTCAGGCTCTATAAATGTGATGCTCAGGGTGACCCCGCAACGACTCACTATCTCAAGGCCACTGGAGAGCCGTTCGATACAAATATCGTTTTGATGAAAACACTGGCAACAGGCAAAACACTTACAGACAACACGAAATAAATCAACAGAGTAACATTTTGACTTCTGCTGCGGTGGTTTATAATCTTTTCTGCATTTTGGCAGCAAACTTTGCAAATGACACATTATAACATCTACTGTAATGTGCAGTCAGCCACCCTGAAGGGTTTTATTTGGAGATAATGATCGGCTGAATGTACATTATACTGGTTATTATGCAGCTACTTACCAAATAAACAAATAAATGGACATGGGATATTGATTTAAGTTGAAAATATGCTATTATTTGAGAAGAAAGAAACACAGAGTGATACGAGATAAATACATACAGTATATCTGCAGGTATACAGCATTTTTTGTCTTATTTAGATGTTCTTGGGGAGACGTTATTACAAAAATAATAATAATATCATTTATTTGTTTGTTTGTTTGTATGGCGTCTACAAAAGCTTCACTGTTTAACATCTCAGAGCTCAAGGTAGGTCTGTTGAATGCTATTGCTAAAAATCAATTTTTCTATGGTGAAAGTAAATGGGATTTTTACTTTCAGAGTAAAGAGAGTGAAAGAGAGACTTATGGCCATGAGGAGCTGTGGCAGTTTGATGTGTTTGGAAAGTGTTTTGGGTGATGACGTGATGTAAAGGTCCAGCCAGAGCTCCTGTTATTACTGAGAACAGGGTCTCTGAATCTTCCTTCTGTCTGATGGGTCTGTTCTGGGAGTTCACTTCTAGCTGTTGCTGCACTATAGCTATATAGGGCTGCATTTGTTCTTGTTGTGGTGACAAAAAGAGGGAAACACTGAGAATGATGAAGGTGAAGGTTAATTGTTCTTAGTTAAGTAGAGATATCAAAAACAAAAGATGTAGTTGGTATTACTGCTTCAAAGTGAAAAGATCCCTTCAATTGTTCCTCCTTTAAAAAAAAGAATATTTTTAGCCCTTAATTTTCATTCATGAATCTTAATTGCTTGGAAAATATCAATGATTATACACACACACACACCCCTTCAAAAGTATTGAAAAATATTACAATATTATTAAAATGGGTTAATTGACAGAATATTGTTATACCTATTATGTGACTTAGAACAAATAAAAGCATTTGCAAATGTATACAACCCTTAGTCTATGGCAATGGCAGTGAGTGCGTTTACATGGACTCTCTTAATGCGATTATTATGAGATCTTGGCAGTATTGCGATTGAACTTTACCTCATGTAAACGCAATACTTTGATTATTATAATGTAAGGTAACACTTCAGAATAGGGAGTCAGAATGATGCATTAGTTAAGCATTAATTAATGGTTAATTTGTTCACAATTAAGCATTAGTTGAGCAAAAACACACTAGTAATTAATGATTAACTTAACTTAAATTAACTGCGCTATCACATTTGTTCGGAGACTGGCAGCTCGCTCCAGGGAACTGGTTTTTAGGGATCACACAGATTTTCTGTCTCCCACAGACACGGATACTTCTCCAGACAGTAAAGTTTCGCCCACAATTGAGGCAACTCTTTCCTTAAAGGGTGTTAGTTCAGCATCGCCTGTTCACTCTACACTTTGATGGTGTGCCGCTATTCTCCTCTTAAGCTGCACCTTTACATCGGACCATTTCATTTTAAATTCGTACACGCCAGCTTATGAATGTTTATATTTAAGAAAAATGTGTTATGTTCATATATATATATATATATATATATATATACATGCAAGTAAATGCATGTAAATATATTCTAAATATATGCTAAATACACAATGTTTTCATAGCCTAAAATGTGTTAAATGGAATGTTTCTCCACCATTCTCAGCTTCACTTTTAACCCACCGGGCTACTAATTTTCGGCTGTGTAAGCTACACTTGAAGTGAAAGATATTAGCGATGAACGCTAACTACAGTCAAGCCAAAGCAAAGTGACACGAGGATGAAACCGCACAGGCTCTTTTACTCCCAGACACTGAGAAATGAAAAGAGAACGACTTCAAAATGCTCAAGCGCAGGTGATCATTTCAAATGCATTAGTCCCTCCACCTCTCCAGATTCACCATGCAGCTTACAAGGAATATTTCCCAGTAAATTAAATCAAGTCACTGTGGGGGTTCATATCGTTTTCTCTCTCTTTTTCAAATCAAAGACAAGTAAAGCGCTGTGAAGTCGATGCTGAAATTCAAATGGTAGGCTGAAACTTGTTAGCAAGATCGCTTTGCAATCGGTGAAGGTAATTATCCGTCCGTCCGAGAGATTCACATATGGCCCGAAAAGCAAGAAACTCAATGCAACTGAAAAGCTTGCATTTAATTTTTATATGGAGATTTTCACACAAGACCTCTAATGCACAAAGATTAGTTTATGCTATTTATACTGGCCTTCATCTAAAATGCAAAACGAAACCAGACGGGATTGACATAACAGGGTGATATCATGTCCCTGAGAAATCAATTAAACCTACGCACTCTGAAGGCCAGAGCTGAAACTATTCCTCAAAAGTTCAAAAAGCGTATGGATGCTAAACATGAACTTGTGTCACCTGCAATAAATCCAGTTTTTGCACTCATAAAACATGACTGAAACTCATTTCTACGTCATTTCAAAAGGCTCCGTTTATCAATTTCTAAAAAAAAAAACAAAGCAGCGAGTTAAACAAGCGTACAGTCATACAAATGAGCATGATAAAACTGGCTTTCTCATAAAGCTGCAGGTATTGATATATCCATAAGTAGACTGTAAACCCCACCGCCATTAAAAGTGATTAAGCAAGGCTTGGAGGCGCAGCACTCCCAAGACACAGATGAAAGAAAGCCACAGTAAAACGGCTTTTATGTCAAGCAATAGAGGTCTGGAGAAAGCCCGCGTTTCCCCTGTATGTGACCATTAGTCAAAAGTGAGAATATTACCCATAGTACATTTCAACAAGAAATGCCTTCTGCTCTGTTCCTCTCCGCCTCACCTATTTTGGAGTCTGACACTCCATCTCTCAGAGTAACACCTGCCGGCTCTTTCTTGTTATCAGTAGCAAATCATCATCCCCCTTACGGCAAATATATAAAAGGTAGGGGTTCTTCAGATGTGAGAGTCCAAAACACACTGTTTCCCGTTGCAACCAGGCATCATGGCCGAAGGTCTGTCTGATGGATAAAATAAGGCCATCCTGCATTCAAAAGCCTAGGAAGTTGGGAATTACGTTGTAATGGTCATTTTAGTAAAACATAAATAAACGGCTTCTCTCTTTTTTTTCAGAGAAACCTACAGTGCAGCAAAAGACAATCAAAAAGTGCATTAGGTGAGACACATTATTTCTGTGATTTCGTTTCCCAAAAGTCCAGATTCCCTGCTTTTAGCACAGCAAAGTGCAAATGAACGTTTTGTACTTAATGATGAACGATCACTTTAAAGCAAATAAAATGAATCAATGAGTCAAATTAAGGTACATTTTGACACAAAATAAAACGTGATTTGCTCACTTCCATCAGTACAACCAAGGATTAATATTATTACTGTGCCAGGGAATATTGTTAAATATTAATTATTGTTGCTGGGAAGTGCTCTTCCTCCATACATTATAGTTCTCTTTTTTTATCTGCTTAAAGAACTGCCCCATTTTATTTTGTCTCACCATGCTTACTCTCGTAAACTAGTCGTGTAACTGTTTTTAAATAAGGAAAACCTAAAAGTGTTTGTTGGCTTCCAAATGTATCATTGTTTGAAACCTAAAGAATAAAAGGAGCTAAGCTAAATGCTAACATCATAGTGTAATATGGAAACACAGTGAAGATTTCCTTTAATGAGATACTTAGTATATTCAATTGTGCTAAAGAAGAACGATTGACTATTAACACTTCAAACAGAGTTCACCTCCACCAACAATACAAAATTGCATACACAAAACAAAAATGCTCAGTCACCATTCAGTTAAAACTTAAATATTAATTTAAAATCAATTGAACTCAAACTCTAGGGGCTTCAAGAAAGTCCAGACTTCCTTTTGGGTTTTTCTGTGACATCTCATTCTGACAGAAGAGAACTTAAACTCTGTCCTCTCATTTTTCAGCTCATCCTCTCATTTTCCTTTACCTGTTCATTACACCAGGACAATCGATTAGAATCACCCTCATCAGTCGTCACCTATATAAATGCAATTAGGCTTCTTAGATCGCTAATGCTGTAATTACGCAAATGGATTATGCAAACAAGCTAGATTCCTGGTATTATACGGATATCATTTACACAGAGCTCCGCGTGACAAATGACAAACTCACGCCAAGTGAATATCTTCCATCAGAATGCCACAGACGAAAATCTAAAAAAATCCACCAGTAAATGTTCTTTTTTTGCAGCACCAGCACAGAAATGTCTTGGACATCAATAAAATAAAAGCATATGCATATTTTATGATGCACTGAATTCTCGGAGCATCTGAATGCAGGTGGTCGCATGATAGTGTCGTCCGTCTAACACACAGGCTGGGATCATCTGCTCATTTTCAAAAATAAACTAATTCCAGCCTTCTCTCTTTCCTCATGTGTAATCTGTGCTCCTGGCTGGGGAACGGACTACATTACCCTGCATACAGCTGCGTCTCTCACTGCTGACACACATATTGATGAACTGAGCAGCGAGCCAACACCTGATGTTGTATGCAGATGCATCATTTCATAAAACAACTTCACCTCCTGCCTTTTATGAATGAGCCAATTACCCTTGTACATCTGCGTGAGCACATAATCTATAATTTACAGATATATTCTTTTATTTGGGTTTCCCAAATGAGAGCTCACAAACCCTTAGGGGCTTCTGAGGGGAACTGCAGGAAATCCATGAGGTTTTAAATGCAATAAACAAAAAAGCGCAGCCACACCGACATGCATTTGAGAATGACTTGATTTCAGAAGGGGCAACTTATTTTTATTAAATTAAAAGAAAACTACTGGTGGATCTTTATCATTGTAGGGTGGCTGTGTACACACACTCCCAACATGCATTTCAGTCCAAACAGCTTGTAACAGTGCACGTGGCACTGGGTGACCCCCTTTAACAGGTGTTACAACAAATTTGAGAAGTTCTGCATTTCACATGTTGTACCAGTAACATACAGAAAACAAATAAATGCAGTACATCATTCCTTTGTGTTCAAAACTGCAAGACATTTGATGACAAACTTACTTTGCAACTGTTAAATATATACATTCTAGTATGTGCAGTAAGAATGTATTCTGAATATACCCATCGCTCCCACAATCCTGTTTGGTGTGGATAAAGAGAATATATTTGTTTTGTGTTTGATTGAGAACTTTATATAACTCTTTCTTAAATTTCGATGTTGCATCCACATTTATTGGTATGATTATTTGCTAGCTAATCTGTAAAACTCAGTAGAGTGTGTTCTGAATCATTAAATGGGAGGCTGCCTGTCAAGTCAATGACAGGGATGGGATGCATCATATCATGAATTTAAGTGGACTTTACAATAAAATAGCATGCAATAAATGCAGATTAAAACCCCTTTAAGTGATTCATAAAGTCCATCGGTGATTGCGTGTAATTCAAGAAAGCTGTACTGCCAGAACAACTGTGCATCAGACAGAATAGCGGGAAGCTGTGAAAGAGAAGACCGCCTGTCCTCCTTTTGTCATTTAATTAGGCTGATTTCAGCTCAGCTGACTGGGGGGCATGGATTCACTTCAAACATACGCTATGCACACATCCAAACACATGCACGCAAAGCCACTCGAAAACACACGCACAGACATGCTGTTTAAAAGCATTTTGGCTGGTTCATGTGCATATTCGCCCATAAGACATGAGACTGAAGGACTGGCGTTGTGAGGGAATGGGTGAGTGTACACATCTGTGATTGAGATTGAGGGAGAGAGAAAGAGAAGAGAGGAAAGAAAATGTTCCAGCCACATCATTCCAAATTTTAAGGCCCTTTAGCAGCCCTCTGGCTGCTGTCAGACACCTCCAGGGAACAGGCAAATGTGCACACGCAAATATGTGTGTGTGTCGCTGTGTGCGGGAGGAGAAGATTCACACCAGCTCTAGATGTAGTGCAGAATGAGCAGATGCTCTGCTTAAGCTGTGTGTGCTTGCGGTAAAGGCGGGTGAGTGTAACCAGATTTACTGGTATACTTAGACTTTCAGTTCATTTTGAACAAGATGTCAGACTGGCTAACATATAAAGATCAATTTATTTTCATTTTACGTGAAATTTAGGATTGGGTTTATCTGAAATGGTTACTATAGTACGGGAAAAGGGAAATTTAGTAGAGTGAATGAGAAAATCATTAAAAAATCATTACTACAAAAAAGCACAGATTTAAAAAGAGATTTTGATTCAACATCTATTTGGCCATTGTTTTCTCAAAGCCTATATTTACCCAGACTGTTCAGAGGTGGCAGGAGACATCAATGGATTTAGAATTGCATGATGTATTTATGATGAGATGAATGGGTTTTAAACTGATATTTGAGTTTTAAACTATTTTTCTTTGTGATATTGAACAAAACAGATAATATTGGCAATGTTGTTTATACTAAGCTACACACTATTAGCATCTTGTTTATTGAACTTTTGTATAAAGTCAATATCACATTTGCAATCATGCAGATATGTTTAGGATATACATCCACAAGTACAGTAATTAATGCATACTAACTTACTGTAACATACTGTTTCTTAATATCTGGTTTTCTTGCTATATCCAATGCCTCAGATCTGTAATATGTAAATATTTGGTGTAACTAACCTTGCAGACTTTAGCGGGTGCAGTGTGGTTAGCTGTTCCTCAAAAGCAATTACTGTATCTATCGTTACCTCATATACACAAGGTGCACTTGTGACCAGGAAATTGCACAGAATCCAGCATCATCAGATTGAAACTGGTCGTTATCTGCTATTGCTTTCTGGTTGTGTGTATTCAGTAGCATGGATCAGCCGGTGAGGGAACACACTGTAGGCAGTTTGCAGCACTGCAAAGGTGACGAATTAATACATAGAGGTCAGAAAGTAAAAACTAAAGCAATCACTAATGACCTTGTTCATTTAAAACATTTATACAGTCTTTCATTAAACAACCTACTGAGGATATTTTATTAACATATATACTACTAATTCAAATACTTGTTATTTCTTTTTGAAAGACATAAATAATGCAAGGATGCACTAAACGGATTAAAAGTGACAGTCATCACCTTCATCATGTGTTACTACTAAATATTTCTGAACTTTCCACTCATGATAGCATTAACATATTAAGCAGCACAATTCATCTTAACATTGTAGTCTTCGGCATCAAATCTGCATATTAAGATTTCTGAAGGATCATGTGAAATTAAAGACAGCAGTACTGATGCTGAAAATTCAGCTTTCCATCACAGAAATAAAATACATTTTCAATGGCTTGCTATTTTCTATATATTTTTATTTATTTATTTTAATCAGGTTCATCAGGTCTGACTATTAGAGACATTTCACACGAACGTCATGCCATCACAGATAGTAGATACAGATATATACAAAAACTGACTAGTATAGCTTTTGGGCCATTTCTTCACTTGCACTTAACACTATAGCCTGAGAACACTGAAAAAATGGGAAAAGCGCCTATTTAACCAATGTCCTTTCGCAGACAGTTTACAATTCAGAGAGTGAGAAAAGAGGCTGAGAGGAACAGAACTTTTTTTTTTTCCCCCCGTGTTGATCATTAGCTGCCGCCTGGAGAAATTTGGTAATAAAACCCTATCTGGTTATTTCAGCAGCGTAATTACCACAAGCTCTCCATCTTACCCCCCCCCCATACACTCCGTAACGATTGTAATTTCAGCTTGCAGTGTACCTGCACACACTACATCATTTAATTCACATTACCTGAGGGAAGCAATATTTAACCATCTTTAATAACCACTATAAAGGATATAGCAGAGATGATACTTGACTTCAATTTACTGACTGCAGTAACCGAGAGATTGAGAAAAAGATCTGACATTAAATATACTAGTTACTGTACAACTACAAATACCATTATGTTCTCGCAATCCCCATGGTAAAAACAGCAGCCAAAAACAACAAAAAAAAGCTGTTTGTATCATTCCAGAAATGTACAAAAGTACATCTATGTGACCTGTTTACAGTGTTAATTTCATTTTTGTCGCATGGCAGCTGTGGTAAGTATGAACTTTTGTTCTATAGATGATGTTTTTTGTGTTTCATTGTGGGAAAAAATTGCAGTGCGGGTGAAGAACTAGCAATACATTTGAATTCTGGCTGAACTACCCTTTCACATTAACATCTTCCAATTAGCACTGCCAACTTTCTTTCAATGAGACACACTGTGGGAGTGTGCATATCCATGCCCTTACTGTAAATATGCGTTCATTTTATATGTCACGGTATTCACACCCACATAAGCAAATTGGATTCACTTTAGTTGCTATTCAGGTCTACATTAACTTGCAAATGACACTTTCTCCATGCCCTGAAAGGTCACTATGTTTATTGTTTTACCTAAAGACATTTCCTGGCTTACTCTAAGACTTCTCTGTCCTTCTGGACCATTTCTAGTTGCTTATTAGCATGCCTATACCTTTATAGTCTTTAATCCCACCGTATATTTAAATTTAATAACTACCTTACTAACTATTAATAAGCAGCAAATTAGAGGTTTGCTGAATCAAATGTTACAGTCTATGGGATAGTTTGTATATATGTTTTGTATATATATGTGTGTGTAAATGTTTGATTTATTACAGTATTAGTGCAACATCATTGCTATCATTATCACTGCAGTTATTGCACATGGTGTAAATATAAAGTTTTGCTCACGTCAGGTGGTCTCTCATCTGTAAATATCGTATGCATGCTTTTTTACTGGGGTAAATAACCAGTGACACATATTCACAAACAAAAGGCAATCACACACTCATTCCTGTGTTGATTTTCATGCACTGCCTGAAAAAAACGAGATGAAGTGACTGTCGTGACCAGATTTCATTTACATGTAGTTTGGGATATAGATGAAACAAGACAAAGGATGTCCAACACGTGTGGAAGCCCTACTTCGAATCCATCACTACTGCATGAGGTTCTTCGTGTCAGAATTATGATTATAATAATGCTTGTGACAATGTATACAACAGCTGCTGTTCAGCTGTTCAACAAAGCACCCTAAAACATCCTTTCCTCTAAACATCTTCGAAGCAGAAAAGCCTCATTTTGTAGATTTATACAGAACGCATTTTGTTCCGTTCAAGGACAAAATAACAATGCATGATTCTTTTCATTGCAGACACTCTGAAACAGAAAACTGCTGTTTGTATGAAACATTGCTCTCCATCTCCAGGCAATAGACGGCATGAATTTATGCATCGAAACCCAAAATTATGCACCAGTATGGTAATATCTCAGACCTTTCATTTGAGTAAAAACTAGCCTTATTCATGTAGTAAGATTATACAGGATGGAATGTTTGACTGTCTTTTGTCTTTAATATTCATTTGATTTTTGTTCAGTTGTGATTGACTATTTATTTTTGGAGTAAAATAATACAATTAGTTTAACAGCTCTCCGTGATCTGATTGATATTTATTTTATAAACTAAATAAAGAGTTATGCGTGACTTACTCCCAAACAAAGCCAGAAACAGAATATTAGGTGACATTTGTCAACAAAACACAAAATAATATACACAGAATAAATAAATAATGATAAAACTAATCAAACTAGACTAGAAGAAATTAAGTGTTATACAGTGGTTGTACACCAATTGATGTTTCTGTACAAATTCTCTAACACTTTTAAACACTCTAACACTTTTAGAGTATCAGTAGACTTAATATCTTCTAACACTTTATTTTGGTGGGTCCACAACATACAGTACTACATACTGACTATCAGAAACCTCGCAAGCATATGGCAACTTATTCCACTAACCCTAAACCTACCCTAACAGTCTACTCTGAGAGTTAGTAGACATGTAGTTGTGAATTAATGAGAATTAGCTACTTGTTTGAAATGAATACTTCTTGTCTCTCTGAAACCTAAGGGAACGTGGAGGTTAAATCTTGTCTCTTGCATGGAAACAGAAAAGGGAAACAAATGAAACAATGCAAGGAACAAGGCTCCTGACAACATCCCTCTCGCCGAATGCTGGAAATGTCATCATGCTTTAAAGAGAACAAAAGATCCCTGCATAGTCATCATCAGTGTCATGTTCTTTGCCACAGAGCTGCCAGCTTGTTAGGCAGACCAATGTGTCTCAACTTAGAGGGCAGCCAAGCGTTAAATTGTCTGTGATGGATCGAGTTGATGATCTGTCTGCCTCCCAACCAAATTTTGCAATGACGTGGCATGAAGGGTCTCTACAACACATCTAAAATACTCAGAGAGTTTAATACAGTTCAGAGTGTCAAGGCAACATGAAATCAAAACTGACTATATTTACCTTCCCTATACAAGTTGGCAATCTTAATGTCATTTAAAGATTTTACTTTCTGATGTCACCAAGCACCTCCTCTTAATCTGTATTTATTTATTTACTTTCAGATTACGGAGGAAAAATCCAGTTGCAAAGGCTTTCATGTTGGCTTTAAATATCTGAAGATGTAAAACAGAGCTCAGAGGGTCTTTAATAACTGCTGTGATCTTTTTGTTTATTGTCATTTAACCGTTTTAACCATTTATCGTTCCTCTCCGTCACAAATAACCCTGCCCTCATTTGGACGCTATGAAATTACACGTTAAGACCTAATGCATTGTTGTGAAGAAAGCATAATCAATCTTTTCCAGCGGCTAGCCTTTCTCAAAATGAGATGAACAGAAGAAGGAGGGGTGCAAATGTGAGTATTCCTTAATCTCAGGCTGATAAGAGTTTATGAGATGACCTCACAGCTATGATTTATAGATTATCAGGAACTGCAATTACTGCAGGAGCCCGGCTTTAAAATTTCCGACCCAGGGAATTAACGCCGGTCTAATATGTAGGCAAGTTGGCAAGGACAGAGAAGAGTGTGTGAAATGTGGTACAGCTCAAAGATCCAAGAAACTTTTTATGAAAGTCCGCAATTGTTATGCTGAAAGTAGTCTCAACTTCAGAAGTCCCGCCCATGGCCCATTTACCAACCATTATGCACATAACAATCACAAGCTCTAATCTGATTGGATGGTTTTATGCTATTTCAAGAGTTGAGCATACAGGTTTTCATCAACCTGAATGATAAACCAATACATTTTTTTTACAAGCTGCTACAACAACAGCAGAAGACTTTCATTTGACTCCTGTGCTGTGTTGAAAATACCTAATTTGGTGCTTTTTAAACAGCTTGTAAATCTGCTATATTACAATGAAATATGGGATTGTATTGTTCGGTGAGGTGGATTTCTTAGCATAGTGTAACAGACCGCTCCTCTGTGGCCCCCTCCGGCCGCCAGCAAAGGGAACCTTCCCCGGAGTTTTAATGTTCCTACCCGGACCCTTTTCCGCCACGTACCCCGGCGCTTCCCGCCGGTGTTTCCCGCCCTGGAGGACTATAAAAGCCCGGACTTTCTCATGAACAAGTCGCGAAGTTTCGATTTGCCCTGGCCATCGACTCTGAGCGTTTCTTTACCTTGTTTTTGTCTACCCGTGTTTGATTTTCCGCTTGTGTTTTGATTTCCGCCATTTTGCCGCCTGCCCTGACTTCCTGCCTGTCTTTGACCACGATTATTGCCTATTCCCTGTGATATTACTGTTTGCTGTTGTGTACGACCCTTGCCTGTTGACTACCCGTAATAAAGTTGCAAATGGATCCGCACGAATCCAGTGTTCCATCACACATAGGCTATCATTTATTTGGTTAAGCATAGGCCTCACTGATCTGAGCTTAAGCACCTCAGGTTTTGAACAAAAAAGGAGTTTAATTAAGCTTATTACCATTCAATATAAATCAATAAATAAATTGACAGGTGAGTAAGCCCGGATCAATGAAGCCTACCATCAAATAGTCCAAAAAAAGAAATATAAAACCTGTCCTAATTAAAAGAAAATAAGTCAATACAAAGATTTGATCCAATAATTGGTAATTATATCGCACAACTAGAAATTTTAAGCAATTTTGTTTTGCAGTGATTTATTGACAATGTGCAAATTAAAAGAACACAGACACAGCATCTCATTTACATATCAATCAACACAAAATACTGGCCCAAGCGCAGCATAAATTAAGGTTACACTTTATTTTGATAGTCCACTTTAGACATTCTACTAACTATAATTAACTTTGTAACTACATGTCAACTGCATGTCAAATAATTCATTAATTTGCAAGTACACGTCTACTGATTTTCAGATTAGACTGTTGGGGTTAGTAGAATAAGTTATATAATAAATTACATATAATTGCAAAGTTTCTGATAGTCAGTTTTTTATGTTGTGGACGCATCAAAATGGCTCATTAGGTGCGCTTGGTCTACTTATGACATGCTTTTTTAAGGGGGGTTAAAAATGGCTTAAATACCAGTAATTTGATGTGGAAAATTGTTCATTAATTTTAATACTCTCCTCCCATAAATTGTTCATCTGAAAGGGAAACAAAATTATCAATAAAGCAATAAATCTTTATTTTGTTTTGTTTCCAAATTTAAAAAAAGAGTAGAGTAGTAGTGGTATAGCTGAAATCATAAAAAACTATGACTTATTACCCTTTGGTAACTGGTCAGACTAGTGCTTAAACGTCCAATCACTTTCATTCGCATCCATTTGAAATAATCTCGTCTCTTTCCCTTCCATATCTAGCTGCGCATCCCTCTGCCGCCCCTACTCCGCCTTCTATTGCACCTTCCAATAACAGAGGGCAATCGGGGTCCAAATCGGAAGCCAAGCTGCGCCCTCGCCATGGTTCAAAACAGTAGGACTCGGAGTCGCCCCCTGGACAGCACGCCAAACACGCTTAAATCATTTATGAGGAAGTGCAAACTGAAATAAATAAAAAAAAATCTTGAACCTGTGGCCCCATGTCTGCCCGATTAGGAATCCCAGCCCTAAAATGTCTTAAACCTGGTGAGAGCTGATGGAATTACCTGTGTTAAAGGCTTCTTCTCTGGTCATGCAGACTAGATATGTAATCTGCACTAAAATCCAGGCAATCGTATTATGAGCTAAACCCCATTATTCTAGTCCCACAGCTCTAATCTATGGCACGCTGACACACCTGACACAGAACAAGTGTGCGAGAGAGAAGAAAAGAGCGGAGGAATATTGGATTGCTGTTGTTTTGCTCTGAGCACTGTTATGATTAAATATTATTAGGCTGAGTTTGTCTTTGCGGCGCACGGCAGCCATGTCTCTGACAGCCAGGAGTGGAGACACATTCTCCACCGAACGCACATTTCTGCATCTGCTTGATTCACGTGACAACATTTGCTCAGATCTCTTAATTGCGAATTTCTCTCAAACTAATGTTGTTTGAAACTTCAAGAAGGTACCTGACAAATGAGGCATGATTGGAAATGCTGTTATGATGTGGAAACAGGGGCGTTCTGTTCGAGGAGGCTGGCGAGCCAGTGGCTTCTCAAAAAAAAAAAATATTGATGAAAAAATAATTGGCAGTACAGAAATAAAATGTTACAAAATATGTGCATAAAAGACATCAATGAAATTGGTGTCTACAAGATTTTTTGTTTTGTTTTTCCTTATTTCATAAGTGGCAGCAAAACTATATATATATACTAAAACTATATATATATATATATATATATACTAAAAATATATATATATATATATATATACTAAACTTTCTATTGAAATAATACTGTATTACAGTTTCTAAAAACGTATTTAATAGCATAAATAAGCATATTAGTTTCAGTATTTCTGAGTGACCATGCGGCACTGAAAACTGGAGTAATGATGCTAAGAATACAGCTTTGCATCAAAGGAAAAAAAAATACATTTACAAAATAAATTCCAATTATTTTTTTTAAACTAAGAATTATTCACAATTTCAATACATTTCTTATCAAATAAGTGCTGCCTTGGTAAGACTTACTACTTTTACTACACACAAACCTTTAACAGTACAGTATATATTGCTTGCATTAGTTTTTTTTATTTAGGTTTTTTTTTGTTTTTTTTTTGACAGATTACACTTTACACTGATTTTTGAACAGCTGACAACAGAGATGTGTTTACGAACCAGATGGTGTAGTTACAGCATCTACTGTACCAGCAGAAGTTAACAAGGCCATGCTTACCAGCCAAACTTGTTTCTTAGCCCTGTTTTAATTCCTGTGTGTTTTCCTAATTAGCTCAATCTGCCATGATAACACTCTTCTAGACTGGGGAAGTCAAAGGTACAAGTGAAATCTAAAATATGCTGTAAAACATTTCTTATGACAGTGCGTTCATAATGTTTTATTTTTAGCTATTCACAAAAACCTCTGCTCCAACCTTAAAGTGGTGGTATGTTGCTTTTAATTATGTGCGGCATTTGGCAGTTGGTATATCTGTGAAATCACGCTTGTCTGCCCTCTTTGAAGATTGTGCAAAACGCTTAAGTCAATAATACAAGGTATACGCACAGGTACAAAAAGAATAACATTCTAAAATCATTCATTACTGTCACTGAGTGGTCATTAGATATTGTACTTTAATTCTGACTCAGAGCTGTTGAAAACATAAAAAGCAGGTCTGTAATTAAACTTGCAGAGCAGTTTTTTAGGTCGAACTTTGTGTTAATATTCAACTTAGATGATTTATTAAAGCTAAAGTCATACAGCCAAGAGCACTGAGCGGTTTTCTTTGAAGAATGTTATTCTTTGATTAATAGTTGCTAATTAGCAATTTCATATGTATCTAAAAGCCTCAGGTGAATTAAATCAGTAAATTCTATATGTTCTCTACTGTTTTACCCCGACATTGGTTATTAAAGTAGCATGATGTTCATTCTGGAGTTTTAAAGCTTTGGCAGTCGAGCAAATTTCACTTACTTCACAGGCTATTTATTGGTATCTATGGTTTCATGAAGAATCTTTCATATTCATGGAAATATCACATACCGCAAGAGGTTCTATATAGTGGGAAGATTTTTGTAATGTTCTTCACCTCGTGCTCCTAAAAGTAAAACGTCTTAAATACCAGTTCTATGTAAAGAACCTTTTTAAACTATAAAAGAAAAAAAAAAGAATTCCATGGACGATTAAAAGAATTTTCGTGCAGCTAGCAGTTCTAATAAATAAATAAAACCTTGGTCACACTTTATATTGAGGTCCAATTTTTACTATTTACAAAACATTAACTACCACTTGTGCCTAAATAAACTAATTTGCTGCTTACGCTAATATCATTGCCTTTGTAATTCGTGTTATTGGTATGAACAGGCCTGTAGTTCATGGGAATTAATGATTCCATTGAGAAACTTTAACATTCTCAACCTCTCAATTTCATTTTTAAAGTTTCTTTAGGTGATCAAAAAGGTACTTGTATGCCTTTATGGCATAGCGGAGAAAATCTCCTTTTGGAAACAATTTTTAGAGTACAAGGTGATATTGTGTCTGATCCAACCTCAAATGAGTTTGACCCTGATCTATCCTGAACTGTAATCGTTCCGGTGTATTCGTAAAAGCAAGTAGAAAGTGTGACCCAAAGCTACATCGCGCTATTAGTGCGGCCCGGGGACGGCAGGTCGCTAAAATATTCACATCATCATCATCACGCACACTTTCCGCTGCCTGCAATGAATGCATGCTGAGGGCTAAAGGTCCCTCCAGGAACACGGTGTCAAATTTTCAGTCGATGGCTGTGCAGTGTAAAAGCTCGGCCCGGTCTATACACATTCTCGTCAAATGCCCACCTCTGCGTGAACGTCCACACATCCGCAATGCCGCGGTCTATTTTGGTGTCAGCGCAATGCTCAGGATGTGCCAGAGAGAAAAAAACACGCTGCTGCGAGTTGAATTGCAAGAACAGCTCTTTGCAATCGTCCTCCGTCTCTCCCCTCGATAATCCCTGTCAGCGCCGTGCAGAACGTGCAAACAACCTGCTATCCTCTATCGCAGCAAGCCAAGAGCAAAGAGAGAAGTCTGCTTCCATCATTGTCACACTTTGTCAAACCGCTTCCCAACACGGCATTCTTCTGCCCTCCTTCCATTTCTCTCTATGTGGAAAATTATACATCATGTCAGCGTGGCTCGATACATCCACAATAAGTCTGAGTGAACTCACTGTTGTCATGTTCTTGTCAGAAGTTAGAGATGTCAACGGTTTAGCAAGACACTGTGCGATTAGTGATCAGGGATTAGTGCAAACAAGAACTTACAGCATTGATCATTAATTCAGAAGCTCTGAATCTAACATTAAAACGTCAAAACTGGTTCTGTACATATATAATAACACTTTATTTCAATAGTCCACTTTAGATATTCTACTAACAGTAAGTAAGTTATTCCACTAGTTTATACACATGCAGTTCTGAATGAATGAGAATTAGTTGACATGTTACTTATAGTCAATAGAATGTCTAAATGCACTATTAAAATAAAGTGCAACATGCATATACATATAAACATATATACATATACATTTATTTATATATTCGACCAGAATGTAAATGTCTCAGGTGGTGATTTCCAATGTGTCTTGTCCTATCTCTCAATAAAACAATAGCGACACAGAGAGCAAAAAAGCCAGCATTCACTAATCTCAATACTTAGCAACAGCTGTCTGAAGAAGTAAGATTTTGATAAGCTTTCGATAGTCTTATCGTAGACAGACAGGGAGCCGATTCTGAAACGCTAACACACACAGACACATCAAATACTTACAACAGGTCATCTTATAGGTTGGACTCCTACTTTTGCTCTGGGGTTTGGGGCTTTACCCTGTACTTTCAGCTGTGTCTACATAAAAGAGCACTTCAGGTACGGCTTGTCTCCTCAAAGAACAGCTCTCGACAGCATACAAAATTGACCAAGGCTGCTAGCAGCAGCTCAGGGACTGCTAATAAGCACCAAAATGCTCACAGGGCGTTTGTTCGCTCTTTCTTCAGAATAATATCAGCAAAAACACAAAGACAAAAAATGCTTCAGTAAGTAGATAAACAACCAATCAACAGCAGCGAGGCTAGCCTGATTCCCCCCCTGCATTACTTCTTAATCAATGTCAATCCAAAGGAAAATCAAGAAGAATAAACCCAAAGCCACAGAACAAACCGCTGATTTGCTCTTGTTAACCTTCAGATGAATTTAAAGTCAAGACGCATTTGCAACCAATTTTCAGACATGTTAAAACATCAGAGTGAAACAAGATATTCGATGAGATCTTATTACCTGTTTTTTACCTTATTCTTACCTCTTCAATGAGAATTACATGGATTGCAA
>JAUYWG010000039.1:2425225-2461240 GCA_034779775.1 Enteromius afrohamiltoni | reverse complement strand
GTTTCTTACTCAAACACTGTCAGATTATTATTTTTACATTTTGATGAAATACAACCGAGGAGGTTCATAGGGTGCTCTGTTCTCACGTTGACTTCAATACATGGATTGTTATCTACTTTTGTGGATGTGCTTCAAAATAACTGTCTGCTTTCACTGCTGACTGTGATTCATGACGGTAACATCCTAAACATTTGCTCCTTCCAGCGAAGGTGCCCATTACCTGATACTACTGTATCAAATCCCATGTAAGACTGGAAGCCCAACTCTAATGGTGTATCCTTGCTAACACCAGCAGGGCTATCGCTCTACACATTTGGCCATTCCCGCTCACCCTGCTGATCAATGCTGACAGCAAACAGCAGTCTGTATCTCTGAAATGAGTGCAGCTCCAGGTCCTGGCAGGCTTTCATGGACATCAGTCTACTTAATATTTTACAGCAAACAAAAAAGAGATGTAACGACACAGTCTGTTCCACAATTCCAGTCTGACTGGATCACGAACAGACCTGGTGTATCTCGATCTTTTACAAGAAAAAAGAGACGCATTAGGTCAAGCCTGGTGCAATGGACCTGGAGCAGGAAAACACAAATGATACTGTCTGGAGGGGAAAGTGTGAACATGACCTGAAGGGATAGTTCACCCAAAAATGAAACATCTGTCATCATTTACTCAATTTCATGTCACTCTAAAACTGTATTGCTTTCTTCTATGGAAAAAAAAAAATCATACAGGTTTGGAACACTGTCAGAAGAGATGTGCAAAACTTGTACCTTCAGGTGTACAACATTTTATCACTGTGGCAGGACCCTGAAAAGAGGATCTCTGGGATACACTTTATTTTGACAGTCTATAAACTATTAGTAATATTGGAATTACATGTCAACTTACTCTGACCACACTAAATGACTATACTAAGGTACTAATATGCACTGTTGTAACCCTAACAGTATTTTTGTGTTTTACCTTCAGGGGTTAAAAAAAAAAAAAAATAGAATTGATAAGCTTTGAAGGTGCAAGCAAGACGTGTTCAGAACAACAAGAGAATCACTAAACAATAAAAAGAAATGTGAACTATTTCTTTTAGAATGTTTCACATATAAATAAATAATAATAATAATATGATTTATTTTGAATAGCAGATTAAAAATGTCTTTGTAATATGAATGCCTTTCAATTTAAAACACAAAGACTATCACTGAATTATAACAATGTTTTGCATTTTGATGTAACGATGAGTGATTTTGATTATCAAAACAAACTAGCCACGAAAAAAACATGACTCTGTTGCGTTGTATTGCTAAAGGGTGCTCTAGGAAATATGTAACAAATTCACAACAAAATCTATATCATGAGTTGAAAAACAAACACTCAAAATTCAAACTCCACAGCAAAAGACATCTGTTTCATGATAAACTATTGAGTCTGCGTGACAGGATAGAACATATGGAGTGATTCAAATCTCAGGGGATGAAGTGGATTGTGGGTATGTAGAGTGATGAGTGGCACTGTCTGCATGGTGCAAACCTCACATATGTAACTCAGAAGTCACACCTAAAGTTTTCTTTGAATTAGTCCATCTACCTGTCCATCTATGACCATCTGAAGACACACAAAGTCCCCAAAACATTTAATTCTATTATCTATTTGTCAGACTATCAAACAGCTGAGACTCTTCAGAAAAAATAGCTTCTTCTATTTCTTGTCCCTGACATACCTGCTTGTGTCGGCTGGAACAGCGACAAAACAGGATTATGTAGGCAAGGAGCCACCATTCGGACTCTTCAGCACATGTGCCCCTAGTTTGCGTCAAAATGGCCACCGGCTGCCACATCTAACCTCTCTGAAAGCACCGCTCTGGACACAAATCTCGAATCAATACATTATTAAATATAGTGAATAAGCACATTACTAATATGTATCTTTAGGTACTAAAAAAAATACAGTACTTTTAAGGCACAAACAGGCACCCTTCTGGGGTAAATTAGGTTCAGTACTGCCCAGTCACAAATTAAGAGAATAGGAGTAAATAAGCTGTAAAATCGTAACATTTTACAACTTAACATCGCTGTCAAACTTCAAAATAAAAAAACATACTGTATGTGTGTCTACTGTGTATATTTAATACATGCATATGCATTTGATTGCAGGCTATTTGGTTTGCATTTACTTTCATTAATGTCCGGGGGGTGATTTAGTTTCCTATAGGATGCCACAATTTAATAAAAATGCATAAAGAACAATTTAAGCAAGACATTGTTTAATAAAGATTTAAAGATACAAATTCATTGTCAAAGACATACAAAAAAAAAAAAAAAAAAAAAAGCTTCTTTGATCCATATGAGACAGAGAGATAAAAACGAAAAGAGACAGGGGGAGAAACAAGAAAAGTGTGAAGAGTGAAGAAAGACTGATATTGTTACTCAACTCAAGGTTAGGTTCAGCAGTGGTGCTTAACCGCATTGACGTGATGGGCAAACGCAATGTTAACAACTTACCTCAGTGTAGCAACATGGTCTCCCCTGGCAACCGAAGAACTGGTGATAACAGGCCAACGGTTTTACAGCTGACAAGAGCATCAGAGGCTGGACCAGCGAGTCCTGAGGGGCCTCGGCTCTCTCTCTCTCTCTTTAGTCACAAACACTTGTTCTTTTTTAATGTGTCCATTCTGTACAACTATACATTGCATTGCCATCATTACGAGAGTGGTACAGAGAAACTAGGACATTAACAGAAGGAAAATCAGTGCTTGATAAATTGTTTTTATTGACAAATCTGACTTTAAACACAGCTGCTTGTAAAGATCCACTCCAATGAACCTGAAGATGTGAATAAAATACATCTGATGGATGTCTGTAAGTCGCTTTGATTTGTGAGTGTCGTCCTATTAGTTAAAAACTACAAATGTGATCATGTTGGTTGGGTGTGTTGATTGCAGTATTTATCTGACAGGCTTCATTTTGTATTTGTGCATAATCTTCTGTGGGAAGAGTACAGATAGATGAAAACATGGCACCTTCTTAATTACAGTTTTACAATTGCTAATTGCAATTACACTAAATTGCTTCCAAATTATTATTATTCATGTGTGCAATTAATTTTTGTTGTTTGCACATAAAGGTATGCAAATGCTTCTGCAATATATAGTCTAGAAAATATTTATGGCAATAAAGTACTAAAGTCAAAATCTTTCTTTTTTTTTATGACATACAGTCAATTTACGTCAAAGTAAATGGAGACATTGGCTAAATAGAATTTAGACTTTTGAATGGAATATAACTGAAAACTCTCTGAGTAATACATTTCGCTTACTAAGTCAGAAGCACTAAAATAACTTTAAGCATGTGTGGCAGACATTATAACTGAGAGTTTTCTTGTATGTCATGTTAAGTAGCAACAATACAGCAGGCTTCTTGTCTAGTGAAAGTCATGCAAAGCAGCAAGAGTCCATTAATAGAGCTGAACATTAAGTAGTTTTCTCCACCTGTCTAATATAGTCTGGCAAATGCCACTTGAAATATTGTGACAGTGTTTAGAATAACTGAAGATGCTTTGGGACAATAAACATAAGCAATGAGTGTACTATAAAAAGGACGATTTGACATCGATGGCTCTGTTGGTGAAAGGTAAAGAAAATAATAAATAAATCATAAAACGACATGAAAAATGTAAAAAATGTAATTTTTTTCACGTTTTTTTTAGAAACATCCAGTGCTGGTGTTTAGGAAATCTTTCTGAGGAACACGGTCTAGCATGCTCTACTCTCTTCGGTGTCCAATCGGCTGTGTGAAGGCTCCTGTACGTGGGCGTCTGTCCGTAGGGACAGCATCTCCTGATATGGTCTGATTGGTAGGTACAGGCCGTCTTTGCGTCTACATCAGCTCATCTCTCATCAGTTTGGCAGGAGTGCTGATGTAGCATTCGTAAGCAGAAAGCACTGAGGTTCTCTTGTCCTTTACACGAAACAAAACCAGCAGGCGGGAACAACAACGACGACTACTACTGCAACACAACCACTCACTTCCATATTTAAAATAGTATTTTTGCTTTAAATCAAAATATGTTTGTTGCTTTTGTTTCATTTTCAATTACTGGTTCAACATGTTTCATAAACATGGATAAAAAAGCTTTACTCGAGCATCTGCTGTGTGTAATATCAGAGACCGTATGGTTGAATTCTCTGTTTAAAAGAGGTCGATGAATTTATAAATCAAACAGCACACTTTACTGTAGATCAAATCTTTCATTTCTGGCAAGTAATGTAAAATGAGGCATGCTGTAAAATACATTTTATCGTGGTTTTCTGAGAATACATGTATGTTTGAGTCATTCCTGTGCTCTTTACTAAAGCCAATTAAATCCCATGGTCACTGACAGATTAAAAACGAATGGAAAATTGATAGATGTAAGGTTGTATGGATATATCTGTGAAAACATGGATTGATGGATGAATAGAAGGAAGGATAGAAGATGCATGGAATAAAACATAGATGGATTGATGGATTTGTCAATGGATGGATAGATGCATTTATGAATAAAAAGATGAAATGTAAGAGTAGACAGACAGACAGACAAGATAGATAGATAGATAGATACTGTAGATAGACAGATACTGCTCCTATGATAAATCATTGCTGTCATTTCTGAGTACTCAGGTACTGATGCACAATCCTATTTTTTAACTGTTTCTACAAATCAATGTATCGTTTATATAACGTAGAGAAAGAAATCATCTGGAGTGCATAAAACAGTCCGTGAACGGAGAATATGAAGAATAAATTAAGACAAATGAGTCCAACACAAGTGTTATATTGTTTCTCATTGTAGCCAGTCAAAAATAAATAAAAATAAAAAATCTCTGACAGAGGGAAAACAAGACAAATATCCATGGCAAATCCTGCGAGACAAGGACATCAAAACATATCCCACCCTCTTTTCTGCATCTCCCTGTCCCTGTACAATGAATCAGTCCGTTCTCTTTCTCTTCCCCTTTTTCCGAGCACCACCAGGGAAGTGTGACACACGGATGAGGCTGAGACCTTATACTTTGAGGGAGCAGGGTTAGAAACAATGAGTTTCACTCACACACACACAAACACACACTTACTCAGAGAACATCCAGCTCACACAACCTTTCATCCAACTGGAAATAGCCACAGGAGAGCAGGCAGGAACGCTCATTGCAGACATATGTTGCAGGACGGGGGGGCTGCGTACGGGGCTGTACAGGTTATCTGGACTCCCCTAGAGAAAATAAACCAGATCCACCGAGAGACAGCCAGAAATGACTGACATCCCACTCATCTGGAAGAAGAGTAACGTGTGTCACCTGCACAGTGTGTCCAGCCAGGCTCACAGTCAGTTGAGAAAGTGTATATGGCAGAACTAATACTTATGTGGAGTATAGGTGTGGCCAATATTTCAATATAAGTAATGTACAATTATGTCAGCAACAAAAATGCAGATGAAGTAAGGTCCTTCAGTTTGGTTAATTTTCTGTCCCACTACATTTCCATATATATACTGTATATAAAAACACACACTGGCAGGCACTGTGATTTATGTAATTTTTATCCCTATTTATTCCCAGTGGTGTCAAATCGAACGAGAAATTCAGGTCAACAATAGAAAAATTCAGAGAATCACAGGAACTACATTTTCCTCTTTCTTTAGCCGTCTATAAATGGCTTGCATTTTAATCCTTTTAATTATGGATTCCTGCTACAATTACCGCAAATTGAATTACTGCACAAACCTCAGAAGAATACATTACGGAAATCAAGAGAATGAATCTTCAGCCGGAGAACGGAGAACGTCTCTGCCAAGGATTTAACCTCCCTATCCCAATCTGTCCTGTTCCAAGTTGCGGTCCAAACACAAGTGGTACTTAAATATTTAAACCAACTAAAAGCTTGTACAAAGTCTCCGTAGCCAAACAGGACCACACATGCTATCATATTCACACACACACACACACACACACACACACACTTCAACTTATCTTTTGAAAAGCCGCTCTTCCACTGGGGGTGACAGATTCGACTTGCCCGGCAGGCATGCGACTCGTTAAATAATGGGGGGTAAAATCATGAAGGGGCCCAGGGAGGAACTCTGAGGCACTCCCCTCGCAAAAAGGCCACATTTGCGTGCGGGGAACGAGGGGAAGTCTCTGGTGCATGTTAGCAGCTGGCTGCCAAGGTCAAAATGGCATCCCACTTCCTCCTCTGCATTTCCCACGTTCTCTGGAGAGAATCCATCGAGCCATGAGAGACAGTGAGAGTCTTGTGCTAATCTCCTCAAACCGCCGCTGACCTATCTCTCCCGCCCTCCCCATCTCAGCTGCTCTTCGCTGTGCTAAATGAGGTGCATTTTAACATGAAAAATTAAGTAATTACTTGACGTATCAAAGTGGTTAATTGCATTGCTGGATGTGGGTCGCTCGCCTAAAGGGATGAGGTTGGGGGGTGAATGTAAAGGGATGACAGACAAAGAAAGAGAGGAACTCGGCTGGAGAGGGAGAAGTGCAGATGTCAGGGGACAAAGTGGCATTATGACAGGATTAGACCGAGTCTCCAAATCGCCCACAGCCTCTGGATGTGAAATTTTCTGCTTGCAAATGCATCAACAACTTCCTGCAAAAATCCTAGGATGAAGTTGCACCCAAAAGCATTGATTTATACAATGCTACACGTTTATTTAATAAATCTTTTGACTAATTTGATTATGCCTCCTACTAACATATTCAGATAAATTAAAACAGGTTCATTCAGAAATTGCGAATGAACTGGTTTTGCAAACAATTTCAATGGCATTCAGTTTGTAAGGTATTTCTTTCGCCAAGAAAAAACAAAACAAAAAACACTGTATATACAAATGTAATAAAATAGCTATTATAATAAAATAGCATTGTATGCATTTAATATTGTACTTAGTTCTTACTTCAGTTTTTAAAGTCTGTATTCCTCTTCCAATACAGATGTACAATTAATTACCAAAGGATTTTAACCAAAGTATTAGTGTTTGTGTTTGGTGTTTTAGTTTTAAAGTATTAAAGTGCCCCTAATATGGCTTATGAAAATCCGTATTTTGGTTTTGTGAGTCTCCCAAAAAAAAAAACCACTTCCATTGTCTTATTACCTGTACAGTATATGTTTTGACCTTGTTTGCTCAGTTACTTTGTAAAGATTCCCTCAAAGATTATTTTTTCAAACCCCCCAATTTGCGTTACACTGATTTGTGGTTATTGGTCCAATTGGTCGATTTCATTCACCTAGTGGGAAAAAAATGAATTAGCATTTTCAGTCAGACCAACGCGAAAATCAAGTTTACCCAGGTCTGGCATCAACATGAAACGGCTTGGGATTCTTTAAAAAATTCGATCAAGGTCTGCTATGCATGTAAATCAGTGTTAAAACTTTTCACTTTAGTGAATTACAGCTGAACGAAATGATTCCGGCAACTGCTTCATCAATCACCTGCAAACCATCATTTGACGGACAGGGTCAAGAAAATGTTTAACAGAACAGTACAGAGGCCATGAACTGCGTGCACAGGGTACGTATCAAACTATGCTTAAAAGCATGCAAGTAATTAGTGGTAAACGTCTGAGTGTTAACGAGTGCCGGTGCTTTGACACATCTAATTGTGTTTGTTTAAAGACCTGCACTCAAGGTCCCTAGGAAATTCATTAGATAAAGAAGACAAGCCCACTATCCTACGAATGTCAAGGGTTTGTACAAAGAACTCAAAACTCTACAGAGAAAAGGGCTGCGCTAGTTAATTAGGAAGAGCCTTGTCTAATTCTCCCCTTCATCTGACGTCCACCACTACAAGAGCCTGGAGATTAAACCACCTCGAGCGGATCGTCCAGAAACCAAGCATCTTCCATCTGCCCACCTGCTTTCGTTCTCATCATACGGAAGATGACAAGCCCTGCGTGTGATGACTGACAGCTCATTGATCTCCTCTCCCGTCCACTGTGTCAAGCGTTTCCGCAGACAAAAAGGCACGCAAAACCTTTTCTTTGGCGATGACAGATTATACTCTCTACGATGGAGTTGCTAAATACCCAGTGGAGGCGACGCCGGGGAAAATATCAAGTAGCTTTTTAATTCAGTGAGAGAAATGTTAAACAGGACGTGTAGCGGATGGCCAATCAAACCTGACACATCTAAAGCCCAGGATGTAAACAGCAGAAATCGCAAATTCCACCCTGACAGGTGATGCCAGACACCTTTCATCATGGAAAACACCAACGTACATATAAACAACTCATCTGTTAAGAGGCGACAGCGCTCTCTGCACCGAAAAGGTTTTGAGAAACTAAAAGCATGCTGAATATGGTCAACATAACATGTGAGCTAATCACTTGATTCACATGCTTCTTATTTATATATATATTTTTTTAAAACAACTGCTGAATTTGAATAATCAATCAGTGGACTGGATTTTGGATTGTACTGGTTCAGACTGGAAATTATATTTTCATTCATATTCATTATTATTATTATTATACATATATATATAAATAAATGTATAATAATAATAATAATAATAATAATGAAATAAACCTTGAAAACAGTATGAAAAATTTCAGATAACAAATCAAAAATAAATAAATAAAATCTAGAATCCTGTTTTAGGAGGTTAGTTAAAACAAAAAAAAACAAAAACTAAATGTAAAATAAATTAAAAAAATAAAAATCTAAAATCCTGTTTTGGGAGGTTATTTAAAATAAAAAAAATAAATAAAAATAAAATAAAATCATGAGTACTGTTAACTGCTGATTGGGTGTGGAAACCTGCCAAATAATAATAAAAATAGCAGGTAAATACAAGAAGAAAGAAAATATTCTTACCTGTTGATGCACAAGTCACACAAGATATGGAACATGTAAGAGAAGACAAAGGAAACTGCATTAATTTAACATCATTTTACTCTCTACACCATGTTCCTCTCAACCTTAATCACTTGAGAGCGCTGACATATTATTTCTGTCACTTTTGATTGTGTGTGACATTAAGAGCAGGTATTACAGCCGACGGATCCGACATCACCTCTCAGATATCCCGTACTGTGCGTGGTACCAGTTCAACCCCTGGCATTAGCATGTGCTAAACATATTTCTGGAGCCTGCTGCTAGGCTCGCGCAATAATTAGGTGCAGCGCTCATCCGTAGCTGAAAGGCGTAAATGAATTTGTCTGTTTGTGTCGGGTAAACGTGGCAACATCTGCATGCAGTGTTATGACAGACACCTCATATGCTCCTTGGAGGACCGCCGCTAACAGATTAGCAGGGTAGGATGTTATTACAGGACATTACCTCAGACTAAATACGGAAGAATGAGAGATAGCTGCTCAAAGCTTGCTCTCTTAGTGCTTGGGAGATTCAAGGGAGCAATGTGCAGTAGGAAGCAACATTTTCTTAGATGTTTCTACTAAAATATCTTCGAAGAAACAATAATAGAGACAGAAAAATAACATGAAGTTATTTACTTTGACATTTAGTGAGGAAGATCACAAATAATTGAAGAGTCAAAATGCCCAAAGTGCAGCAAGGCCAGGTTTTAAGATGAGTAGAGAACAACAACTAAAAGCTCAAGTAACATTCAAAATACCTACATATCTGCACCACAGTGCTAGGACTGAATAAAATAAATAAAACATTTAAATGAAAAATCAAAAGAAATATTTTGTTGGAGAAAACCGGAGTAATAAATTCAAATGAGACATTTTCGTTTCTCCTTGACAATATGGATTACAGGTAAAGCAGTCTTAGATTTTAGTTTGATTTTGGGAATGTCAGGCTCTTCTCAAATTGTTCTCAGATTTGACAAGATATGAAAGTCTGCAATCAAATGTCAAACATCTCAAAAACATGTTTCTAGTTCATGTCAAGTTTTTTATTCATCATTTGTACAGCGTGCACATGATTCACTGGCATTGGGATGCTTATAATGAGGATCGCATCATAAAACATGACAGTACAGACACAAGTATGTGAAGATGCATGATATTATAGAAATACTGTATAGAGTGAATACACTCCTACAGGGTGTCACCCTTTTGACGCCTTGACACCTTTTGGGGGTTTAATTTTGAAAGAAATTTCAGGAGAAAAATATTGGAAATACAAAACACAAACAATTCAAGATTTGGGGTTGGTTAGTTTGATTGTTAGTTTAGCAAGTATGGATGTCAAGTATTTAATGCTCTTTAAAATCCTAATAAATCATTCATTCATCCATTCATCCTTTCTCTAGGAAGGCATTTCCAGGGAATTTCTTGTCAGTAGTGAGGGTCAATGAGTGCCTCACACTAGTCAGTACTGGTTAATACTGAGCAGATCTTATGCAAGAGTCTTGGAACATTCAAGTCAGAGTACACAGAAGTTAGTCTTCTTTAAAAGAAAGTCACCTAAAACATGAGAGCCATGTCCACGTGTGACACTGACACTTTCTTTCATGTCTGTCTGACTGACGTCAGGTATTTGTTTGAGGTGTGCATCAAAGTGTCTGATTCATTTTCATTCCCTCTTTGGCTGTTTCCTGTGTTTCTGCACGCTGTGAGTATGTGACAGGTTAGGCTGTTTGTGTGAAAGAGTCATCAGAACACTCTAATGTGCGCACCATGGCGGGCGCCGTGGGGTGGAAGAGTTTAATAAAGATCAGACTCATTTACTTCCTCAGAAGAAACCTGAGAGATCACAGCGCACACCATCGTTCAAACTGAAACCCAACCACCAGAACTCAAATACAACGACTTCCAACCGCAAGCAGCGTGACAACTCTTCCTGTCCACTTTCACAGGTTAACCCTACATGGTGTGCTTCTTTAAGATCATGGACTGGCAACTGGAAGATTGTAAAAATGAGTTACTATGCTTTCTTCTTGAACAATCCAGAGCAAGGTCAATTGTTTTATATCTCATGCAAATGTGTAAAGCTGTCTGTTATATTTTTTGACTGATTGTCTCAGAGACACAAATGAGACCATTTTTATTGAGATTTATACATCCCCTGAAACTCAGATTAATATGAATGTGAATCTGAAATACGAGGTTGCAAACAAAAAAAAAAATCTATATATAAAAAATAAATAAATAAATTGTCTCGTTGTCCACATTTATTTCTACCATTTAGCAATACATATTAACCATGAAAAGTTATGTTTTGATAGTAGGAAATTTACACAATATCTAAATGAAACATGATATTAACTTAATATCAAAAATATTTTTGGCATTAAAATATATATGTATATATTTTTGACAAAAACAATGTATTTTTTGGTTATTGCTATAAATATACACCAGCGACGTAAGACTGGTTTTGTGTTCCAGGTTCACATTTGGCCTTAAGTTGGATAAAAATATTTGATTGCATCCTGGGACAACTGACTTTTGATTGAACACAGTCTGAGACTTTTTTGGTCTTCTTCAGTTGAAATACTATATCGTGTAGTGGGCCAGACACTGACATGTGTCTCTTTATATGCTATCTACCAAACCTAAGAGCTTTTTCAAACAAATAAAGCCTACCTGGCAATTTGGGGTCTCTTCAGAGGAACTCTGTGGTAGATAACATGCCTCATGTGACACAACGGACTAAAAGATTTAGAGATTTGACACCAGACGAGCAAAGCTTGTGCGGATACCATCAACAGTTTAGCACAACATCAAGCTACCTCTCCCTTTTTTTTTTATGTAATCACAGCCAGATGAAGCAGAAGAACAGAACAACAGTCAGGAGACTTAGAGCTGTAGTTTTAGAGCAAACCCTCTTTTGGCTTTGAAATAGTACCATCAGGATTTTACTTAGGAATTATCGATAAAAAGGGCACGGACAGAATTATTTCGCCCACTTTCCTTTCAAATTAGTTCTGAAAGGAAAATGCTCACTGTTCTTTGTCACTAGGGTTTAAAGCTCACTGTTATGTTCAGTGTCTGTTTTTAGTTTCGTTTTCATGTATTCCTGCTTTAGTTTTGTTTTCTTGTTATGCCCATATTTGGTTTTTCCTGTCTATGTGATTATTAGTTGATTTAGTTCCACCCATGTCTCCCCAGCTGTCTTCTCTTTAGTTCATTAGCCCCTGTGTTTAAATGCCATGCCTTTTGAGTTCAGTTTTTGTCTGTCAATGAATGTACTCTCCTCGTGTTTGTTTTATGAAATGACTATTATTTGTGGGAACTCCACGATCTCCTGCGTTCTCCTTCATCCTCCTACATCCCACCGTAACACTCACAAGCACTTCTGTAAATGAAATCAACCCATTGCTGGAGGGGTTTGGAAAAATTAATTGTTGAACATTGAACAAATAAGGTAAAAAAAGCATATTATCAGAAACTGAAAAGGATTTCATAACCCATATTAAAATATTTTGCAGATGTAAAATCACTATTTTTGTTTTATTTTGTGGAAAAGAATCAAGAAAGGGTGATTAAAATATATTTCTGAATAAAATATGAATTTTATGAACTTTTTCTGTAAGTTTTTCAAACTTTTTTTATGTATCTACTGCAGAGAGTTAAGTATAAACTAAATGCAGAAATGTTTATTTAATTTAATTGTTAAATGCCCCAATTATATTAAGTACATTTACTTCACAATAGCGCAGATTAAAGATCCATCTTAAATTGGATTTCAAACCAGCCAAATGATTTTCCCCTTTTTATTCTTATCGTTCACGTTTGCCAATGAACCATCTTGCAGTGTGGTTTCATTAAATTCAGTTAGGAATCCAGAGCGATTCCACCCCTGAATATAAATGTTATTTTCAATTAACTTCCCCGCTAAAAGACAAGGCAACTAGCCAGAGCTTATTATCTGAGACCCTGGGCGCAGACTGAAACATTACCATGCTGGGTCTGTGCGCTGGTGACCTCAGACTCAGGTACACTGTATATTATTCCAAAACGAGGGGAAAAATGAATTATCCTGTTGAATGAATGATCTGTCTGCTCGAGTCAGACGGTTTGGAGAAATGCCAGAAAGCAAGTGCAGTAAAACACAACAGGCTGTGATTATCAAAACAAGGAAACCACCTGAAGTTTAAGTCGAGTCATAATGGAGGACCTAAAGGTTGTGTGCTGACCTAACGGCATAGGTGGAGTGTGTGTAAGGCTAGGGTAGGCTTAGGAAAAAAATTCCACTAAATTGGACAAAAATGCCCCTGCTCAAACAAATTATATCTATTATGTCTGTTGCCAACAAAGTTAAAATGAATAGACAGTGTTGTTTTTAAACGCTTCATTTTTTAAAAATCGTATACCCTGTTTGTAAACCGACCGGCAATAATTTTGAACTATTATATAATCTGTTATATACTTATTATTTATTTATTTAATTAATTAATTTATCTAATTATTTAATAGGTTTGTTGCATGGTTAAAATACGTGATTCATAGCCTATGTGTATTTTAGAGGGGGGGAAAATATATATAATAAATATAATAAACATTGTAAACATAGGCTATTTTAATTTCTTCCACTCCACAACAAATCCTTTCAATTAATCAGTGTTTAGAAAAGAAATGTAAGAAGCTGTAGCTATATAAATAACAAGCCCAAACTAATTATTTTAGGTTAAAACGAAACTGAAACTAATGTTGGGTCTCTCAATCCACACATATTCAAATGTCTCCATATTTACTTTTTAATTGAATGCTAAATTAATTGATTAGGCTACTCGTCTATGTAAGGCTACTTCGCTCGCGTTCCAGTATTCCATGGGCACCTGCATGATTTCCTCCGGACACATTGGCCTATAATTTCGGGTCCTGCTGAAATGTTTGCGGGTCTGAGCGCTCAGGCCACTGCCAATATACACATAAAATCTCACGCAATCTCTTTTTTCTTCTAACATTAAAAAACAAGGCTACTTTTAAAGATGAGGTCGCTTTCATGTTAATTTCAAGTACTCATATCGCTGACAGTAGTAGTACAGTCTGGATATTCTTGTTTAAAAAGCACAGTTGCAGCCGTCAACTGATGTTTATGTTGTCATGTTTTGTTTTGATCTGAAGTGCCACCCTCCATCTATCTCCCAATCACGAAGTCAATAGTGTTTCACCTTGCCTGCTCAGACTAAACACAGCGCATTCCATCGTCATTACGCTCGTTCTAGTTGTTGTCTTCAATTTGGCAACCTGCGTGTACGTCAATTCTACATACAGTACCTTTAAATCTGAAACTACAATAAAAACACGTTTTCTACTACTAATAATAATAATATTAAAAGAAAATGACTAAAGGGCATAAAACATTCAAAATAATCAATCTTAAAATAAATGTAAAAATATAAAAATAAAAGATAATTAAAAATGCGATACCTTGTTTAAATAATAATAATAAGATAATAATAATTACACGTCAGTGTCACGATTAGCTGGAGTCGCCAGCAAAGGACTGGATGGCACTCCAGCATGCCCAGACTTTATCAATGAACTCATGTCTCCGCCCATCTTGTTGGTTGTCTTGGTCACTCATCTGTTTCTCCGCCCTCCAGTGTCATAGTCACGTGTATAAAGTGCCCATATGTTTCCACTGCCGATCGCTCATGATAGTTGAATGTTTCTGTTTCATGTCCCGGTGTTTACTCCAATCGTGAGCCCTCCTTATTTACTTGTCTCTTGTAGTATTAGATTTACCTGTTGCCGACCCACGCTTATCACACTGGATTATTCTCTTGCCTTTGCCTCAGATGTCCCCGGTGCTGCTTGTTTGAATCTGCCTGTTTCTACGCCATGTGTGTGTCATAAATAAAGCCTGCAGATGAATCCGAACGTTTCCTCGCGCCATTCCCGTGACAGTCAGCATCGCTTTCATTTTTCTGCTTTGTAGAGAAGGCAATCCAATATTGTATTCTGATATGATATTCTGATATAAGTCTATCCATGATTGATTTAGTGAGAGAACTATTAAATAAACTCATAGTTCCTTTAACATAAAAAGTATTTACAAAAATAGCTTGAAATAATCAAAACGGATCATTTCACTGAAAACGTGCATGCTTATTAAACCATAGAAATATATATTCCATTCAAGATGGATATTGTGTGTGAAATAAACACTAAAAAGCATCAGTATAAAATGGCTTAATTTAATATTAGCTTACATAAAAATGGACATTTTTAAACCATTTTTAAATATTTAACAAATAGCTCAATTTAATTACAATCACCATGCATATTTATGCAGAGTATGTGTACACTGTAAATATTTATTTTCTATTTTCTTTTTCACCCACTTCATGTTAGACAAGATTATGTCTAAAAAGGGAAGTGTCTATTTAGGCAGCCACAAAAGTCCATCAGGAAATACAAACAGGCCTTAACCTAAAAGATATAAAAGTAATTGCACTGCACTCCTGTGGACAGCTAAGTAGAATATTCATTTGCATGGTAAATTCACAAAGCATCACATATTTGAAAGCGTAATAGTACACAGCACAGAGGCCACCCTTGGCTTTAAGTAATCCATCCTGGAGAATATCTCACCCTCACAAATGGCTTCATTCATTCTTTTATCTTTCACGAAGATTAAGAGTCTCCTATTACTTGCACATTAGGACAGAACAGTTTTGCTAAATGGACTACTATTTAAAACACTGCTTCCCCCCCACCCCCCCCACCACCACCACCACCACCACCTTCATCAGCGGCTGGCGGCCGCTGCTCATCCCTGTTCAAGATTAAAGAAAAATAAAAATTCATAGCCTTTGATTAATCCATATCTTTATCCACAAAAAACCATAAGTCCCAGAGGGGCTGTAGATGTAGATCTACATCCATAGAGTAAAATATCAATATCACTCCCAAAAGTTGAAACAGAAGTTCAGACGCATATAATCCTGCCATGCTAATTTTTATATTTGTTCACAACAAATGCATATTGAATCTTTCTTACGTGATTAATTAGTCTGCATTACATTCCTGAGCTCAGAATGTGACTGTAATAATAGTGCAATGTACAATAAATAAGAGTAAACCTGTTATTTAATAATGGACAGAGTGTAGGATTATTTACGAGGGAGCTCATTATGACCCCTCTGTAACAGCTGATGGTGGTTTGGAGTAATGGATATGATTTCAAGGTTTCACACAAAACAAACTCTGAACGTCTCAAACTACAAGCAACATCTCCAACGATGATGATTTCAATGATTTCCACACGGCAGAAAACACTGCAAACGTCTAAAAAAAAAAGGAATTTGGCAAAATCTGGATGATTAAAATATTAAACCACACAAAAATGCATTTTACAAAAAATACAAGTTTAGTTTAACAAAGTAATTATGAGAGAAATAAATAACAATTGTACAGTATAATATACTTGTCAGTACTTGTGATAAGGACAATAATAGAGTTTATTAGCAGACTATTTCTTTAAGGAATGTCACACAATATCAAGTTTTAATTTAAATGCGGTTGCACTTTGTTTGCAAAAGAAATTGATAAATTGTTCAGATGTCGTTTGAATATATTTCAAAAGAGTAATTAGGTTGTTAACGTGGCATGTGTTCGTTTGGTACCCATTTTGATAGTTAAGTGACTACTTATAAATTATTAATTTATTTGTATTAAATAATGAAAAAATTGTAAATTGTAAAAAAATATAAGCAATACAAAACATTATAAAACATTTATAAATAGATAAATTTCATAGGATCCTGTCTGTTATGTTCACAAAAGTAAAAAAAGTGCCACTTTTATTCCCTGACCCATTTTGGCTGTTTTTATCCATCAAACATTCACTTTTGTATCTTATCCCCTAGAGCTCAATGGCCTTGTTAGCTCAAAAAAACCCTCAAAAGTATGCAAAAAAAAGTTTTACTTCAAGAAAACTTCAAGTTGAGGTGGTTTGCTTGACAAGGTCCCTCAAAAACCACCAACTCAGACCAACTAAACTAGCTATCCACCTTTGGCTGGATTCAGCTAAACCATTTACAGTTGACTGCATTCGGTTTGTGCTTTAAACCATTAGTCAAACATCTCAGATTTGATTTGACAGAAAACATCAAATAAATGCTGAATTATTTGCTGAAAGGCCTTTAGCACCAGCGCAGTGATTCGAGAAGTGTGTCCTTTAGCGCTTTGACACCAGTCACAGTGTCATCGCATGCAACGTTTTCAGCTCTTCCACATGAACAGACGATAAAAGCTTCAACTCAAGGGCAAATCCAAAGTGCTACAGATGTTTTAATCTCCAAACACCAGTCCAGCTGAAGGCAGAGGTCGAAACCTACTAGTGCAGCATCGTCTTACACAGTTCATCACAGATCAGTCTGTCACATGACTCTACAGAGCCATAAACACACCGGGACATGAGCCAAAACCAGCAATCTGCTGTGGGAAATGAAGCCTTTACACAGTTTGACTGATTACAATCAGTCTTACATACTCCAGTGCGTCACAAAGACCTTGAGCGAAGATCTAACCAGCCACTGAAAAACACAAGACTGGAAGGCGCTCTGGAAGGCAAGAGTGATTAAGAACAATGGAACAAAGAGTGAAACAAAAGCGACTAAGTGGAGTCATCAAGAAACGGTGCATGTGTCAATGCCAGATGGCTGCGTGTGCAGTGGGCGACGGTCTTGACACAGATTCTTTTTGGAATAAACAGCTGGGCTATTTCTGCGTCAGGAGTCATGGAAGTCTTTGCATTGTATTTACACAGCCACAGAAGGCCCCTAAGGATTGTGGGTTTTGTAACGAACCCCAGCTGTTGCTCTCTCGAGTCTTTTTACAGCGTATGTGTCTGTGTACACGTTGTACAGTGCTGCCAAGTATGTTCTATCTATCCCAAGTTAGTACAGAGAGAGATAAGATGTAATCCAGAGCTGGCTTATCGAGGAGCACGCAGCGCATCCTCTGACTCGGTATTGGCCAGAAACTACAAACAGATGCCTGACAATGCGTGTTTTCTGCATAATACTGTGCATCACATTGTACTGTGTTGTACCACGTGTCTTATGAATAACTGAAAAAGTCATCCAAAAATCTGGAAAATTCATTAGTCAACCCATTAGTCCAGACTTTCCTATGTACTGTAGATGAACAGTCCCACTCATCTCTCTCATCTCAGACAAAAATGTTTCAAATTTGTTTTAAGACCTAAATAAATGTTTCTTCATATTTCCTTGGAAACCATAACATAGTTTCGTTCAAAAGTAATTGTCACGTTTTAAAACAACTTAATGCATCATTGTTGGATAAAAGTATACATTTCTTTAAAAAAAAAGAGTGGTAAAGTAAATGTGTGTGTGTGTGTGTTTGTGCTTATGCTACATTAGTATAGTAAAAACTCAAATTATTTGTATTGTGGGTTACTGTCCTCTTTTCCCCACAAGGAAGAAAAATATTACAAATAGTGAATTATTAGAAAAAAATATCTTTCTATTCAATTAATCAAAGAAGAAGCAGAAAGATTGATTCTTAAACTGAAACCTAAACACAAAACTGACATAAGATGCAATTCTTCGTCTGCCTTCGAAGTGCAGCTGTATCCTTCAAGAAATGCAAATCTAGCAGAGGTGTTGTGTTAACATCTTTTTAGCGTTAACGGTGTGTTGTGGAATTTAGTTAAGCGAAGACAGCAAAAGATGTCAGCTGGGCGTGCGAGGCTCCAGGAATCCATTAACCCCACTTTCGGCATTCCAGACTGTTTCCGCTCTTCGCAGGTTGAATCTGACAGCTTTGACAGGCAGGGGAGGCTCACGGTGCTGGAAATCGGTGTAGGGAGGGCCAAAAAGACAGGCGAAGGAGTGGCGATGCAACTCGCTAAGAACGCTAATTACCACGACTGCTTCTGTTCGCACTTCAGCTTCTCAGGAACAGCGAAAGAAAAGCATTGTGAGAGTTTCATTTACGTTAAGAGCTATTAAGAGGGAATGCCACCGCAGATGTAGACGACGCTGTAAACAAGCTCACACTGTAAAGAGAAAAACACAAGCTCGTTCAGCCTGTACCTGTCACTATTTCCTGCACCGGTGTGGAATATTATTTGCAGGCGTATCCACCGCTTCGCTCTCTCTCTGAATGCACAAGCGTTTGTCTTCCACACAATCCTTCTGGCCTCCATCTCTTCTAGAGAAAGCAGGCCGATAGAAAGCTCCGCAGTCCACATCATCATCGTTTCGTAAATGGCTGTAGGCAGCGTTTGAGGCACTGGACAAACATGAATATTAATTATTACACTAGGGACCAAAAGTGATGTGCTGGAAAACACTGAAGCTCGCTCGCCCTTATGAGGGAGCTAGAGAAAGAGAGGGATGGAGAGCTCTGGTCAGAACCTATAATGTGGTTAATGACATGCAAATGAAAGATCAAACGGCATACTCGCACGGCTGAAGAAAGGTCTGCTGGAGAGAAGTTGTAAGCGAGTCTGAAGGATATCATGTTACGCTGGTGTTAAGATATCTACTCGATATATCTAGAGGCTGTTTGTGTGCTGATCTGCTGCTCCGAAAAGTCAACATGAAATCACTTACATGTTCTTGGCCTTGCTGTGTAAAATGTGGGTTTATAGGAAGCGATGTGAAGAATTGAATGCTTTCTAAAGGTTGTTAATCAGAGTTAAGCATCTATACGAAACAGATCTATCTATATACAGGATCAATATAATATATCCGTCCAATTTTATAAAGTTGAATAATGTAAAATAAATAAATGTAATAAAATGGCAGTACATTTTGAATAGTTACTAGTGCGGTAGTTGTCAAGGTTAGGTATTGGGTAGTATTGGGGATGTAGAATAATATCATGTAGAATAAGGCATTAATACGTGCTTAATTACTATTCACGAGTTCACACTTCCTCATAATGCGAATGGAAAATCATTTTAGGTGTCTTGTCCATAGGAGTGAGCCAAGAGCTCGGTGGACTCCGAGCCCTAGTAGTTTTAACCGGCGTCCGGCTCAAACCTTGCGTGCCCCCCCCCTTGTAGGAAGGTGAAGAGCAATGGCAGAGAAGGGAGAAAATCGAGCTTATTTAAAGGCGGAGATGATAGGTTCTGATTGGGTGATAATAGGCTGTATGGGGAATGCAAAGTATTCGTACGTGCTTCTCCCGAAATGTGTTTATAAAACATCACCTAACACATGGCTAATATTCTAGTTTATTTTTGAGTGTTACCAAAAAGATAATAAATAACATGGATGGATAGATAAATGAACATGTTTGCCTTTACAACAAGGTTCTGGTGTAAAATTACTTTTTAAAAAATTTCAACTCATTTTAATTCTATTTTCACACTGAAATATGAGTCTGAATCTTGTTTGCAACCTCATATCAATTTTTATTATTATTTATATATACATATATGAAATCATATTATGGCACTACAAAGCAAGCTAACATAGCCTCATGCTGCCTTTAAACCATCCAACCAATAAATAAATGTAATGTTGTGTGTTTAATCTTGCTCATGCTCAGTACTCTTAAGACAATCACAGACTCTCCTGCTAAAAGCAGATTCCTTTTTATGTCTTTCATTTCATCCTGACAGCATCTCCATTTCTAGTTGTAAACAGTCTATCCGTCTTAATCACACTACAGGAAGTAGATCCGTGTCTGTGGAGTTGAACGAGTCCAGCGTTGTAGGACATTAGCAGCAGATAAACTATCTCTCCTCATGTCTGTAATATGCATCTCCTGCGGATCTCCTCTAAAGTAAATGGGTAATAAGCTTTATCTAGCTCTGTGATGGTGCGGACACATATTCAAGCCGAAGTGGAGCGATTGTTTGTGTAAACAGTGTAATTAGATCGCTGTTTCTTCCAGCAGCTCTACATCACACACCTCTCATAACTCCTCCGGGCCTGTTACTCACACAAATGTCAAAGTCAGTCCAGCACACCGTGACCTAAGAAGAAGCTTTTCACTCTTTCCCTCCGATTCTGACCTGATGCACAGTGATTCACACTGACTGTAGTAGTACATCCACGCAAGATAGAACCTAAATACACTCGATTAAATATAGACAGACAGACAGATATGGAAAACATGAGAGTGGGATTACATTTTTTTGAATATAGCATATAACTTAAATAGCACTTTTTTATGGCATGTCTGTCCCCATTCACTTTCCTTCTAATGAAAAGAGCTCCTGGGAAAATGTGCCCCGAAAAAAACTCTCTTTTTGTGTTCCGCTGTAGAAAATAGCTCAATTCCCTCTGAATATTATCTCTATATGGTATATGGAGGTATAGTCCAACATCTGAATATGACTGTCATATGTATGGACGTTCTTTGTTGTGTTTTTTGATGACCCATGACCCAGTTCAGTTTGATTAGTTAGTCTGTTCAGGTGTGTCTAGTTAATTTATCATTGATTTCCCTTCCTCAAGTTTTTGTCCGTTATCGTCTTAGTTAAGTGTGTGTGTAACCTGCCCCTGTGTTTGTATATTTGTATATAGTAAATATCTTCATCTGCTTCAACGAACCTCTCTGTGCCCTGTGCACAACCGTGACAGAATAACGGACCTAAAACCGAACAAACGTAGGGCAAATGGGGCCGAAGAAATTTCCGCCGTCTCGCACAAGGGCTTCCTCCTTTCCCTGGGCCGTACGAGCAGCAGCCGGGAAGCACGCCTCCGGAATGCCATTTCCTGACGGTGCAACAACTGCGTGGTTCTCGACTGGCGATCCGGGGGTGCTGTTTTTGTCCCGCCGACAAGAACTCCAGCCCATCACCACACCACATATTCACCGCCCGATTCATGCACCACGAAAAGCCACGCAGAGAGACTGCTTCACCGAGCCCGAGCACTTCAACGAGCCCCCGCTGCCTGAGCGATTCACAGAGCCCGAGCACTTCAACGAGCCCGCGCTGCCTGAGTGATTCCCCGAGTTTTGGGCCAGGTGAGACGGCAGCAGAGTTCGTCACTGAGGGAGTGTTAGTGGACCTGGAGGAAAGCCCTGCCCACACTCCTCCCGCTGAGGGTGAGATGAAGAGGGTCCATTTGAGCGCCACGGAAAGCAAAAGAGAACTGATTTCTGCGTGTGCTTTGAGTTTGTGCACAGAAAACAGCAAATTAAGTTCTTCTGCCTTTTCTTGTGATTAAATGGTTTAAAATCACTTAAATGATTATGTCAGCAAGACTTAAACTTTGCAACTAACCATGTAAGATATTACATTTCTATGAAAGTTTCCAAAGACATCTTTACTTTGCAACAACATGCATTAAATAAATCAATAGGGTCCATTTTGATTTTATGTTACATTTAAATGTATATTGTTACATTTAAACCTGATTAATCTAACCCTTAGACAACAGAGTTTTTTTAATACATTAAACACTTTTTGTACTGCGATAAATTATAAATGGTTATTGAGAGTATAGTAAATGATTTCAAAACTTTTATTGTGAAAAGTAATTTGCAAGAGCAGAAATAAAGTCTTCTGTGACTCAGCATTGTTCTGCTTAAATCATGTGTATACTTGGACTTGTTAATATGAGCATTCAAATAAATGTATTGTGTAACAGGCCTAAGGCTTCAGCTGTATGAGGCTAACTCAGAAAATACTCGTACATATGTAAGCCAGCATTATATCCACTCATTTATTGTAGACGGCAAATGTAAAATGGCATGATGAAATGATTCAACTTTCCGAGAACCAGCCCAGCAGCCGTCTTCTCCCTAAGCGTCCACTCCTTTCTGAATCGAAACTGTGAACTCCACATCTGATCGAGCAACTCCGCTGAGAGCGATAGGTGGGCTGCATAAGTGTTTTGCTGTGTTCTCATGTTTGTTGCAAAAAAAAAGTGGGAAAGTGAGAGGAAAAAAATGAGGTAGAATAAGAGAAAGGCCTTTCGCTTGGGTGTGTGGTGGAAAGCTACTGGATGACTGAATGCTTGAGTGTCTGCTTTTTTCTTTTGTTCTTATTCTCAGTTTTTTTTTTTTAGCTGCTCTCATGCATTAGTGTCAGATGCTGTCTTCAGGCCTACTGCGCTTAGAACAGAAAGAAAGAAACAAAACCTGCATACTGTACAGAAGGAAAAGTGCTAAACTGCCCACCTAACGTCCATGACCTTATTGGATTCTCATTAAAAACAGGTGCGTTATTGAGCATTTTGACTGCTAACAGCACGAGACTGAGGCAGGGAAAACTCAAAATCTCCAAAGGTGCTGAATCAGATGGTTATTGGATAAACTGTTCAACTGGATATAGTTTCAGGGCATTGATGCTTACTAAACCTACACACGTGCTTCTCACCTCACCATTGTGCAATGTCTTGTAACTGAACTACAGGTTTTTAACAGATTCTGAGTTGTATTCATCCTTAACTATTTTTCCTAGAATTAATAATAATAATAATAATGTTTTGGTTATCCAATAATATTCAGTTGAATCTATTTAAAAAAATAAATAAATAAAAATAAAAAATAAAATTAAAAGAAATTATTTGTGAATAACAAAAAAATAATATTTAATAATCTGATAACTGATACTGAGAAATAATCAAGAAATGCAAAAAAGATAGTAAAAAATAGTTTTAAAATAATAATGATACATTATATTATTATACAACATGTTATACTTTATTTAGTTTTCACAATATTTTGTTCACATTATCATAGTACTTGATAATAATTATAATAATAATAATAATAATAATAATAATAATATATAATTATTGTTATTATTATAATTATTATAATTTATTTATTTATTTTTTATCAAATACTACAAATGCTATATTAAATATTTGTCAAATAATAAATATATAATAAGAATCTAATGATAAGCACAATTGAGCAAGGTCATTTTTGGGGTAGAAATATGCTTTTGAATAAATGTATTGATAATTTATATTTTATAATATAAGTTAACTAAATAAATTAACAAAATATAAATAAATAAACACTACTACTACTTCTAATAAGAATTATAGTTATTATTATTATTATCATTGCTCTAAATAACTTCAGGGCCAACAATTCCTTCATGCATTTTCTCTTTCTTTTGACTTTGATATCAAATGTGTATCATGTAGTGTGTAGTGACGTAGTGACGTTGTTAATATTAACATTTTGTGATGCCCTAGAGCTCTTAACCTTGCTTGCCATGTTAGTAAACACACAACGCCAGCAGCGAGCGCTGTATTCACGGCCTGAAGTTTGGGGTCAGTTCTACTCACATAATGGAAAGTGCGTGACTGATAAGTCAGTGTCTTGTCATCATCACCGGGGGCTTGTGTGTTTAAGCTGTGAATGCACTAATTCTTTCATGATAGCAGAGTGCCGTATGTACCTGCGCTAACATTTCCCACCAGAGGCACTTTATCGCTTTCAAGTTTTGACAGAGTTGATCCTGGTTTCTTGTTAAACGAACGGAGTCTCCCCCATGAATCACACTCCTCTGTTCGGAGTGACACACGCTGCCTTGTACGTGATTTACTCTTACATGAACATGTCAAATTAAACAAGCTACGTTCCTCCCCGCGAGGAGGCTGATTGCTTTCACTAGCGAGACGGTTTTCTTTAATTTGTCTGAAGTAAATAGCCTTTGCCTGCCGTGCGGTGCGGCCCACCTCCGCACACGGGTCACAGAAAACATCAAAGATGACAAATGACTGCCGTGCATCAGAAGAAAGCCACGATGCTAAAAAATCAAATGGATGACATAGTGCCTTAAAAGCCTATCAGTAATTGCTTTGTTGAATGCTGTATCCCTTGTCCTTGTGTAATGGGGTCGTTCGGTGGTTTTAGATGGCTGACTAATGTCTAACCACTCACTGTTAGGTGAGAGAAACCACAATAAAACAATTGATTTTACAATATTTTACAGTATTTTCGGTAGCCATTCCTGAAGTAAAATAATAAAACGTCTAGGTTACGTACACAACCCACGTTCCCTGAAGGAGGGAACGGAGACTTTACATATGGGAACTCGCCAGAGAGAACGATTGCCTTTAAGCTTTAAACAAAAGGTTAATGGATATTGGCGTGCATTTGATTGTGCTCAGGTGCACCTCATCACTGAGGACACGAGCGGAATGCACATGCAGGTTTTGGCTGAAGAGCCGAGCCGGCGTCAGCGCGACCTCAGAGTCATGGCAGGTGAAAGTGTAACGTCTCCGTTCCCTCCTTCAGGGAGTATGGGCTACGTACGTAACCTAGATGTTACCCTTTCAGTCAAATCATTTCAACGTTACATATGGGAACACCCATGGAATGGGCACGGCCTCTACGCGGAGGTCGTAAAACCTGGCGAAGGTGTTGGGTGTCGCCCAGCCCGCAGCCCAACAGATATCTGCTAGAGAGGCGCCATGAGCCAGTGCATAGGACGAGGCCATACTCCTTGTTGAGTGAGCTCTCAGTCCTAAGGGGCAAGGCTCTGCCTGGTATAAATAGGCCAGGGAGATGCCTTCTACCACCCTGTGAGCCAACATCTGTTTGGTAACAACATTCCTTTTCTGCTGTCCACCATTGCAAATAAAGAGCTCCCGAGAGCGTCTGAAGCTCTGAGTGTGGTCAGTGTAGAGGTGCAGCGCGCGTATAGGACAGAACAACTCAAAGGTTGGATCCGCCTCCTCCCGGGGCAGAGTTTGAAGGTTCACCACCTGATCGTTGAAAGGCGTGGTGGGAACCTTGGGCACGTAGCCGGACCGGGGTCTCACGATAGCGTGAGAATCAGCCGGGCCGAACTGTAGGCACTCGTCGACAGAGAAGGCTTGTAGATCCCCTACCCTCTTAATAGAGGCCAGCGCGATAAGAAGTACTTTGTCTTCAGCGTAAGATATTTAACATCTACAGACTGAAGTGGTTCGAAGGGAGCTAGATGCAGGCCATTTAAGGAGACAGCTAGGTCCCAAGAGGGCAAGAGGTGTGGTCTCGGCATGCCTCGACACTTGTCCTAGGGGCACTCCCACCTGTAGGAAAGCAGGGTTGGACCACGGGCTGAATAGGTGGCGACACTCCGGGTCGCTGTCAGACGAGAGAGCAGGAAAGCAGAAAGTCTTGAAATCAGGAATCTTCCTCGATCACTCTCCAGAACTCGCAGAGGGGTTGAATGAAGCGAAAATCTGCATGCGCATTCCGCTCGTGCCCTCTTATACTCACGCAGTGATGAGGTGCATCATTGGCCTTTTGTTTAAAGATCAAAGGCAATTGGTCTCTCTGGCGAGTTCCCATATGTAACGTCGAAGTGATTCTACTGAAAGGGTAACACAGAAATACGTACCTATATCAACATTAAAAAAAAACAACACAGGGTTATGTGTTGAACCCACTTTTGGGTGCCAATCAACAAAACTTTTTTGCTTTGAAGCTGCAAAATGTGCAGTAAGGAATGCTTTTATAGGCACATATATCCTGGGTTGTTTTTTATTAAAATGAAGAACCTGTTATGCTTCTAAAACATGTGACTGATGTCACTTATTTCTCAACCCTCCCCCTTCAAGCAAACTTTTTACTCATTAAAAAAAAGAAATAAATAAAGGTCACATTAGAGAAGTAAAATGAGTTCCTACGAAGCGTAATGTTAACTTCAAACAGACCCAAATTCCTCAAAGAAGGCCAAACGTGTTTCTGTAAGACTTAAGTATGTCACACAAACTTCAAACCCATCCTCAGCACATTAAGAATGATCACCGTTTCTCTTAAAATGCTGCCGTTTTCAAGCCTCGCTTCTGTTTACTTCACATTTGCATTAACAACTGTCATATCTTCTGTTCCTGCACTTAACAAGAACATGAGCGCATCTTTCATTCAGCAGTCTTGGCTGATTATTGATTGATGACACTTCGACTAGTGACAGTTTCATATTCAGACAAGTCATGAAATCGAATGCAATATGCCTGCAGCTGCTAAACTAAATAATATTGACAGCGCTTCAGCACAATACCCGATGGCCTCACAGAACTCTCAGCTACGTTAATAGTTAAACACTGCAATGATAAATTTCCCTCTTCAGCTGAATTGAGTCGAACACACTGTATTTATCATTCTCAACTTCACGAATCTCAAAACTCCCATTGCAAGGTTTTAACTGTGTTATAGTGAAAATACAACAGCTCAAGGCCATGCAACTTTTGTTCGGTATTCTTCATTTTATAAAGAGAATGCACACACACACACAAGCTGATAAACTCCTACACTAGACACCCACACACACAAAGTCTTCACAGCAGACAAACACACACACACACACATGCCAGCATAATGCAGATATACCAAAAACACACACACACATACATACACGCACTTGCATGCGTTCAGGGAAAACAAGAGCCGTCGATTGGAAAAGGGCCTTGATACAACCTTGTGAGTTAATTCCAACTTGTGAAATGCCGTCCAATAATTTAATTCCTCCGGGCGCTGCACTTAAGGAGAAATTATTTCCTTTTGTCATCAAGTGCGTCTGATAAGTCGACAATCTACTGGGCTTCACACTTGAGGCTTGTGTGCGAGCTGCAAACATTAGTGTGAGAAACGTAATACAAAGTGAACAACGTGCGTCAACGAGATCACACAATATAATGACACGGAACTTCTGTATATGGGGAAATTTAGCACAGAAATCAAGGCAGGATCGGATTCATTATTTATTAGATCTGCAAGGAAGTAAAAATGGTCAGATTAGCAAGGGGACGTCTTTGGAGAGTGCTTACACAGCTCTGGAGAAGGAGTTTAACACATCTTTTTAAAAGCCTCTCTACAGTTTGTCTGAAATTTCATTTATGCTGCGTTTAAGCACGCGCGCCGGCTTTGAATGTTATTGCCGTGCAGAATCACGACTGGTTAGGAAGGCAGATTAAATTGAATTTTCATCTCAAGCCGCTAGAAGTAGCTGTGCGAAGCATCTTGCAGGTTTGTTAGCAGACTAAAGCCGGTAAAGACGTGACTCAAAGGTTTCTGAAAAGACGCTTTTTGCTCTTCAGCAAGTGGTAGGTTGTCTCACCCTCAGCCTGACTTATCCTCAATAATCACAGATGTGCATATTAACACCTGCTGTCCATAACATACATTCTAGATTTCTATATTCTAGATTTTTTTTACATTTATTTATTTGTTTATCTATTTGTTAAGTTAGTAAGGTTTTTGTCCCACTTTATATGAGGTGGCCGTTTTACATTGTAAAAAAAAAAAAAACTCCTAAATGTAATCTTAACCGTAATTTTTTTTAATTACATTTATACTTACACTATTGACCATCTCTTAAACCTTAACCCACCCTTAAACCAACCCATACCACCAAACCAGAAAAGAAGAGAGAGAGAGAGAGAGAGAGAGAGTAGATGACAATTTTACAAAAGTTTACAATCCAATCTGCAACAGCCTCCTAAAACAGAATAGCAGTAGTATTTATTATTATTATTATTATTATTATTTTTTTTTTATTATTTATTAATGCTCAAAATCAAGGTCACATATTTGATTTAGATTAAATTCTAATTCTCGTAATTAACTAGCAGGCATATTCACATACAGCACTGGGTGTTTAGTAGTAAATTTACTTAAATCCTTTCATCCTACCCCATACGTAACTATTAATAAGCAGAAAATCAGGAGCATATTGAGGCAAAAACCATACTTGATAGTTATTTAGTAGTAGGAATTGGACCTGAAAGTGTGGACATATAATGCAGGCAGCTTTCTGCTAGGGTTCATGTTAGGTTGTGGTATTTATAACTAGCTGTATATAAAAACAGTAGTCCCCATTTACCAAAGTAAACTTGTGTGTGTGTGTGTGTGTGTAGCTGTACCTAAAGCGTGTGCTGCTTTAAATTTCAAATCAGTTACACCAACTATTATTTAGTCTGGATAATTTCCTGAACTATGGCCTCTGTACTGCATTAGAGAGCGGAGAATCCAGCCTTACAGTCATTACGAGAATACCTGCATTTCTGAATATAAAGCATCTGTACACTGGATTTGATAAACTGCAAATGACATTTAAAGCAGTGGCTGCTGAATTAAATTTCCAGGAGATGGCGGGGGCTGCCGTGGCTCTCGGTCTTCCAGCAGGATTGACAGATAGCGTAGATAGCGTCAGTCACACACAGCACAAACCCGGGCCGGACGAGGGCGTCTGAGTTCAAACTCTTCGTGTGTCTCGTACATGTGTGAGATTGCTGACATTCATCTGAGACCTGATCGACCTGAAGTTTCTGATTAATGCTGTAAAAGTGAGACTTGTTCTAGTTATTGTTGGTAAGAGCTCAGCTGCACCCGCTGTTCACTCCTCAGTTCTGTCATAGTGACTCACAGTGCTCACTCTTACTCTTTCATTCTCTCCTTCTCTCTTTTTTTCACAGACAGACTTGGTGTTCTCCTCTTGTTTTTTTTTAGTTAAAAATATAATATATAATAAACATAACATAACATAGCATAACATAATTATCTGTATTCATAACTATATATATATATATATATATATATATATATATAAATATAAAAAACTATTTTTCATTTTTTCCCCTGCTTTTTATGCTCACCAACGTTGTATAATAATAATAATAATAATAGCTATTCTAATAGTTGTTATTTATTAATTTATGAATATAAATATAAATTTTATAATAATAATAATAATAATAATAATAATAAATAATGGTAAGATTTGTGCTAATTATTTATCCTACATTTATGTAATTTATTTATGTGAATAGAAAGATAATAATAATACTAATTCGAATCATCATTTGAAATAAATACTTTGCAACATAGAAAATACCATACTGGCATTCAGTCATTTAGATCAATTTATTAAAAATTATATAATAAAAGATGCAATAAATGCATAAATATATGTTTAAACTGTAGTGTACATAACCACAAAGCAAGGAACAGTTCTTATTAAAATATCTATTTAACATTATTTATATAGGATGCAATTGATATTTTATATATGAAGTCATAATTTTATTTTTTTTTTTTTCATAATTTTTCAGGTGTCAATGGGGACATCTGATTTCCAGTGATTACCAGCTTCTTGACTACAGAGACCGTCTCTGCATTTGATAAATAAAGTTTAATTCTCGTCATTATACATTACCATTACTCTGTTCTTCTACTTGATAATGTTCAGTGCTTTGCTACAATCTGTATTGTTAAAAGCGCTATATAAATAAAAGTGACTTGACTTGACATAATGACCTGATACACAAAGTACCATGGTATTAGCATCTGATACCATGACTGTACCATGATGCTATCAGCATGCAGTTTAAAATTATACCACATATGGTATCAGAGCACCAGAGGATTATCATTTGATCTCTCATACTCTGCTTCTGCTTTATTTTTTTCCAAATGTAAGCAGCATAATAGTATATTTTAATAGTTCTCTGGCAGCACATTAAGACTGTGTATTGTAGAGCACAATGATGGTATTCTGTGTATTTTTTTCATGTTTATTCCTGCTCCTCTCTGCTGTGAGTCGTGGGCTCAGTTTGATTACTTCTCACCTCTTGCTCTCCCTCTGTCTCCACCTGTCATCCCTCCATCTGTCCCCGTCCCTCTGTTCTCACCGCACCCCTCCTCACCTCCAGTTAATGGGTTGTTCTAGGTGCAGCTCACCCCCGCGACGCCCGTGGACCGACCCATCTCTACAGCTAGACGTCACGATTATTTTTACTCTGTTCCTCAAGTGCCATGATGGATTGCCCTTATAAAGTGATACCTGGACATTTTTAGCTGTACATCTATCTTTCTAAAGCCACATCCCAAATGTATGTGACTCTTTGTCATCAAAGTGTCTCATATTTCCTGATATAGTCTGCCATGAAATATTACAAAAAGCGCATTAAGCAGGACACAGGACTAATAAGACATTATGGTGGTGAGAGATGTGAGACGGGAAACATATGATGAGAAAATCCACTGTCTACACACCAAAGCCTTCTAAAGCACACACACGCAGGCACTGGACAAGCTCCAAGCACACAAGAGGATGCAATTACTAGGGTGGCAGGAGCTGTGAGCCGTGGTAGAAAAGTGAACCATACTGTATACACACTTACAAACAGACTTCAGTCTAAACACAGCTGCACAAGTACTTCAGACATACTTCAAAATGCCTGAATGTCAATGCATCAGATAATGACATATCAAACTAAACAGCAACTTGACACATTTAGTTAATTATTATTATGTTGCCAAAATTAGTAAATGACGCACATGAAAGTGAAAAATCAAAACGATTGTAGTGTAGTGGATTTGCATTACTATTCAAAAGTTTTTGCTCAGCAGGAGTTGGTTACCTACACTGTAAAAAATGGCCATGAATTTAACGGTAAAAAACAGTGAAATGCTACGGTAAAAACCTTTTAAATGGTTAATGGTAAATTCCTGTTAAATTTACAGGGAAATTTAACAGGAATTAAACTGACATTCACAGAATTCCCTGTTTCTTTTTATTTATTTTTTTTGTATCAGTTATGTTTATTAGGGTTGTACTGTATGTTACATGTAACGTTGTTAAATTAATGTTTATTACCCATTTTAGTTTAATAATTCTGACCATGATGGTGTTTCACCTTCTATATGTTTTACTATTTAAAAGCTACTTGTGATGAGATTTGGCTCATCATTTGACTTTCTCATCTACATTAGCATTTGGTAGTTATCAGTATATTTCAAAGGTACAAAATATATTTCACTACTTTAATAGGTTGGCATATTAACATTATATCAGACATTATATCAAACATTATATATATTATGGTTTCTTATTAGAAATTACGGTATTTAACTGTAAATTTAATAAATAATAAAACCGTAAAACTATTGACAAAACAAAAATTTTGATACCGTATTTTTCACGGTTTTATACTGGCAACCACAGCTGCCGTTTTTTTACCTTAAATTTTACAGATTTATTATTATAGTGTACAATTTTTTGCTGTAAAAGAATTAAAGGTTTTACCATTATTTAACGGAAAAATTTCAGCAACCCCGGCTATATTACCGTAAAAATTACTTTTAGATAATTAATTTATTTTTTTCTTGAAATTGTTATTGAGCAATAATGCATTCGTGATCAAAGAGACAATAAAGACATTTCTATAAAACTGCATCAAAGGAATAAGCTACATTTAAGTCACAATATTGATGTTATTATTAATTGCAAAAAATATTTAGCTAAAGTTGACCGATATATAATGAAATGTAAAAAAAAAAAAAAGTATTATGTATCATTGTTAATAATGTAGTTACTATATTGTTATTACAATAAAACCGATAATATCCCATATTTAATTGGAAAACTGGAAATGCCTGCTCTTACTATTTATTTTTTATGTTTTTTTTTTTTTTTTTTGTTTTTTCTATACCGTAATACTTTCAGCTCACTAATAGTTTATTGTGTCTTTTGCTGATAAAATTACCCGTTGAACAAATAATTGTGCAGCCATTGAGCAAATAAGGTCAAAATAAATGCATATTATAAGACAATAAGAAATGTGTTTTTTTGTTATGCATTCATGTCATCCTGTTGTTAAGGATTCCCAAAACCAAATTATGAACCTTTCATAATCATAATAGGGCACTCTAGTGTATATTCTGAATAATCCATTTACATGGAGAAAGAGGGAAAAAAACAAACAAACACGCACAAAAAAAAAACGTGGAATCAGAATACGATCATACCGATATTCAGATATATCAGAATGTTCTAGCATTAAGATAAGATAAGTTAAGATAAGATCTGTTGTGTAAATGTGGATTTAGCTCCATCACAGACCTGTGAAGCCCGGATCAGCTTACTGGGGTTAATGTGAGCCTCTTCTGGAGAGACAGCTCAACCGGCCACACACTCGCTCAGCGTCTTCTACACACAGTGCTAATGCTAAGATGCTGAGAATGCTGAGAAGCCACCACAGAAGAAGAAGAAAAAGCTCAGGAGACCACAGCTTTAACATCACATTATGTAAAGACTCAGCAGCGGCTGTCGTACTGTTTCAGCAGAACTTTAAAGGTTGCACTAGCTCGGCCGCTGCTCAATACACCTGTCATCATTGTGTCATCTATTTATTGGGGTTGATAATATTCAGAAATAATATTCAGATAATATTCGTAAATGGTGTTCAAGTGGTGGAACAGAAACAGCCGAATGTTAAAGTTAAAATCAACCTGGAACTGTAAGAAAAGACACTTTATGGGAAGTAAAGCGGTTTTCTCAGAGGCAAGTGTGTAGCATGTTGTGATGTTCTCACCTTCCTGCGTCTGTGGAGTGCAAGAACGGTTTCTCCCCTCTAGCAATGGTTTTCATCAAAAATCCACTTTTAAAAAAGCTTTCTATTGCACTCAGTTGGACAATAAAACCTGAATACTGGTGTTCAGCACCTTCAGCCCACCACCTTACACTTAAAATAAAGGCTCCAATTAAACCTAAGGTGAAAACATTTCAGAATGTTCACAAAGTCCAACCCCCCAAAAAAGGTATTGAAATAAATGTCCTGGATTAGTCTGCTGCAATAACTCAAATATCCAAATTTTCACTTAATACACATAAAAAAGAGAGTTGATTTTGTTTTTGTAGTTTTTTGGTTTTATACTATGCACTGCATGCTTTTTTTTTTCTTTTATTAAAAGGCCAATTTAAACTGCTGGTTCAGTATAGTTTCAACAATGCTTATAAATGCTGTATTTTATTACTTTTGTCTTGAATAACATGCAAAATGGAACAGCACAGTCCACTGAATACTTCTTTGTATTTTTCCACTTCTTTCTCTGTTTATTGTGTATGTTCACTGTTACCATGGTAACCACTCACCAACCATAATAAGTGGAAACTTGGTGAATAAACTCAACTCTGATTCTGAGAAATAAATAAAATAAAAAAATAAGAAATAGAAAGATTTTGGGTAAGGAGAAGAATACACCAGTCTGAATGTGTTGTCTGTGTGTAAGAGCAGAAGAGTTGAAGGGAAGTCGCCCGGAAGAGCGTCCAAAGATGCTGGTAGAGAGATATGAAAACCCTCCCTCCGTGCACTGTCTCTGTCGACATCCTTCTTTCTCTCCGCTCTATGGAGCAGGTGTTTTTTTTTTTTTTTCACCTGCGTTCCTCTGTACCTCATTTTCAATATTCTCTATCTGCGACTGAATTTGCACACTTCAGTGTAGTTTGGCACAAGAGCAACAACCCTTACAACAAGCCAGAGCCTCGTGTTTCAGCCACAGGAAAACAAGTTCTGCCGTTTCACTAATTAGGGTGCTGATGCTGAGTGATTCATTTCCTGTGGTGACTTTCTGATTTTTAGTTTTCTTTTCTCTTTTTAAATGTCCCAGGGACTGCATTTCATTAAACAGATTAGCACACACACACACACACACACACACACATATATATATATATATATATATATATATATATATAAAGGCCACATTAAAACTATTGAAAATAGATATATTATTCAAAATCTAAACATTAAATAACACTATTGCATTCAAAAACAGTATCCAAATATTACATAATGGATAATAAATAATAATTAACAAAACATCACATTTTTATTTATTGTTTGTTTGTTGGTTTATTTGTTTGTTTGATTGATTGCTTGTTTGTTTGCACAAATTATGCAAATCTTGATTTAAGTATGCACGATACTTAAATTGCTAGTTATAAAATTAGCCAAAACAAGAAATACATCTTTAAGAATATCAATATATTAAATAATATTAAATATTAAATAATATAAATTATATATAAATTAAATAATAAATACATGCATTCCAATCAAAGAAAGGTATTAAACAGAATAATAATAATAATAATAATAAATAATAATTATATAAAACTGGTGAGAATACTTATTTTTAAGGGTTTCTTCTATCAAGCTGAATTATCAACTGATAATTTGTGTTGTTGTGACAGTTTGCTAAGTATGAAAACCAAAGCAATGCCCTATATTTAAAAGTGCAAACTCCCGCATTACCTTAAACATGTCTAAATCTGTTTGAAATTAAGATTCGGTTAATGTGCGGATCTAATTAACTTCAACCTTGACCTTGTTACATTGAGAAATCATTATACCTACTAATGCATCAAAATGAATTTCCTAATTTAAATCGTGGACTATTTGTCTTTCTAATTTCAAAGGGACTGCCGTTAATATACTCGAAATGAGACACAACACGAGACGCTCTTCTTTTTAAAGCACTGATTGAAGAGAACAGGGTTCCACAGACAGTTTTAATCAGTTTAATGGAGAGGTCTACCTGAGCTGCCGTTCAGATTATTTGCAATCAAGAGGCTTTGATGGTGGAGAGCTGTTGTTATTATAATTTCATTCCAAAATAATGGACAAGTGCCTAATGACGTCCATAAACTCAAATAAACGCTGATTGTAATTGAGTGGTTTGGGATGCTAATGCAAAGGATGCAGGTTCAGTCCAAGGTAAGCGATACACGGCTACTGGATAATCAATTTCTAAAGCATATTCAGATTCATAGTATATGTTTTGTGCATGGTAAAGGCATAGTTCACACAAAAAATTTAATTTAGTCATCATTTACTCACCTCCAGCTTGTTCCTTATCTTGGTGTGGTACCCAAATTGTTCATACAGACTTTCATAAGATTACAAATACACGCATACCAAGGATGTCAACGGGGGCCAGAGATGTTTTAGTTACTCACTTTCTTTAAAATGTATTATTTTGTGTTACACAGAAGAAAATAACTCATACAGGTTTGAGGGTAAATGTAAGTGTGTCAAAACAATAAAATAAAATAATAATAATATATTATAAATATATATAATAAAATATTACTTTTATTAATATTTTTATTTATTTATTTATTTATTTTTTTGGAATTGCAGGTATTGCACCAGACTGAGATGTCGGTACCATGATGTTCGGTCCGAATACATGTATCATGCCACATCTATATACACTCAACAAAAATATAAACACCTTTGTTTCTGCTCTGATTTTTCATGAGATGGACTTAAAGATCTAAAATTAATTCCAGATACACAATATTACCGTTTCTCTCAAACATTGTTCACAAATCAGTCTAAATGTGTGATAGTGAGCACTTCTGCTTTGCTGAGATAATCCATCC
>JAUYWG010000039.1:2386309-2410510 GCA_034779775.1 Enteromius afrohamiltoni | reverse complement strand
CATACATACATTAAATTCACTGTTTAAAAAATGTTGTAATATGCTGTACAATTTAATGTTGAATATTTCGTATTTATTATATTTTATATAAATACACATTGTTTTTGTTTTCAGCAACAGCATTAAAAACATGAACTATTTATTTATTTATTTATTTAGTTTTAATACTTTTATTTGAAATTTGATTTATTCCTGTATAAATTGTGTGTGTGTCTATATATTATATATAAACATTGTTTTTTGTTGTTGTTGTTGTTTTTTTTTTATTTAATTTTTGAAAATGTATTATTCTTATTATTTATTATTTTTTGTCACGTAATCAAACATAATAATAAAAGTAAAAGTAAAAAATAATACAAATAATAATTTTATTCTTACAGCCCCGAAACTTTTGAACAGTATAATGAGTTGTGATAGAGATGATGTTCTATGTTCATTGCTCTCTCTGACGGCAGGTCAGCATAGGCTCTGCCCACAGCGTTGGTAGGCGTTGGCGGAATAGCACTGCTGGGTTGGCACTTCCTGTCCAGAGTGTAGCAGTTCACATGCCATGTGCTCACACCGGGCACAGAGGCTCAAAACCATGTGTAGGTTCCGGCAACACCACCGAAAGGTCTTGACAATGCAGCGTGCCTGTATCATCCTGCATCTGCGAGTTTTCCATCGCTTGCATACACATTCATTTATTCACAATCCAACGCGCTTGTATGCAAACAACCTCTCCAGCGCAACTACTGGAAAATAAACGCACACGTGATTCCAACCAAGCACAGTTTTCAACAAAATAATTCTGCATTGCTGATCTCGGTCACTTGCTAATTTTGAGCATACTCCAAGAAATTCTAATGACATTTCGCAAAGTCCAGCACCGAGCTCTCTGCTAACCTTTCTGAGCGGGAAGTTGTAGGTTTTTTTTGCACCATCTCTGTCGACTGTCTTAGACAACTCTGCTGTAATTATTGGCAAAGGCAAAGGTCAGCCAATCTCAGCGCTATGCAAATGACCTCATTATATAATTTGGAGCATTTCAGAAAGCAAGTGACATTCAATTAGAGGTAAAAAAGAGGCGAATGGTAACTTCAGCACGACAGCCTGAGCTACGGACCACTTAAGCTGGACAAACCACAGCAGCTCCCTTCTCAGATCGCTGAGCTCAGAACAATCCCAATGACCTTTTTTTACCTTTTGACCAACTCACATGAAAAAGATCATGCAAGAAAGTATGAGGATCATTGTTTATAGCAATTAATGAAAGAAAACGTTTTAGAATAAGATGTCAGCTGACTTGTCATTATTTACTTGTGATTTAAAGTTGAAGTAGCTAGATATCCTGTGAAAAGTAATAAAATAAGTGTAAAAGAAAGTGTGAAATGAACGCAACCATTAACAAATCAAACGTGAGCTGGTGGCACAGTCGGTTTGAAGTGTTAAATTGCTCTTTTATCACAGAGATGTGTCTTTTAAACTGGCTGAGCATGCACATACCTACATATCGCAAGTGTGTGTGTTCACTCTTATGATAAACTGATGACTAATACCCCTACAACTTCACGCACATCTTTTTAGTAACAGATATTATGTGCTCTATAAACCACAAGTCATGTGTAGTATTTGTACTCAGGGTTTTGCCAAAAAACACACACAGCATTCATCTCTCATATCACAATACAATATCCTCAGAGCACTATTGTGTGCAGATCAGCTTTCAGAGTGAAATACTACACTTCTAGTATCTCAGCGTGATACTCAAACCACCATGAAATAAATGCACAGGCACCGTATGTGATAACACTTCTTTTATAAACTGTAGTAAAGAAAGACTTAAAGCACACACATTATATGCAGTGATAATAAGTCATGGCTGCATATGTGATCTTAATGTTTTAAATATTTGATGATGCATGAATGCATGTGTGTTACAGTAAATGAGAATGTTGGTATCAAAAATGTCGATTCAAATTACAATAAAATTCAATGGGGAGATGGAAGTGAAAGACTTTTTTAGGTAGCTGCTAATTTACATTGTGAAACAAATAAAATGCAAATTAAAAAAAAAAAAATAGATATAATAGTGAAAGAAAAGTGAAAGAAAGAAAAAGTATAATATTGCATTAAATTGTTTTTGGTTTTCTGTTTAAATAAATTCATAGCAATTTTGTTTTCTGTTTCTCTGAGCCAAAAAAAATACCACACATTTTTTTTCACTGATTTACTACATTTGCCCATTAAAATGTAATTTGGTTTAACAATCTTGTCAGGCATATTTACAATAAAAACGTATTTTGGACACATTAAAAGAATAATTACTTTCACATTAAATAATAAGTAGTTGTAATTTTACTTTTTCTTTTTTTTTTGCCACTATCCTAGGTTTAACCCATTTTTACTAATTTAAAACAGAACTACATTTTATGTGCTTCCTTATTATTTTATGTATTTTTAATAATAAAAGCATGTTATTTGTATTTTTACATAAATATTGCATTTAAAACCTTAAAAGTAGACACTTTACTTACATTTAATGTGCTTTCTATGCATATAAAATCACTTTTGTGAATTTCTTTTGATGCTGACATCTTGCCGTCTTTGACCCATTATTTATATATATATATATATATATATATATATATATGACATCACACATGTTATGCAGGACATTTGATCTAATTGTTTAAATAAATCACAAATAGAAAAAAAAAATAATGAATGTACGCTGTGTGGTTTATGTAATTCTGTTTTTTAATATTAATATTACTTTAAGAACATTTTTTACTGAACGGAAAAGAAAATAAAAATAAAAAGAGGTTTATGTGTATATATATATATACTCCTTGTATTAAGCAACCAAATCATAAATATAAAGAATACAAATCCCAATTTTGTTTTTGTGGCAATTTGACAGACTCTGGCTCATCTCAAGGGACACATTGACCTGCGCTGCTTATCACAAACATGCAAAGAAAAATGGCTAAATAATCCTATTTTCAATGGTCCGAAAATACTTTTTTAATAAAAACGATGCAACATAGGCTTTATGGCCAGTAAGAAATATGTATGCTACATTTTCCCAATTCTCCAAAAGTTAATGCAGGACCCCGTGTGCCATGTGAAAGTCCGTGTGGGCACGAATGTGTGCGTTTGCCCAGCAGTCACTCACTGCTGTATTAGCATAAGACCAGCTTAAACCTTCGCCACTGCCAATTTACACGCAATCATGGCTTATCATGCTTGTCAGCCCATATTAGCGACGCGTTTTTATACTGCAACGGGCCAAACGCGCTGGCGAAGGCACTGGCGCTAAGCAAACATAGCCGCTTTCAGCTAAGATGTTTGCCCTCGTCAAAGTACACAGAATCAGTGTCACAGAAGTTTTCGATCGCGCCGCTCGATTCCCTCACTCGGGGCTGAAGAAAAGAAAAGAAAGCGGATGCCTCTAAAGCGCTTTTCAGAAAAAGGAGACATTTTTGGCTGTGAGTAAATAGGCAATTACGGCATGCATAAACAAATCTGCGAACATGCAGATCTTTAATGAATTACATTTCCTACGTTTCAGGCTTATGTCAGTTTTTCTAAGGAGGAATTTCAGGGCTTGCTTATGAGTGCTTCACATCCAACAGTGTAGCGCTTAATGGATTTGCGTTAAGTCTGGGTTTAACCTAGCCTCCTGCTCGGCTAAAGTCATCGCCGTCTGAGAACTGTTATCACGGTTTAGCGGCAGATCAGGTCTCTGTGTAGAGATTAGCACCAGAGTTTGCTGGAACTTTCCAGCGAATGTCACAAAAACCTCAGAACATCTTCCGTAATTCTCTAGGAGGCACAACAAATCTGGCTAGAGTTCATTCGCTGCCGTATCTGTTCTTAACGGAACGATTTTAAGTGCGCATCAAGAACATATCACATCTAGGGTCAGCATTCGCTCCCCTCCATATGAACGAGGAGATTTTTTGCAGCCGGATGCCACATGTCTGAGAAATAATAGACTGCTGTTTCTGTCTGGATCTCATGGGACGACCCATTGGCAAGCGCACCTCCATCTCTCAGTGTTTCTCCCAAGGGGCGGAGATGCTAACAACCCCCTCCATTCCCACCACAAGCCAGCGTGCTGTCAGAAAACACTGCTCTCTTTCACACCTGAAACGAGCCTTGCAGCGGGTCCTAACCAGGCGCAAAATTTCCAGGCATAGTGTGTCTGTCCATTCTGAAAGCTTGCAAAAAACAACCAATGAGAGCATATCTTGTGTATATTATGGCCTACCGTGAGCAATAAGTTAACTCCTACCAAAAACTGTCCTATCGTAACAAACCATATAACAATCAAAAGATGATCTTTTAGATGACTTCAGAAAATTGGTCTTGTGGTCCTTAGTCACAAATGACGTATGGTCTCTTTACTGACACCAAATGTTTGAATAGTAGAGTGCCGATTAAGTTAACCAATCATACCATGACCCACAGAAAAAAGCTTTTGTTGGGCTGAAAAAAGCCTTTATTAGAGAGACAAAGCTTTTATTGCTTGTACCTTTCATGTATTTTTTTTTTTTTTCACATTAAGAATGTCACTGCTCTTCAGCTAGGTGTCATGGTGGAAAGTGTGGCTCCAAACCACAGACTTTAAAAAAAAGAAAGAAAGAAAAGAAAGCCGTAATAGCACAATCAACAGTTCACCCAACAGTGATTAATATATCCGCACAATGACTCACACATGTAGGTAGATGCATACATGCAAAATAAAAGGGCAAGCTTGTGACAGGAAATTGAGGTTCTGGTCTCAGTGTGGATATTTCCATAGCTGCCCTGGTGTGCTTTTCATTTGCAGGTGATTGCTCAGACTGCTGAAGGAATGAGAGGGAAAGTCCACCACCTCACTGCTGCGTCCAAACTCACACTCGAGAAAATAATCCAATCCAAGCAACGCCTCACCACCTGCTGAAACAAGCACCGAATGCAGCACTTGTATTGCAGCTTTTCAGAATCATCAACCTCTACACAACAACACCAGAAAACACACATGAGCATTCAAAACAGCAGCACCTATGCTAACAACTAGGATGAAGAATCCAAAATGCCTCCAGACTTCAAGACATTTGGTGCTGCAATCTTCTGCCATTTCAACATAGAGTTCGGTTAATGATGATTTGTGACAATTGGAAGTGGAAATGTAAAATCTGGTATTCACAGTCGGTGTTTTTGATCATTTATTAAATATTTGTGCTAAATTTGTTTATGCTTTCAGCAATTACATTTTCAGTGCCTAAATTCATTACACAGATTCTTCTTTAACTGAATGATGAAAAACAAACCAAAGTCAATATAAATATAATTTATAATGTAACTTTCAATTGCTGTAATATAAACCGAAATAACTGATGTAATGTTACTATACCAACCTATTTAAGTAGTGAAATCTGTTGTGTAGCTTTGAAATACACCGATAACTACCAAATGCAGGTGATGATGAGAAAGTCACATGATGAACCAAGGCTCATGAAAAGTAGCTTTTAAATAGTAACTTATATAGAAGGAGCTCAGTGTCATTAATACAAACACTAAACACCATCATGGTAAGAATTATTAATGTGCAATAAACATTTATTTAACAACATTACATGTAAAATACAACCCTAAAAAAGAAGAAATAGTTATTTCAAAGTAAAACCAAAAAATTTCATACAAAATTTAAAATGCAATGCAGGGAATTCTGTGAATGTCAGTTTACGGTGTTTCCCTGTAAATTTGACAGGAAATTACCATGAACCATTTATCAGCTTTTTACCGTAGCATTTTCACAATTTTTTTACTGTTAAAATCATGTTCATTTTGTACAGTGTAGATAGATAGATGTGAACTAGACAGTCTGTCTCATTAAAACACGACTGTCTAGAGTTTAACTGTATATGTGAACCACCAAAAGACAAACAAACATTTTTTTTTTTTTTTTCACAATGCCTCAGATGAGACCCGTCACTTATAGTTTTTTATCTCTTTTTTCCACACACTTGTTAGTGGGTTTTCTGTAGAAAAAAAAAAAAAAAGTAACTTAAAACTCACTGCTAGAATAACTTGGGAGAACTGCCAGCAGTGTTTGTGAAATACACTATATCTCCAGTACACGCTCACACTTCTTTGAAAGCATCATTGTTGCTGAAGCTCTAGTGCGTGAGAGATATATATCCTGCTTTATGGAGGTGTTTTTATGGAGTGAAACAGAGCACCGATATAGGAGATGTAGAGTCCGACCGGAGTCATAATAAAAGGCTGTCTGCCCTCTGTTGGTGTGAAGACGCTACTGCAGCAGATGAAAACGAAACTCTGCTCGCTTTGCCTTTTGTAGCCCTCTTTCTTTTTACCGTCCCTTCTTTTTTATCTACTTAAATCGGCTCATTTTCCCTCCCCCTTCTCCATTATGGTGCTCTCTGGCTCTCTCTCCACTTCGTTTTCATCGCACATCAGAGGAGAAGGTTTCCGTGCATCTCCGAAGGCCTTGTTCGGCTCGGCTTTGTGTAGTCTGGCTCGCAGTGCATGTGTTCTCTGGTAATGATCCCCTCGCTCCTCATTACAGGCAGAACGCTGTGACCTCCCTCCCATCGTACGGGCCCTTTCATTGGCCTCGTGGCTCAAACGCTGGCCCAGGCCAATCTGCAGTCGTCCACAGTCACAGAAAACATCTTTAGTATGTTGATAAATGAATGAGGGGGACCTATACAACCCTTGCAGCTCACTTAACGCCCTTATGTAGGGGACAGAGCAAGCTGGAAAACTCTTTCATCACACAAACACACAGACTGGACAGGTATTCATGACTTGGGAGAGATAAAACACCAGCATAACAGAGGGGCTCTTCTCCCAGTGTCCCAAGAACATGCCCTCCAAGTCCAGAAACTGCTTTAACATGCTGACAAAAAAAGGGTGAATAAAACATGCGCTGCGCTTGCATTGTTTTTCCATTGTGAAATCCTGAGTGTGCTGCTGGTGCGCCTCTGGACACACGGCCGCTATCATGAATGGATGCGTGGACTCATCCTGATGGAAATCGCAGAAATCTCCTGGTGGATGTGCTTTGGAGTGTTTTTTGCTGGGGTCAGGGCTGCGTGCGAGGGTTTTTGAGCATTTCCAAAGCTTTTCGGTTGCAGATTTAAGTAGCTTTAAATTTAGGGGTACCAAATTGGTGTAAAATATTGACATCAATCTGGTTTTCATTCTCAGCCTAAATGCAACACATGCCTGGCGCCATGTCCAACGTTAACCTGACATCATTTTGTAATGATGCTGAAAATTAAAGGAGAACTTCACTTTTCAAAAAACTTATTTTACTCACTCCCATGTCATCCAAGATGTCCATGTCTTTCTTTCTTCAGTCGAAAAGAAATTAATGTTTTTGACGAAAACATTCCAGGATTTTCCCCCATATAATGGACTCTATTGGGACCCAAACGGTTCAAGGTCCAAATGACAGTTTCAGTGCAGCTTCAAAGGGCTTTAAACGATTCTAGATGATGAATAAGGGTCTTATCTAGCGAAACGATCGGTCATTTCCAAAATAAATAAAAAAGTTTACGTTTTATAAGCACAAACGCTCGCCTTGCTCTGTTCTGTGATGCGCGTTGGTGATTTAACGTAATACACAAGTACGTTGAAAAGGTCAAGATTGACGTAGGCGGAAGTACCGTCTCAGTGTTTACAAATGTGTGGAAGGAGTACCATATACACATATTCATGTCTTTGTGTAAGTTTATCGTTTAAAATGCCCGTTTCATGTGCTTATCCTGGGTGTTTTAATTACAAGCTTGACCTTTTCAACGTAATTGCGTATTACGTCACGTCACCAACGTGCATCACAGAACAGAGCAAGACGAGCGTTTGTGCTTATAAAACTTAAACTTTTTTATTTATTTTGGAAATGACCGATCGTTTCGCTAGATAAGACCCTTATTCATCATCTAGTATCGTTTAAAGCCCTTTGAAGCTGCACTGAAACTGTCATTTGGACCTTGAACCGTTTGGGTCCCAATAGAGTCCATTTTAAAATGTATTCTAAATGAAAATAGCTGAAATATCAATATTTTAATCAAAGCCTAACTGAACATATAAATAAACCCGAAGTAGTTTTGAAGTAGTAGTATACAAGCATGGGATATCGTGCTCCTTTTATCATCTAACATGCACAAGGTTTGAGGTCTCATTCACGCAAGCATCTCAAACGGTGGAAATTACACGCCACTAAACCCCAAGAATAAACTCTTTCTTGACACTTCTAGTCAAGCGAGTGTAATATTTTGGCGGAAACTATGGTTACCCTTATACACAGGGAAGTGATTAGCATCGTTCCCTCTGGGCTAATTGTACTTTGCCACATTCTTGAACCTGAATATCTCTACTTTCCTTTGCCAGCAAGCTCTCTTTATCTTTGTTCTGGCTCTACTCTTTCTCCTCTCTGGCGGTGAGCCCAGCTGTGAGCATCCGGAGCTGAGAGTCAGCGAGTCCTCCATACTGCGGAGTAAAGGGCTGCTCTGAAACCCTCTTCTGATCTGCCTCAAAGCATTAGCTACATGCTAACAGCTCCTCACCCAGGCAGAGAGACTGTGTGCTTCACTGACTGAGAGTGTGTGTGTGTATACGTGTGCTCTCAGTATGGAGTGACTGTAACAACCTGATTCGTTTTCTAGCAGCAAAGCCAAGAGGACCCAAGAGTTTGAAGCTGCTAGAGCATCATTCAAAAACAAAATAAAAGCTGAGTGCTGATTAGTTAATACATTGTTCCAGCTGTATTAAAGCACTCTTTAACAGGTATGACGCAAACACCTGTTGACCTACAGTAGATGACACTACAAAGGTCATGTGAAATAGAAGTTAAAGTGTATATTTTCTTGATAATGAATGACCTGAATCCAGTTGAGCACATCTGAGACATCATGTCTCGCTCCATCCACCAACGCCACATTGCACCACAAAAGAGTTGGTGGATGCTTTAGTCCAGGTCTAAGGGAGGTCTCCCAGGAGACCACCTTCCACCTCATCAGCAGCATCCCCAGGAGTTGTAGGGAGGTCATTCAGGCATGTGGAGGCCACACACACTACTGAACCTAATTTTGACTTGTTTTAAGGACATTAAATCAAAGTTGGATCAGCCTTTAGTGTGTTTTTCCACTTCAGTTTTGAGTGTGACTCCAAATGCAGACCTCCATGGGTTTATCAATTTGATTTTTGATTTTTTTGTTGTTGTCAGCACATTTAGCTATGTAAAGAACAAAGTATCTAATGAGAATATTCCATTCATTGATATCTAGGGGAAATATATAGTATTATTATTTTATTTTATTTTATTATTTAAAATATATAAATAAATATGTTAACTTGACATTAAATATTTACAGCTTTTCTGATCTGATAATGTCCAATTTTTGGGGGAAAGTGACCAACTTTTTTTATTTATTTTTTTTAATGGATGATTTTAATACATTTTAAAATAACATGTTCATTTGTTGCTCAAGAAATATTTATTATAATTTTAAGTGTTGAGTGTTTCAATTTAAGGAAATCATGAATTTAATAAATTAATATTTTTTGGAACATTATGAAGTATTTACTTTCACTTTTGATTTATTTGATGTGTCTGTGCTAAATAAAAGCAACAACAAAAAAAACAAAATAAATAAAAAATAACAAATAAAAAATACACCACCACTGACCCCAAAACCTTAAACAAATCATCAAAACAGACCAGCCTAGCCACCAATTGACCATATTCGCATTATTCTGGTGTGAGATGCTGTTGTTAGCAGGCTAACGGCTCTACATGCAGCACAGATCAATGTTGAGAACAGCCACATGTGATCAGCACATCATGTCGTTTCTTACTCCTCAAAAGGTTTTTGCTGCAAACGGCCACGAGCACCATGTTAACGTGAGACTCTCACGGTGAGTTAAGACAGCCCTTATTGATTTTAGCACACTTCATGCGGCAATAAGTCCATGCGAGCGCCATTCGAGAGGTAAAACTCTAGCCCCGCTGAAATAACGCTTATTTGCTCAATGAGAACGTGTTTTAGAGATGAGATGTAAATCAATGCAGTGCCACTTGACTCATTTCTCTCAGCAAGCCGACGGGCCACACAATGGCTCGGCTCTTTTGTTCTGTCTCTCCTTCTCTCTCATTCAACGCTATGGTTCGTGTAAGTGCCTCTTTACCTTAAGCTATTATCGCCTGTGAATTTACTCATAATGCTCCTGTGTGCACTCTGTTGAAATATATCAAGCGTAGGGCTGTAGCTGCACTGAAGATGGCCGCAGCGCTTCGTAATGCTGACGGACTGATTTGTTCCTCTTAAGCGTCCTCTTACTTCGGCATTCCCTCCTTCTGCTTTAGCACCACCATCTGTCTTGTTTCCCTCAGAGAGTAAAAAGGTTTAGAGATCTGGAAGAAGAAAATGTAATTTTTCTGCACCCTCCAATCTGCAACACCGAAGTACATTAGCATAACACAGTGTAGACAGCAGCACATCACGATGCAAAAAAATCACATTATTTCCATTACAGTCAATGAAGCTGCTAGCGGCCGATGCACCACACTCAACCTAGGCTCATTGGAAATACATGCCTCTTCCTTCATATTTCTGCAAAACTGAAAAAAAAAAAAAAAACGTACCTCTACATACGAACCGCTGCAGTTTCCAGTTGGAATGAACAGTAAAACTCCCACAACGTTTATTCCTTTTCACGCAAAAGTATGATTTACTTTCTTACTTATATTTTTGATTAATTAAGGCTAATTTTCACATTAATTTGTTACAGAATGTCAAGTTATTGGTTCAAATCGCGTTTATGCTGTACGATTTGAAATCTCATACTTTAACATTGTCGGCACATTTACAGCTTTATATGTATGAGTTTTCTAGTTGAGTAAGTTTACTTGGTAGCTCACATGATGCTGTGTTGCACTTAAGCGGTGAAAAGCATCGGTTCAAATACTGTATAAATCAGCGTAAGGAAGTTAAAGTAGCATGGCTACATCAGTGAATATGTTTTTGCATTCGTTAACACTATCGGTTAGGTTTGGGTTTTGTCGTAGGGGATATTTCCAAGCAGCAGTATCAATCTTCTGAGACACTCACCTGATATTTGAAAACTGAGGTTTTCCTTCTTTTTTTTTTTTTTGCACGTGTCTAAAATAAAGGGTGAAATACATTTACAGGTAAAGTGTATTTTCTTTTTTTTTTCTTTTGGTTGTATAATTTGCTAATGAGTTTAGAGATGCTGCTGGCACAGAAATTACACACTTCGGATTCAAATAATTAAACTATTTTATAAATGAACTTAATTTGACAATATTTGCAGGTAAAGCATTTGAGAAATTCCGATCAGTTTGAACATCATTTTAAGTATATTTATAATTTTGTTTCATATTTTTAAGTTACAGAGATTATTATTAATTGAAATAATAATATTGTAAAATATTACTCACATTTTAAATGCTTTGTATTTGAATATATTTAAAAAATGCATTATTTTGTAACATTCACAGTTTTTTTTTTTTTTTTCTACATTTAATCAATTTAATGCATCGATTCAACTAAAAGTAAATAAATCTATAAAAAAAAACATCATGCAATAAATGTTTATGCTCCATACAGTAGGAACTGGACGACTGTATAGACAAAAAACGCAGGACAATACCCTCACAAACAACTTTCCCCAGCCTCTGACTTATTAAAAGTAAACAAACTGTGGATGCAGGTGTGCTCAGAAATCAACCTATCATGAAAAAAAAAAACATCAAAAGACCTAAACAAACATCCATCCTATTCCACACCTCAGCCTTGAAAAGGCCAGAGTCTTCGAAAAAGGTCTGTGCTTCTGTCTATTTCCTCATCTTTTTTTTTTGAGCAGAGACCTGGGGCATGAGGCAATTTCATAACAGCCTGAAATATTGCAAAGGCCTCTTTACTGAGGTTAAACGGCGTACAATGGGCGCTTTCGTGTTACACAAATAGCGCTCGACACGCTGAGGTTCCCTCTCTCTTGCTCTAAAGAGACTGAAGAGCAGTATCTGCTGCAAAAGAGATGCAGATCGGTTGTGTCAGGAGTTCCTTGAATGACATGCCATCATCTGAAAGCAGCCGTGTCACAGAGTGAAGCACCCCACGCTGCTTTGCTCTTAACCGCCCTACAAAGAGAGGTGGTCCATGAACAAACGCATCAGAATGATCGAGATCCACTTTGACATGTCCTGAACTTTCACACAGAATGCCCTCGGAGTCTGAGCCGAGGGGCTTCAGGGTTCTGTCTCTGCACCAGACGACCACGTAACATTCTTGATCGGCAGGACTTTGACTCTCTACACTTGTCTTGAATGCAGAGGACTTGATCTTTTCTGAGGAACAGCAGAGTTAGAGAGAAAGAGGTGGACCTATAAAATGCCATTTAATTTTTTTTCTTTAACAAATAAATAAATAACACTACTTAAAATATCAGCATATCGTTTCAGAAGATGAAAAATTTAATTTGCATGAACCAAAATAAAAAGTTCCATTTCCTTTAACCACTTGTTAAAAAAATTAAATAATAATAATAAAAATAATAATAATTGAGATAAAACATGAATACATTTTAGAAATAACTATATTTTTTTAAAGAAATTTAAATCCCACTTGTGTGTGATTTCTTCTACGCAAGCATAAATCAATATTGATTCATCTTAGAACCGGTAGGTCTGTCTGAAAATGTTTAAAAATGATTGCTAAATCGATGTCAATATTGAAAAAAGTCAGTATTTATTTCCAGAAGTGAGCGTTGTGCTGTAAGGGCTGAACAGAGCCAACGTTTCATTGAGGATCAGGCCCTCAGTTATGCCTGTCATGAGAACATGCCCTGACCTGACCGACTCCACCCCATCCAAAACCCAGCACCTGAAAAGGCCAGGCAGATAGCTGTCTGATGGAAATGGATTGAATCTGCAAACAGGTCAAGAGAGCGAGATGCACAGGAAGGAAAATAGGGGCAACGTGGAGAAAATGGATCCTGACACCTGGGACGCCACTTCCACCAAATGTCACTGCACTCTCTGCGGCCAGAGTCCCGAATCAGGACCCCACATCAGACCCAGACGGCCTGAGATTACGAGAGAGAGTGACAAAAACACATGTGGAGGACAGACAGAGAGGCGCCCGTCTCCCCTAGCAATGAAGGGATAATGTAGTGTTCAGTGAGTGTTGCCAGGTGCTAAACCTATTTGCTTACAGAAAAGCAGGGTTGCGTCTCCCACCCTAATTCGCTGGCTGACGCACAGGGCCCATGGCGACACGGGGAACCCGAGCAGCCGTGGCAACCTGACGAGCCCGAGATTGAAAGAAAGCTCAATTATATTGCTATTGGCAGTCGAACATTTGCAACCCGTCACATGGAGCATTGTATAGGATTAGCATTGACAAACTGCTGCTTTTCCTGGCCGTCTACCCAGTTTCCTCCTCGCTTCCAGCATCAGATAGAGCGGGGAGGGGGCCGTTCGCACATCTGCCAGCCTATTAGGGAGGTAAAACGGAACAAGTCATTTGTATGGATGGATCGTGTTCGCGCAGCTCTCTGCAAATCGGCACATGTGAACATGTTAGTGCGCCCGTGGACATCTCTGCGTAACGTATAATAAGTGTAATCTGCGTCCCACTATCTTTCCACAGCCAAGCGCACCTTTCCAGAGCTATAATCACAGGGATTGAACATAATCCCATTTGGATAGACAGTCACAGCAAACGTTACTCACTCATGTCCCTTTTCCCTGCATTTATATGGCCTTAAGGGTGGGCGGCACACCAGGACCGTAATTTTACAATAAGTCACAGTGAATGTATAGATCTTTTATATATATATATATATATATATACACATTGGATATATTTATTTATTAATTCTTTTTACATGCATATTACATGACATATATTATGTAAATTTTAAATTAAATTTAAAATGGAATTAAGCATTAATAATAGTAATACTAATAGTAGTTAATATTTTATTATTATTGCTGTTGTAATACATTAACATGAATATGAATCACTTCATTATAACAGTTCAAAAGTCAAATTAAAACTCATGAGCCAAAACAACCAACTCACATTTGATTCAAAGCATTTAATTAATTTATTCATTAAGCCTCCAAATTAAAAGTGTTTGAGTACATAATATATGTGTGTGTGTATTGTGTATATTTACAGTATTTTTATATACAAATATATGCACACGCCAAATTTTACAGAACACAAGTGGTTTCAAATCCCACTTATGCACAAATGTATATATATATATATATATATATATATATGTATATATATTTATTTGCTATAAAAATAGCATAATTCATGTGAAAAATTCATGTGAACCTTCCTAGTCTTTACTCCCAAATTGCATTTAAGAGCTGATCTCTGAATGGAGTGCCATCAATTATTCTTATTCAGAACTGAATGAATTATTCAGAATTCAAATATTCCATCACAACAGCATTTCCTCCCGTCATATGGGCGGCATGAGTGCTTTAAAGGAGCAGGTGGAAAAAATAACATCACTTGACTTATGCAGGCAGTGGAGTTCATGCGCAGACGGGGCGTCTCTGGGAGGCGTGATGATGAAGTGGAAATTCGTCACAGGGCTGCCCAAGACCCCGTGTGCAGGAGACGGTGCATGCATATGTATGCGCGGGGCCCGTACAGCAACGATGCATTCACGCAAAACAAGCCAATCCACTGAGATGCAGTGAGGGGAACTGCAGGAGAAGCAGAGGACTTCATGCTCTGATGATTATTATGTGAGCTGATAACTGGGAAACACTATAAGAACATGTGCAATATATTCAGTGTAGTTTATTCTGCCAACACCGTAAGATGCAGTGATGACGGTGTGTCAGACTATATCAATGTTATTATGACTACTTTTACACACCCACACACAGATATTTTGACAGTCTGTTTGTGTTTGAATTCACTTCTGGCTCATCTGTGGATTTTTTTCCTCTGATTCTGAAAGAAATTTCCACTGAATTTGAAGGAAAATCTAAAATATTCAGTGAAATGGATATATCACGAATTCAGATGCAGGAGCATTTTTATAAAGCTGATCCATTTATGTTCAATTAGCACTTCTCTTGGCAGTAAAAAATAACCTATTAATTGCAAACGATGTGAAATGACTGAACTCCCAGAAAGAGGTTGTTGCATCTGAACTCTTTATACGGTGCATTGATTTAAACAAATATTATCACAACGTGCATGTAGTTAAAGAACAGAATTATAAATGTCAATAATGTGTATTGTTTACTTGTTTAGCATGTAGTATTTATTTACTATGTATTTGATATTAAATGCAAAACTAACATAAATAATTATAAATAATTTAACATACATATTTAAATATTCACAATTATACTACATGGAATTATTTACCAATTAATTATCTACAGTAATTTAGTGCATGTGTGTGTTTGTTTGTTTGTTTGCTTGACTAACTGATTGACTGATTGAATTATTTATTTATATATATAAGCATTTTGTCATTAATCACTTACCTCCATGTCTTTGTTCATTTCGGGGTGTACCCAAGTAACCCTTTAAATACTCAGTGTATTAAGACTGAACACAGCCCAAATGTCAGATTTCTTTATATGCAACAGATGCGATCAGTGTCAGGTGTCTGTAAAAACACGTGAAGCAGTAACAAAAGTAAATGTGGCTGATGACTCAGCAGACGTACCGCCGCCATTTCCAGGGACAACCAGTGTCTATCTCCAAGGACAAGGTAAATACCTACTCACTTTACTATTATCTCTAAAATGGCACGTGAGTGTTATTACCCTGACCTGAGTCAAGCGACACACTCTGACTGGCTATTTGCTGATTGCTGGGCAAGTAGGCAGACTTTCCGGGGTGACAGATTGTGTCCTCCTTGACACGAACGAGCTCCTGAACCTCTAATAAATAACAGAGCGATTGCAGGTCATCAGCGGCTCCTCACCTCTAGCGTCAGGTAATCACAAACAAACCTTGTTTGGATCGGTTTTGCGGCATAAGAAATACAATTGATTCCCACCTTAGTAATTAATTTTATGGTCAATGATCTTAGCAACCATAATTTCTGATGGACCTAATCATCTGGAAAATAAAAATTGCCCAGATGGTTTTCTCCATTTGCTTGGTTGCCAAGCAGCCAGCAAATTTCCCTCAAAGCTGCAGTGTGTGACACAATCCCACCGCCTGCGTGTTGCCATGTGTCTGTGCTGCGATGGAGAGACTCAGCATATTGCTCTATGCATTGCAATTATACTCATTTTCAAGCACTGGAGGGCAAGAAAACAAACAGGAAATAGCTGATGTAGGAACAGCATCATTCTGTTGTCTCTGAAACACACAAACACTTGTTCCATATGAATTAATAGAGAATTCTCAGTCAGCGCTTTCTACGCAATACTATTTTTTTTATCCCAACACATTATGATTTTTACTACATTATAATGCAAGTTACTTCTACAAAACATAATTAAAGTGTAATTATACTGTTTTCACTAAGAATACAACAATGTACTTTTAAGGTCCAGAGTTGAATTCATGAGTCGAATCCGAATTGATTCAGTGATCTCCCAAGATTAACACTGCTGTTTTTATGTTCAGTTCAGTTTGATTTGCTAAGCACTGCTGATGTATCGTGGTTTCCACAAGCAGCACAAAATCAGCATATTCAACACTGAAGACTGGAGTAATGATGCTAAAAAATTCACAATAATTCACAATAAGTAATTTTCGGTTTTAGCAGTGTGTCAAAATGTTATTGATTTTACTATATTTACTGGACAAAACACAGACTTGGTGAGCATAAGATACTTTTAATATATATTTATATATATGCAGGACCTCAAAAAGCTGTTTATTGGATGTTGGTGTAAAAATGGTAGACAGAAGCCCACATACAGAATCCACTATACTGTTGAAACACTTGATTCCAGCATCAACACACAAAAACCTCTAATGGACTTCTTCTCAAAATTAGAGGCTGTCAACCATTTAGTGTCCACCTTTTTTCTAGCATCAGTGACTTTGAAAGCCAATCATGACTGGAATTTTTCTTTTTTTTGTAATAAATAAATAAAATAACTCGAAGCAGGAATGGAGATGTACATGCTGAAATCTCTAATACTAATTGCAGATCACAAAAGGACTCGACTAAAGTACATTTCTTTCCATGTGTTCAGCTGCCGGGTTTTCTGTTTAAAAATGCTTAGAGGTCAGAAAGCGTCGTCTGCGCGCTCATAATAAATATTCAAAATATATTTGCAATGCATTTAAACTTGGTTTATGTCTTTGATTATTTGTTACATTTTGCATAAAATATTTTTAATATTTAATTGATCCTCTGCAAGCCATCTAAGCCATTGCATACAGAAATATTGAAAATAATGAACAGAGTAAAACTAAATTTCTCATACATAAACATGTGTTTAGCTACAGATGCGATCTAGCCTTTCATATACTGTAATGATAGTCACTTTGGCTATTTGAGTCAGTTTAGGATTGTAGGTCGATGGAGAGACTTTAAAAAAGAAAAAAAAAAAACTTAGGATCATTAAAAGTTCTGAACCAGAGGAGTTTTTAAAGGGGTCACATACTTATATATATAAATATATATATATATTTTTTTTGTTCTCCCTGCAGTCCACTTATAATGTTAGCAAAGTTTTGTTTGTTTGCTTTTGCGCCAAAACCCATAATTTAGTCTTCCATGGCCGTTCCTCTCTGACCCTCTGAACCAAATAGGCTGTTTTCATGCTGTGCCTTTAAAATCCCAGTGTAAATTGCCTCTTCGCATTTAAAACGAGCAACACGACTTTTCTGAACTCTGAGGTTGGATCCAAGGCCCTCCATTATTCAAAAATAATAATGAAAACACTGTGCAAAGCCTGGACAAAGTGACAGATTGACAAAGCAAAAATATGATAAAGTTTAAGGTTTATGATCTCCAAAGACACATAATATAGCTACACAAGAACAAGCTGTCCTTGCTGCGTTCTCTCAGTTGGTTATTTGGACAACAGTATTTTTTAATGCAGATTTTTATTTACAAACATCAAAGTCAATCCGATTCCTCCTTTCTCAGTTTGGCTTCGTACTGAATGCGGTGGATCCTGCCAAAACATCATGTAACATAACAATAATGTTTTGATTCTGCCAAATCAAATGAATATGTAATAAAAAGCAATCTGAAATCTGTGCAATGAAACAGTTTTAATATAGAGACATGTTGGATTCATTCGCTCTCTGATTCCATAATGTTTTTCCATTTCGTGATCTCATCTAAATGCTCATAATAAAACATGATGTTATTTATACATATATGATGCATTAATTAGAATTGCATGCAGCATGCCTGTCTTTGATAATTGTCCCTAATTAAAATAATTAAAATTTTGATCATTATGGCTCCCATTTTTAGACACCTTATTAATAGTGACTGAGATAACCGTAAAACATGAAGCTAAAATGATTACAACATCATGATAAGCAATCACAGAAATGATCTGCAAATCACATGCTATGTCATGCGCTTCAGCTCGCTCCCTTTGCAAACATCTTAGCGTCTAATGCAGCACCGTATTGGTATATAAAATTCTGCCTGAGGCTTTGCAGCCGAGCCAAAACAACTTAATGGATTAATTGGGGAACCAACAGAGTTAATTAGGCCTTGGGGGTTATGATTCCACCCTACGTCAACCCTTGCTTCAGTCTCAACAGCCCTGCTGAGCAACCGCCACAATTAGCAGAGATGTTGTGTCAGTGTCCAAGAATTAGCAGGAGGAGGAGAGATCTTGGCCGCGGAAAGACGAGAAGAACGAGGTTGAGACAAGGGGAAGCACGACGCCTTCTGAGTAGGGTTGAGTGCCATTCCAACTTGGGAAATCATTTAAAACGCATTTTATATTCTGAACTTTGAATTTGAAGGATCCTATGAGGAGCTTATTTACAACACAATATGAAATAATAATTGCAACTTCTCACAATTATGATTTTTTAAATTTAATTTATCATTTATATTTATAATTGTTATCGTTATAATGACATATATACATACATTATATATCAATTTATTTATTTATTTATTTATTTTTTACTTTATTTTATTTTATTTTAACAAGCTTCCCATTGGATACAGTCTTTCAGATTTAAATTTAGGGTAGGACACTTGCATGTAACTGCTGCTGCTGCTGCAAAAATAAATAAATAAATAAATATATATATTTTTTTATATTTATTAAACATTATTATTATTGTGGATTGATGGTTAAAAAACATTATTATTAGTAGTATTGTTATTTGTAGCATTGTATTTATTTAGTTTTAACTGTTAAAATATTAAAATATTTTTTTTAATAAATACATTTTATTAATTATTTATTTTACTTTATAAATTCACTTACAAATTGGAAAGGAAACAATTCAATTTGCAATTCAGAATTTTTCTCAACTGAGAGCAGGATAAGCAGGAAGCAGCGTTCGGAGAACACCTCCTCTTTCCATGCAGAGAAAAAGAAAGCTTTGATCTTAGCAGATGTTTGCATCCCGCTCAAACGATGACTTAGCACTTTCCACGAATCTTTTTGGAGGAAGCGCTCGTGTTTCTAGCCACCTACGCAGGCGCTGTGTTGAATTCCAATGTTGGAAATGCTAGCAGAGTCTTTTTCTGGCTGTGTTTATATGTACGTGCGTGTTTTGTGAAGATTGCTAGCGTCTTCTCTGCCTGGCGTCTGCTGTTTACCGTAACCCCCAAACCCCCCAAACACACACACACACACACACAGTTAACGGATGCTCACACACCCCCTCCTCCGTCTACAAGCGCCTGGCAGGGGCCAAATTGATTGGTGTGCTCTCTCCCTTCAAAAGGACCTGAACTCAATTTGCTTGCAATGGCTTCAATTTCCTGGCCAGCCCAAATCTGCCCTCTTTTTTCTATTTTTTTTTTTTTTTGCCTACTCTTTCTAGAGGACCGTCATTTCATTTCATTACTTTGTGCGAATCCACCTGCCCTCTCCGCCTACTATTCATCCTGTGACAGAGATCAGTGTGTATGAGTACATGTGTGTCTGTGTGTGTCTTGAGGGCACAGAAATCTGTTTGCCTTCAAGCCCAGATGTCACCTGGTCCTTTTACTGAACCTCTGCATGAAAAAAAAAATGCTTACATGTTTATGCATAGACCTGCCATCATGGTCGCACACTATGTGCACTGCAGCAGCACCAACCTGATCTCACGTCAATTCATACATATTTTACGAGGTGGCTAATTCGTTTGAATTTGTACGACCTCACTTATACGAATACAAACGATTTATTCTAAATCGTACATATTTTACGAGATGCCAATTCGTATGATCTAAACATAACCCCGCCCCAAGCCAATCAATCATGTGGTTTTAGACAAATCGTACTAAATCGTACGAGTGAGGTCGTACGAATTGGCACAAATTTGGCACCTTGCAAGAATATGTATGAATTGCTCGTGAGATTGTGTTTGCAGGACCCAGAAGTATCTCAACAAGGAGTGTTTGCAGTTTGCAAATATTGAAGTGATTGACATAAATCAAAGACTTTACTGAAATTCTTCGCAAATTATGTAAAAGTCAATGGACACCACACTAAAGATGACCCCTTCATTTAACCATTTGCAATCAGTTAATTGTATACTATTAAGTCTCAATGACTGGTTTTAGTATTGCACTGATGATTAGTGTTGCAGGAGACAAAAGAGGCTGTATGCATCAAACCATAAGAACCTCAAACAAGAAAACTGAACACATGAACACATGATAAAGGATATGACTGAGCACTGGCAATTAGAACATAAGCAGAAGTGATAGAAACACCAACAAGAGACAACTAGTATATAACTATATATGAGTACAGTATAATCTCTGTAAGTAGTACAAAAATGGTGGAAATGGACTACAGTTTAGACCAGGGGTAGGCAACGTCGGTCCTGGAGTGCAAATGTCCTACAGAGTTTAGCTCCAACCCGGAAAAAAACCTCACCTGCCTGTAGACTTGAGGACCTTGATTAGCTTGTTCAGGTGTGTTTGACTAAAATCTGCAGGAAATTGGCACTCCAGGATCGACGTTGCCTACCCCTGGTTTAGACAATTCACCCACTTGTAGATGACCACTTTTGAGAAATACGGAAACATAGACATTCGCCTTTCTGTTGTTCAATAACTCTCAGAGTTTCTGAAAAGAACACAAACACTCATTATTACAGGAACGTTTTGACATTTTTTCTGTCTCATTTTTATCCCTGTCAGACAGCGTGTGATTTGCAGGGAGCAGTGGCTTATTGTGTTAAAATGTCTAGCCTGTACATTTTCCGATTTTTGTTTTCTTCTAGCGCTGCTGTAAATAGCACAGCATTAATGAAGCGGCCGGACTCTGAGCGTGCTGAAATTTTTCATTACATGACAGCAGCCATTTGTCATTCTGAGATTTGTAATTAATGCAGTTTATCTGCATTAACTCTTTTGATCCATCACGTTCCTGTCTGCCGTGAAGCATAATTTCTGGGCTGAATACAGAAAATAAATCGCACTGGAAATACAGGAAAACAAACAGTTGAAATGTGCGCTTCAGTCGGCATGATGGTATGGTTAACAACCTCACAAATAAGCCCTGACGGTCAGCTAAATGTCTGCCAAACCTGTCAACAAATTTATTTAAACATCGACACGATGTCGAGCAGTCAGACCTTTGAGTGCGTTCTTAGCCTCAAGTCTTTCTCTGCATCTCCAACTTGTTTAAATCCACTGATCTCCCTGTCATAGCTGATCATGGATAAAACAGTGCGCGGAAAACAAATTAAAGTCGGCTAAGTTCTCAGACACCTCAGCAGAGGCAGGCCCCTGTGTCTTAGTGTCTGTGTTCGTCCGACTGTAAAGTAATTGCCCGTCCAGACCTGATGAGCAGCAGAGACGGTGTCTGCAGTGGCCCGAGGAAGTCGTCCCATGGCTGGGCACGAGATTGGAAAAGCCAGCCCCTGGTTCGCTCGAGCTCCTGGGAAATTAAGTCAGCGTGTATTGAGGTATTGAAATGAAGTATTGAACACGCCTCCCCTGACTCAGTCACTGGTCCAAACAGATCGAGGTAGAGACAGCCAATTCCCTTTATGAAAGGAACAAGAATTAAGGCCATCCCATGAGGCTTCTGGGCCATCTATAATCGCACAATACCTCTGTACAGTCAAGTAACTCCTCACGGTGAATATAGCAGATTCATTCTGGATGTCTTCCTCTTCAGAAGTCTATGCGAAAATGCTAAACGCACACATGATTACTGAAAGTGAAACTTTAGTTAGTTAAACCTTAAAATGAAAACGTGGAATATAAATGTCAGTTTTATATACTGTACTGTTTTATGTCCTTATATACCCTTAAGAAATAAAACAATGACATTACATACAATTAAATTCAAAATTAAATTACTATAAAATGAATAGATAAAATGACAATAAAATCAAATAAAGCGTCTAGCAATAGTGTAAAATGAATATGTGGATAAATACTGCTAATACTGTTTTATATTCTCATATACCATTTAGGAATAAAAGAATCAAATTCAATTAAAATTTAATCAATAAAAAAAAAATAATAATAATTAAAGGACATTTAAAAAATAAATAAATTGAATAAAACTTTAAGCAGTAGTGTAAAATGGGCCTAAAAGTGAAACGATTAGGGTTTCTGGATTTGGGTTCAAACAAAGTAATCAAAGATTTAGATTCCCCATCTGAATGATTCTATGATGAATAAATTCTGAAATCCCACACTTCAGCTGAGGATTTCTACTTTGCTTTCGTAGTGCTCAGTTCCACACATAAAGGAGGTATTTGATATAATTCTGCTGGTTTTCCGCTTCTGAACCCACACAGCCGATGGCTTTGCCTACCAGTTAATAACATGATACATAAACTCCTGTCTACTCTTATTCTACTCATGGCAGGGGTAAGTCAGGCCGCTTTCATGCTTTATCCAATTCTAGAACATGATTGTTTCCAGCCCACATTTGCAGTTCAGCCAGAGTATGCTTGACTGACAGTTTTAGGGATGTGGTTGAGTGACAAGCAGTGGATTTTTTAACCCAAAAGTGACCTTAAATCCTCCAGGGAGGGTCTGCACAGCATTCCGAGTATAAAAGAGAAGGTGAAAGAAAGAAAGAAAGTAAGAGACTGAAGCCAACACTCCTTTCAACCAAATTCCAAAAGTGAATTTCCCATAAAGGAATCTATTGTTGCATTTTTCCTGAGCATTCAAAGGGCCGATCTGCCGTTTCCAGCTCACCTCTGTGTGTAAAATGTCCATTCTGCACCTGACTTCCTGCCATAAGAGAGGTAATAGGCATCTGTGCTCACAACAGGACACCGAGGGACTTCCTCTCTGACAGGAAGCTGATGATATACCTGCCCTGCTGAAAAACCATCTTCATTCCCCTGCCAATCACCATATTACATTTAGCATCCAACTGAGAAAAAAAAAAAAAGAAAATAGAAGAAAAAAAAGAAAAGAAAAGCCTTGCTTCGACCATCAGCGGATGTTCTCTGTTTACAGTATATTATATATTATTATTATTATTATATTTAACAGTGCTATCAAACCATTAATCACATCCAATATAAATGTTTTTGTTTGCATGATATATTTGTGTGCTTTGTGTATATTTTATTTATATTCTATTATATTATATTTATATTCAAATTATTATAAATAAGTATATATCTGTAATTCTGAAATATATACAGTACATACATGTATGTGTGTGTGTGTGTGTGTCTATCTGTATTTATATATATATATATAATAAATACGTTAAACAAACAAATTTTATGTAAACAAAAATGTTTATTTTAAATGTGATTAATTGCGATGAATTGCTTAACAGCACTAATATGTTACTATTACTTATTATTTTTAGTAGTAGTATTAATACAATTGTCATATTTTAATATTATTTTACTTTATATTAATATTATAACTACTATTAATAATAAAACTCAATATAATAAATATTATAATATAGTATTATTCTATATGAATTATTATTATTTTACAATTTATTATGAACATTAATATTACTCATATTTTATTCATAATACAATCAATACAAGGACAACTACTACTACTAATAATAATAATCAA
>JAUYWG010000039.1:2370795-2381308 GCA_034779775.1 Enteromius afrohamiltoni | reverse complement strand
ATTTTTATTATTTAGCCAGGATGCATTTAGTTGTTTAAAAGTGATTAATCGCAATTAATAGCTTTCAAAATAAAAGTATACCTTTATAATTTGCATCTTGGATATCATCAATGCATTAAGTTCCCCCAAAGCCAAATATTGGGTAAACAATCCATGTATCATTTAATTCTGTAAACGCCAGAACAGAATTCACTTAGTGTTTATTAAGTAAATGCAATGACATTCAATGAATGATTTATATTATACATAAATGTGATTTACATTATAAACATATAAACAATACTGTATGACAAATTTATTTGCCATATTGAACAAATTACTTTACTCAGGTCAATGCAATACATTCTGGGCCTGTCTCATCTGTGATGGATACATATGTTGGTGGCCTGTGGAATAGCCTCTGTGTCAGTAGCACGATTATAGTGCCTTAAAATGCATCCTTCATAGACAGCTCACTAGATTTTGGACCAGAGCCATGTTCTCCCTGGAGGTCTTGTTCAAGCATTAAAAGAGACAAAAGAGGATCAAACTTTGGTGGTAAAGGTACAAACGCTCTTTTGTACCCCCCGTATGTTCCCGCATAGTCCATTCACAGAATCACTTATGACCTTAAAGACACAGGAACACACTCTGTCCAAACCATAATTACTGAAAATGGACAAATTACCCTCAGGCTAATTTTAGATTAAACACCAAATGTGTCAAGTTCAAGTATGAATAGTTTAGCACATGTTCTGCAAAGAGGTAAAAAAAAAATGTGCATAGCCACTGCTGCAACAGAAACTATACGACTTCTTGTTGCTTTGATAACAAGATACATGCGTAGAATATGTCAAATTCATACTGATTTTCAAACTAAATTCTGAACCTGAAGAGTACATCCTCTCATAGGCGCATGCATATGCTGATTGATACAGCACGATACTTCCCTTATTCAGTAGATGACACTCTGAATTTATTCTCATAGTTCAGTACGGTGCTCTTTTGAAGTGAACAAATTCACATCATACTTCTTTTTCAAGGGAGCATTTAAAATAAAATAAATGTTAAATGTAGATTTGCTATCAAGCATGTAATGTAGAGCAGGACACGTGTAAGCCGCTGTCGCCGTGTTTGAGTGAATCTTACGCACATGATTTGGAGTAAGCGGAACTTAATGAGTCTATGTCAATGGATGTCCACTGTTAGCTCTTTCATCTTTACTCTCTTGCCTTGACTTTCATTAAAAAGCTGGCAGTAGAGCGCAGGGAGCTGAAGGAATGTTTGCATTCGCGATTTCAAAAAGCAAAAAGGCCTAACCAGTCAGCCAAAGAGCTTGTACAGTATTTCATTCACACAAAAAAACTGTTTTCCTCTGAGATCTTCCACTATTATCAGAAGGAACGTGATTCACAACAATTTCCTAGAAAGTAAAAATATTAAATCAGCAGCTGCTCTCATGGAGGAAAAAACAGAGATCTGCAGTAAAGGAGTGCCAGATGAATGACTACCTTCAGAGACAGCATCCTAACCCCAAAGACACCTAAAGTAATATAACACACTCCCTCTGGGCAAACTTTTGAAAATCACAAAATGTCTATTTCACATTTTGAGCCTATTGGAGTAATGTTTACCGATGTTTTATGAATTTCACAACAGTCAGTAACCGCTGCTGAAGACAGAGTGCACAATAAATGGATCCTACCTGTTCCAAAATTGTCATGACAAAATATTTTTTTTACGTTTCTTACTCAGACTAGTGCTCACTCCAAAATAAACGTCTCTCCAAATTAACTTGTGTTATTTTCTCCACACTCTAAAACCGAATAGTTCAGTGAGTAGCTAGTACTGCACACTTAAAAAAAACAAGCTTTTCTAACTCACTAATCTTAAGTTTACTTTGCTTAATTTTTTTGAGGCAACAAGTTTTTTTTTTAAGTAAGGTCAACTAATTACATTTTACAGTGCGCACAAAAGCTATTTATTCAGAATACTTAGATTTTAGTACCATTCAGATACTATTATAGTTTTTATTTAAGGTTTTAATAATTTTATTCAGATTTTTTTTGTTCTAGTACTATAATACCTATAATAGCCTTGGAACCATATCATACTCTAAGTATAAATACTGCACATAATTCATTGTGAATAACTATTTACAACAACTTTATTTCTCAAACCTTTCTCAAAAATGCATTTTTTCTGGGGTTTTCCGCCCCCTTCATCTCTCTTTTTTGTGTGTTACCTACTTTATTTTGTCACTCTTTGCTCCACATCTCCCCCATTGACTTCCATTCAAACAGAACCGCCTCCTACTGTGTTATGCATTTTAGAACAGAGTTTGAAGGTTCACCCTGGGGGTAAGTGCTCCGTTTTCACGTTTGTTGCAATGAGTTATAGGATACATGTGATGCTGCTTTAAATTGAGGCCAAAATGTGGCATCTCATAATGCAGTATGACTGTAAAGAAGAGTCTTTACGAAGTGCATCTTCTGTGTCTTGAAATGTTACCTATGCAGATCACTACACTTTGAAACACATGCAACGATTTAGAGGAGGAGTAAAGATGAGGAGTTAATTTGAAGACTGCTATGCTTGCCACTAGCAGCACATAGTTCTCAAAATCGGGGAGAACTTATTATCTTAAACATACGGCTCTGCTATGGAAGCCCTGTGATGAAATTTTGACTTTTCAAGACTCTCAAAGAGACCCAAATGAACCCATAGCCGGGGTCAGAGCGTGATCATCGGCTGGATTTGTGAATCAGGGAAAGGTGCTCTGTAATGAGGTGTCCGCTGCTGCAGGCACTCCCTCTCACGGCACCGCTAATGCTCTAATTGGATTATTATGGTCATAATTAAGGATGGAACACACAGCGAAGAGCCACAGAGTCTACAGCTCATTACTGTTGTTCAAATGCAAACAAACAGACGTGGCAAACAAGATTTATAAGACACAAAGGGGACGTCTCTGCTCACATATCAACTGCTCTGTGTGCTGTGACAGATGGCTGAGGGCAGACTGTGTGTTCAGCAGCCAGCGTGTCTGACCCACAATCTTTATGGCTAATCTTTAGATCTGCCATGCGACGCATACCACTGCAGCTCATTCATGACTTCCTTAAAGACACCACAATTTCCTTCTTCTTTTCAAGCAGTGTTCTTAGAAGAATTCTGGAATCAAAAACCACACAGCGTTAGCAAAAACAAGTTAGCAAAGCCGTGAGACCGGGCTGGACAAAAACCCACAAAAACGGTGATCCGCAACTAAAGAAGGAAATAAAATAGATAGCATTACTGAAGGAAAGATAAGAGTGAAATGAGCAGAAGTCTGTCAAACTTTATGCTGTTTCTGGCTGTGTGAAGCACCTACAGCTCTGCAGTCGAGCAAACTGTGCTGGACTTGACAGCAAACCCCTGTAGTAAGTGCACTACACCATACATGTTGCATGAGAAGAATGTTTACAAGTCTTAAAGGAATAGTTCATTGATTGACTGAAAGAAAAAGTCAAGGCATGAGGGCGACTAAATTGTCTCATTTTCCAAAGCTGCACCCTCTTGAGGTCGGTTCTTTTGGCCACATACAACATCAAGGCTGTCTCGTTTCAGAAAAGCAACCATTACTTTCGAAAAGTAAGAAAGAAATTACAGCAATTTACATCTAACAAGGACAAGCAGTGAATGGGATAATGATTCTCTGAAATGAGGCTGACAAATGTGACCCCAGGGGGGTGCAGCCTTCGATATAAGACACAGTCAATGATGAAAAGAATATTTTTTTTAATACAAATAGAATTATCTGGCCCTCTAAGGACATAAAGCACAATAAATATCCACACCCCAAGGATATCCGTACTAAGAAAGCACCGATTATTATAACCGCACATCTAAGCAAGACATCTAAGATACAGGTCTCTCTCTTATTCCCTAGCTCTCGCACGAGCTCTCATTTTCCACGAAGATCAGAGTGCTGTCAATCTCAACCTGGTCATTGCATCAGGGATGAAAGAGAAGACATGTTTCACTTGCGTCAGAACAGTCATGGAAAGAAAAGGTCCACATTCGGATGCGTTTTCCACCCGCTACGCTCTCTCTCTCTTTCTTTCCCTGACAACTAATTATGAAGTTTACATCCGTCTGTGCTGTGAAAGTAGCTGCTTCATAAAAGACGGAAGAGTTATAGAACCCCATTACTCCAATGCTCGAAATAAATGACGGTTGGAGTAGCAGGATTGCTCTCTTCCGAATGTGCAAATCAAACACCATCGTTTCATCCAACTCTCCAGAGAAAGAGAGCTCATGCAGACTTTGATGTAGGCCCGCAGAGGATACTGCATCGACTGTCACGTCAGTTGAAAACATAGTTGTAGGGGTTTTTTTTAAATTTGTATTATTTTAAGCTTTGGTATAAAATAAAGACAATAGATCGTTGGCTCCTTTTGTAAGTGGCCTTCTGAACCAGTTATCCGGTTTGTACATCTGTGATCTTGCTTGGAAAAAATTAACAAACAAAATGAATATGAACAACTTTTTTCTTGTCAGGCGAAACAAAACACTTCTAGTTGTGGCAAACAGCAAACACGACTAATATAATATTCAGAATGGAATAATAGCTAGGAATGCATTAATATTAATAGGCTTATTCCTCAGTTTGAATGCCTAATACAGTTCATTGTGCATTCAGGCTACCTGTCATGAGACACCAACATAACAAGGAGGGCGATTTATCCGGCAGAACGGCAGAGCTGAGTCCCACGCAGGGCTAAGAAGATAATAAAGATTCATTTGTCATTAAAATGAAAGACTAGAGAATCTTCGCTTTCACTCTGTTCCTTATGAACCCGCTGTATATTGAGGATAATGGGCTACATATCATCTTTCTGGATCCTCAAAAGAAAGTCTGTCCTCTAATTTGGTCCTGAATTCGAAGCCTTATCTTTCAATCATCATTTACTCACCCACATGTCGCTCTAAACTAGTATGATTTTCTTTCTTATGTGGAACACAAAAGGTGAAGAAAATCCGGGCTGTTCTTTTCCACGTAATGAAAGTGAAAGGGAACAGGTGCTGTCAAGCTCCATAAAAGCATCAAAAAAAGCAGTCAACACAACTCACGAATTTCAAGTCTTACATACAATGCTTTAAGACGAACTAACAATATTCTCTGAAATAGTTTTCAAATGCGTATTAACAGTTCTGTGTGATGGACAGATGATGTTCACTTAATACATTGCACTGAGAGTCTTTAAATCCAGACAATCGTTTTATGTGACTAACTGATGATATTCAATGAAATTACATTATTCACACTATAGTTTTGTGTGACTAATAGATGCAATTAACAGAAATTATTTTAAGTCTTCAAATCCATACAATAGTTTTTGCGTGACTAGCAAACATGACTTGTAAAATGTCACACGTCTTTAAAATCATAAAATAGTTTTGTGTGACTGATTATAATAACTTAAATTATTGCATTATAAGTCTCCAAATCCATACAATAGCTTTGAGTGAATAATAGCTGATATTCACTGAAACCTTGCATTGTAAGTCTTCAGATCCATACAATAGCCGCGTGACAAACATATGATATTCATTAAATCAAATGTTTATGATTTGATGACCAAAAGTCACCCTTTTTTTAATATATATATATAGAATAGAGAGCAGTTTCCCCATTGGATTTCATTGCATGAAGAAAAAAAAAAGTGACCTTTTGCATTCCATGAAAAGAAAGTCATGACATGAGAGTGAGTAAATGATGACAGAATTTTCATTTTGGGGCAAATTATTCCTTTAACAAGGTGAGCAAAGAGAGCGAGAGCAACGGAGAGCGATGAAGTATCTTAGTCACGGTGAAGTGAGATCAGTCAGAGGTTCCAAATATCAAAGTTCTCACTGTTACCAAAGCAACGCCTGAAGCATGACAGAGCAAGTGTGACAATCACCCTCGGCAGGGTCATGGTAACAGCAGACCTGAGCCAAGGCAAGATGGTTCCCCACTGAAAAAGACACAGATTCCTCTTCTTTTCACACTGAATGCATGACCATGTCTGTGACCTTGAGAGTCAGAGCGCTCTCTGAAGAGCCATTCCATTAGTGTTAAACAGGCAGCGGCACTTTGAAACATTAGATAGTCTTTACACATTTTCTTTTTTACATCCAGCGTTAGCAGCGGTTAATGAAAATTATTATGTTTAAATTCAAAAAAGGCAATTTGCAGCACATTTTCTCACAGAAAAAGTAGTATTGCTGTATCTGATATTATCCATTGGGAACTGTTTACAGTCAAAAGGCAGAATGTACTTCAGGATTAAGTCATTTCAGAGTTGTGGGTCATTGATTAAAAAAAAGTTATTACGAACGTATTCAGGATGGTTTCCACTCCATTTCCAACAAAACATTTAATGACCAAGAATGTGATGTAACCATCAAGTAAATCTGTATTTTTCTACACCACGAACACATGATGTGCAAATCATTAAAGAGGTACAATACAGTATATGGATTCACAAATACCGTTTTTACTCAGAAACACTAAATATAAAAGCAAACAGTCAATTCTGGTGTCATGGGCCAAGACAACCACGGCTATAGAAAGAAATCACGCTTCCTTGAAATACATTTCCAAGTTCTCAATCTCAAAATCAGTTTTAAGCTAATCTTGCACAAGAACATTCGAGCATAAAGCAAGCCAAACATTAAAGTAATCTTCAATAGCGATTAGCTTTTTTGAAAAAGTCGCCAGACCATTTTGTGTCTGCCCCTTCACAAGCAATTTCATCAGTGCGAGCGTATTCTTGAGCTGCCATGAAATAACCACATTCGTCACCTTCGATTTAGCAATTAAGCCATTCACGCTGCCGTGTGACACCACCCACCATGCTCAAGGAAAGCAAAAATAGCTTTGGGATCTGGTTCATCTTCTATTTCAAGTCGGCTGGTGACCTAGCATGCTACTTAAAGACTCTGCATTGGGTGACCTCCAAAGCTTCAAAACACTCCCGAGGTTTACCAGTCTATTCTTGAGCCTCAACAGGAAATGTGTGACTCTTTTCATGTTTTTTTTTCCCTTGTGCAGCCTTCTCCAGCCATTTAGCCACCCCGAACCAATGGTAAAGGTCTTGCTGAGCTCTCGTCCTGATAGTGCCTACTAATTATTCTCTGAAGTGCCAGTGGATGCTTGAAGCACATTCTCAAGGAGGTCTCCCTCCCTTCGTAACAGCCAAGCAGCATTCTCAGAGGCTTTTCTGAGAGGTGTCCGCTTTTCAACAGTGAAGTAAACTTCTGAATCATTAGGATGAACTTGACTCATATTCACAACGGTTCTATGCAAGCATGTCAATATTTGATAGATCTCAGTGAGCATGTAGGGGGCAGAAGGCACAGATGGTCTCAAAGAAGTTAAGTTATAGAGTTGTCTCATCAATATTTTAGCAAACCAACCTCATGTTCCATTCATGAGTGCCCTTGGCCTTGTGGGCAACCCCAAGCACCTCTCTGACTCATCTTCTTTGCCAGAAAAGCAATGCCTTGTAGACTGCTAAGTGGTCAACTCTGTCCAAACCTGATGCCCTTCTCTCTGCTCTGGATGTGGGTGAAACAATTGATCCATTGGCAGAAGAAACCGACTTCTTAATGATGAATCCAAATGATTTTGTGTTTCTCGTTACATTTCTTTTCAGTTTTTCCAAATGCTGGTCAAGTATCAAGGCTTGCTCTGCACTCGCTTGCTATTAAAAAGCTGCTGACTCCATACAACTGGTTAATATAGGTCTCACACAAACAAATACAATTACCCTTATGCTGTGAGATGTGCGTGCCTAAAAATGAATATATATCTTAACAAATATGCGTTTGGCTTGAACCCAATGGAAATAATTTTCCCAAAAAAAAAAATATTTTGGCACAATTGGGTGTTCAAGTATTAGTGCAGTCAATTAACAAAACTCTTCTATTTTAGTGCCAAGAATGTCTCAGTTATAGGTCAGCCCTAACAAAAACATTGGTGTTTTGCTAGAAACTATGGTTACACAGCAGTCACAGACACAATATGAGGGTGAACAAAGTGTGTGGGGGGCAAGCTATCAGCTTGGCTCATGAATATTAATTGTATGACATTCGCCCACTTCTAATTTGCTGAAAGTAAGACATTTAAAAATAGGTACTAACTGAAGTATGATAGCTGTAAACCACTTTTAATGCACAGGCCTTTTGCACTGTTTTAAATTCAAATTAAAATTTGAAATAAATCCCAAAATAAATGCCATTTATATTTCAAGTGGATGGATAAAATTTTCACTGAGGAACATCACAAGGAATATTTATATTGGTACTTAAACATAATGACTATGTCCCAAAAGGTTGAAGACAAAGTCTTGAAAATTGTGAGGAAAGAAGGAGAATTTTGCACTTTCTATGAAATTCAAATGCATTATATATTGACTCTTTATTTGTGATTTAATCAAAAATATGCTTTTGCATCAAAGACACAAACCCTGGCATTATCAGTCAGTAACAAACACATTTGGACTAATATAGCATAAACGCCAATCATGTATGCCTGTCATTATTACACTCGAAGGCACACTGCAGGATTAAGTACCTAAGAGAATTTCAAATAACTAAACCACTACAGCTGTTAACCCCTCCAACACCCCACTCAGCTCATCTCACAGACAGACGACCAGCACCTGAACCTAGTCTCTGTTCTTTAAAATAAATTCACAACCATATACAAGTTCACCCTGGAGTAACAGTAGATAAATGTTGCTTTCTGAAAGAGCACAATATCAGGGTGCTCATATCTGGGGTTGTATGGCAACCATAACTTCAGGCTTCAAGATCAACACTAACTCAGACTTTTATACCCATCTGTTAGTGCCCTGAAGCAACGAGTTAAAGGATTCTCTCACCGTTAACTTTGAAACGACTACTGAAATAACAGTATCTGTAATAAATAATAAGTATTGCAAAGCTCAAGTGACTTGGCCTATAAAATATATCTGTGACCACACAGAAATTTAACAGAATTTAAACTTTGCTTCTACTGTCCTGCCGGTATGTGGTCTGTGAGGATATGTCTCTCAATCTAATTCAATGTAGCATGCTTTATTGTTGTGACCAACAACAACAAAAAAATAGATAAATATAGATCATATAAAGTTTAATGGAATTTTAAAAGAATTTCCAATTGTAGATTATGGGGGTGAAATGTACAAAAAATATTGGGTGATTGGGTAAATCAACTAAATATGACTAAATATGATTCAATCCATCTGTCTACCCTAGAGAAAAAAAAAATATAAGCATATATATATATATATATATATATATATACATATATATATACGCACACACACATACATTTAAAATATATGTATAGTTCAAATCTATTACCATATCCACTTACAAGTATAGAGATTGCACATTGCACATGTTTTAATTTCACTAGTGATGAGGATTGTATGATCTCTGAATAATATAAGTCTTCAAATGCAGGTATTTAAAGTGTACCTCAAATACAGGTGCATTAAATAAAATGCATTAAGCACAAACTCAGTAGCTCCAATTTAGCTTAGCATACCAAAAGTACAACTGCAGAATATTTTAGTTAAGTACATACATTTTTAAATGTATTTGTTGTACACTAGGTAAGAAATAAATGTATTTCAATTATATTAGCATATTTTTATTTTTTACTATCTCCTTCCACATACAGTAAACTTTTTTTTTTCTACCTCTGGATAATAGATGGATAATAATGGCTGTTAACCACCTTTGCTTCATCTATCTTCCTGTCCATGTACACAAGAAAAAGCATGCCATTCTAAAAAAAGAATGGGAGGGAAGCCCTATCTCTAAGCTCACTTCTCCTCTAACCTCCATTACCATGTCAGTAAACAAAATCCGAAATGAGAATCTGGCGCAGGGTGATGAGGTCACACTGAAGTATGGGTGAGCGGCAACCACACACTGACTCTTTCACCCCGATCACACCGCATGGAGAGATAAGCAGCCTCTTTCTGTACAATGCCCCAGATCACTGTATCAACACAGTGTGCTTTACACAGCTCAGTCTGGCCCTCTATCAATGACCAAATTACTGGAACGGTTTAGCTGGAGATTTGTTTGACTTGTCCTTGTGAATCTGACAGGGAGTTCTTAAATGATGCTGTCTTTAATCTGTGGCTGAGGTGGACTGATGCTCCGGAGGACTGATTTTCTTGTAGCTCAAACAGCAGAGCATGCTAACAATGCCAAGGTCAAGGGTTTGATTCCTAGGCAAAGTAAGAACTCAAAAAATGTAAAAGCATCTGCCAAATGCATAAATGATGTAAATAAAAAACACATTCACTGAACCTTGTGATGGAGATGAACAGAGTAAAGAAGCGCACTATGAAATGACAGTAAGGAGGGAAGTAGAAAGGATTGGAGATGAATGGGTAGATAAATGGATGGAAGAGAAGAGAAGAGAAGAGAAGAGAAGAGAAGAGAAGAGAAGAGAAGAGAAGAGAAGAGAAGAGAAGAGAAG
>JAUYWG010000039.1:2345282-2369981 GCA_034779775.1 Enteromius afrohamiltoni | reverse complement strand
GAAGAGAAGAGAAGAGAAGAGAAGAGAAGAGAAGAGAAGAGAAGAGAAGAGAAGAGAAGAGAAGAGAAGAGAAGAGGGATAGATGGATACTGTATATGGATGGACGGGTGGATGAATGGAGGCATGGAAGAAGTGATGCATGGATGGATGTATGGATTGTGAAGGTGAGATTGTCAAAAGATTAGAGATGAGATGTGAAGAAAAGCAAAGAAATTAGATGAGAGGTGTTAGAAATGATGAACTGAAATACTAAAAACCCTTAAAGAAGAGAAGATAATGCAGAAGATTATCACTGCATTCCACAAGAACAGACAAAGGATAAAACACTAGAGTGTGTCGGAGTAACAAAATAAAACAAATTCCTAGAATTTTTTTTTTTTTTTATTCGCATTTATATTCCCGGCAGAGGCTTTCATAACAAAGTGACATTCAAGGAAGTGCACATATTGATTACATGACAGTTGTCTATGTAGGCAGCTAAAGTGTGAAACAGGACACGACTACTACAAGCATCTGACCCGCGAACCCTCAAACCTGCTCGCCTTCTTCTGCTAGATACAGTATGGTGAGATTAAAAGCGACTACCCTAAAATGATTATGAAAAGCTTAAGGAGCATAAGGTGGGCTAGCACACGTTAGCCAGGCAGGAGGAGCTCTGCCAAGCAATTTGGAGTTTTGATCCTTGAAAACAACTACAGTCGAGTTGAGCTTGTTACCGACCAAAAGCCAGCAACGTCCTCAGAGAGCCTGAGCTCGTAATAACACAGAAAAAAGCACCCAGGAAACAAAACGAAAGAAAGGAAGCGAATGCCAAAACACATTTCACCTGACCTCGAGAGAGGGAGGAATCAATAGCCGGAAGTCATCCGCGCTCTTTATGGAGGCCTCCGCTTTGATGTAGCACTGAATGCTCGCTCACAATCTTCCTCAGCCTTCATCCTTTTTTTTTTTTTCTTTTTACAGTCAGCACTGCTTTGTGCCTCCCCCTGCCTTGTCAAGCTCCCTTAAGGGGCTTGCAGTCTCTCTTCAACAATTTATTTAATTATTTCAAATATTACACAACAGTGTTTTTGCTGAAATGATAGATTGGACGCTGGATACAGTGCGTGTATGGTGTAAAAATGTCAGAAAGTGGTGCACTATGCCGTGAAACTCTACAGGATACGGCCGACAATGATATATTAGTTCCCGTACACCTTTTGCTATTCGCCGCACTGCCCTACCTACTCAACCTTTTTCCATTAAATTGTCAAACATCTCACACATCACAGACATTAGTCCAATAAAAGATACAGTGCTAAAATCAATAGCTGTGTTTGCCTAGGAGGCTTCGACGGCTGCAGATACACACCGCGGGTCACATTGCGGCCCATGCAGCTGATTACCTCCAGACCCGGGTCAGGATGCCTCCCTATACCAGAGTGTGCCACTTGGATAATGGATGAGGTCCATGTTTGAAAGGTCATTTGAAGGACACAGCTGTCTTGCACACAACTATGATGATAGGGGATTGGGTGACTGTACTGGGTTTTGCGTGGGTTGGGTTTTTTGGTTGATACTTTACAAAGAACAAGCAGCAAGCCAATTCCTTTCATGCAGATCTAATTAGAAAGTGTTTGCCTGGAATTCCAGATAATTATTGGGAGGACGGTAAAGTTCTCGTTTTAAATCTTGTCTATATCTTCCAGGAATTAAGCAACAGCTGTTTCCGCCTTTTCACAAAATGTTCACACGAAAAGCTTCAAAGATTCAGTGAGAAAAAGAAACTGTCTGGACACCATCAATAGAAGCGGGATGTGACAATTCAATTAACAAGAATCCCAAGCAATGCTCCATTTAACGCAATTGTCTCGTGTCCCACGGGGGCGGACAGTGCGTATTAAGTGCAGAAATTTCTGATGAGCTTTTCTTTCTTGGCATGTGGGCAGGCAAATGTGCATGGTCAAGTCCAAGGAGAGACCATTTCTGGGATAATAGATTTCCCAGCACTAGGCTTACTCCACTTTTTTGGGTTACTGGGATGAGGGATTGGTTTCAGGCAGTGTAGGAGGCTGCCAGGTGTTGTGTGGCCCCAGGATAAAGAGAGATATATGGATCCATCCTGAGGAGAAGAAATGAGGCTGGAATTGCACCGTAGAGCATGGGAAAATTTCAACATACTGGCCCACAGAAGACAAAAAAAGGGAAGATCTTGTGGCAAAGCTCGCTTAAGGCATGTACAATAGCACTTGCTATCATGCATAAAAACATTTGCAAACACAGTCCCTGCTGGACACCCAGGTCATCAGGTGACTAAATCTGTCTTGTACCTTTGCAGCTAAAATTTTGGCTTGTCCTATGGAGTTCTTACTACTTACTTCTTATTCACCTTTACCAATAGGGTCTACCAGCTGTGCCTGGACTCCTCCAGCAGGTGGTCCATCTGGTAAACCTATACTAGCCTAAACCACCTGGAAAACCACCTTAAGCTGGATTTCCCAGCAGGTGCACATACACCCGTATTCACATTGTCATTCGCAATAAACTAAATATTTTAAAGAAATTTTTACTCAAAAAAGGACCCAAATTTTATTTGATTTGATTTTTTTTTTTTTTTTTTTGCAAAGTGGTCTTCAATAATTCAATGTGAATAAGGTAGTTTTTAAATGGCACGGTGTGTGAGTCCCCATGTTATTCTGATCTCTCACAGCTATGAGAGCTAGCTCCTTTTAGCACTCGCAAACCAGCTCAATGGAACACTGAGGCCCAGAGGAGAAATAAAAAGAGATAGATAGAGAAAGAAAGATGGCACTCTGCCAATATTAGAAGAAGAGAAGGTAAGACAGGTCTGCCAAAGCTCAGTCCCCACTGACTTTCCAGTTCTCATGACTCAGCGCCTTTGACTTTGAGAGCAAACTCACTCTGGGATCTTGATGCGGGCATGATGCTGGTCTACCTAATAGCGAGATATGCATCGGTTCTTTAGGGTCCACCAAGCACGGATCATGTGAAAGACACAAGCTATATATAATCCGATGTTCTCGCTGTGAGGACCGTCGACAAGTGTGGACGGTGATTGATTTCAACCTGAATGGAGTGCAAGAAAAAAAAAGTAACACATTTCCCTGCCGTCTACCAGACTGAAAATTAAATAAATAAAGAAAAAAGATGAAAAGTCAGAGTGTACCTGTTATTTCTGGTGTTACCTCTGTCACTTAAATTTGTTCCAAATTCCTCTCGCTGCACACACACCTCTTCCATCTTCTCCCTTTGGGTTTGTGTTGTAAAATATGCTGAACTGCAGGCTCCACATGGCTGCGGACGGGCAAGGAGCCGCACTGCTGAATCAAGCTTTCAACAGAGCAAAGGAGCGTGGAACTCGTTCTCTATGCAGCACTCCGCCTTTTTGTCTCTCCTCTCCTCTGTCTGATCTCTTTGCTGTTCTGTCTCTTCTTTCATGGTGCTCCCTTTTCATTTTATTCTCTTTGTCCATCCTTCCAGTATTAATCAAAGGCTACCAGAATGTTCACCCCAGCCATTTAATTATTCACGGTAATTCCTCTCCTGTAACCCCGCGTTACTTTTTTACAGACGTGTGCTATCTAAACGAGGACATGCCATAGACCGCTTGTATTATATTAAGCCAGTAAATAATGTAAATAATGCTATAAATTCCCATTTTTGCACCTACTATTCATCAGATGCATTAGTTATACATCCTGAAACAACCTGATACCCATTTTCTTAATGCACGGTCACATTCTACTCTTTCTGCACACTTGAAAGGAGCTCTATGATTCCTCTTTAAACTAAACCTTATAAAAACCCCTCCCCATCCTCCGATTTTCTTTGCCTCAACAATCTCCCGTTTCCTCCATCTCTACTCCGAGCTGATTATCGCAGTGCACAAGCTCTTTCAGGGCCAGATAACAGGGCTGTCTATTGTCGTGGATTTGAAGGCTGTGGCTGCCCTGCGTCACGCCAGCACAGCAGAGGGAGGAAAGGTGGGCTCTCTCGATAAGGCCCCAGCCTAAATCAACCGGCACTTCTTCCATAACAGCTAATTAGCCAGTGCTGAGCGCCCGGGCGCACATTCGGGCCACGCTGTCCATCAAGCTTCCAGCAGCCATTGACATCCACCAGCAAATGTCAAGTCCGCCTTTTGTGATGGAGACAAGCCTATTACAGAGAGGCATGCTGACGGGTGGGGGAGAGGGGGGCACGTTGGCATTCAGAATAATAAAAAAAAATAGGTGTGCGAATGGAGGGGTGAGATGGAGACAGAAAGAGAGAGACTTCCCTTTAAAAGCCTGGACATGTAGCAATTGCAGTATTTCTAACTGGCCAGCTGTCAGACGGAGATGGCTGTTAAAGGCCACATTCAACAAGTCGGAAACTTGAAAGAGGGAATAAATGTGTTCACAGACGGTGAATATAGAGAGACGGGAAGAAAGAGAGAGAGAATCAGAAGCTAATATCTGTACATGGAGAGCAACCATCAAAAAATTATTGCTTCATCATAGCTTTATCAAATGAAAACAAAACAATGTTTAAAGTCAATGTGTAATTTCAACATTTCTGTGTTTTCAAATATAGCTAAATACTTAATAAAATTAATCTCTATGAATCACAATGAAGTTCACCACTTACGCATTCACTTACTCACATGCCAAGTTCTTTATTTTATAGAGGCGATGCAGTCTTTAAATCATTTCCCTGCATGTGATGTCAACGCAAAGGATCGATTCCCAAAAACAGCATGAGCTAGTAATAAGTTCCTGCAGTTCAAGGAGTAGAGCATGGCAACATCAAGTTTGATTCCCAAGGAAAGCAATACTCGTGTGCAATTAGTGTAATAAAAATTCTGCTAAATAAAAAATACATCTGAATGAGAGAGAAAACTAAAGGAAATTCCAAAGACACTGTCAGCATTAGGGTATCTGATGTACTGTAGTAGCTGGGTGGAAAAAAAATTCAACAGACAAAGACGAAGAGAGACAGATATTTCCTTTGAGTTTTTTTGGCACACAGTCCTTTTGTATGCCTTGTCACATGAAAACCAGAAGCGGTGTCATGTTTTTTTGTTTAAGACTGACAAAAGTTTTGGTGGAAGTGTGACAGTGAGCGAGAAAATACGAGAGTGACACTCCAAAGAAACCAGGGTGGCATGGGCACCAGCACTCTGTCAAATCACAGTGGCGGAAAAGCTTTTCGCGAGGCGATAGCCATCAACTTTTAGCCTTGAATTGAAAGATAATGCCATGTTATATTTTTTAACACATTGTTTTGCTCACTGACTTCCAGTGAAACTGCGACTGCTATCAACAGAGAAGGCCTGGCATCACTGGAAAACAATTTTTCTTCATTCACTGCTAAACTTGAAATGGAGTCATGCAACGTATGATACTGTACTGTACTGTACTTTTCCCCCCTAACATTCTTGTCCAAATTTCTTAAAGCCAAAACTTTTATAATGACTGATACACAAAATTAAAAACAAACTAAATCCATTTTTTTGAAGATGACTGAAAAGACATTTTTTTTTTTTTTAAACGTGAAACAAAGTGAAAATTAAAACAATAAAAACAAACTTATTTTTCAAACAAATTTCTTCCATGTTTTAATTTGAATAGTAAATTCTTAAAATAAAGTTTGATTTTGAGTAATTTAAAGATGTTTTCACTTGATAACTATTAATTATTAATGGAGTTAATTAATCGGTTATCGGCAAGTGCAGTCCAACTTAGCTATCGGTAAAGTTGGATATCGGTCGACCTCTAATAATAAGGATATAAAAGCATCTTAATAACTATATCTATTTTTTTTTTTTTTTCAATCAGTCTCTTTGTATTGCTTGTAAGAGACGTGCACATGAAATATGGCCTTGTAATAAATGAATAATAAAAAAGAAAAGCATGGGGGAAGGAAAGAAGAGAGCACAGAGAAAGCAATTCACTTTGAGGGGCTACTGTTTGCCCATCTTCCAGCCATAAAGTCGGGAGAAACAGTAGCCTTTGGGATAACAGAATGGATAATGGTGTTTTCTCAGGCCACTGCAGTAGAGCGGTTCGCATTCAATTACAGCCTGCCCCTTCTATCTTCATGCCCCCCTCCGCAGATGCTGTTTCAAATCATTACCTGAGAGGAAGAAACAGAGAGTGGGCAGCCATCTTCGCTGCCTCCGAGCGATACCAAACCCTCGTAGACACACATATGTGCATCTGCAAAAACACGCAGATGGACTGTTCTGCTAGCTGCCCACCAGCTAGTCTAAACAATCACAGACACAGACCGCACACCCCGGTGGCTATATCAACAACGGATGATTGTGTGTATATTTCTCCCTGTACTTGGTCTGTCAGCATAAAATGAGACCTCCACTACGGTTAAGCTGGACCAATGAGACACTAAGAAGCACATTATGGCTAGCGGTGGCCAGAGAAGATTAGCATGTTTGAAAGCAAATCTGAAACGTGCTTAGCATATTTTGCAGATCAGCTAATGAGTTCATCCAAAAGCTAGAAAATAAGCACCTATCTGCTCAAAACATTCAATCGGGCTAATCAACATTGATGGGAAAGGTTAATGACCTTGCATATTATAGTAAAAACCCCAGAAACCACATGCAGCAAGTTGCCCAGACGTTCATGAACTTGAGAACATACTGCTCAAAGTAACAAATTTATCAGATGTTTATGTAAAAAAAAACCATGTAATACTGAATGGGATGCTTTCCTTACTTTTTTTGCTTTTTTACAACTTTTTTGAGTTTTACTGTAACTGAATCGCCTATTTTTGTAAATGTTATTAGATGTTTAAACAAAAACAGATTATGTAAAACTGAAAGTGACATGCTCTTTTGTTGACGCAAGAATACTTGTGTCACCTGAGACCAAAACACAGTAATTTTGAACTAAAAATGGAAAATATTTAATACATTTAGGTCATTAGTTTCCATGACCTTAAAACATTACATTTTTTATGGGTAGAGATTTTAGTCTTAATAGCAATACTTCTATCATCTCCAATTTTTATTTTTTAATTTTTTATTTTTTTTCTGAGATATAAATGACGTTCAGTCTATAGGAATGTGCATTTGTGCAGGTCCTTAGCATTTCTTTACAAACTGACATCGGCGACTACAGGTTTAGCATGTGTAAGTTGTTTTGGCTGATATGTAAACATGGATCATTTTGACAATGTTATGACCTGTATGCAGACTACAGATTCTAGTGGCTAAACATGTCCTTAAAATAAACACAAACGTGCTCCATTTAAGACTAATCTGTGTTGCATTGTTTCAATAGTTGGAAAATTATACAATATGCTCAATATACAGTATATGGGAAAATGCAGATGTGGGATATCAAAATATAATAATAGTAATAAGTACTTATCGCATGATCAGTTAGACTGTGATTTAGCAGTTTATACCAAAATGTAACATTTCAACGATATGTGAATCAAAATGACTCAAAATACATTGCAATGCATTTCAGTTTTGGTAATGTATGTGTGCTTGCCGGATCCTAAAATGAGACAAAAACAAAATGAAACCTTTAGCTGAGCTCATCAACACTGAATGCCCAAGGACAGTGACATAGCATGAAGTGAAGTTCCATATGAGCTCACAGGAATATGAAAATATACCCAAACACCACGGCCTGCTCCTCCCAGCCGCTCTCTCTAAGCACAGCCTGAGATTCAGCAGCATCGATCACAGGCGGATGAATTATGAGAGTGTCTGGTATGGCTGGAGGCTGCGGCTGGTGAGGGGCAGCCTCCAGAAGAATGCCCCTGCTCAAAGGCACCTGCAGGTGGGGAGAGAGTGATGGATTGGGGGTCTGGGAGAGAGATGGTGAAAATCTCTTACTTTCATTGAGAGGCAGTCAGTGTTCAGCATCAAACCATCCTCATTTGTGAGATAGAATGAGAGAGATAGAAAGAGAGAAAGCACTCTGTTCCAAAATCTTAGATCGGCAGATGCCTTCTAGCATACCTGGGGAAAAACAACATTAGCTAGACTCAGCTGGGTAGCTTGTCTTAACTGGTTTATGTGCATCTTAAATTGTGTTATCGTGGTGTTCAGGTGGTTTTACTGGTTGGTAAAATGGTTTCCCAGCATGACCAGCATGCCTGAAATCCATTTAAAACTGGTAAGCAGACCAACCTGCAGTATGAAACTGGACTGAGTGAAGCTCACTAGCCTACGTTCACCAAGACTACATTTGTTTGATGAAAAATACAGTAAAAAACAGTTTGCATACAGTTGGGCTGCTTCCTATTTTTGTGGCAAAATGATACTTTTTTCAGGATTCTTTGATAAATAAATTAGCGTCAACGTTTCGCTCACCTCATCTGGCATTTACTTGTTTGCAAGGCCTTCTGGGATATTTACAATCTCAAAAAAAAAAGATATTCACATCACGTCAGAAGCGCAAATACAGTATGATCTAGTTAGCAGCACGGTGGGTTTGGAACAGAGCAGGGAGGAGGAAGTGAGAGAGAGAGAGGGAGGGAACAAATAGATGGCTACAAAGTAAAGGGCTATAAAGTGGTAAAAAGGGAAAAGAAAGAAAAACAGTTGTCACAGCATTACCGAATAAAGAGTAAATCTATAGTTAATTAGTGCAGGAGCTACGACAGCAAAGCTATCAGTCATTCGGTGAGCGAGAAGTGAGACAAGGAGACGGGATGCTGGGAGGAAGAATTGAAGCTCACACTGAGCTTTAATGGAGGTCAGGGGACCCCAGTCCACGACGGACCTGGAGCCACACGGAGAGACGGAGAGCATATCATCATTAGCAGAGGCTTACCATTGCCCAGACTCACAATTTCCATCCCTGTGATCGCCCCATGATGTGCGTTTAATGGTGAATACAGTCACCCGTTCCATGTTAGAGGTCCTCAGACTGGGGACGGATGTGCGCTCCGAACGACTGTAAAACTGCAGTCATTAAACCAAATCCACTAAAGAGGAAGCAGAGGAACGCTCCTCTCATCTCATCAATCATCTCCTGTCTAATCCAGCAGAACTGCAGATTTATCAAGCTTTAAAGGTACTTAAAAAAATAAATAAATAAATAATGAAAAATAGTTGACTAAACAGTTGCCTAAAGAGTACTGCAGTGGTACTTTGGCATAGTGATGAAATCAGATGGCAATATCACAGTATTCTGAAATATAATACAGAATATTCAGATATATCCTATATGTTATATCTTATTAGTATTGTGAATGTACGATGGTATTTTGAAATATACTATATTACACAAATACACCACATATTTTGTATACCATGATATATTTGCATCTTACTGTGGTGGTGCCATGGTATGTTGATAGATATACCATGGTACTACATGCAATACACCACTTTATTAAGGTACTTCCAATAATACCATGGTACCTGTCAGAAAAATGGCAGTACCCAAGTAGTTTTTTGGAAGTGAACTGTACTCCGATATAATTAGTACTGCATTACCTTTTAAATATAATTAACCATCTCGGGATGGCAAATTTGTGCTAATTCGTACAATTTTGTAATATGTGTCTAAACCCCAGTGACGGATAGGTTGGTATGGTGCTATCCTGTTTTTTAGCAAGCATTTATGCAATATGGAATTTTGGACAGGTTTGATTTGTTTATGCAATTTGCCATGAAAGTGACCTTAGTGAGTTGTGGTTGATATATCACTAAACTATTGACAATAGACCCTTTTGTCACAAGATGTCACTAATGTGACCGCATTTTCAATCGCCATTCATACTACTCAATAAGTCAATACGGATGTTAGATAGCAACGGCTCACTGTATTGATATGCATGGATATGATTTCTGTATAGCGTGCATGTGCAGACTTACATGCTTTACATGATCAGTGTGATGCAATCGTGTTACGGCTCAAGTGTGTTGTGCTTTATTGACTGCAAGAAAACCACAGACACGCTTCTTTAGATAGAAGCAACTGTATTTCTGTTTACCACACACTTACACGCTCTCTCTCTCTCTCTCTCGCTCCAATGCTCTCTCCCACACACTCAGACACAGCGCTGTATTCACATCAGCACTCTGCATTCCTATCACATATGCACTTGCCGTTGCCTCGGAGATGAATGGAGAGGCGGGATGCTACATTACGTGAGGCTGGGAGCACATTGCGTGAGTCACAAATAAAAAGGTGCCTTTTAAGCAAATCCAGTGATCAGTGTTAGCGCAGCGTTAGCCATTTTACACTTCCGCCGCTGTTGTTGTCGCTTCCCGTGATTGCGAAGGGAACGAGGGAGATGCCACTGCAAGGACACAGGGCGGCACGCATCGCTCAGACACCACAGAAACAGGGAGGGGCGGCACTCCAGAACACTGCTAGAAACCGAGAGGGTTTGTTTGTGTATTAATGCGGTCAGAGTCTGCTCTGACGAGAAGGGGGAAAGAGGTTCTGCCAGGAAGGGAAGGAGGAGCAGATGAGAAGAGAACGAAGAGGAAAACGGAAGCAGGGGATAATTACAGAATAACTGCCCACATTTAAACAGGCAAGATCATAAACACACGTCATTACTTCTGCAGAATCACACTTACGACCACATCAACACCCAGAGATCATTTCTTACCTATTATTCTCTGATTAAAGTCTTTTTAATTCCATATTTAAGAGTAAAACAAAATATGCAGCACAGAGAAATGTAGGATTGACCTTTAAGTTTGACAAAGCATTTACTTTCTCGCTGCCATCAAAGAGGTCTGATTATTTCACTGTTCATCAATTATTGATGTGCTCATTTATTCCAAAGAGATCGTGTGTACCAATGTGTAGACCCTGTAGATGATGACGCTAAAGTCTATATGAAATGCAGCTGACATGCAAACCTATTTTTTCCCATTACATGACAATTCTGTGAAATAGGATATTTAATAAGGATAAATAATGTGAGGCTATAACATTAGCCTAGAATTTATTAAATTGCTGAAACGGATGCTTATGTGAAAAATACTGGGTGACCCCATCATACTTTTTTTTTTTTTCCATAAGGCGTGTAGACGAAAAAATGTAAAATTTGAGAAAAACAATGTAGAAATTGATTGCATTGCTAAAACAGATGTCTAAATAAAAAATGCGAGGGCTAGGTGAGAGACAAAGTGAGTTTAGTTAAAAGTTTGGTTACAATCCACTGGTTGTTCACTGGGAGGCCATCAAGAAGCCAAGCATAAATCACTAGAACATCTAGTTATGACAGTTCAATGAATGAATAAATGAATAAAACATATGCATGGATGAATCATTCAAAATACGATCAATAGCATGAATTTAGAAAACAGATATCATGCTGACTTGCAGAGGGGCAATTTAGATTCTATTTTGACTTTAATTTGTCTCTACTTGGAGTATGCAGTGTCTTTGTGACTTTGGATTTTCATGTCTCTCAAAACGAGTGGAAAAGGGAGAGAGGCGAGGGCACTTTCACGTTTTGGACTTGCAGAGATGTAGCTGTCACACTTTCAAAGGGAGGCTGGCAAAGCAGGGAGGAGCCCGAGCGTGTACGCCAGTGTCCTTTGTGGGAATTTTCTCAGATCCATGAAAAGACTGTGCACTCCTGTCGGAACGCCAATCTGACTGAGAGGAGATCTGTGAGGTTTAGCTTGCTCTGTGAGCTGTCAATCACCAAGCAAACGAAATATTCTCTCCACCATTAAATAACAGAGCTCCTTTTATTGTCCCAGATATGTATCCATGTACCTCAAAACCCGGCCGTGTACTGTATGTATCGATCATGCAGGATTAAAGCATTTTGGAAAAATGCCTGCGAGATTTAAATCGCACAGTGGCGAACAGTATTCGGGCTGAGCCTGCAGGAAAGAAAAATGACAATCGAGATCTCTTTAAAACCTTGACTGCTTTTCCTAGACAGCAATGACTTTTAATGGAGTGCTTATGTGCTTTGGCTGAAGTCTGCTTCTTAGACTCCGGTTATACACTGTAGATGTTCAAAAGAGATTTCAGCGTCTCGATCTGCATCTAAATACCAAATCTGAATATGAACTCAAACATTTCTCATCCAGTTCTTCCCTGACCAAATTTTCTGAGCCACATCAGGTGTGTTTACATGCACTCATTTTTCTCAACTGGAATCCATTCATCCAGAACTGAAGAAAACCACTGCAATAAAGTCACTCGAGCTACTGTGAGCATAATTGTGCATAAGCATGATGGCACTGTGCCTCTTTGTACGGTATTTTTGAAACCGATAAAGAAAATAACATTTAAAATACTTAATTTTCTTCATGCTGATAGGATTATTTCAGGTTTGCACCATCCCTTCCAATCCAATCGTATTGTAATTGGGATCCAGTTCAATTGGATCGATTTAGATGTTTACATGAAGGCTTTCCAATCCAACCGAGCCATTCAACCAATTTCAAATGGATTATTTGGGTGCAACATAGCTCTACAATGTTCTTGCATGTTCTTGCATGGGCTGCCTTGGCGCAAAAATCAAAACATAAACTTGAAAAGCATTAAATCTCTTTAAGGAGTGCCTAGCAACAAGCTCTGCCAACATTAAAATGGCCACCAATTGGGCGAAGAGCTTTGAAGAGACCATAAACGCCCGTTTAGCCAAAGATACCTTTTTAATTTAGTCACTGTGCCCAAGGTAGAGCGTCTTTAGACACACGTCACGTCAGTTTTGCCTTTAAAGTATCATATTATGCACTCAAGCGAAATCCACTCGTGCAAGATTGTTGTGAAGATGCACCCCGGATGGCCCACTTTTAACAAGATCCCATCTCAGTGTCTCTGACAAGCACGGAGAGACATCGAGGTAACACGAGTCCCTGATGTGTCTACAACTCGTCAGCGCTTAACTAAAAAAAGGAGAAGAATCCCTTCTGATGGTGTCAGGCTGCAATCTCAGAGCTGCGCTTTACAAACCACTCGCGGTGACAGCAGGAGAGCTGAGAGGCTTGCTTTGAGAACGGTCTTGCATTTGATTTGATCACTTATAATGATACAGGAAAGAACAGCGCACTGACCTCACACTCTTTAACTCAAAATAGACAACAATTAGAATCTAAAAGAACTTCCTTTTGACATATCGCTGACATACAAAAGGACCCTTGAAGAAAGAACTGCTTGGAAACGTGCTAAAAGCATGTATTTTATCTTCCGCTCCTCCTCTTCCTAGTGTCTTGCATCCTTTTAATGCATCACCTCATTCTTCGTTCCGAAGAAACACTTTATTTCAAATTAAATAATGAAATAATTCCTTAAGAGTACATAGACTCTTTATTGCTTGCCGTTAATCTTGGAAAATAAGAAAATAGAGCAATGAAGCATCGTAATGGCTTTGAATTCGGGCTTATCCAGTGTCACCCTGACGTTGCCACAGTTGACTATGGAGTATTTAAGACCTCCAAAAGAAAAAACATGCTTCATGCTCCTTTGACTGTAATGGAAATCTATTATTTAGCTGCGACATTGAATTTATTGAAGCAATTTGGCACGGTGCTGCACGGTTCCTGCAGAAAATCAGCCACAATCTCTGCTACTGATGCGAAGCGCTTAGCCAAGTAAACAGAATGGAGCTGGAGTGCTGCAGCTGTACCCGCAGAAGGTCAGGCCTGACACATGTGAGTGCCGTGCTCTCTTTGCAACACTTTACAATTTCTCCATTCTGGTCACCAGGTGCACTCTGTTTTCAATTGTTTTCCCGTGCTTAAACAGAGAGACTCGTAGCTCATCGCACTAGCTGATGATATTTTAGCGCTGAGTCACTAGAGCCCTGTAGCGTTGATGTGTTTCTCAAAAAACTGAGAAGATTTACAGCTCTCTGTTTAGTCCAAAAACAAAAAAAAAACATGAGGGTTTCGAAAAAGAGTCTATGCAAGGGGTCAAGGTTTGAATGGTATTTTAATTAATGCCTGAGCACAAACGCAGAACACATCTGTACTGTAGAACTTGTTTTAGCTTATCAACATATTTTCTTAAACAGTTAGTCATGCTTAACTAGAAAACTACACTTTTAGATTGCAAATGCTAGTCACTACTTTGTAGTGGCCAGGGTTACCAAAACTTTATGCCTCCCAAAAGCAGACTCAAAAACAAATAAATAAAATAGCTTTGGTAATCTAATGCAGGGGTTCCCAAACACGCTCCTGGAGCTACCCAACACTTCACATTTTGCATGTCTCAATCACACCTGATTTAACTCATCTGCTCATTAGTAGCAACTCCTAGACTTGAAATGCGCAGTGTTGGGGAGGTTCCAGGAACGAGTTTGGCAACCTCTGGTCTAATGTGATATGTCACTTAAAAAATGGACGCATGGCCATTTTGCTCATATTCACCATAAATATATTTATATTAGCTAATTTTGCCATCATATAATGCTGACTAGTGGTTTATCTTTAAAAAACACAAATTGTTTATTAAAATGTTGAATGTAAAATTTAGCAAGTCTTAAATTAATTCATACTGTCATAATGATGCATAAAGCACCTGTAAAAAGTAGATTTTTGTTACTTTTTTCATTTTTTTTTATTTAATTTTTATTTTGAATTTATTTAGAATTTGTTTACACAAAAACAGTGCAACATTTTAGAATGTACTTTTTTCAGCCACAATATGACAATCTTTATTGACATCAGCCAAACTTAAAATATACATGCATCCCTAATTAGAAAGAAATTAAAATAAATATTCTGTTTAATGAAATAATGGCATGGTTTTGAAGTGGAAAACATTGAATCATCTTGAATGACAGCCAATCAAACAATAAAGAGATAAAATAAAATCACCCGTGTGTAAAAATGTCAGCATGCATTTCATGTACCTCTGAAGCAGGTTATGTGCCAGCCGAGCAACTGCCATTGATATGAACAGAGGGAATGCTAACGGATAGCTCTCTCCAGGTATTACAGACCTTCTTGAGTCTGTACACCACTAATGCATTTGCAGCACATGAAATGCAATCAGACACGGCATTCAGAGGCAATAAACTGTCAAGGAAAGGTTGCGCAGAGCCCATTAGAATTGAACACTCTGTTAATACACTTGAAGTCGACTTGCATTTACTCCAACGTTAACTTCCAAACCTGATTTTAGGGCAATCGATAAATGTATGTGCTAGCACAGGAGCAAAAGTGCTTTTTAAACATCTAACAACACCTAGTCTTTGACACAAAGACACACAAACACATGCAATAGGAGTTTCTGAAGCCTTTTTTAAGAACAAGTAAGACACTATAATGAGCAAGAGAGAGAGAGAAAACATTATAGTCATCTGCATCGTATATAATGTTTATTTAGAGTAATGGCTCCATTCCAGCATGGCAGGAAAACAATAATGTTTATTTTATTCTTCTGCAGATGAAACCGAGCAGTGTGAGGAATGGGGCAATGGCACAGTGGTAACGTGCAAAGATATGAACACAAGTCATGCTGAATCTCGCTACAGAATCTCACCTATACTGTATGACACATCCTTTCATGCAGCACCTTATCGACTTGTAAAACAAAAATAAATAAATACAAATGCACATGCTCTAATGTAAAGTAATATATGAAAGCACATGTTTTCAAGGTACACACGTTTCAATCGATTCATTAAAACTACTATTTACATAATGGTAAGAAAATGAGCATGACTGAAATAAGTGTTGTTACCTATTTCCACTGTTGGCTTACAACTTTCTTTTATAATATAATTATTACTTAATTTTGATACTGTCATACTGACCTATGTAATTATATCATATGAGGTTGAATGTTTTACCATGTGACAACACAGAATTCACCAAAACTAATACAAAAAAACAAAAACTGGAATATTTCATAATAAACTGCCAATTATTTTAGTGGCAAAATTCTTGTGTTTCCTTAATTGTGATATCTGGGTTCACTATTATGATTTCTAACTTTAAAAACATACTGCATGTAAGAATGTGAGTAAGACTGACTATTCCGCATCTCCATTTTACTGTCATCAACACTGACGTTCAAGGAGGCCATGGCTGCTCTTTTGGAGTCGAGAAGCATGCAGGCAGTGACTGACAGATTCAGGTCTGAGCTACAGCGAGGTGATGGACAGATCATGCAGACACGGGGAAATGCATTAGTGCTGTGTTCGAAAGTCAGACTGCTAACTTCTGGAAAAACAAACCTTAAAATGGCATTAGTGAGTGAGATATACACAGTAGAGATGCTCTGAAACATTGGGTGAAACATTACAAAAAAAAATATTGGGCCAAATACCGAACACATTTTCTGTTTTGTTTTTTCCCCATGTATTGACATTTTCTTTCCATTACATAAATTAAATAGGGAAAATGATCATTAATATGATCTAATTATTTATTGTATATTTCAACCCAACGCAAATTTATGAATGTTAATGGGGCTTTTATTTTGGTGCACCTCAGTGCTTCTTGTTGACAACAAAGCAGATATAGTTATAAATTATTATCATTATGAATTTGAAAAAGCTTTTTGGACATATTGTCCATGCCTTGTAAAACTATATAAAAATCTAAATACTGGAATGAGTTTAAACTTGCCCTCTTCTTCACACGCGATGATTATGTGATTTGCCAGGACATAAGGATTGAGGCATCAGAAACGAGCTCAACTGACAGCGGAAGGTGACAAGCCTTACACTGTAAGTGGACGAGCTGAATTATCCGTGTTTTAATATGCCATTTTAGATGGGTGCCAAGTCTCCTAGGTTGGGTATAATCAACCTGATCTCACGGCAATTCATATTTTACGAGATGCCAATTCGTATGAATTTGTACGAATGACCTAAACATAATCCCGCCCCTAAACCTACCCATCACATGGTTTTAGAGTGAGGTCGTACAAATTAGTACGAATTTGGTACCTCGTACGAATATGTACGAATTGCTCGTGAGACTGTGTTGGTATAATCCATGATCAATAACCCAGTTTGTTTGCTGGCTTCCATGGCTGCGATTCGCTGGGTTTTCTGTATTGCCAAAAATTCTACTGGGTAAATTGGCAGTGGGCGGAGTTACAGAGACCCAAACAAAAACAGACATTCTGAAACAAAACTCATGTTCAAGAGTAGAATAACTGGTTCTAGCGTTGTTTTTTGAAGAAATAATTATGCAAACTTGTTTGCTAAATATCTACAAGCTAGTTCTGTCAAACAGTTACTTGGTTAATCACTACCAAAAAATTTTTAGCTTACACAATATACGTGTGTTTACTGTGTATACGTGTAATGTATATATAAATGCAGTATATATTTTACAAATATTTACATGTATGTATGTGTGTGTGTGTGTATATATATATATATATATATATACTTGCATGTGAGAGTATTTATGCATGCATAATAAATAAACACAGATACACACATATTATGTAAACAAACACTTTTATTTTGGTTGCAATTAATCACGAATAATTGTTTGACAGAACCACTACAAACACATTATGGTATTTTTATGCTAAAAAAAAATCATACACTTTAATGGATGAATGCTCTTTTCACAAATAAAATGCACTAAAACTACTAAAACTGGTGATGATTACGAAGCATTGTTTAACCATTGTTAGCTGTTGATGTCTGCAAAGCTAACACCAGCACTAAGCTATTGTTTTCTTATCCGTCATCGTGCAAACGTCAGGACACCTTTGTGGCCGGAAGTCTGAGATATCAAGTAGAATATCCTGCATTTGACTTTGAATGGAACACACACACACACACACACACACATCTGCTCAGAGACAGGGACACACACCTCTCTCCGTATGTAATTACTAGGCATTCAACTATTCAAATCCATAAGCTGCTGGGTAATAGAGTTGGTTTTAGCTGTATTCAACTCGCAGTCTCAGAGGATTTTACATCACGCCACAGCGCAGAAGTTTCAGACTGTGGAGACAGAACTGTTCCCCAACAAAACAGAAGCACAATGGTCTCCTCAGTGCTGTACTTTCAGTCCTGCTACAGCAGATAAAGCACACCAGCAGGAAAAACAAAGAACCCGGCAGCTCCCCGAAACTTCACGTACGCTTGGGAACGCCATAAAGCACGATTAATTCAACAGCATGGAATGATTAAGGAATTTTGGCCTGTATAAGTCCATGCATCCATTCAGGGTGACTGCATCGGACGGGGGGGTAGGGGGGTTATTGGAGAGGGTGGAGGGAATCTGTGAAAACAGTCGATACAGCAGGCATGAGGTGATATTGACTTTTCTCGTTTATTACAGCACAACATTAATATTGACCTTTTCCTTCCAAGGTTTCTTCCAAATAACAAGCAGAAAGAAGAAAGCATTTTTATCAACAATTAGATTTATTATTTTTATTTATTTATTTATTTTTTTTTTTTAAATGCTAAAGAATACAAACATGCTGAAGTGAATTAGGAGGAACTACAGTTTTTGCTGAAAACATCTAAACTTAAAATATAATAAATAAATAGAAAATAATGCAATAAATTAAAAGTAGTTTCCATAGCAGTGCGCATCATGGCTAGACATATAGAAATCAGTTTCTGTCTCAGACCAGATAAAACAAAAGAAAATCAAATTATGTATTTCTTATTTCTGTAATTTTGTATTCATATCACACAATAGCATTTAAATAAAAAAATATATATATTTTAGTTCAGTTCAATTTCCAGAGCAATGTGCATTAGACATTTAGAAGTTTAGAAGTAAGTATCTGAGAGCAGATAAAGGCATATAATGTAAATATTGTTTGGAATTTTGTATTCATATCACACAATAGCATTTAAAAAAAATACATATTTATCACCATGTTTCTGTCACAAATTAAATAATTTAAATACATTTGAATATACATATTATTCTGACTTCATAACTGCAATGAAATAAAATAAAAAAATATATATCCTGTATATAATAATAATAATAATAATAAAAATAAAAGTTGTAAAATTAGGTTTACAATTATGGCTGGCCATATAGTTGTTTCTAGTATGTTTCTGATAAAATCAAATCAAATCAAATCAAATATTTCATAATTGCAATTTTATTTCATGCAACTGCGACAAACGATTATAACTTATACTCACAACTGAGCATTAAATCTAAACATTAATGAGTATCTATTTTATTTTATTTATTTTTTTGTATTTATAAAACTTCATGATCAATGTTAATTCTGAATGCAACAGTGTATACCTCAATTTAGACTTTGTATTACACAACTGTCATATCTCACGATTAGGACATATTTTTCAAATGTATCCTCTTCACTTTCACATGGATTTTCATTTATTTGGTCTCTCTCTCTCAAAAAGTTGTAGATGCATGTCATCATTCAGCGGAGTGTCTGAAAACAATTGCAGCTGCAGGAAGCCCATTTCTGAGGTAAACTCAAATGAACATAATGAGCGCGAGTGCACAACCCACACATCAAAGCAGCCCACTTCAGCAATGACCCCTGCGTCCTGCACTCCCGCCCCTCCGCTGAGATCCAGGTGAATTATTTAAAAAATTATCCTGTGACTTACACACATACGGCAGTGAAGGAGACGAATAGGAAACGACACTTGCTGGCTGTAAACAGCCTCGGCAGTCCCCGTGGAGCATGTGTCCACACACAGAGCTGCTCTCTCAGACCGGAGAAACCTGCACAAATAAATCTAAACTGATAGTAATGCATTTTCCATCAGCTAAAAAGTTCAATTATGATGGATGTGACAGTGCAATTCAGGCCTCCCGTATGCATTATTGATTAGTTCCCTTGAGGTTAAAATGTACTGCTCCTCAAGAAAAGCCAAGATGGAGATGTGTCTGACCATCTTGTTCCTTTTCCACAATTTAGTTTTCAGTGACAGCAGGAATGCGGTACAAACTAGCAAACAAACCGGAAAAAGCACTGGCTCAAACAGCTTAGGATATTTTAGCATGCAGTAATTCAGCACAAAAACCTGCATATTATTCACTAACCACCCATAATCCAATTTGATCTGAAAGTACAAGTGCAAAAAAAAAAAAAAAATGCTTTATTAAGCATTTTTGCAGTTCATTTATTTGGCAAGTTTAGATGGCGCCTGCATAAAATACAAACTCCTGTCAGCCTTTTGAAAGTTTTACATGCAGTACATTGTGTGTATTTATAAGGGGGGGAAAAAAGTGAGTATTTTGAGTGATTTGACACTGCTTTCAGCAGTGTGGGATGCTCAGTACCTTTAAAGGTATTTCTCTATGCCTGCTGCAGATTTCCTCCCACAATCAGCGCCGAAAAACTGAAAACAGCCAGCTGATTCTGTACAGGTTTGCTTATAACTGGTTTTATAGCCTGACAGAATGTCTTTTGTGTCAAAAGTAATGCTGTGGAAAGGAAGTTTGAAGCTTTTTGTGACTTCCCAATATGTCTGTGTGACTGAACAAACCTCTCATTCTTCATGTTGGAGTGGAGTTCTAACTGAAGACTAAAGTGAAAAGGCTAAATTTCCTCAGGGACAAAAGCTCTAATTAATTTTCAAGCTGCTTTAACAAAGTCCATTCAAATACTCAGTGTTTTCAAGCAGATTTTGGCATTATTAACTACAATGAATGGTGAAGCTAGACAATCTCAAGGTCGTAGTTCATGATGAAAGCATGCGTGCCTTATAAAGCGCTATTATTTTTATCCGATCCATGCTGGAATAACAACCACACTGCAGCAAAATGAATAGGATAGTTTGCTGTGCGCATGGATCAAATCTTACTAAAGGCTATTTTGAACCTTTGACCTATAAGCGTACACAACGTCGCATGACAATTATGCAACTGACAGGCAGGTTCCACTTCAAAGTTTTTCTGGGAATCAATCCTACAACCTTCCAACAATCACCCCAGTCTACATTAAACCGTTTCCGTAAATACAAATACAGCACAAACGACTGAAGATTACCCAGTGTTGCAGCCATAAAACAATGTTTACCTGCAACGAAAGCACTTAGCGGCCGGAAATAAAGTATATTTCTTCAAATGCATGTCCTTAGATGTTTAAACGACAGTAATTTTGGCTCAAACCCCCTCTCAAATGACTTGAGCTACAACACAAATAGCATTAGCAAACTGAAAGTCAAGAGGCGCTGCTGGATAATGAATCAAATCTTCACCCAAAATGAGGTGAGCTTTCAGCATCGGAGCACTCGAGAGAGGGAATCAGAGTCAGAATCTAACTCTCATTATCAGAGAGGGGAAAAGCCCAGGGTAATTAATGACTGGTGTAAACTATTTGCAAAACGAAGCTCAGATCGTTAATGAATCATCTTAGATATATAATCAAGTAATTAGGAAATGAAGTGGCGAGTAAAGCGCAGGAAGTTGCGGTAATGAGGAATGGTGATTATCAATTTGAAGGATCTGCTGATGATCCCCCGGGACCCGCGTCATATCCTCGGCTCACAAAAGCCGATTTACCCTCTTCTCTCTAGAGTGCATGACTCTGCCGTATACTGGCTTTTTTTGATCCACGGCGGAGTCCTGATCAAAGAGACCAAATGTGTCGACTCGAGTGACAGACATCAGAGACAGAAAAATAAATAAATAAAGAAATGGGGCAATGCATTCTGGACTAAGCAGCTTGTTTGACAACAGAAACAATCGTACAGAAGTACGTGGCTTGGCGATCAGATTAGAGGTGTGAATATGTATGGGAATTCAGGAGCTAATGTGCTTGTACCGTTTCGGGGCAATTATAGAGAATACCGGGGCTAGTTGTCACAATATCTTACCCCAATGAAAAATTGGCCATTCTCATTTTATACTGTGATCATTAATTACAGTTACAAATTTTGAAGCCTTGCTTTAAAGAAATAAAATAAAAATAAATTTAAAGTGACAACATGCCCCAACAGTATGGATTATATGGGGCAAGTTGTCACAATGTGAGCTATTTCAGGAGCAACTTTAACTGCAAAATAATGAATGTAAAAAAAAAAAGGCATCATACAAAATATACAAAATATCAAACCAATGTTTAGGCAAAACAAACAATTTGAAGTGATTAATTCTGTAAACAACCCCAACCTGACATGCATACTTTTTTTTTTTTTTTTTTTTAAACAGAATTATATATTTTTTTCATTATGCCTTATTTATTTATAATTCATATCCAAACATTAATATTTTTATTTTTATTTACATTCTTTACATGTATGTGCGGACTATGTATATGTATTATGTATAATAAATACACATACAGTATATATTTACACTTTTGTACATTTATATTCTTTCATGTTCTTTATTCTTTATTTTTACATATATATATATATATATATATAATTTGTATATAAATGTACAAACCCAACCTCCCTCTTTCTCGCTCTTCTCTTCTCCATTCATCTCACTCCATCTCGCTTACTGTCTCTCTTCTGTCGTTTAGCACTCGAGGCTCCCACACAAACATGTACATCAGGAATGAGATATTTAATGAAACTGCTGCAAGGAGTAATTAAAGCCCCTTTTCTCCACACAAAAGGGGCTGATGAGGGAGCTCCCTCTTCCTGCAGCTCTCTCTCTCTCTCTCTCTCTCTCTCTCTCTCTCTCTCGCACACATGCTCTCTGATTTAAATCACTACATCCATGCACCAGTCTCACTAATCAAACCCTCAAGAGCTTCTGTTATTCTTACAACGACAGCTAAGGCAGTGAAAGGACAGGCTGGAAAAGAAAAAAAAAGAAAACTCTGGATGATGGAGACGTCTTTAAAGGAACAACTAAGTCAAGAAGGTCCAAGCAAGCGGAATGCAGTACAGTACAGTACATTTCACCACTTTGAAAAATACTACCACCGTAGTATGACGCATTGTTTTGGAAACAAACTAGCTACACACGACTGTCTCCCGAACACGGTCGCATCTCCGTCGCTCAACAACATAGGGCCATTGTTAATGACATCACATGCATGTCGTGAAGATATGCATTCTGCTATTAAACTGATTAGAGATCTCCAAGATGCTGCTGTATTGAACATGACACATATTGTTTTTTTTTTGTTTTTTTTGTCACTGTTATTTTGCTTTATTGGATCTTTAAATCATCGTGGGTTCCCACTTACGTCATACTCCGAGGTTCCCTTAACATAATTAAATAATTAAACATAAAACATATTTAGATAGAATGGAAGATAAAGATAGTAATGCATGTTAGGTTGCTTCTTGTGCCCAAGAGCATATTTATTAAAGCCCATATATCTTACTAACAAGAAACTATGCTTCTAACCACAGGTCCAGTGCTCTAATTCAAACCACGTACGTTTGTGACGTTGACTGCAAATGTTCGTTTGAACTATGCTTTCGGGAAACACTGAATCGTTGAACTATGCTGGTAACGACGGAACTTGCGACCATAGTAGGCTAACTATGCCTTTGGGAAACGCACCCCTGGTCGATATGTTACCAATGTAAATCTGAGAGCATGTGTAAAACGTGTTAACAGACTGTGATTTCGTTCAATACTGTCTTTTGCTGTTTTTACTTAACAGATTTCCAGTGTCATTCAGATCAGAGTAGTTTACAACAACAAGCTGTAAATTTCCCTCTCTCTGCCCGTTTGCTAAATGTGGGTGATCTATACTTTCTCCACTGCCAAGGATGTATTTGATGTGGGGTAGTGCTGTGAGACGACCGTATGAAGCTAGACGTCCTTGTTTTCAGTAGATTCAATTCAGTTCTCAGTCTCTTCTAATTTCAAACACCTTTATGATGGGCAACTGGGGGAAATCAGAGACGCGCACGAACAAGAAACGAGTCTTAAAGCATAAAACAAAAGCCTTTGAACCGGCGTGACGAGCGTCAGTGCATGGCATCCTCAGGGTCACCTAAGGCGTTAAATAACATTAATCAAAAGACAGCTTCAAGTCAACGACATACCAATGCTGTAAACAACAGCAAATGTGTGTTAGCCTTTTTTGAATTGAATAAATAATCGTGTTTATGCTTACACTGCGAAGATCCAGTGGGTCACAGTAACGCGGTAAGCTCGTTGCAGAGACGGAAGTGGTGCTCAAAAGGTTCACATAGGAGCAGAAAACAGGGGCGGAAGTGTCAATGACTAGCTTCTTCAAAAATGCACAACAGAGAAGGCCAACAGTCACTTCAAACGCACTGTGCTTTGTCACTTTTGATCAGTCAGGGGCCCCGTTCTCAACTAACAGTGTGAGATGGTGAGATGAGACAAAAAAAAAAAAAACATTCCAAGAAATCCACTGAAGAATGGCTGCTGAAGAATAGCCGCTGAGCCCACGCTAATTCCATGTTTCAGCACTCGTAACAATGTGCGGCCAGTGTCATGTTAGCCAAAATATTAATAAGCTTGTATAATTGTTTCATTTCCATACCAGCACAAATTTCAGCAGCAAGAGAGAATGATGAAAGACAAGTGACATGTGAAATGTACAAATACAATTTGAAAAAGTGAATAGAATATATATATATATATAATTTAATGAAAAAAAAGAAATAGGACTTTCAGTTTTTGAAATCTTTTTAAAGATTTAATGTAAATTAAAAATGTAACAATATTTTTGCACAATTGTTTGTGCATTTTAAACAATTTTATTGTCCCTTTGTTTTAAAATTCTGTCTTTATAGGACATTTATAAATTATTTATTTTCAGTTTTTAAATATTCATTGTATGTATGTATATGGAGGAGTACAAATACCTGGGAGTGTACTTGGACAAAAAACTGGACTGGACTAAACATGTGGACATCGTTTACAGG
>JAUYWG010000039.1:2301168-2316579 GCA_034779775.1 Enteromius afrohamiltoni | reverse complement strand
AAATAAATAAATAAATAAATAATTTAAAAAAGTGCACCTTAAATTCAATGCAAGTTGCTTTGGATAAGCCATCTGCCAAATTAATAAAAATGGGTTAAAAAAAGATGAAAAACTAAACTTAGTTTGGTTAGTTGCAAAGGACAAATATTAAAGCTTAATTATATGAGAGCTTAACAGAAATTACTAGAACCGTACATAAATGATTCTAAAAAAAAACTCTGTTTTGTCTGTGTGCACTTAGCTGTGCTAACATTTACTTATTTCATTTGCCAAAAATGAACTGACTTCTAAATGTGAACGGTATTTGTAGTATTCATGCATGGCGAAAAGGCTATAAAAAAATTCAAGCTCATTCTGTTTTTAAGAGGAAATACACCAGCATGAAAAAAAAAAAAAAACTGAAATAGAAAACATCTCACATGATGTTTAACTTTGGCATTATACTAATATTACATCTAAGTTATGTACATTCAAACAAATAGTAGGTGCTAGCAATACTAGTGAATGCATGCGCTGCTAAAATCAGGACTTTAATGTCATGTATATACAGTACAGCATCTGCCAAAGGCATAAATGTAAACCTATTCAAAAACAGGACCTACTCAATTTATGTCAACAGTTTGTCTAAAAGAGCACAAAAGAAAGGAATATGCAGGGAAGAAAATAGAGGTATAAATTCCAGTCCTTCGGTTTTGGAGATTATAGAGACACGATGATGTGATTGCATCTCCGCTGCTCTCGTGTTAGTTTGTTCTTCTTGCACACACACTTATACGCTTCTCATTAATTCCGCCTCATGTAGAGTCAGATGTTGCGAGAAATGCTATAATTGAAAAAAGAGCGCAGCATAAAAGCTTGAAGGAATAAAACAAAGTTAAAACAACATGTAAGTGGGTGTTTATTGAGCTAGAAGTTTTCCGAGAGCGAATAAAACATTTGCTTCCGTCGCTGATTTTACATATAAATGAGCTTTCTGATTCATTCACGCCGCTAAAAGAGTTCCAAAGCGTCTTGAAATGTACACAACTAAATCCAAGCTGTATTTCCGAGCAATGGCGTTTGCTGCAAGCGACTTCCGGCATGCCATACGGCGACAGAGCAGTGCGGGCCGTCTCCATCTTTTCTCATCTCCTTCTCTCCGAGAGCGACGTCTAGCTCGGGGGTTTCCGAGATTGATTTGACCGCTTTAATTATTAACAAAACACACAGCGGTTCTGATTGTTTCAGCTGGAGATCATAACAAAATAAATAGAAAACAAAGAGCGATCTTCTTCTTCACCACCTGCATTGAAGCCCCTAGCCTTGAGCAGCGAAAAAGGAAAGAGCGGCGGGAGAAATTGGAAATAAATAAAATCCCTGATGGATAGTTCTTCAAATGGAAAATCAACTTCAAAGTCTTATTTCGTCGGAACAGCCTTGTATGCCTGGGCCAAGACGCAAGCCGCACACAGTAACCCCTCAGGTACCCGGGGTAGTGTCAATACACAGATAACACTGGCTAATGAGGCCTTCAAAGAGTGCAGGGTCTTCAGAGGTTGACCACCCGAGACCCTCTCTCTCATACTGTTTCTTGCAGTCAAGCGCATATATTCTGCTTCTTCAGTTCTCTTGCCACTATTTATTTATTTAAAGAGCACCCTGCACCTTGACTAATCTCCTCGCCCCTTAATATCAGGCTCTGATTAGAGTGAGAACTTCTGCGAGAGAGCAGGCCCTGCTGTGGACGTTTTTAGTCACGCCAGGCAAGATTATGACTCATTACATACGGTGGAGCATTCAGACGCTCCATACCGCTGACCACAATGCACTTAATGGACAATAATGGTAGCTGGCTGGCTAGCAATTATTCTTTTTTGACTCACTTATTAGATACGAACAGATCCCATGATGCCGCAGATTGCAAACAGCATCTCATTTTCTCAGTTCTGCTTGGACACTGGCATTATGTCAGAAAAAGAAACAAATAAAGGGCCAGTTGTGACCTCGTTAGACTTGCTAATGAGGACCCCAGTGGCACGTTCTGTCGAGAGTCTTAAAGGGGACATGACGCTGGAAATAAGTTTTCCTTGATCTCGCTATGGAAACATACTGTAGCTTTCCAAACGCTAAGCTCCTGTCTTTGCGTGTTCATTAAAAATGAAGCTGCAAAACTGGGCCATGATCATCTGTTATGAGCTCATTAACATTTTCATATTAAAGGATGAATGACAGTTCAAACTATGTGGACACGTGGAGGTTAGGTCACAAGTGTGGTTATTTACATAAAACGCTTAAAGATACAGTAGCTAAGTGTGATGTTGAGGAACTCCTCACAGCCAGAAAATAGCCTTGAAAAACTAAATTGGTGCAAAAATGTCTCTTCAACAAAGTTGTGAGTATGCTTTTCCTATTAATTAGGGGTGGGAAACTACTGGTCAAAAGTCTGATGTCAGAATGGGTTATTATTATTATTATTAATTTGACAAAATATAAAACAAAAATACAAAAATGTATGATTTAATTTTAATATAATAACAGTATTATAATTGAAAATATATTGTAAAATACTTTTTTTTTCTTTTTTTTTTCTCCAAAGCTACATTTTCTGCAGCCATTACTTCACTGTTAATTTTTATATAAAGCATTATTTATATTATTGTGAAAACCATTAAAAATTATTTATTTAATTACATTTATTTGTTTAATAAAATGTATTTATTTATTGGCTCTGGTTTTCCAATGATTAAACATATTGATTATAAATATATTATAAATTATAAATATATTTACTACCACTTTTGGACAGTTTACTGCCTCCTAGCTTAAAAAAAATAAATAAAATGAAAACCATATTGCCCACAAACCTTTGAAGAGAAAAATGGTTTTGCATATAAAACATCACATCAGTCACAAAAAAGTCAATATTTTCTGGAAACTATGGAATCATTTGATTTGGCTGTAGTACAGTAACAATATAAAAACCAGTTACATAGTTTTGCATGATGCTATGCATTTTTCTTAGTTGGTCATCGTATTTGAGGTCCCTCGGAATTAAAAAGTTTAAAAACCTTTCTGCTTGACCCAGCGACGATATGCATATGCAAAGTGTAGTCAAGCATGCTTTGGAATTTATAGACTGAGAAAATGAAAGACAGTGAGAAGACAGTGTGTAAACTCTTGATCCCATGCTGTGTGCACATACTGTACTTAGAAATGTCACACACTGTTTGGCTAGCTTTGTATGGTCACGCTTTGCAATGCTAATTTGACACAGATGGAAGTGTTTGTGTGAACTGGCTTCTGATGTTACATGTAGATGAAACAGTTGTGACAGAAACGCAAACAGCGTTAGACCGAGCCAATGAGAGCGAACGCATACACATCTGTGCTGAATTCAGAATCAGAGCAAAGTCTCCCATGACTTTCTTTAAGATCCCTGCTGAGACAATGAGGTTCAATCAGACGGCGCTTGGTGTCAGATCCATTACGACATGGGCTGTATCTGAATTCATAAATGAGCAAATTCATCTGCCTCTGTTCTTTACGAGTAACTAACTAAATGTAATGACGTTGCTAACTACATTGTTTAATAGCACAGCTGTTTCCAAAATAGTGTCAATTTTCCACAAAGCTATTTTGTTTCTTTCCAACAAGCAGCAATAAAGATACGAGTAAACACAGCACTGGCGTTTATTTTCAACCCAATATATCGTTCATACAGGCTTAGTGGGTGTTCACACAGAATGTGTTCAAAAACAGCTTGACAAATATTCAATGAGATGAAACAGGATGTATGCTTCACGTTTTTATCCTAAAAACATGACGCTCGCAACATGAAGCTGAAAATCAGTAAGATGTGATGCATCGTACACAGCTACACAAACAATTTGGTGTTGGTATGATGTTTTAAATGTTTTCTCTTATTTCTGTGAAGGCAAAGCTGAATTTCTTCAGTGTAATAAGCTAATTTGCTGCTCAAGAAACATTAATATCAATGCTGAAATAGTGCTGCTTAATATTTTTGTGGAAACCGTATATTTGTTTTGTTCACCTTTACTGTCAGTTTTGATTCATTTAATGCACCTTTGATTAATAAAACATTAATACCTTAAAAAAACATCTGAATATAAACAATTGGTAACACTTTATAATAACTACACAATATTAATCATTAGTTAAGCATTAGTAAATACTCAGTTCATCCTTTATAAAGCTTTGTTCCAACATTAATAGTCATTAGTAAGCAGTTTATAAATACAGCTAGAAATGACTTTTATAATCATATCTAAATGTACAAAAGATTTAAAGAACAGACAAATAAACACACACAACACAGAGGGATACAGAACTATTAATTTCAACATGCAAAAACATGAAACTGTACAACTGTACATTTTAATAATTTATTTTCTATTAAATTAAAGGTTTGTTTTTCATTTACCAAGTGTACAGTTGTACGATTATATTTTTTACATCTTGAAATAATATGTCTGCATTCTGTATCCCTCTGTGTTGTGTTTGTTTACAAGATAAATGAGTCTTTACATAAATGGTCTTATAACAACTCCTAAATAACTGGTTTGTAAATTATGTAATAATAAAAAAAATGATAAACTGATTATTAATAAAGTATGAAAATACAATTATTAAACATTATATATCTGCTCAAGAACAAGGCATTTATAGATGCACTTGTAAACTGTTTACTAATGCCTACTAATGTTGGAAAAATGGTTTATAAAGGATGAAATAAATGCTTACTAATGCTTAACTAATCATTCATAGTGTGTAGTTATTATAAAGTGTCACCAAACAATTATATACATCTGCACCATTCACTCATGTTCGCACCACTCTCTTTTTTTAAACTAATTATTTTTTTCTAATCAATCCAAAAGCAAAAGTCATTGCATAACAGTGCATCTCTGTGCTATAATGTTCTTTAAAAATAAAACGTTAGTTGAAACTAATAACTGGTTATTACTTTGCTTTTGATCAAATTATTTACATTAACATCATTGAGCAGACACTCTTTATGAGAGTGCATTATTATTAAGTTCGCCTGTTAAGAACAAATGATTAACAAGTAATCTGTTACATAATTAAAGAGATTATGCTCACTTAAATAGCTTTAATATGATTACTTTTTGTATTTATTTAACATGTTGTACAGTAAGGAACTACATTGTTGAAAGAGCAGCTTAAACCCCATCACAGAAAACACTCATTAGAGAAGACAATGTGAAGATTTGAATCATAAAAAGTAGGTGATTTAAAGATGGGGGTCCATTAGTGGACTTTCAGCACTGATGCTATCCAGCTGTAGAATATATATAACCTAAGTAGACTAATTGCCGAGTTGAGTCAGTAGGTAGATCGTAGCCTACAGAAGGCCTGGAACTGCTGCTGGGGTCCAGGCCCTTCAATATAAAAGAAGCAGGAGAAACCTCTGCTGTCAGTGCTGCCCTGCATATCTGCCTCCAAGCCAATTAGTCCAGTCTAGAACGTCCAGATTTCATCCCTGTGGACGCATATTAGAGAGGGGCGCTCGCGCTGTCCCTGCAAAGATGAAACCGTCAGAGAACAGAAGCTCTACCTGCATTTCTGGATGACAAACGAGGCTGATCTCATGACAGGAGGTTTCATTTACAGTAAAACCGTAAGAAGCTCATAGGAGATTCGATTTTTTAGACAACAATGCTTCTGTTGCAAAACAGAGTGAGCTGCCAACCTAAGCAACTTTTTAGGCACATTCTCAACAGAAAGGCTGTTTCAAGCAATAGGCAGCATTTTGGAAAGAAATCTGGCAACACTGCATTATGAACCAAACCCAATGCACTGAGAAACGCTATGCAGATACATTATCTTCATCGGAAGATCATCAAGCACCAATATATAGTTTAAATATGTTTCAGTGTACTTTCAGCCCGTGTCTACTCAATGGCTGTTTACTTCTAGGTCACCACACAGATTATGAAGATATAAGTAAGGATGCTTTCTCATGCATGAAACAAGAGATTAAACACTCCGGATTTATAATACTGAGATAGATATGGAAGAGGTTTAAAAGGAGCACAGTATGTTTTTCATACAACCATCTCATTTTATGGTCCTCTTAGTATAATGAAAGGGTCAGGACCTCTAATCCACAATATCTAATTCTGCACAAAACAATCTGATTTAAAACAATATCATATGTCTGTGTTTGTGTGTATGTGTCTTTGTGTCAGTCCAGTTCACAACCTCAAAGCTTGAAACCTCATATATTGTGTGTAGATATAAATATATTTGTATGTGCGTATACACTATATGTATTATAATTTATCATGTTTTATTAAATCAAGCTTAAATTCTGGAAATTATTGTGGGAATTGTGTCTAAATAAATAAATAAGCAAGCAAACAAAGAATAAAATCAGTCCTAAAAACAGTTGTCTTTGTTTCACTTTTGGTTCACTTTTCTGTGTACATGTGATTGCAGTGGGGTGAAGAAATAAGCTTGCCCTTAGGTTGGCAGGGGTTTTTGACGATAGCAGAAAATATATCGAACAGCTCCTCTTTCGTTCTTTACTACATGCAGGAGAACAATAGAGTGCCGCCCACCCACAAAGCCTACTTCCCTGAGACAGTTTGATAAAAGTCAATTTGGAAAGCAGTGCCCCAAATCTCAAAAGGCCAAAACTGTGTATGTGTGCAAGAGAAAAAATGGGGCATTTTGAAGAACTATCCGCCTAAACCACTTCATATATGGGCCATCCTGGCATGAAAGCAGCGGATCTATGAGGTTAAGGGATATTGACAGGCTAGACCTTGTATAAAGGCCAAATGTGAATCTTTTATGTCTGAGGCCTGTTCTAAGCACTGTACTCCTTACTTTAAAATAGTGACAATATGTCAGAAGATACTGGTGAAAAACAAACTGATAAATCACTGTTAACTCTCTCATTGATAAGGGATCGTCAGCATCAACTGGGCGATGCGTCCCCCAACGAGAAAAGCCAACCATCTCAGATCGACTGGATTTGTTAAAGCAATAACGCTGACTGATGCTAGATAGCCATCGGTCAAAGGAAGAGATAAGTGCTTTGTATCTGTTCAGTTATTACTTCGTTTTTCAGCATTTCTCCTTTAAAGAACTAATACCAGCCACTATATAGCCAATATATCCTGAATATATGTTATAAAGAGAAAAAAAAAATGTCATCATAAATCAACAAAATACACTTTTATTGTTTTTAGCATATAGTGACCACTTGATTCAGTCAATTCCTGATGTAGAACATCATTAGTGTACATTTATTTTTGGTCTACAACTGGCAGATTTTTGTGTTTGTTTCAAGCAAAACCTTTTTTTTTTCTAAAAACAAGGCAAAAACATTACTTACATACAAAATCATTCAGAGAAAAAAAAAAAAAAAAAAAGCAGTGTGTTGTTGAATAATGCTGGAAAACATTTTTGCAGTTGTGTTTGTAGCCACTAAAGGCACACAACAAATTTCACTTTGTTAGATATAAAAAACAAATAAAAATCTAAAAATCCACATCTGATGGATTTTTTGTCCAGGATGCTTGTTTAGGTGCCTAATGCCAAATTATTAGATTAATAACCAAGTCAGATAACAAATGGCGCCTCTTTTTTTAGATATATGGAACTGTGCCATTAGGACAGATGCCGTGCAGACAGCAGAGACCAAAGAGACAGGATTGCCTGAAGTAGAACAAACTTACTTTCCTTTGGGACAGGCTAATTATTTAGATAATTACTATCTGAACTCTTCATCTGCATAAAACTGACAGCCAGACACCACAGCTGGTCCATCAGGCCTATAACAAACAATCATCTAAATCACACCCGTACACACAAAGGGTTAAGTCCTTGGTAAACTTTTGTAAATACGCAGACAAATTGACAGCCACAAGGGGGCGAACTGCAAAAGTAGCAAATACTGTAGTTCGGATACGACTTTACAAACATTTTTCACAAGCACGCAAATGCTTGGCTAATACATGGCAAGTATCTATTTCTGAACACAACACAAGCGAATCAGCCTGTGCTGCACGGCAGCCGGCGCCAAATCTACTGAAAAGCAATAGCCTGGCTAATTTTACGCATAAACGACAGTGTGAAACGTAAGTGCTATACATGGAGTGACAGCAAAAAAAATGTAATGGTGTCAAAGTATCGGTAAGCCTGTCTTTTATTAGCTTCTGTGTAGCGCTCGTGGTTCTGCCAACATCCATTCAGCGAAACTCCATCCAACAAGCTGTTTGTACAACTCCTTCTACCCGCATATGTCTCCTCATCAAAAATAGACTGCGGGTGATGTGCATGAGTGTGATGTGACATCTACTGAAAAACAGGTACACCAAACGTGAAGAGCTGACAGGTTTGTGTAAACGATGCATTATGACATCATCAAAGACCAGGAAACACGCGACACATGGCAATCGAATGTACAAAACGGGAAAAAACATCTGCTGCTGGAACAACGAAGCAACCCGAGACTGTCAAGCTACGGCAAACCTTGTCCTTCACATCCACCAAACTGGGGCAGAAACTGACATTCCTTCTACCATGTCTTACCAACTTGACACTGATTCTTAAAGCATATGGCCTTTCAGTCAGACATTTTTGTAATGCAAGTTTTATTATCTGAAAATAAAAAAAAGAAACTCAAATAAAATAGGTCACCACTGAGCTGGGGAGGTAGAAGTTGGATGACCTTTTTTATGCTTTTTTTTAATGCTGCTAAACTATAAGGACTCTGATAAATGAAGTGAGTAAGACATTTTGAAGCAGTACAAGGGCACAAACACTGGACCCTGCCTTCTACACTAATGTAGGAGCTCTTATCAGACAAAACCATTTTAAAGAGTGGCAATGCTGACTGCTACTTTCAGGGAAATGTTTCAAACCATCCATCTTGACCAAATAAAAGAGTGCCCTAACCAGCAGACGCCTTTAGGAGTGACCACTTATCTCAAGTCACCAGCTCTGCTCTTAATAATACAGAGAGAGTGAGCAAGTCAAAGAGAGAGATGGAAAGAGAACGCAAGTGAGGAAGTAAGAGAGAAACAAACAATGAAAGTGTAAGAGAAAGAGGGAGACAATAAGAAAATGGCCCAAAACAGGGCTGGAGGCTATACAACAAACAACTGCTACAACTTAATAAACCTGATTTCAAATAAGACTCTACCACATCACAAATGTTGTTTTATAAAAACCTAATTTCGGGAGGAGCACGCACAGGTAATCAATAATTGGTCTCCACTTTCTAATCATCCACTTATCTCATCCTCCTATCAGACAGCTCGCTTCTCCCTATAAATCAGCAGGAAACCTTTTACCCACATCTCGATCTTAGTATCCCACCTCCTCCCCAGCTCCTCCTCAGGGTCCACCGGGGGAGCACTCAGGGTTAGGATCTGTAACCGGGTTAGGATCCGTTCATCATAAGCCCTCTCGAGTCCTTAGGGCTGTTCTTCCTAGAGCTCGGCTGCCCTCCTAACCCTGAGTATTCTCCCTGGTCAGCACGCCAAACAAACTTAGCTTACTTTAAGTTATTACCAGCAAGTACAAACCCATGAAAAAGGTATTAGCTCCAACAAGATGCTCTGTGATTTACCATTTCACTGAAAGGAGGCAAGGGTTTTTTTTTTTTTTTTTTTTTACTCATTTACTTCACAAAAACAAAAGTCAAAACTCTCCATACCAGCAGGTAGCAGTAGTCTGCATTCACCTTTCAGAAAAGGACTATGAACATACAATGGGAAGGGAATTCTTGTTTGTGCCCATTTACGACTTTACTTGCACTAAAGCTTCCCGCCTACTTGCCACAAGATATATTCATGCACTGGTTCAACAAGCTGAACCAGAAGCCTAACATTGTTATCTATGGGCCTGTTCACAAAAAATAAATTGTGAAGAAAATCACGCTGCTCTGTTCCACTGGAATACCATGAACATGTTTTAATGATAACTCAATTGCTAGCTTTGGGTGAATTATTTCTTTAGCATCCCAGCATGGATAAGGATTTGTCTGGAGCTTCTAGCACTCAATCCAAGTCAATGCAGACAACCCCACTAATGCAAAGGTAGAGTTCCTTGCCCCAGGAGTATCCCTACTCTTTACTTAAGAAAGGGATCCATTTCCTATCCCATATCTCAGAACAGAAATGGGAGCTCTATACAAATGCATAATTCATGAGGTCTCTCTTTCCTTACAAAGGTCTTACAGTAAATACACCTTCACTACAGGAGAATATTGACCAACTTTCTAAAACGCTTAGACACAATCTTTCAACAAGTATGGCGGGAGGCTTCAGAGCACATCCAGACTCTAAGAGCCACTTTAGAGAGGAAAACATCTGAAGCGGGGCCATAACATCACCGTTATGAACACTGAAGAGGGCTTCGGAAGTTTAATCAATGTCCAGTTCGTAAAGCTCTGTGTTTGCTCCCTCAGCCCTGGTTCGATTCAAAATAAATAAATGCTCTCTGTAACGTTTGAGGTTTTTCAGCTTCTCATTACTGAACAACCTAGCAGGATCTTAAGAGTTGACGTACCTCATATCATCTAATGAGTCTAACGGTGTCAAGAGCGCTCACTCTTGCTAATCAGCACCTACCGTAGACCCAGTCATCGCTCAGTTTGGTCAGCGCGGCAGAGCTAAGCTCATTTCCCTCTCACCGGAATAAATAAATTGGCCCTAGTCTGTCTTCAAACCACCTTGTCCCGACAGAAGGTCAATAAATCAATAATGCGTGCAAATACACGAAAAAGCAATTCAAAGTTGCCATTTTTCCTTCTCAAGCATGTCGCTACAAGCTCAGAAATGTTTCTCTTCTCTGCTGACAGGTCTCCTCAGACATAGCCTACCTCCTCCTCATGAATATTCCAGGACATGTCGGAGGAAAACAGCAGCTATGACGGTCCCACAACCCTGCAATGACTTCAGAATCAATCCCATGATTGCTCTCTCCCTGCGAACCATGAGTACATGCACCAGGGGCTCGTCAGGGCAGATGCGCAACGACAAGTCTCTGCGTTGGGCTGCTACAGCCACTTATTGAACAGCAAAGCAATGAATCTATCCAGTCTGTCCATCTCTAGTGAAGATATACACGCACTAGCTGTGTTTTTTTGTAATAAGAAGCCGGCTTATTTTGAAGCTGGTGTAAGGCATGAAGGACCATTTATTGAAGTGTACTGTTGACTTACTGTGCTTGAATTCTTCCCTTCCGTCCACAGGGTCCTGAGGTGAGAACCCAGCAACTGACCGCAGAGCAATAAGGGGGGATGAACTCCATAATGAATTCAATTGGTTTTGTGTTAATTAAAGCTCATTTCAATAACTAATATCGGTCGTCATATTATTCTAAAGGCTCAGGGGAGCAATAACTCCAGTTGGCGAGACGCAAAATATATTAGCAGGGCTGCAGATTGAACTGAAGGATCACTTTGATCAGTAAAAATGGCTTCCTCGTGCACTTATACCCAAACTAATGCATTTTAACGGATTGTGTGTTGCATCTTGGGTGTAATTGACCTGAGGTTAATCACACTGTTGACCTTTGAGAGACGACAGAGGAGGGTACAAGATATACTGCGTATTCGCTCTGACCTCCAGACAACAAGCAATATGTTCTCCAAAACAACCTTTTTCCATAATACAGCTCTAATCCCATTAGCAATTCAACAGAATACTATTCCGGCTGGTTTACAAAGCCATTTATCAAACTGGCTTGTAAAGGATGAAATACATTTGGTGCATGAAGAAAATTAACAAACTGTGTCCGGGTGCATCTGTGCATATAACCAAGAGAACTTCAAGAACAAAAGAGAGGCTACCAGACCCCAGTTCTCCCGAGGGAAGGTCATGACAGTCCTTGAAGCACAATGCTGACCAACTACAGGTTTCCTAACTTTCTTTGCCACCTGCTGTACCTCTATGCTGCTTTAAAAGATCAGCTATTGTTCTAGTCCCCAGGGGCCGTAAGAAACTCTAATGACTTCAAACTCATGACCATTTGTTGGTACTATCGACAACTGAGCAACTTGTCCTGACCTACTTTAGGAACAAGTCCCTGCTGGAAGTTCCATGAAGTTCTTCGACTTGGACAAAATAGTTCACAACAGAGGTCAAATGGAGCTTTACTTGTTGTCACAACAACACATCCATGTGAAAACCTACAAGATTTATAACTAAACGACTAGTTTGAACGGGAGGTAAACACCAAACTAGCTCCAGTGTGGTGGTCTAGACCTACACTAGTATTATTGAGTCTGCCCTCACTTTACCAATTACAATCTGAACAAGCCTATCCTTTTAGTTTCTTCAAACAGATGTCTTAAAAGTCATTAAAAAAAGACCTCTAACACTCCAACCATCTAATTTGAAACACTGATTCCCAGGACCAGCCATTTCCTAAAACAGTAGGTTCTTGCATCTACTGTCATTCATTAACATTTAAGTAATCTTGAAAGTGATAATAACTTTAATTATGTTTTAATCTGCTTTAAGGTTGAACTTTCATTTTAGTTACAAGATAAGTATCTGTGTGTATTTCTGTAGGAGAGAGTAACGAGCGTAAATGGACAGTTCCGCCCAGAATGATATGTGAAAGTGACCATTCACACTCCAATGATGAGGACCAGTCCCATTGGAAAACCACTGTAATTGGCTACACACTGAGCTACTCTTGTGCATGGTGACATCTGGAAGCACACAGGTCATTTCTATCATCTCATTGACTGCCCAGGAGAATATTCCAACCGCAGGCAGAGTGGATCCATATTCCCTGCAGACATACTGGAAGTTAGAACTAGTGACATGGGGAAAAGGGAGGAAGCAGAGCAAAAATCGGGTAAAATGTTGTTCAGGAATGCAGCACAGGGGTGCTGAAGGGGTGTTGAAGACTATGAAGTGGGCATGTCAAGAGTCTTACAGTCCCTGTGGTAGAAACAAGCCCTATTTTTTGTCTTACAGTCATGGTTTATTTCTGAATTTTCTTTGTTACCTTGTCCACTGCAAATATTCTACTTCTCCATTCACCACCCTCTTATTTGCTGTCTGTCTCCGTCACACCCACATAGACCTAGAGTCTGAACTCATTCAAGCACCTACAAATGCACACACACACATATGGAGACCAAGTAAAAGTCTTTAGCACTCTGTAGAATGAAAATTAAGGTGTTGTGGATGATTTATGTGTTTGATTTCACTCACTGCATTTGAGCACACACTCTTCTGATGAGAGCATTAAATCGGCCAGGACAAAGGATAACAGTCAGGGACGAGCAGACATATATCATCTGAACGTCCCCAAACAAAGTCAGTAAAGCATGCACAAGGAGCAAGGCATTCACCTTTATCAAACCGCATAATAATTAGCATTAGCTTTGATAAACTTGTAACCAATCAAGAAGAGAGCTCCTGAAAAGCCATCACAAACATTTTAAGACTTCAGACTAGTATATGCATTTCTGTTTCGCACAAAGCGCTAAAAAAGGAAAAACAAAAACAAAAACAAAAAAAAAAACAAGCATCATTAAGTCCAGTGGCAAGCAAAGCTTCATGTAAACTGTCCCGATCCCCAGAAGACAAAAATCCCTGCACATATTCAGGTAATGAGAGCAATGGGAGGGAGGTATGTGTGTTTATGTAAAATTAGCTCAGTTATAATGATGTAGCGGTGAAGGGACCATTGTTAGAGAGGTCACTAAAGAAACCAATAAGCAGAGAAGACATACAAACAAGCGGGTGAAAAGTGTATCTGTGCTGCTCTCTAATGGGGGCTTCAACAGCAGTCATCTCTACTGACTGAACAAGGGTTACTCACTAGAGGAGTGCAGGGCGTCCAATACTCTGGGTTCAGCTCGGCTCGGGAGCGAAGGTCCAGATAGTCGGGGTTCAGTTCGGTGCGGGCGCGGGTAAGCGTTCCCTTAAAAGCCAAGAAAATGCAGGGTTACAAGTCCACATAGTAAATTGGTAAGCAACTGTTTCAAAAATGTGAAATGAGTGAAGATATGACTGGAATAACTGGGTGTGGGGAGTGATGGGAACCAGGGAAAGTAGAGAAAGATGGATTTCTCACAGAAGAGTAGAGATACTGTATAATCAGATTCACAGAACATATTCAAATTAGTGCTGTCAAACGATTAGTCGTGATTAATCACATCCAAAATAAAAGCTATTGTTTCCATGTCTGTACTGTGTATATTATGTAGCTATATATTTTACAGTATATATTTTGAAAATATTTAATATATATATAAATTAATATTATTTACATTATGTACAAATATATTTAATATATAAATATATTTTTCTTACATACAATAGTCAAAGACAAAAAAGGTTCTAATCATAAAAATATGAAATATTATAATAATAATAATAATGATCTTTTTTTTTTTTTTGCCACTATCTCGGTTTTGATATCCTTATTCTTTTATATACAAACAAAACACAGTTTTTTGCAATAAGGTTCCTGGTCTAGAATGATTATAAATAAGTTGTAAGCTGATTAGTAGCTTGTTGACCAGCTAACACCCATTTAAGATCAGCTTTGATCATTAAATGACCAGCTTATACCTGTTTAGAACACCCGCTTAAGCTATATTTTCCAGTCTCATGTTTCCAGCCTGGAGTTTGACAGACACAACTTTTGCGCACAAAGCTTTCTATTTCAAGTCTGAATCTTGAAATTCAGGTCACACAAATTTTCTGTTTCAACAGGTTTACAAATGCTGTGCTTCCTATCACACAAGGCCATTAGTGGAACTCAACAAGACACTTACAAAACCAGAAGAATGAATGGCATTCTGTCACTTATCATAAACTCAACAGAAAAACACGATTTCAGAGAATTTCTGACCTTCGGCAGCGTCCTTAATATTTTACACACGGCGTAAAATTAGGGGGCTCTCAATTTCCAAACACTCAGTCAACTCAAAAGGTGACAAATTACACAGCGCTTTTAGGCTGAGGCAGAACTGAAGATGTTTTCTTCTTCGCGCTTTGTGTCCAAAATGATACAGACTGATTATATCTCTTTTGAAAATGAAATTGCCTTTATAAGCATACGGCATTTGTGTTTGACAAACCTCCGCTGTGAATCTCAGCGAAATATCCTGCTTTCAAATCAGTCTGCCCTTTGTTAGGTAATCTGCTTTTCTCTCGCACGCACGCTCCGTCTTTTCTCTTCTGTATGTGTGTGTGTGTGTGTGTGTTTACACGCAATAGAAAGAGGGACGCATATGAAACAAACACATATGAGTGGTGACATTTCAAATGATATTAGAGTGATACTCAAGCAGGGAAAGCAATCAAAAAGGCTTTGGCGGAGGCAAGGCGACATCATTGAAATTCACAAACCAAGTGAGGAAAGCTAAAACATATTGTTCATCGTACAGCCATGAATTAAAAC
>JAUYWG010000039.1:2213039-2293065 GCA_034779775.1 Enteromius afrohamiltoni | reverse complement strand
GAATATTAATCTATATAATATTAAAATGTATTTTATATTAACATTATATTTATTTATTTATATATTTTTATTTTATATTTATTTATGTTTTTTATTACCATAACAATGTCACAAAAATGGTTATATTAATGGCTTAATTTTTCTTAAACAAAATGTATTATTTTAATGTATTATTTTTCTTTTGATTTTGGGTTAAAATGACAAACAGTACATCAGCTACATTAATAGTATGACAAATTAGCTTAAAACAATTTTGTTAACAAAAAAAAATAATAATACATATTAAGATAATATATCCTGATTAAATAAAAAACTAATTATATATGCTCTAGTACAAATATATGTATGTATGTTTACATCATCATCAATTTCTACAATTTTACAACTGGTCTAAAAACAGGCTTCATTTTCATTAAGCAAACCTTTTTATTTTGGTTATTACTATATTACTATGAATATATAAATTATTATTTTTTATTTATTTTTTTTTTTTTTATGAGATTCACAAGTCCTCTGTTCAGTTGAATACCAAGGCCTAAGGTAGTACAAAACATAAATAAACTCTGCTATAAAAAAGAAATATGTTCTGTTTGCACACAAATACAGCCTAATCTTTATGTCATGTGCGAAAATTACACTATTTACCGTATCTGACAGGTTACCAGCAATACGCCGCATAACTAAACAAATATAACAGGTTATTTGAAGTTATTTGTTGGGAGTCTGGCTCTATTCTTTCTGTTCATGAACACAGACTCCACAGTAATGCCACACAATACGATGCTAAATATATCAAATCAATTCCACCTTATATTCCCTTTCTCCCTCTGTCTGCCTCTCTCTCTCTCTCTCTCTCTCTCTCTCTCCCCTGTGTTTTTAGGAGATGTGAGAAGTAGTACACTCTAAACCGCTTGTTTGGAATTATGTGAAGAAGTCTCAGCGAACTGGCTTTGGAAACCCGGCTCTAAAGGATCTGTCACAAAAACTTTGTCTTCATCCCTAGAGAGATGTGTGGTTTTCCATTCCTATCACCGCTGCGCTCTGGTTTTAACCACCTGTAGGAATCGCCGTTTTCTTTGCTCAAACCTTTGTTCTGAACTGTTGGAAACAAGCAGTCTGTGTGAATGTGGATGTTTATATCGATCTTATATGCCCTCATTCATATTTCAGGCTCTAAACCACACAAGAGTGTAGGTTCAGACGTGCAATGCCGTGAAACCTCCATCTTGCCTGACCATTAGGCCTGAAACAAAGCACGCATTGCATTCTGAAAAGTGCTTGAAAGTAATTCGCAATGCAATGCACATAGATTGCGTTCTTAGCATAACCACACTATAACAGAGCATCCATGAAACCGTGTTCTTTTACCAGTCTGTTTTCTCTTCCAGGTCAACTACTAACAGAATTTTGCTCGGCTACTTGGTTAAATGTCAATACGGTATGTTTGTATTGAGTTAGCTGAATAACAAGACATCCAGTTTAATAAAACACCTGAAGGTAACTCTGTTTGCTACTGCCAACACAAGGGCATGTGTTAAGTGTGTTCAACAGGGTCAGGCACCTGCAATACGCCGGTCGAGCATTCACAAACACTACTACGTATTTGTGTTCTTCATTTTATACTCATTAATCATGATAGAAGTTTAATTGGGGGGTAGGAATGACCGGAGGCGATAACGAAGGCTTTAATATAAGAAACATAAATGCAACAGTGCCGTTAAAAAACTGTCATAGTGCCTGAAGCCATCTGTATACTCAGCGAAAACCTACGCTATCTCAAATAAGAACACACATCACAGTAATGATATCAACGCTTAAATATGTATTATTAATGTAACTGAAGAGTAATATCGCTATCAATTTGCCTATGCCTCTATTTATTTTAGCAGCCAGGAAAGTGTGTTTGAAGCAAAAGTCTAGAATCGCACCATTTAAATGTGAATTACTGGAAATGGATACAACTATTTTATTAACGTACATTAGGTTAGTAAAATGAACAGTGTTCAGTAGGCCAATGAAATAATATTCAATTCAACATTGCAGTAATAAAATATGTATGTCATAAGTAATCATACAAGTGGCACCAACCTCACAGCCGTAGTTAAATACTGTATTGAAGTCACCAGCATCTCTGTCAGTCCTCCATGTTAAACCAGAGACAAGATTAAGCTGAAAAATGTCAAAATGAATAACAATACTGAACATCCATACGATATGCTAATGCCCATTTAGACAGAAGTGATGAAAAATCCTTTTAGACACACTTTATTTTAGAGAACACTATTAACTGCTGCTTATTAGCATTCGTACTAGTATTTTGGCTGTTTATTAGTGCATATAATGTAAGAACATATTCTAGATCTTGTCACTCTTCTCCAGACCTAGACACTATTCAATTAGCAGCAAATTAGGAGTTTATTGAGAATAAATCTCCTCAGAAGTCCCAATTCTTAAATATTACCACAAAATTGAGTTTGTTACTTTGCTACAATAGAATATTTAGCTTGCTGTTTTTCAACATGATATTGCAAATAGGGCATACACAGCCAGAGAAAACCGTGGCGATATATATGTAAATATTAGAGGCTTTCTGTGCTGTAAAATGCGAAATCAATTTCTGGTCAGACTATCCCGTATAGACTCTTGTTACCACTCACACTCTCATCCTGATATGATATCAGCGTCGGGCTTAAAATAGAAAGAGACTGTGGCTCATTACTTCAGTGTGGTGTGATTCACTATTTAGAGAGTGATGACATACTTCACATGATCACATACGTGGTAGATACATGTGCATTCGATACAGTGATTTCACCATTTCTCTTGCTATATCTGATGAAAAAGAAAAAGAACATGGCATATCTGAACGCAGAAAGGGCCACACTGGGCCCCCATCCAGTCAATGGCCCCGGGGCCCGAATTAAAAAGCTCTTTAAAAGCAAATTCACTCCACAATTACAGCATGTTCTATATTTCCACAAGACTAATGTCACCCGAGCTCTCACTTAAATAAATGAGTTATATAATTAACCATCAAATTAATTAACTTTACGAGTGGCACACTTCAGAAACTCTGGAGGGGGAAGAAGATTTGATTCGGTGAAACTGTGTCGAGCGGCTGAGCGGCGCTTCTGTCAGCTCTGACACGTGTGGGCCGCATTAACGTCCTGTGGATTTCGCTCATGACAACACATGCAGAGGCAAGGTGATCATTAAACACATGAAGGACAGAGCCTAGAACGAGAGACGGATACGCTTTGGGGGACAGCTCACTTCTTTCTCAAGTACTTTGATGATTCTTCAGAGAAACGAGCGAGCGAACACTTTGTCAAATGCTGCAAAGGTGGCAATTTAAGCAAGTGTCGACGTTCTCCTCCCATTGTTGCAGCCGCCTTGCTTTTCTGGCTCAGGAGGAAAGCGAGATGCCTGCTAAACTGGCAACAAACGTGTTGCTAGATCTCGCCGACATCGGTTGCAGCTGTGGGTTAAGCAGTGCGTTTTGAGATAAGAATAAGCTTTTGGAAGCAAAACATTGTAAATGACGTCAAAGTGGCTAGGTGAGGTTTATACTCGCCCTCAATTCTTTTTGAACTCGCATGATTTTAATCAAACTTGGCACATCAAGGTATCTAAAACTACACCGGCCCTTGCAATATCTGTACCAAATACGACACGATATGTTAGAATCTGTAGAAGTGTGAATGAAATCGGAGAGAGGATTTTCCATGAAAACGGCATGAGGTGAAATGTGCCTTTTTGCATCTGTGTGCAATTTCTTTTCTACAAAAAAAAGAAAAAAAAAAAAGAAGAATGTGAGTGGGAAGATATCGTGAGGGTGTGTTTGTGCAGCTGGAGTTATGGAGATCAAATTTCCCCACAAGTATAGTAATACCAGTAAATATCGACCTCGTGGGCCTTGTTTTTTTTTTCAGTCCCCATGAGGAAACCAGCTTATAAATCATACAGAATGAAGCAGAATGCTCTTACAGTATAAAAACCATTATGTCTATAAAATGTGGAAAGCCAACATGTGTGTGTCTGTGTGTGTGTGAGTGAGTTGCATGATTTGGAACAATGTAAAAAGGCAGGCGATAAAATCTTATTTTAGGGTGAACTAACTCCTGCAATGGCACTAAATTGATGTACTAGACAGGCTAAAAGTCTTTCAATGTCATGCGTCATGCTATTGTCCGTCATTTACAGTTTAATGTACCATAAACACAGGTTGTAGAAATGGCTGCCCATCCACTTTACTGTCGTTTTGACCTTGATCAAGTCAAGTAACCCCAAGACGCTCCAGGCCTAAATAAAGACTTCTTTAGTGGGCGACGATGCATAACAAATCTAAGTGTCCCGTATTCACTGTACTGTATATAGCACTTGTAATTTTGTCACTGATATTCGTTGTGCTCAACAGAGGAATGAAAACGGATCTTGAGTGAAGAGATTCACAGTGAAACCAAATCAAATAAAACCAGTATTTATAGGCTTCAGCAAGAGACAGCAACGCTCGGCATCAAATTTGCACAATGTGTGTGATGTGATTCCTCATTTTTCATAGACAACATTAACACAAACTTCAGTTTAATAATTTAAAATAACTTCCATTTTTCACCTCATTAACAGAGGAAACTACTGAATAATCCCAGCACTATGTATCCTGCACTTGACTGATGGAGGCAAAGATGCAGCTTGGCAAATCTTCATTTGCATCGCAGGTTTGTATTGTAATGATTTTTGGTGCAAATTGGTACTTTCCTTGGCAAAACGAGAATGTTGCAATTATTAAAAGCCCTGTTCCCCAGGAGCCTGCATTTAAATCATGACACACCATTTAGCTTGTCATCTTTAGAGTCTGAAAAATACTCATCCTGTCTTCCTAATTGGCCTTTGTGCGAATGTGTTTAATGCTCAAGACTTTATGACGCAAGCGTGCCATCAAAATACACACAGTTTTGAATATTTTCAACATTTTCTTGTTCGCCAATGAACATAATATTGCTCTCGTTTTCATCTCCACAGTGTGTGTTTGTCTCTGTGGAACATAATTGGCTCTAGTCCAGTGCCTTCATTCTTTTCACAGCCTTTGATGGACTGCAGCTTGTAATGAATGACTTTTACAGTTATTAGCACTTCTCTTTGAGGAGGTCAGTGTGTGAATGTGTTTTTCGACTGAAAAGAGACTGAACGAGAGATCAATCTGATATTCTGAGGTCACTTGGAGCAAATTAACTAAACTAAGCCACTTTAGTGCAAAAACCTTATTCACCAACCACATGCAAAAGAGCAGTGTGACTATTACTATAAACAGCAATAATTTAAAAGAGCTGGAATTATTTAACTAAAATAAAAACAGGAAAACAAATACTTAACTAAATGATGCATTTACTCTTGTAGTTTGGTTCTCTTGGTTCTTTTGGTACAGACAAAAAAAAAGAAAAGGATTCATTTAGTTCTGGTTTCCTCACTGTTCACATTGTCATTAAACCTAAAGACAAATGGCTTAAGGATACAGTCGCAAATGATTGGACAACTTGTATGATGTATTTTTGTGAACTAACAGAATATCCGAATAGGTGTAAGGAGATTACCTTTACTAAACTGAATGGGCAAAAGCTTCTATTTTGGGTATAACTGGATATTTTGAGCATTTTAGGGTACATATTGTGACATAAGTTCTTGTATTTGGTTCACCTAGATTTTTTGGGTCTGTGCTGTGTTTATATATTATTCAAAAACACAGCAGAGTTCATTTGGAAGCAGACCAAGCCCCGACCTGATGCACACCAAGGTTCATATGGCAACGTTCGCACTTATTAAAAAGATCCACATAAACAATTTAAAGGAACATCCCACTTTTTTTCAAAAAATAACTTCCCTAGAGCTAAACAGCTGAGTTTTACTGATTTTGAATCCATTTCTCAGCCAATCTCCAGGTGATCTTCCAAATATGACAGAAAATGAAAAGTTGTGATTTTCTAGGCCGATACAACTAGGAACTATACTCTCATTCCGACATAATAATCAAGGAATTTTGGTGTCATACCATGGTTGAAGCAGGCGCAATGACATTACACAGTGCCTGAAATTGCCGGGGACTACTTTCAAGTGCTGTGTAATATTGTTGCACATGCTGCAGCCATAGTACGGCACCAAAGTTCCTTGATAGTTCCTAGTTATATCGCCCTAGCAACTTTTAATTTTCCGTTAGTCTTAAAATACAATGTAACTGTAGAAGTGTAACGATTTGCGGGAGTCGTGTGGATCCATGTGCAACAATCTTTAATGTACGTAGTCAGACAAGCAATGGTCGGTACACAAAGAACAGGTAAATCAGAGGACAGGCAAACTCAGAGTCAGGGGACAGGCGGCAAAATGGCAGAAAACAATACACAGGCAGAAAATCAAACACGGGTAGGCAAAAGTGGAGATAGAACGCTCAGTAACGATGGCCGGGGCAAATCGAGACTTCGCGTCTGATCTAGGCCAGAGTCAGTGTTTTTATACTGTGAGAAGCCCCGGAACTGGAAGCGCTGAGACCTAGGTACGTGGGGCAAAAGGGTCCGGACGGAAACATTAGTATTCCAGCGAAGGTTCCCGCTGCCGTTCGCTGGAGAGGACCACAGAGGCGCCGGCTTGTGACAAGAAGAGTCAAGATTTAAATGAGAAAATATTGAAATTCTTTGGTCATTTTTAAGTGTGATGCTAATGGTCTAATTATATTAATGAGCTAAGCTAAACTTCAGCTAGAAGTGCGTCAGACCCGGAGAACGGCTGAATGGATTCGAAAACTTAACAGTTGACCTCTAGGTAGTTGAAACATTTGCCGATTTTCAAATAAAAGGGTCATGCTCCTTTAAGCAAACCACAAAATACAAGCATAAACTCAACCAATATGTAAAATTAAGCAAATTAAAAGGAAAATGAAATTAAAATAATTAAAGAAAATTATGCAAAATAAAATATGATGCAAAAAAAATGAAAATTATGAGTTATCTTTAATAAGGCAAACAAAATAAAAAAAAACTTTTAACAAAGACTTACCAACTAATTTGTATAAATTGTGAACAACTAAATCTAAAACAGAATAAAGAATCAAAATAGGCTTAGATTTTTAAAAAGCATAAAAAAAAAACATTAGCTAATGCATGTCAGACTGCACGACTTCGCATCCTCCACAATCTCTCACTCAGAACAGACCCGAAAGATTTAGACGCTAATTTTGGCCATATATGCTCTGTTACCTGATTTGCATAATTCCATCAGTAATTCAAATGCTAAAACAACTCAGACAACATGCGCTATCAGCAGGAGCAATTCATTCTTCTGAGCTCCCTTTAATCTCTAAAAGAGCAGTATAGGGTTTCAATTGCTGCAGGCAACTGCTAACAAGTAAACACCTTTCTCCAGTCCCATGCCTCTCTCTCTATTTCCTCTAACACTGCGTGCCATCTACTGCTGCGTCCATAGAAATAAAGACCAGTAAAGAAAGATGAGGGGAAATATCGAGATAGAAATCAGAAGATCCCATTATGTCTAACCCACTACAGATAGTGATGCATACAAACAACACACCAAGAGGCAAGAGGGCAACCAATAATTCAAAAAGTGACAACAAATCACAGATATAATTCATCTTCCAGGGGAGAGAGTCAGATAGTATGCTGGTGAGGAAGACTTTGGCCTTCCCAGCACTCTGAACAACAAGACAAACTATAGGTGGATTATAAAGCAAAGTCTAGAAGCAAAAAACCTATGATGAGTATAAATTATATTTGATGAGAAGCCGTGCCGTAATTCACGTTAGGTGATAATTATAGCAAAATAAACCCTTTTGGGGAGGATAAAAAACAGATTACTCTGGCAGGGTTTATTTTGCAATAATGACCGGCTGACTGCACATTTATCTTTTACACATCGCTCATAAAAACAATGGTCTTCCTCAAATGCAGCACTTCATGCAAGTGTGCATCTGTGCATAACTGTGTTTGTGTGTGCGTGCTTTTCGGATGAGTGAGTGACAGGCGCTAAATGAGGTGTAAGAGCAAATGTGAATGTGCTGGAACGCCGGGAGGCTTTGGAATCATATCTGTCTCTGACACCTGCCAATCTAAAATCATTGGTATATCTCCTCAGAATGCTGTCAGAGTGCTGTTCCTCTCCATAGGATAAAATGCTTCCAGAGGGATCTGGTTTACAGTACGCTCGCTTAAGCTGGAACGATGTCAAATACATTAGCCTGGGGACAACACTGATGCAGCACAAATTAAAATGTGCTAGTACTTTATCCTTCTCCACACTACCTACACAGACATACTCTTAAAAATAATGTTTTTTTGCACAGTAAGTTCAGAAAGGGGCTCTCTTTTTTATCAAGAACTTATTAACACTGTAGTTTTACAAAATCTTGATGTTACATTATGTTCTTCAGGTATTGGTTTCTAATGAGTTTCACCACTGAAATGCCCTTCCTACTGCATAACATACTGTACAAAACCCGCTTCTTCTAGAAAATACTAGCATACTCCTAAAAGTTTACATTCAATCAGAAACTTTCTACACATTCACATGTAAAATGTCTTTCTCTTCTAGGCAAATCTTGCACTCATGGAATATTAACATCAATGCCTCGCAATATCACCTACTACTGAAAGAAAGCAAGCAGTACTTCACTGTATTAATCAGTCAGTAAATCCTTTCGTATGATCCATTGCAATAAATCAAACAGGTAAAAAAAATATAAGACTTACGTACAAACAATGATCATTTTGTAAATTTAAACTTAAAAGGGGAAAACAGAAAAAAGGAAATAACTGCAACTTGCACGTCTAATGCTCACAAGCCACCAGAAAAGTTCAAAATCAGTGTCTGAGGATTTTGCAACGAGCACAGGTGACGTTAAGCAGTATGATGTCATATGGCGATGATGATTAAAATATTTAAACAATGCTGTTATGTGTCAACAGTCGCCTGAAGAACACATCCATGTGTAAAAAGTGGTATTATCTGATAGTAAGACCCTACTAATGTGCTATGAGAATTACTTTAACGTTTCAAAGAATAAATGTATGTCATGCCATGTAATGCCAGTGTGCTTTAGGCTACATAGTGTTGCTAGACCATCTGTCTGAAAATATCTTGAATCGCATCACAATGCTGCACGTGCAGAAGTTGAGCTAAACTAAACACGTTCTTCATCGCTGCCAAACGGTAGGATGCCTTTCAATGTGTCGTTCCTACTGAATGTAGGTAAATATCCTCCTCATCCAGCATTTTTTGTCTTTGCTGAAAACTATTCCGTCACTAAACTGAGTGAGAAAATCACTCCAAACGAGTCAATGCGTGAGTCAGTGAGCTGTTTGATTCATTACGAACCAATTCAGCCCATTCTTTTCAATTCATTGAATAGAACAGATTTAAAATAGTGATTCATTTACGAAAATGACCGATTTTCTAGATCTGGACCTAAAAAATGCTTATTTGGGTTAGATGTGTTTGCATATAAAGATCTGGCAAAAATAAGTAATATAAATAATTAGGCATTCATTCATTTCATTTATTTATTCATTCATTTATTTATCTGACAGCTGTCAAGCAAGCCCTTTATACCTGAGACACCTGAAGCAACATGCAATTAAATGAAATATGTTTGTGTTGCACTGTAAACAAGTTTACACACAGGACCACCAAAGGCATATATTTACAGTTTAGGCTAATGCATCTTTAAACATATCATTTATTCAGCTTCTATAATAAAGAATATGAATTATCTTGAGAGACATGTTGTTGAAAAAGATAGGCTAACTGATGCAACAGCCATAGACAGTTTTTTGTTCTAAGGTGAAAAAAGTTTTGTATTTTCGTATTAATATTTTAGTACGGTTTTTATTTCATCATGTCTCTGTATTGCCCTGATAATGAGTCAAAAAAAAGGAATTGCAATGATAACGAGACTAATAAAACATCTAAAAAAATATTGAATCTACTGTACACCACTTTCCTGTAATGCAACAACAACAACTTTGTGTTATTTTAATCCAGCTAAAAGGTCACAGCATGGGTCAGACATTTTCATTTCCTAGACATTCTCTGGTCAGAGTTCAATAGCCTCATTCGAGGTCTGCAGCAATCGCATGCATGTGAATCAAAGTCAGCGGGACTAAAATTTTCGTGAGGGAGGGTACAATAATAATCTCTTGACTTGAGAAAACCTAGGTGGCGCAATGCCCACTCCATCTCCCTCCGCAGTGCCTACCCATCTTACAGGGATCATTCCTTATTACCTGATGCAACATCTCAAGTGAGGCTGATTTTCTTGCAGTAGCCTAGTCACAAATTGCGTAAACAAGCCAGGCATCACGTGTCTCACTTAGGCCCCGGCACCTGCCCTGACATTCCACTGAGACGTCTGGGAGATACGAGAGGTTGCAGCCTCTTCACTCAGAGCAAAACAGCATGAGAATAGAGCGCAATTGGCCTGAAACGACTGCTCGCTGCGTGCATCACATTAGAGGCTCCTGATTGTGCGATAATGTTTCGTTCTGAATGTTATTCGGCTACGAGCGCTTTGGGATCTAACCAAACAGCATACCCGTGACTCATCTGCTTTTATTAAGGTCAGCCGAAACATCCAAAAGACATAAATTCCTCCAAATGCTTTCCAAACATAGCCTTGTTTCCAACAGAGACCCCCACAGAGACACAGAGTCCTCTCCGCTCGAGGGTCAGGGGCACGAGAGATCATGAGACCTCCGGGTGAGCCGCCGCCGGACTCGTGATGGTCTGCCGAGGCAGCCAAAACTGGAGCAGCTGTTCTTTGTGTGAGAGTTGCTCAAAATCACTAAAGCGCCCTCCCTTCCTGCTGCCCCACACACGCGGTTAATTCTCCCTGGTGGCTGAACACGATGAGGCATCAGCAGAGAGAAAGAGAGGGACTCATCAGACGCGTAGCCTGAAGCAAATGAAATGCTCCCGACTCGGCCACAATCGATGACACCATCATCTCCTGCTCTAGATAATGATATCTGCGGTTGGGTGCATTAGAAAGAGCCCGTTTGTGCGTACGTGTGTGTGTGTAGTGACCTGGATAGCTCTTTTACCTTCTCCTTTGTGATGCGGCGTAATCTAAGATTGGCTAATGACAAAATGCGCCCACTTCTTATTCATCCGTCAAGATGATCTTTCCATCCTATGTCTCTGCCTCAGACGCCCACATATTGCACGCAAATTGCAAACTTCTATCATCGACACAGTATCGGCTGTATCATTAATACTTCCATGGCATAGTTTATGCTAATTCAAACGGGGTGAAAATGAGCAGCGAAGCCCTCCCTTTAACCAATTGTTTCCTCTCACTCAGCAGCGCACGATGACAGATATCTTTCAGGTGTCAAAAGCTCTGCAACAATTACAACAGCCCCTTTAAGCGGAAGCCACTTTGAGTTTTCACCAAAACATTTGCAAGAGCTAATTTTGCATAAAAGATGGGGAAAAAAGGTGCATAATTTATGAAGAAACACTCAGCGATATATCAAAACTTCAGTGCCTAGTTTACACGCGGCAGCAATTAGCTACCTTGATGTGCAGCTAATAGAACATCTGTGCACGCTGCCGCACACATACACATGTCTGACATATATCGAGAAAACGAGCTGAAGCTTTTCTATATAGAGAGAGAATTCAGGAAAACTGTGGAAAATGTTTTTCACTGCTAACCACTGTGCTACAGGTTCCTAAAGGTTCATTAACCGAAGAAGGGTGGATTCTGTGCAATATTAACATAATTAGCAGATTGCATTCAGAAGTGAAGGAAACTAGTACAGTTATTGCAATTCCTAGGGTGGCATATTGCTTTTACTAAAAATATGATGGTATTATAAAAGACATTAATGCTCATGAAAAAAATGTCATGCATTGATAATAGTAATCTGAATGAACAATATTTCCAAGTAAGACACTGCCTACCAGATGTTTGTGGTGTATGGGTTCCAGCTAACAGGGACTTTTCTTATACAGTAGGTTCTCTCAAATTTATGAACAACATCAATAAAACATTCATTCAAAGTTGTCAGGTCTATAATAGAGTTAGCAAAATTATATTTATAAATTGTTCATGGAAATGTATTTTCTGCAGCATAGGCTCATTGTCATTGCGTGCCTCTAAATCCATTTCTGCAAAACAAATTAAATAAAATAACATAAATACTACAGGCAACTAAACTCAGACAAGTTTTACTTGAGGGATATCATGTTATGAATACAAACAAATTTTAACATGCTACGATATTTGAAAACTGAGGCGCTGAGCATTTATTTACATTTTCACTGTTGTTTTTTCTTTTTTTTTTTTAATACTCAGCAGTCCAATCACAGTGGAGAAGGGCGGGACAAATACCACATAAACCAATCGCCACATCCTGGCTGTACAACATATAACAAGAAACAAAACAACAGAACAAAATCATTTAAAACAAGGGTCAGAGTTGTTTTACATTAGTGCCAACATTTTTATAGTTTGACATGAACTGTCTGCAGAATCAGATACTGTTTAGCTATTTAGCTGTATAGCTATGAGCACTAACGCTGTAAGTGCTCATAGCTATGCATTCGGTTTCAGCTTGGCATTTTCAGCTAGCTAATGGCAGCCTAACATTTGCATAACCAATTTGGATATATCGAGATGTCAAACATGAAAACGTTAGTCAGAAATTAGTAAAACGTTCTTAGAACATATTTTGTTAGCTGGGTTGGAGCATCTTCTTAAGTGTTCGAAAGAGGCAAGAAAGCCGTTCAGGTTTGGAATGAGAAATGACCAAAATAATTTTTAAAGCATGTGAAGACACATTATCAACTGCCTCTGATCAGACTCATCTAATAAAAGTTCAATGGCATGCGTTGTTTTTAAAGCAGTCAGTGATATTTCACCAGTCAGTAATTCTTAGCTAATTTACAGCTGTTTTGAATATAATAATTTAACCAAACTCCCTCACATATAGACATCAGGATTAAAATCGTCTCTTCATTTTGCATCTTTAGCATTATGGCGTAGCTCTAGCAGGATATGAAATCAACAGCTCAGAGAGTGTAAACATCACCTGCATCTGTTCTCGCCACTCCTTTGGCTGTTTTTGTGTGTCTCTCGCTACAAAGGAACAACAGCACGCCACAAAGAACAGCTCCCACGGGCCCCGCTAATGCGCTAACATGCCGGGCTCTCTCCTCCACTACCGCTGTTTACCGTGATGGGGACTGACAACCACACACAGCACACAAGTCAACGTGCAAGACTAAATTAGCTCCCAGACCGCTGCGCATTAATTATGAATTGAGAATAATTGCAATGGGACACGCCAGAGTCAATTCGTTTGGACTGAGCGCAAAGTGTAAATATGACTATGCTAATAGAAGGACATGGATGCTGCAATAAAACGGGAGTCAGAAACAGTCTTAGGTACGTACCTGCTTATACGCACACATTGCACGTGCTATGGATTGTGTTGAATAAAACACGGTATCACAGCAACATCATGAATATTCAGGACTAGCACTGTGTTAGCATGAGAGTTGAGAAAATGGCCCTGCTGGAGCAAATGAATGACTGTTATATACCGTGGAAGGTTACAAACACCGTTAGACTGTGTGAAAGGCTTCATTTTCTCTTTGTGAAATGATGATGAGGTTAAAACCACCAGGCCATGTGCCATAGTGAATATAGTGCTAATAAAATTCTCTGTGAATGTACCCAGACGCCTCCATATTGAGACACAGTCCATTATAATGTCACATTACTAAGGTTGCTTTATTGTAGAAAGGGGAACTATTTGTTTCCCCTTTGGCCTAAACTCTTAGACGTTCCCCTCTGGTATTTCAAAGATGACTCAAGGACAGAAATATAATTATGAATGGCTCTTAGTGTTCTGATCTATTTAAGTCACAAGGTATCTGGAATGTAATAAAATAGCACATTATTATATATTTTGGTCAAAAAGATGTCAGAAAGGAAATGAGAGAATATGTTAAAGCACATATTCAAATAACAATACTCATAATAACTTATTTGCATGAGCGTTCAATGTTGTCATGCGGAGCAAAATAGTATTTGGGAATTTTTTTAAGTTTAGGTTAATGTTGATTTCTGTCGAATGAGAACCAAAACCGCCTATAAATTGTTAAATATATATGCGAGAAAGATAAACCACTCATAATTCAGTATTGTTATGATTTATTTTTTACGGCTGAACATAACTTTTTAAAGTCAGCTGCATAAGATTGGTAGATTGAATCCGAAAAGTAAGATTACCTCTTGAAAACCTGCTAGTTAATTAGACTAGTTCTTAAAGGGACAGTTCAACTGTAATATAAAACATTCTGTCATCGTTTATGAACTGTTTGGTTACCATCTTTCAAAAATGTATTTTTTTCATACAGGTTTGGAGCAACATGAGTATGCGTAAACAATGAGAACATTTTCATTTGTGGGTGAGCTGTCCCTTCAAGGGAGTTATTATAATATATAATAAGTTATTGTACAGTCCCAGTCTTAGTATTCAGATTATTACAATGACATCCTCACTTGTAGCTACACTGTAAACATTTTAAACCATTTGTATACTGAATGCATGGCTGAAACCACTTTTAAAACTATTGTTGTGTCAATTCCTTGGTCTTATGATATGATGATGTCACCAGGATTATCAATAATGTTTGATTTCCATAATTTAGGATCAGCTGTGCTCTATTCAGAAGTCCACCTAAAAAGATGGTGAGGCGGTATGCTTTAAAGAACCACTTTAACACCAACCAAATAAACTGAACCCTGACATCAAAATAGCTCTAATACTTAGGGTTTGCACTTTAGAGAAACTGAGCAATATCAGTGTAAACACTGTGATATTAACTTGGTCCCAGGGGTTCGGCTGAAACGCATAATATTCCTACAACGTCTTCAGCCCGTCGGAATCAAAACAGGCATAGAGTGTGAGTCTCTTAAGCTCATGTAAACCAAAATCCCTCCCATCTCTCTAGAGGGAAATGGTAGAGAGATGCGACGGGAATGTTTTCTTTTTCTGTTTCGCTGTTTGGAATAGAGTCATTGAGTTGTAGAGTCCCAGCAGACATCAGGCTCTGATATCTATAAAACATGCTTCGATAGGGATCAAACGCTTGGAACCCACGGGTCTCCTCCTCCACCGCTCGTTCTGTTCTACTCGTTTATCCATGCAATTGGCGGAGGAGTCCCAGAGAGAAGAGAAAGCAAAGCATGTTAGTACACACGTCAGAGGTGCGGCACTAATGCCTGACCCAAATATGCCGCCAAATCTGCCGTTTCATGTTCGGAGGAGTGGTACTGGTTAGATAATACGTTGCTAAACTGGGTAACAGGGACAGGCATGCCAAGAGGAAAGCAGAAGGGTTACAACCAGCTAATGCTGTGACAGCAATCCTCGTATTCTCCTGAGCTGCTTTTACAACAGTATTCCAATGGGCTAATTCTACAGTTTACGCATGGCATTAGCCATCTGATGGCATCATCCTTTCTTCTGTGCATCACACCTCAATGTTTGATGGCTTCAGACTCATCTACAGTAGGTACATCTAGAAAAAGTTTACTTTCCTCTGCGTTCTAGCTCAAACAATAAAGAAGGACGCCAGCTACAGAAAGCATTTGAGCATGTAAATTGAAAAGAACTACAAATTAAAAGCGTCTGCCAAAGTTGCTAGAAACAGAAATAAATTCTGTATGCATTGAATACTTTCTAACGTTTTCCAAAATGTGCAAAATATAGAATACAGAATGATGTATGCCATAATCCAATGCACATGGCTGTACCTTTCATTTGAGTAAACCAAAAATGATACCCCCCTTAACCCTCGTGTTGTTTTTTATTTTTTCCAAAAAAAAAAATGTTGTTGCATTGGACTAAAACTTGCTCACACATGGTATACCATTTTTTAATGATTTCCCCCAACTTTATTACACTTGTGGTGTTCCCAGTCAGATGTGACCAGTCTTCTAAATACAAAATAATTGCATGTAAATTTCCTGTCATGCTATTTCATTACCAAACACTGGATTCAATATTGTTTTCAACTTTACTTTAAAAGAATAGTGAATTATCCACAAATAATTATATTTAAAAATTGAAGTACATTAGCTTGGATCAGCGAGGCCTACAATCAATCAGTTCCTCGCATTCAGTACAAAACAAAACAAAAATGAATTCAATATATCATGATAATTGAGAATTGGATGCCTATAACATAAACATTATCTATACTATATATTGTTACACTATATTTATTATATATGTTTTTTACTATTTTGTACATATTCATGTACATATATCCTTTCTTTTGTCTATGTCTTGTCTTGTCACTCTCGTTCTGTTTCACTGTGATGTCACTAAAACAAATTCCTTGTATGTGTAAACATACCTGGTAATATCTGATTCTGATTCATTGTAATGCACTAGAGCTTAACATATTGTAAACATTTTAAGTAGAATATTGTAGAGGCGCTTCCCAATTTAATTTCTAATAAACTATAAACTAAAGTGCACTTCAGATACCCAGATGATGGGTATGAAATGGGGAAAAAAAAGTGTGGAATGTTGTACATTTCATGCATTAAGTCGTCAAAGTGTTCCTAATGTAACAAAGGTGGAAAGATACTGGATGAAAGCATAAAAATGTCATAGCCTTCATGATAAGGTACGTATTGCATAGTATACTCTACAGTACATCATTCAGGATACAGGATAGTGTTTGCAATATGTTTGAAATAGAATACTACCATGCTCTCACTTGTGCACTTTGCAGTATATATTCTCTGAAGTTTGAGTATTGCAGTAGTTCATATTGTTCTGCTTGAGCATAATGTGCAGTATTCAACAGAGTAAACAACACAGAAAGCAGAGCACTGAACACAGCCTCAAGCAGTTTTATTTAGCTGTTATAAAGGCCTCACCTCTTTATCACAGGTTTATCAGTCTCACAGGTCTAGTCATTGGTTACCATAGTTTCCGTTGTCACCTGCTGCTTATTTCCTCATAAACACCTTGTCAAAAATGTCTGCTATGATGCGGCTCAGTAGCCCAACGTGAAGATCCTAACCTGTTTCTTGACCACTTTCAGTGATTTGTGCTTTGATCTAATGCTGTTGGGATTTGCTGAATGATATTGATTTTGGACGCTGACTTGATTTATCGTCTGTGTCTGAAACCTGAAAAATGCTGCCTTCGCAAGCAGTATAGCGAGTGAAGGAAGGCACCATGGTGCGTGTGTAACATTCCGTCTACTAAAATGCCCTTATCTTTATTTTGGGTTCTTTGAAGTTGCATAGATGCGTCCTTCACTATCCCACAATCCTGTGCATGTGCTGCAGCAGCGGCTGGTAGAAAGAGTAAACATGGCGTTTGATGGAGCTACTGAAAAAGAATATTAATTCATAAATGTCCATTTTCTGCTATATGATTGCATTGATTATGTGCTTAGTTGTCTGTAAAACTGACTTGAACTGGTTCTAGATCATTAGAATGATGTTTTGCTTATATGAAAGTCAGTCTGGTAACAGTTTTATTCATTTATTTTTTACCAATTAAAGCTGAAGAAAATATGTTTTAAATGGTAAAAGACTCCTTATTCTTGTCCCAGCTGATTTTTTTTTTTTTTTTTACTCAATCTTTCGGTGATCTTCCAGTCCTGCTAACTCAACATTGGCTCAGCCACTGACGTAAGTTTCCAAGCGCCTCTCAAGTCGTATTTACTACTGGGAAATAATTCTGGTCCCAGAGTTTATGGAAAATAGAAAATCTTTTTGATAGCACTTGAAGGGTTCCTAAATGGCACTGCTGCAACTGAAGCAGTCATATAGGTTGAAGTCATTATAACGTTTTCCTTGACTAAGTTCTGATAGTCATGCTTTGATCTTTTGGGATTTGACGAATGATATCAATTTCGGATACTGACTGGATTTAGTGACTCCCAAGCTTGGCCTTTGCATGGATTTAGGTTTAATATGAATTTCCTGTTTTTATCCCACTAGCGGCACTGAATCCGCTTTGTTGCGCTCTCTCACCCCAGTGCCACTTTTGAAATAGCTCGGTTTAAAAGAGGGGCTTGTTTTGGTGTCGCGCCTCAGAAGTGTAAAGGAACAAAAAACAACCCAGAGAGAAATAAAACCGACTTGAACGATAAGGGCAGGGAGAGAGAAAGACACAGCGTGCATGTCACATGGCAGCAGCACAGGGCTTCTGGCTGGCTTATAATGCGCATGTTGAAAGCCAGAGAGTCTCGGCATAACAAGAAGCTCCACGGCGTACGGGATTCTGTTCGTGCCACAATGCGGAAAATTTTCGACTACAAACTAAGTAAAAATCTACCCATTTCTCTGACAGGCGGCTTGTACGGTGACAGAGTTCTGTAGCCAGCGTGTCAGCGCTCGGGAAGACGGCAGCAGTTAGTGCATTAGCGGGAACAACAATTTCCCTCTACACAGACTTCGTCTCTAGAGAGTTCAGAGAGAATACTGGAAACTCAGAGAAGAGACTTTGTGCCTTGCTTCTCCTTTCTTTATATATTCCATCTCTCAGGAACTGACTTCCTTTTCTCGTCGGCTCCAGTTTTCCCTCACCTCTCTCTGCCCCTTCTACCGCCCCCTCCCCTCACTGACCATCTGCCCACTCTGTGTTTCCTTCCCTCCTGAGGTTTAGAGTTAAAATCGTCCGTCGACCAGGCAGCCATTTAGTGAGCTGAGCCCTGGAGAGTCAAATCACATACGGTGTGCAATAAAAAAGGATGTGACCCACAGAACATGAGAGTAGAACACACAGAGAGATGGAGGTGAGGAGCAGGAAGGTTTGATAGAAAAATCGCAATCGCTTTAATATCTTAAACGCTGCTCCTGAGATTAAAACGAGAGCGAATTTTTTTTTTTTTTATGTTGTTGCTACCAAAGTAATCGCACATGTGGCTTCAAACTCATTTAATACATGTAGATACAACTAAAAGTATCTCAAATTCACTTTCTCGGGCATTCCTGTAGCACAAACAGTAGAGAATAGGGCATACTGTAGATTTGAGGAAATGCGTGAACTGATCAAATTCGAATCTTGAATGCGGTGTGAGCTGCTTTGGGAAAAGTCATCTAACCAATGTAAAAAGTAAAATGTCATATTTTGAGTTTGAGTAAGAACTCAACAATGTGCTCACAAAAGTCACTGATCTTAATCTAAACTTAAACGGTTACTCCACCCACGCTCCATGCTTGTTTTACATATATACAGTAGTACTCTGTATAGAATACATGTGTGCAGTATGAACCCATTCATACAGTCAAGCTGGATTACATCTCAGCTCACATTCACAATTCCTCTCTTGTGGCCTCATGAGATAGTAAAGTGTCCATCAATTTCACAATCTCACCGGAAGCAGTAGGTACACATTACTGTGTACTTTTTGTTTAATGTGAATCCAAACACACTACTAGTACTACTTTTTTGTGTTACCGTGAACTCAAAGGGGCGATAGAGCTTCCTTCGACCTTATGTGTAAACTGCATGTGTATGTTTTAGCTAGCTTCCTTATTTTAGTTAACTTACGAATTTAAAACTGACCTGAAAGATAAAACTGGCCATAAAAACAGATGGTTTACTTGAATAATCTGTCTAATTAGTGTCCATTTGCCCCTGGCAACCATGGCAACACACCCCATGGCAACCAGAAGCACCCAAATTCACTTTATGTAACTCTCTGTACATTTATATGCCAACGATCTATAAAGATAGCTGATTATGCTTGCCAGGCCAGTGGTAGGCAATGTCACTTTGTAAAGAAAAATGTCTGCAAAAATGTGTTTTTCAAGTGCTAGCAAACATGTAATGCAAATACACTAATTCACTTATTTCACAAATGCACATTTCACATCATAACAGTATGTTTTATTATACGTTTCAGAACAACAGAACAACTGACAATGAAAGGCTTTAGCGTTGATGTATCTGTATTTTAATATGCCTCTTTTCATAGAGCTTTTTAGATGAACGCTGAGGCTTTTTGCTCGAGTAGAATTTGCAATTTCTGACAGCGTTTTGGAGCCATTTATTGTCAAAATACCAAAACCAAGACCACGAAATGCGCATTTCAGAGTAGAATTACTGGCTGTAGCACTGTTTTTAAGAGAAACAAGTATGTGAATATACAGTAGCAACAATTATATGGTATTTCTTTCTTTAGTAGAAAGCTAAAAAATAGCACTGCACCTTTGAGCAGTATTTTATGTTTCTAGATCTATAATTGTGCCAACTTAGATCCTACCACCCTCCCAAAACATGTCAGTTAACCTGATGTCAAACATGCAGATTGACTCCCAGGCAGAGTGCTTCTGACTGGCTAAAAATGAAAAGGCCCCTGTTTTTTTTTTTTTATTCCTCTCTGAACAGCAGCAAAGACAGATGTGGCATTAGCTATCATCCACATTGTGGTATTCCAAAAGAAAATTTGCTTCTAGCACCTTTGAATCTCCTGGGGTATGAAAGAGCAACCTCTGAGCAATAAAGCATCCCCCTGGGTGGAGAGGTAAACTGAAGCGACTGAGCTGAAGGAGAGAGGTGGAAGAGGATGAGAGAGAGTTGAGCGTGTGTGTGAGACGGTGGGAGTCCTGCTTTACTGAGGAGGGCTGATAAGACAGCTGAGCTGCTTTCTGAGGTGCCATTTCACTCAAACTGAGCCAGAAAATGAGAAGAACTATGAGGGGAGAAGAATAAACTTCACTTTACATCAAACAAACATAAACGGGCAGCCACAAGTCCCAGTAAAGACAGCATTTATCGGAGTACCAATCAATACGACAGCTGCTGGCTGTGTAGTTTACAGCCTCGGTCCATGCTGAGGAAAAGGTTAGCCTCAAGTGTTTTCCTTCACAGGAGATGACAAACCTGAGCAAACATCCATCCATCATCCATCCATCCATCTATTTATCTATCTCTTTATCTATGTATCTCTCTCTCTCTCTCTCTCTCTCTCTCTCTCTCTCTCTCTCTCTCTCTCTCTATTCATTACCCATTCATCCATCCATCCATCATCTATCCTTCTATCTATCTTTCCCTGTCTCTCCGTCTGTCCATCCGTCTGTTTGTCCGTCCAGCCATCTATCCATCTATCTCTGTACATCCATCCATTCATCCATCCATCCATCCAATTATCCATGCATCCTTCCATCCATCATCCATCCTTTATATCTATCTATCTATCTATCTGTCTGTCTGTCTATCTATCTATCTATCTATCTATGTGTGTGTGCCCATCTATCTTTTTTTCCATGTGGAAAGACAAAGAAGAGTTCTGTATTTATATTTCTCTCTCACACACACACACACACATGAAAAAATACTGAGTTTAAGTATTCTTAATGAGTTATAGGCACTAATGCATATACATTAGTTGGAAATGCGTGTGTCAGGTTACTTGATTAACATGTGCGATTACGCGTGTATACGTGGTTGTGAGTGTGAAAGCGCCATTACTAGATTTGCAGGAGCTCCCCTGGCACCCAAACACACATAAATTAGCAGAGCTACATCACCGTGGTAGCCACTTTTGTTTTTTTTTTCTCCTTCTATCGCAATAATTAATATTCTGCTCTTCTCCATTAGGGCTGCTCTGGATTGCCTGAGATTGATTGTTTGTGTTTGATATTAGTGGCTCTTCAAGGCAACTCCTCTGTGAAAATGAAAGACGGCAGGTGCTACGGCTCAAGAATTGGAAAATTAAATAAAGACTTGCACTGCGTTATTACACAAATGAGAAATGATGGTGAATTTATCTACCTCACCAGTTATATCACTTCTGATTTAGTTTTATTTTTCTTTGTCTTAGAGTCGTTCTCTGTGTATTAGTTAGACTTAAAAAATTACATTTCATTCTCTAACAGCATGTACAGAGTCAAAATTACAAACCAGAAGCATTGCTAAAAGAGGCTAAGGAGAAATCTTAAAGGAACAGTTCACCTAAAAATTTATTTTCTCTCTGCATGTCCTCATTTACCCTTAAGTGGTAATACTGTAAACCTCTATGATTTTCTTTCTTTTGAAGTAGATTTTTCGAGCTCAGTGTTATAAAAAGGCACTTTGGATGTTTTGCAATACTATATTGCTGGTTTGCTGGACATGGCTTTGTAGCACCAAGACAGTGAATAAATGTCTGCAGAATTTTTACCCTTTAACCCTATTGAAAGTACTGCACACCAATATTGACATTTCTGACATTGCAAGCAAGATTTTTTAAGCATTTATCAGTTTGAAGAGCCGTAATGCAGTTCACATGCACCAAGCCCTTTTGAAATCGTAAGAGTTTCTCCGACAGAACTTGATGTGACATGGTCAGACATATTGAGCTCAGAGTAATTTTCCCAGCTTCATTTTGATTCAGTCAGCAATGAGTGAAGGGAGTCTTGAAATGGAAATACAGCGGAGGAGGTGGCTGTGATGCGTTCTATGCGGAAGAGTTTAATAAAAACCCAGAGACAGGCTGTTTACAGACCATCAAGTCCACAAACACTGCGGTAGCTGCAGGGTGGTCTTAATACAGGTCCTATCTCGTACCGAGAGAGGCATACAAATCATGCAGACATAATCCAATCAATCTCAGACATTACAGCCTTTCCCAATGAGCTGTGCCAACATCAACAATCACACATTGGGACAGCGACTGACCTCTCTGAATGAAAGCGTTTCCATTTTCATCCATAATTCTGGAAGAACGGAAAGCAGTTTTTGTTCTCCTTCTGCAAGAGACTCGTTTAAAAATGAATGCGCTCAGTGTGGGGGCAGTCCAGTATAAGGCTGTTGTTTGTCAGTGTAGAAAACTGTGACACAGGGTCACTTTCAGTAGCGGGAATGTGAGCCGAATGCAGGATGAAAGCGTGCCCGGCTCTTTGATATTCGTCAGGGGTTGCTGTGGCCTTACGCATCGCGCTGCATCCACATCCCTTCCACTTCTCCTGTATTCGAGCTTCCACTGAAGAGCTTGGGATATTTTTAAGCCCGGAGGGCCTGGAAGGTTCATCACCTCGGATATGAGAACAATGCAGACACTGTTTGGGGTCGAGGAGGGGGGTTTGGGGCGAGAGAAGAAGTGGCCATTTGTTGGAGCCGCGTGCGTCAGACGTCACCCCTGCCGTAAACTCTTAACACTTCAGCATGACGCCCCGGGGGTGCAGACAGCTCTGATAAGGGGCTCTGGATGAGGGTTATTATGTATCCAGTCTCTGATATTTGGGGCAGATGTCTTGGAGACATAGAAAACACTGACTCAACCTATCAGCAGAGTCAGAATGATGGCGAAATAGGGTCGTGAGAGATCCATATGTTCTCGGGCTCAAGGCAGTGTTTGTATGTCTATGAACACATTTCTATACTCTATTTTAATTTGAATTTCTATTATGCATGTATATATATATATATACTGTATAAATATTAGTGCTGTCAATTAATCTCATCCAAAATAAAAGTTTGTTTAAATAATATATGTGTGTAATATGCAGCATATTTATTATTGTATATATAAAGACAGCAACATACAGAGTATATCTTGAACATATTTACATGTACAGTATATACATTTACATATATATTATGTTTTATATTATATATAAATATATTATATATATAAAAAAAAATTCTTAAATATATGCATGCAAGTGTTTGTATGTATACATAATAAATACACATTACACAGACATATATTGTGAATGTGGTTAATCGTTTCACAGCACTAATATATATATATAGTTATATACTAGTTGCTGCATTTCTAGGAAAAAACAAGTTTATTGTGATATATGCTAACGTGGTATTTGAAATTGGTCATACCGCCCACCCCAATACAAGGTATGGAGTCTTTATTACAAGGAAAGCTGCAGATTCTGCCACTGCTACTACTGCCACCAAATTAGCGCGCCTGAATACAGGAAAAGCTTGACCAGCGGTACAGCCCTTATCTTTACTATGAGCGCATGACTTAATGGGAACAGTATTAACCATAGCGTGCTGCCATCTGTCCAGCACATTAGTGTGTTAAAAAGCCAAGGAAAAAAAGAGAAAGAAATGAGAAACTACGGCATTACTGGTATTTTTGGCTCAGGAATCACTGCGTGCAGATGGTGAGGTGAAATCGAGACGCACGTAAGGGTTGTAAACGAAAGGACACGGAAATAAATAAATAAAGCGGAGTGGAAAGCGGAGGAAATAAATCCAGGTGTCCATGCACTTTATCAGGAGCATTATCAGCTTGACGGCGGGGGGAGACGGGGGCCGCTGTCTGTGGAGAGATAGCGGCAAAACTATTTTACCCTCCTTTGCTAATTCAGCTCTTCGTCTGGATGGAATCGCATCATCTAAATAAGGAAGCCAAATGTTTTACACCTTTGCATATAATGGAGCTGCGATAAGACGTGGCTCGTCACTTGCCCGAATGGCATTTCCACGCATATTATTATTTTCCTGCGACTCAAAGTTCACGTGGTGGTGTGAAATGAGACGTACACACTCATATGCAGCAGTCAGGCACGTGCCCACACGTGTTTTAAAAAGCCTGCCGTTTCTTATTCCCTTGACGATAAAAACAACAGACACTGCTTGTTTTATGTTTGATATTAAATATCCCTCGGTGCAGCACCTCTGTGACAGCTTATTCACTGACAGATTGATCGTAGCTCTTATGTGTTCTCACATCGTTCAAGCAAACACTGAGAATCTCGACAAGAGCGCCAGGCTTCCGTCGCCAGGATAAAGCCTTGATTCAATACTCATCCACAATCCATACATAGAACGGATTCGACAACAAAACATTCGGCGACACACAAGAGCACGTAGCATTCAACCCTTCAATAACCTTTTTTGAAGTTGAATTTATGTGATTTCTTTTCAAGCTCGGTTTTGAATAGCTTTCCTGTTACATTTTGCCAACAATGGTTTATGAGTGTTTCTTGATCAACATTTTATGTTCCAGAGGCTGGTTTATCTATTTAAAAACCTATTCATAGTAACATTTGAGTACAAAGAGTGAAGTTAAAAATGTATCATTAGTTATGTGTATCTATACTGTAAACTCACACATTTCAACAGTTATCGCTTTGAAAAGTTATATAAAAAGTGCATTTGTTTATCTATAAGAGGCAATCGTGTCAGTGAATAGCATATATGAACAGCATGAGATTACATATTGTATGAGAAGCGATGCACTGTAAACAAAAATCTGAGGTGTTCATGTAGCTCAAACAGAGCATGGTGTAAACAATTTCAAGGTTGTTGGTTCAATTCCCAGTGAATGCATTAAAGAGAAATGCATAATTCGGTCATCATTTATTCATACTCGAGTCATTCCAAACCTTCTGCTGGTGAGAGAAAAAGAAGATATTTTGAAGACTGTCAGTAGCCAAACAGTTGACTTAATAAATAATTGCAGAATTTTCATTTTTGGGTGAACTATCCCCGGGAAAAAAATATAAATGTGTATACTTTGGATGAAAATGTTTGCTAAATGTAAATGTTGTCAAATTGTGAAAATATTATTTGATTGTGAGTATTTGGGATACATGCAACACTAGTAATGGAATTGGAATTAGAATGTCTAACAACTGACATGGCTACAACCAAAAATGTAAAAAAAGAATTTTAATTTGATCATTTCTACTACATTTTATGAATGGTGCTTTGATATGTGGTGAAAATTACGTAGGTCATAAAAAAAAAAACATTACAGAATTGACCTGCAATGTGTGCAGTTAAATATTGTTGTTGGGGAAATTAAATATGCTATAGTGATTTAAAAGCACACAGGGCCAATCATACTCACAGTTGAATCAACATTTCATGCACCCATTAAAAAACTAGAATTAGTATTTGATTTTACAATTGAGGAAGCCAAAATGAACATAGCATGGTGGGTCTTCTTAAGTGCAGGAAATTAACTTCCAGATGTCAGGCAGTCAGTAAACAGTGGCTGAGACAATCAGCAAATGGGGAAAAAAAGAAAAACGGCTGGCCTGGAGCGTTTGGCACCCACTGTGTCATTACAATCAAAAGGCGATCTACATGTATATTTACACTCCAGCACCTGTTCCTTCATCCGTGTCCCTTCAAGAACTAAATCAGCATCACGGTTCGCAGCTTTTGCCTACCGTCCAGCTCTGCGCAATCAAAAGACCCGACAATCAGCCGGGTTATTTTCTCAGCGCTGGCAGAGTTAGTAGGCCACTTCAGTGCATTACCTCTCCCGGCCCAGTCGTGAGACTTGTCAATGCGGTGCAATAAAAAGAGATTGAGACTGAAAGTTGAGATTGAGTTTTATTGTCATTTTTACTGCGCCTTACGAACATCGATTTGCCTGGGCCAAGACAAAGCAAGAGATGGATATACAGATTGGAGCGACTAATACCACGCCTGCCATCGTAAAAATCACAGACTGCAAAGTCAGTCTGAAGAGGCGATTTTATGTCTTGAAAATGTAGTCTCTGGGTGCTGAGTGTGTTTTTTTCCCCTTTAGCACGGCGATGTTTCTGTCTTTCTCACTCTTTCTAGCTTTAATGGTTTGCTTGAACACAAGATGGTGGCCCCAAAACAGCATTTAGACTCTTCAGCCACAATTTCAAATGAATTTATGTAATTGCAATAGATAAACATCAAACCAAGTGGCATAATCATTTTAAGAAACACAGAAATAAGCACGCTCTTCAAGCAAAACATGATTTCTGGTTGTCAAACATTAGTGGAATTACAAATGGAACTGTGGACATGTGTCCATGGGAAACGTCGGTCCTACTTTATATTAGGTGGCCTTAACTATTATGTATTTACATCAAAAAATAAGTACAATGTACTTATTGGGATCAATCTGTATTGCATTTTTGCTGCTATTGAGGTGGGATATGTGTAAAGTTAGGGACAGGATTGGTGGTATGGGTAGGTTTAAGGTGTAAGTGATGGTCAACAGTGTAATTATAAATGTAATTACAGATATAAATTATAGATGTAACATAGATATGTTTTTAAAAATAGAAGTATGTACACAATAAGTGCATTGTAATTAATTGTTAACTTAAATGTAATTACATAGAAAAAGTACTTGCGTACTGGCAGATACCACTTTTTTTTCCCTAATGCAATTCACTTGATTCACTCCCACAAAATAAGTTTCCAAAATACTTTTAGGGGTCACTGTACTGTTTTTTTGTTTTTAATTGTTCCCTTGGAATCGAACCCATGATCTTCAAATTGTTAGTAACTAGCTCTACAGTTTGAGCTACAGGAATGTAGTGGCTGTGTCTGCAATTACCCTCTACAGTATACTTCACTGTTCTCTAGATTACAAATATAATCCCCTGAATAAGTGAATGAAAAAAGAGTGAATTCTGACAAAGAAAGGCTTTAAAAGTGCTGCGTAGGTTTAATTTTTGATATGATGCTCACAGCACATTATATATACCACTACTAACATCGGTTGAACAGTCATTACCGTGGTGCACTATGGTATTGAACAAGTGGGCATTTTATAACGTCTACCATGGCTTCGGACACCACTTCAAATGGCAGTCCCCTCAAATAAAGCACTAAATAAGGGGCAATTTGAGACGCAGCCAGTCTGTCTGGTAAGTATCTTGTGCAAATGTGCCAAATTGGCATTTTGGGTAGTTCCTTGTGGTCCAATTGGTTTCAGTTGAGATGGCAACTTGCATTTGCACTGGACATGTTTTCATAGGCTGCAGTATAAAATGTAATATTTTCAATTTAATATTTGAAGATTACTGGAGTGTTTCATAATAATTTTCCAGTTTTTCTGCTTTAAAATTTCATTTTTGATTCAAAGAAAAAAGAAAAAAACAAAAAATGAATTGCTTGGTGTGATTTCCTTACTGTGTACTTGCTGTATAGCATATTGTGGTAGCACGTATTATATATATTTATTTACTAGTTACAATACCTGGGTACTAACCCTGAACCTACCCCTACAGATGTAACTACAGAGATTAATTACATATATAATTACAAGAAGGTATGTAAAATGTAAAAACATGTATGCACACAACTGAACTGTATACAATGATTAATTTAAATGAAGGTACATAGTGGTTAAAGAAGTTTTTTTTAAGTAAATTTGTTTACAGTGTTTACAGATATTTTGCAGCTTGAAACGGCTTTTTAAAAACCTAGGCTAATGCCACATGATGTTGGAAAAGACAGCATGACACAATGCAAAGGATAAAGTGTCCACAATTTTAATAACAATTGAAAAATAGCATAATTTTTGCAATTTTCTTTTTTCGGCAGGGCACATGTGGAAGTCATGACACCATTTGAATGCCTCGGGGACGTCACTAATTTGAGTTTATATCCCAGCTGGTTTACCTAACGCTGACACTATCATAGTAATTCGTTTTCCTCCCTCAGCTGCTTGTCAAAGCAACAGCTGGGACGATTGAGCCCCGGAGCCCCACGCAGACCAATGAACTAGTCCTGAACCAATCCTGCTCTAAATATTTATGCCGCTCCACATTATATTCAGATAGCCTATATATAATGTCAAAACAGGATGTTTGGAGCGCTTAGCGGACATACCGGATTCTGCTGTCCACCATAAAAGACAGCACTGATGGGATTACCCTAACTCTAGCCTTCAAAGATTTGTTTGTGTATTCATTTATCTCTCGGTATTCAACTCCAGCGCAAGCTCATCAAGTCATCAGCCCACCGACGGAGGCCACGCTCCAAAAAATGAAGGGATTAAAAAAAGAGTTTAAGCCGTGGATGTGTTTGCTCGGCACTTTGAAATACACTGTTCACTCAGCATGTGTTTATGCAGCGCTTAGACGCCAGTTCTCAACCAAACAACTGCTATGAAGCATCAGACCATATTCAACTCTAATCTGTTTTGGTTCTTATATTATTAAAGAGATTTACTCCTGTTGTGGAGTGTAAACCTATCAAATTAAAGGGGCCATAGAGGGAAAGCTAAGGCAGAAAGGTAGAAATGTCTTTATAGGTGTGTGCAGTCAACTGTTGATGTTGTATTACCACTAAGCTCATTGGTAAGCACCTTCTTGACACGCTAAATATGCCTTCGAGACTATCTGTGCGGTATTTTTTTATGCAATTCACAAACTATACATATTGCTTACTGCAGTTTTTATTCTGACTTATTATTACCTACTGTCAAGTAATGCAGGAATCTCTGTCATAAACATGAGCATGGTGTTTGGTCCATCACGGGGGAGATTCACCAATTATATAGTTTACTCCTGTTACTGTTGTGTACTTTCTAGGCATGCTTACATTTGACCAGACTGAACTCATGTGAATCTACTACTATTAACTACACATTGCCATTTTAACAACCAGTCAGTACTGTATCTACACTGATTTAAGCCTCTATGTGTGTTTGATTCACTAAAAAGTACTCACTCAGTAGAGTATTTTATTCAGGAATCAGGCCACCCTAATTGTGCTGTATATTTCTTAGATCAGTTCATTAGATTAATTGATTTTGGAATCAGACTGTTTACACTGCATGTTGCTGATTCTCTAAAAAGAACCAGCACATAATTGATCAGATTAAGCTGCTTGTTCTGTACGTTTTGACTCCTTTGAATCAATCTAAATAACTCATTTGAATCATTTGTTTGTAAATCAAGTCACAAATAAGAACCGACTAGTTAGAATCATTTGTTTGAGCGATGCAACTAAACATCATTCTTCTCTTTTGTTCTAAGAATCCCTTAATGCTATGCAAACCTATTTTTAGTCCATGTCTTTTAGCTTTGAGGTCATCATGATAATGGACCTGATCCATTTTAGACATCGAGCAGAGTCCTTAAAATGAAAAAAGTCATTAAAATCAAGCATTGAAATGTTATTATTGCAATATAGACAACAGCAAAAAATCCGTAGTTTTGTGTCATAGTGTTTTAAAGCAATATTTCACCACACAAAATACATTATGGTAGGTGAAAACAACTTATCCATAAGGAACAACAAATGAACCCATATTTAATGTAGTCGGTCTTCTTTTATTGCATCTTGTATAGTTTTAGAGTTTCTCTCTCTCTCACTTAAAATATTACGAAATAAAAATGACAAAATGAACCAAAATACTGTTGAATTGTTGGGAGACATGGAAATGTTTATCCAATAAAAATCTGTCAAGTTCTAGAATGTCCCCCAAAATACCACCTGCAAGCAGCTAGCAATAAAATGGCAAGTAGCAAATCATGGTGCATGAAGCCATTTCAGTAGGAATTGTGTCAATATAGAAAAGTGTGTTCATTCATTCTGATATAAAGGCCTGCAGTGTATAAAACAGTAAAGCATGGCGCTAAGGGCTAAGGTCATGGGTTCAATTCCCAGGGAATGCATGAACAAATGTGTAGCTTGAATGTGAGCACTGTAAAAGTGTCTGTCAATTGCAGGAATGTATGTGTCTCTGAGTCCAGTCTCATTCCATTTTAATCTATTAATACATTTTTTTTTATCTCTTATTGTGATTAACCTTTTAAACTCTTTTCAGTATCTTAAATCCTTGAAATTTTAAACCTAGTAAAACAGCTTCAGGGTACCTTCTGTCCTTTCATATCTCACAGACACATTTTAAACAGTTCACAATCCTGCTGTTATAAAGCTACAGGCAACATATTTGTAATATGAGCTCTACCAGCTTTCAAAGTGATACATAACTCCAGATCTTTTTATCCTTACACTCACAGTTCAATGGAGCTTGTTAAGTTTAAATGCATTCACTGATTTGTAAATAAAAATCTATGCAAAATGGTCATGTATTATCAGTGCAAAATCCCTTCAGCAGATCTAATCATTTGTGTCTGTCACTGGTTTGCATTCACTTTTCAATGTTCAATAAAGTGCAACAAAACTTGCATGAAGCTTCTTCACACTGATAAATATGCAACCTCTGTGTTATCGTGTTTACTTGATATCACTAGTTTATTTTTAATGGACGCAGTCCTCCTTTGAGCTACAGTATGTCAACAAATTTTAAGCAAGCTGTGCTTTCTACATTAACTTCAATTTCAGTGCAGATGTGATTTTAACAGTGTGCATGCTTAGTATGATCTAAATTTATGATAAACCTTAGATCTGCACGATGAAAGCATTCCATTGACTGAAAACTGACATGTGCTTTTATCTGCAGTAAAACCTGATTAGACCTCAAAGTGCAAAGTTTCACAATGTCAAAAGCATTGGACTGAACACCAGAAAGGAAAAAAATCACTTTTCAACATTTATTATGAAATTAAAAAGATAAAATATCACTGTTCAAACAATGCTCAGCAGAAAACAAAAACAAAATCATAATATTAATAGTCATCAAGGATTACTTGAGCTGCATACAGATTGCATTATAACAAGCAAAAGAAAAAATATGCAGGAACAAAATCATAACAGTCCATTATAGAATAACACAGCACATTAAGCAAGATTACCAGGAGGTCAATTTACATAAAACATCTTTTATGTACATTATAAATTACGGCGGGTGCAGTGGAGGGGTGGAACAGGAGAAGTTCACTACAGATTATGGTAATCAAAGCTATTCATCTGAAGAAAGGGGAGGTGCTGTGGTCTGACAGAATGACTCCTTCAACCTTTGGAAAGGCCCTAAAGGCTTGTTGTGTCATAATGATGTCACTGTGTCAGAGAAACAGCACTTGGGGATGGTCACATGCGCGCTCTCAAAAATAAAGGTTCTTATTCCTGTATAGGGTTCTTAAGTCGCTTGTATTGCTCTTTGGAGATTAGAAACGTTCTAGATGTTACCTTACAGGTTCTTCAGACCGAAATAGCTCTTTCTTGGTTCTTTAAAGCAGCACTACATGGATGGTTTTCTTCTACGGCAGCGGGATCTAAAACCCTTCATGGCTCGAACCAGAACCTTTATTGTTAAGAGTGCACAGTGGTGTTCATGTGGGGCATGTGTCTTCTGTCCCAAAAATGTTGAGATGAATTGGTGCACATTAGATGAACCTCTACTGTACCTCAGGTGAGCATTTGAAACAGTGTGTACAAAAATGAAAAAGTGTCCAGAACATCACAAACTAGTCAAGAAACATTTTCTTCCACCTTATCTACTTTAGCCATTTCATATTGTGTGAGTTGTTACTCGAACGCATTCAAAATAGTAACATGTAGGTACCGTAAGATGAAATAAACAGAGACTTCTGGTGTTATCATGATAGGGTTTAATAATTTGTTTATGTACTTTGTTATATATAATTAGGAATCATGCAATGCTGATAATCAGTCAATGTTAATATGTGTATGAGAATGGAAGGTAAAAATATGGAACTAAAAATCAGGAGTGAAAGGAAGAGTGTTCTCATCTAGCCAGAGATCACAGATCGGATCTGGGAGCCATCTCTTATCAATCAGTTTGCTTTATGAAATTAAATTATGATGAATGGTGCTGACTTTTGCTTGTGACTTCAGCAAATGAGCTGGCAGAGGAAACAACACAGCTAAACACATTTGAACATTCATCTTTTGAATGCTTTTCTCTTTTTTCTTTCCATTTTAAAAACATCCAGACTGAAACCTACTGTACGTAAAGGTTCATGGTCCTAAAACATATTTGGACACTCAAACCTTGCTTAAAATGTCTAAAACGTCAAACCAAGCCGTACTTATTTTTTTGTTGTAGTTACACTTTAGACCCTTTCTGGTTGTGAAATGTTAGTGTTTCACATCCGTGTTTGTGGTCGCACTTCATACCTCTACTAATGTTAAAGGCATTTGCAAACACGGGTAAGAAATGAGTTAAAAAAATTTCTAGCGTTATTTAGATCATTTGCAGATGGTGCGAACCTAATATTTTGTCAAATTTAATTCATGCCTTTTTAAGTGTGGAATGAATGTCCAAATATTCAAAGTCACCTAAAAATCACATTAACTCTACAGATCTAATTGAGTAATTGTGTCATGACCATGAAACTTCAACAACGAATTTGAAAATCTTTAAAAATCCTGGTAATTTGCCAATGGTCTGTGCTAGTTTTGTTAATGAATAAATAAAAACTCTAGCATAACAGAAACATTTCTTTATTGTGCCCATGCAGGTGAAGGAGGTCTTGCTTGTAGTTCTACCAGCAACACCTTCTGAGTAAATGTACAATATAAAAGTCTTGAGCTAGCTAAAAAGTTCTGCTAGCACCCAAGCGTGATGCCTTCAACCCTACCTCCAACTTACAGTTTGTTCTCTAATTTTAGGAGTTTCACAGGCTTTGCAACGGGCATCCTGAGGCAACGTACCATTCTTGCACCACCTCTCCTGTCTTCCATCAATACCCTATCAAAAGCAGTTTGACAGTTTGGCCCCGACAAGGGCTATAACTGCAAAATACTTTAGACCGAGCGAGTTCGACTTGAACTTCAGAAGCTGAGCCTCACAGGGACAAAACTGGGAAGTTTTCACCTCGGCATGCGGTCCAGAATGTGCACAATCAACGGACTGTTTGAAAGATAAGCCTGCTTGCTCCCAATGGAGGATTTGACAAACTGCACTTGAGGTAGGCTGGATTACATTAGAGTAACGGACAGCCGTGTAAATTTCACAATGAAAGCCAGTGCCATTTGGGCTGAAACAGCGGGACTGACCCTTGAATGGAGGCTTAAGTGGATTTGAAGAATTAGAAACCTTCCCAAAGACAAGAATCATTGGTTTCCAATGTGTATATTTGAAACAAACCTGACCTTGGGGTTCAGCTGAATGTTAGATTACTCCATGGTGCCAGTCTATTGTGTAAAATTGGTGCATTGGTGGCGTAAAAATTAGAGAATGCATCTTGCTCTTCTTTTTTAACTGGTTTTAAAAGGGATAGATCACATTCTGTCATCATGTACTCACCTCAACCCGTATGATGTTTCTTTCTTATGCTGTTCATGAAATGAAAGTCACTTGGGTCCAAAAGAATTTTGGTTCCCATTGACTTTAATTGTGTGGACTAAAAAACGCTCAAGCTAAAGCATTTTACAAAGTATACATTGCGTTCTACAGAAAGGCATACAGGTTTGGAGTGACACAAGGGTGAGTAAATGATGACAGAATGTTAATTTAATAACACAACACTGCACCAGTCCAAAGCAATTTACATAATATTTAATCTAGGCTCCCGTAAACAAGTCAAAGAGGAGCCCAACAACATGTAATAATGAATTGCAATGGCTCTTTATGCAAGACAATGAGAAGCAGCGAGCAGCCGCAAGTGTTGTACCCCGACTAAATCTCTTTCTCTGGCCCAACGGAGCCCCTCCATCAGCTCAACGTGCCAGATATCGCAACAGACATCCCCCTCAGGTGCAATAATGTCACAGTCCATTAATCTTCTCAAACTTCAGGCCCTGATCCTGGGAGCCCTGTCCATGCTAATCCCTTATTAATGTGGCAAATGAACCTGTGGAGAAAGAACTACTCCCTCCCGGCCCTTCACCATCACAATGCCGAGTCTATTACCGCCATCCCCCGTACCGTCTCGAGTCTCTACTGTTTGCACTAGGATGTCCATTCATTGAAGCATAAAGCCACTCCACAGAGGCTTGAACGCACACACACATCTCTTCATTGCACATATTATTTGCTCCGTGCCCTCGCTAGTAACCTTTGTCTAGCTCACATATGGCGGAGCGTGAGCCTGATGCATGCGTAATCTCTTAAGATTCAATGTTGCAATTCAAGTCAGCAACCAGACACTTTTGTTCCATTTTGGTTTGTCAAGACTCTGAGGAAAGTCAATGCGTGCAGATTCCATCTATTATGTGACAGTGAAAAAGACCTGACTGCGCTCTGCTTTGCCAGATTAGAGGAATGCTCTGCAACAGAAGAAACAGTGCATGAGAGACAATCATCTGGTCTCTAAAAACAGTCCAATGGAATCCCTCGGGTCTGATTGCTTCCTAATCCAAACGGAATAACCGCATCACTTCGGAATAATTGCAAGTCATTATTGCTAGCCCTCACCGGCAGAGCAGTTAGCCTCCTCTCAGGGCTCTGATAGATATGAACGAGGCTTTCTAAGAATCTGTATTTATGAACAAAGATCTGATATGAAATCTGAATCTGATAGACATGATGTAAGTTAATTTCTTTATGTGAAATCTAAGAAGGTATGAGTACAAGCAGAGACACTCCGTTATGAAGCGCCAACGCTCTTTTAAATGCTTGCACGAGTTCGGTTTCCTATGAGCAGTCACTTCCCAGTTTAATTTATCCAACTGAGTTATTAATCAGGCTTGTTGAGGAGTTTTCCCGCAGAGCGGAGTCTTGCACACTATGCATGCACGCTTAATCAATAACCTAAATGTTTCATGCACTTCGTAATAGACTTTTTAATGCGCCTCCATCCTGAGAAGCTATTGAACCATGACGTGTGCGTGTGTGTTTGCCCCATGCAATAAAAAAACTACAAATGAGAAATAAATGGCCTACTCTGATTATTTTGCAATAAAGGCTGTTCATCAACGAGTTCTTTGGAAGGTGAATGATTTGTATCTGTTGCATATTGGATTTCGCTCTGAAAAGCATAGTAAAGTGCCAGAGAAATGGGCAAGGAATGATACGCATTGATTCCTGGATGCATGTGGAAATTTTCACTACAATATATTTTATTATCAAAAAGCAGCAGTGAAACAATTGGAAAGTCGAGAGGACATATTATTGCACTTGTAAATCATTTTTGGCTCATGACTAGTAATTATGGGATTTCTATGGTTTAAAGAGTAGAGCATAGCAGTAGCAAGGTCATGAGTTAAAAATCAAGGGAATGGATGGACTGACAAATCGGATGCGTAGAATGCAATGTAAGTTTGCTGTGGATAAATGCGTTAACACTAATTACTCTCTAAACCAATGCTTCTGATTAGTCTTAAAGGGCCAGTTCTCCGCAAAATCAAACTTCAGTCATCATTTACTCAGCCTCAAATCATTACAAACCTGCATGACTTTCTTTTGTGATGCATAAAAGAAGACGTTTTGAAAAATGTTAGGATGCAAAAAAGACACGACTTTTCTTTTTTCGTTCTCCTCAGAAGAAAAAATGCATAAAGGAATGACAGGGGTGAACTATCCCTTTAAAGGTGTAATTTTACGTGGCTACTTAATTCTGTTTTTTCACTGCACTGCGGCCAAACAGCCTGAAAATGGTAATGTTTGCTGCACCCTTGACTATCAGGCAAGTTTGCATGTGCTCAATGTTGTTTGCACAGCTTCAGTTCAGTCGGTGAACAGAAAGGCCAACTGTTAATTGCCCTATGGCTGTCAGCAGAGGTTTTGGGTGCCATAATAAGCTTTCCACTTATGTGCCTCTAGCTGTGCTAACTAGCTCTGCATGGAGGCTGCCCCAGTATCTACGAGCTTTAGAAAGGAAAATGCACAGTCAATGGCCTTTAAAAGATCGAGACAGAGACACAAAGGGCAACCCCTGTTCAAACACAGACCCCTCTGGACTGAGCGAACAGCACATTTCACAGTGTGGTTCAATCCATCTACAGCATTGACAGGCATCTGTCTCTGTGCTTACAGTGGCAGCTATTGTTTTGGGTCACTGAGTCATTCGTTAAGGCATGTACAGCACGACAGCATGGTTCCCAATAGGACAGTAGCTGCAGAGGCCACTCTCTTGGCCTGGATTGCAGTTCATTATGTAATCTGTCGTTCTACATTGGTGTACTCCTTTCTTTCTCCCTACAAGAAGGAAAGAGGACACAACGAATTGCTTTGCACATCCAAAATCTCATTGAAAAATAATTTGAAATGCTTCATCTCACTCTTTTGACGTTCTCATTTGGAAGGGGAATGGGATGAGTTGCAGTGTGACCTATCGAAGGGTCATATCCTGTGTTGCCTGCATGTCCGCAATCTGGACGGCCCACACAAGAGCAAGCCAACCCAGACGCCCCGCATTTTACAGACTCTCTTCCGCCCGGAAACCACTATTAGACAAGCTTTTGTTTGGACAGCTTTCACGCTTAAGGAAATGATAAACGATCTTCCACACACTCAATCTGGAAATATGCAGTTTTGTGTGTGTGTGTTCACTTACTGTAGCTGCACTTTGTGGACAAAATTATCCCCTGAAGTGAGCTAAATCTGACAAAACTTCCCATTGGGGACATACAGTGATGTTCTTACTTGCAACAGCAATTCATGCAAAGAAAACAATGATTATTTTTTATTTAAAAATGCTAATGTGTCTCTTGTAGGGCTACAGTTTGGTACAGGCTAAGTTCGCTGTAACTATATTTGACCCTAACACAACAAACGAATATAAAAAAAGCATATAGTTGGATCTCATTTAGAGACCATATTCAAATATAGTTTAAATACATAAATAAACATTTATGTTTGCGAGTGTATAGGTCTACTATGCTATACTTCAAGCATAAAATTGTCTCCAGAAATTGAAAAAAAATACAAATAAAAATCATAAAGTGAAAAAAAAAGTAATAACTTAATAACAATAAATAAGGTTACAAATTTTAAAGATTTCAATTTTAAATAAACACAATTAAATAAAAGCACAACGTTTTGTCTTCAATTGGAAAAAAAAAAATATGAATAATCAAAAATATATACAAATATAAAATTGTCCTCAAATTATAGACTGTAGTAATAATTACTGTAGTACCATAATTACAAAAGAATTAAGGCAGAAGTTTATATTTAGATAAGCTGAGTAAACAAGTGTGTATGTGTTTGTTCTCCAACGGTCAGACCTTATCTTATACATCTCTAACAGCCATTACCAATCTGTTGTGTAATCAGTCCATCATTAAATATGAGCTGTTTACTGAGAGAGATGCTCCCATACACACACACACACACACACACACACACAATCAGATAAAAGGGCAAGAGAAAGGCAAGGAGACAGAGAGAGACAAAAAGTGAGTGAGGGATAGAGAGAGAGAGTGAATGAGAGAGAGCGACAGAGAGAGAGAACAAGTTACTGCCCCCCACTTCTTCCCCTTGCATTACACACACACAGACTGAATGTTGGCCCGTAGCCAGAATATGCCGTACAGAACAACAGTGCCACCTAAAGGTAATATTCCCCTTCCTCCCTCCCTCCTACCCTCCCTACCTCAACTCTCTCTGTGTTCGGCAACTCGCATTTGTGATTTTGAGTGCTTTATACAGTAGAATTGAGAAATATACACAGCTACCGAAAAGGATTGTTGTTCCATACTAAACATCAAAAAACTGTTTACTGGTTTAGTTTTTGGATACCATTGGATTTAATGAACCAGGAGATAATTTTTAATGTAGTGCACGCACATTTTCTCTATTAGTAGATTAACTGCAGTCCAAGATTAATTAAGAAACTGGTATCATAGAGAATGCTAATTAACAAATGCAGAAAAATAAGAACAAGATTGAATTTGAGTGGTTACTCATACAAGTGATGGTTTGTTTGATAATGCCTAGAGTAAAAATTCATTTCTTCCACAAAAGAGTTTGGATGTCGAAATGAGAAAATGGTGATCGAAGTAGACAGGCGAGAAAAAAATGTTTCTTTCACAAACTCTTATACATTGCATCTTTGAACCATGACAGAGCAGTGAAATTAAACTGAATCTAGCCTCATAGGATTCATAAGTGAAGTTGGATTCTTATTGAATCTCACCCTTTAAACCAACTGCTTATCCAGCACTTGTTTCAAGTAGGTGTATAAAAAAGAAAAAAAGAAAACACAGAAATGCATGTGGTAAGATGATGACAGCAGTAATTCGCCTGGGTCTGCTAGTTTCATATAAAACACATACAATATTTACGACTTTTTTGGTCATTATAGGAGAACATCTATGGGAGGGCTTTTTGAATTCTACATTCTACATAGTGCATTACAGACGTATCACTCAGAGCAAGTTAGCTACCACAGGCACTTCAGTACTGAGCAGGGCAGTTATAAGCAGTACTTATAGACCAGTAAAAGTGTTCTTTTACCTGTCTGGTGTGCAATGGTGCCCCCTTTGACTTGAAGCCTCCTTGTGAACTGCATTCTGAGGCACTGAAGTGATCGGAGCTGGTGGAGGAACGTTTGGAAAGCGTGTCACAGCCCCCAACAAAGGTATTGTCCAGTGGCAGCTCCTGTATCACATGATGCTTTTTCACAGACACCGGAGTGTCAGCTTTGAGGTGGAAAGCTGACTGGGGTGAGGCGGACTTGTAGTGCCGGGCCAAGTCTGGGCTGCTGGGTTTGAAGGTGGTAGTAGGGGTGGCATTCCAATCAAAGCGTCCAATCCCGGGCTCCTCGAGCTCAGCCGGGAGACTGATGGTTCCATTTATGGGTTCGTGGGCAGAGTCGTCTGGTTTGTTCTCCTCGATGGTGACAAAGTTCAAGAGGGAGCTCTTTGGCGACTTCCTCTTTTTGCGCTTCTTCTTCTTGTTTTGCTTGTTCTCCTGGTTGGGGGACATCCACTCGGCACCCTGCTTCTTTCTCTGGGCCGCCTTGAACTGCGAGGCATGTCGGCAACGCACCAGAACTGTTATGAAGATGACCACGATCACCACCATAGTGCCTGTCACGATGGCAATGATGGTTTTGAGGTTGTCAACGTTCTGATAAGTCTCACTGCTCTCGCCGATGTTCCTATCCAGTGGCGTTTCCATTGTCCGACGGATGAGGTCATGTATGTATGAGGAGTTTCCAACTGTGTCGTTCACGTACAGAAAAACAAGGACAAGAGTGTGCAGGGACTTTGGATAACCGAGGTCACTGATGTTGACCACAAGCCTATGGAGGCCAATGTCTGCAACCGTGGGTTTCTCCTCTAACGTGATGTTTCCTGTTACAGGGTCAATTCTGAAAAGACTTCTTCCATTACCGCTCACAATAGTGTACTTGAGTTCTGCATTCATACCCGTATCGCTATCGACTGCAAACACCTCAGCCACGACCGATCCTGGAATCGCAGACAGTGGCACTAGCTTGAAAGAGGTGTTTGACGGCGGGTAGATGACAACAGGGGTGTTATCGTTGACATCAATGACATTGATGGTCACCTTGGCAGCTGACGAACATGGGGGGCTTCCGTTATCCACAGCTCTGACGTCAAAGGTGTAGGAGCTCTGCTGCTCTCGGTCAAAGGAAACGTTGGACTTTATGACTCCAGAATCTGGGTCAAGTATGAAGTTCTCATTATCGTTAAGGATCGAGAGTCTCACCACAGCATTCTCGCCAGCATCTGCATCTGTGACTGTGATTACTCCAACCGTACTATATTTAGGCAGGTTCTCTGACACAAAGAACTGAAAGTGGTTGTGTGTAAATTTAGGGCTATTGTCATTCTCGTCCAATATGGTCACTATGACTGCAGCTTGACTCTGCAGTGCCCTGGTGCCATTGTCCCTAGCAGTGACGGTAAAGAGGAAACGCTCTTGTTCCTCCCTGTCAAACACCCTGGATGCGGTTAGCACTCCTGTTTTGCGGTCAAGATCAAAGAATGATGCGTTGGGTCCAAGCTGGTAGACAATCTCTGCATTCCGTCCACTGTCCTCATCTGTGGCGCTGATGGTTGTCAGGAACATGTCACGTTGGTTGTTCTCCATGACAGCCAGCTCAATGACAGGCTGGGTGAAAATGGGTGGATTGTCATTCTCATCCTCCAGCCGTACTCGAACCAGGGCCGTCTGATTCAGGCTAGGTTTTCCAGAGTCAGAAGCAACAATCTTGAAGATGTACTCCTTGGTTCCTTCATAATCAAGCAGTGCAGATGTTTCCAACAAATACTGGTTATCATAAACTGCTTTGAGGTGAAACGGAACATCTTTTTCAATGAAACAAATCACCTTGCCGTTGACATCTGTGTCTTTGTCAGATACAGTAATGAGAGCAATCTTTGTGTTTATTGGATCTTTTTCAGAAAGCATTACAGTACCATTAGTTGGACTGATGATGTATCTCAGGTCGATGTTTGGAGCATTGTCATTCACATCTGTCACATTGATAGTTATTGTGGCTCTCGCCGGACTCGAGCTTCCATCGCTGGCTACTACTGTGAGTTTATGAATGGCAGTTTCCTCTCTGTCAAGTGGTCTTTGAACTGTTATGAGCCCAGTGGTGGAGTTCAGAGCAAAAAGTCTCCGTGTCGCTGGAGACACCTGGGCCCCAAACATGTATTTTATTTCTGCATTAGCTCCCACGTCTGCATCAGTGGCTTGCAGCTGAACTACAGATGTGCTGACGGGAGAATTTTCCGGGATGTGGACCTCAATTTGGCTTTCTTTGAAGACAGGCCGGTTATCATTAACATCAGTGACAGTCACCTGTAGAATGGCAGTGCTGGATTTTTGTGGGTTCCCCCCATCCTCCACTTTGACTTTCATCACATAAGTATCTTTTTGTTCTCTATCTAAATTCTGCTGAACGATGAGCTGAGGCCATTTCTCCCCCTCTGGTGTCTCCACGATATCCAAACCGAAGGCGCTCTGCCCGTTCAACAGCTCATATTTGTGTACACTGTTGGGTCCAGTATCTGGATCGGTGGCAGAGGGAATAGCAAAGCGGCTGTTTATGAGTGTGTTTTCTGGAATGGAAATATTGATCACGGGCGATGGGAACATAGGGGCATTGTCGTTGGTATCTTTGACAATGATTTTAATTTTGATTAATCTGAAGTAGTCATTGGGCAAAATGACCACCTCAATCTCAAAAGAGCACTCGCTGTCTTCAAAAGAGGGGCCGGGACAGAGTTTCTCCCTGTCGATACGGTTGGAGGTGGTAAAGATTTCTCCTGTATTGCTCATCACTCTAAGTAGCGGGGTGTCACCTGCTTTTGACACGAGTCGGTAAACCAGATTACTGGTAGCTCCGGTGGCAGAGTTCATATGAGAGATGTTCAAGTCCTTTGGTATGTTTCCAATGAGAACATTCTCCTGTAGCTCTTCTCGAATAGGGTAAATGAGCTCTTGGGCTATGGTGGGATCTAACCAGAAACAAGCAACTAATGTTGCCAACAAGAAAAAATCCCTTAAATCCATGACAGCAGTTCAAGCGTGTTCCCGCTGCTTTAATTCAAACAGTTGTCTCCATATGGTGTTGTCAGAGCCAAGGTTTCACAGAGCCTTACATTTGTAGATAAAGAGCAGCCAAACACGACCCTACAACACACAACATCATAATATGTTACAATGAATACCATAATACTCAGCATCAAGACAAATAATCAAACAAATGTTCTATCCAAATTAATGTAATTAAAAATCAAAAAAATGAATGTATATAGTCTGTTTTTTAGTAAAGCTTAATAAAGGTGGCAATGCAGTCTATTTAGAATTCCCAAATGCATTCTAACCACCACTACTGCATGCTTTTCACTGTAATCATTTCCTTGTGCATACACAGAGAAGCTCTAGATAAAATAATGCAGCCAGCCAAGCACACAGCATCATCTTTCAAGACACATTTCACATGAAATGGTCTAATGTCATCTCCTTCAAAGTTACACATCACGCATTTGGGATTTAATGTCATTATTATTTTACTGTGATTAAATAGCATATGCACGAGAAGTGACAGTGTTTTAAACAAGACAGTACATAAATTCTGCATGCAAACCCGCTTGGGTGTATGCATGCATGCGTTTTCTTACCTCAGTTCACTGTGAGCTCGCTCATACGGAGGTTACCAATTCGCGCGCATAGTGGCAAATCCGTTCGACCAGTCAGAAAAAATGATCTGACTCCAGTATAATATGAGGATATCCGTACTGATCACTGCTTTGAGGACTAGGTCAGTGAACGCTTAGGTATTTTAGTCGTGGGGGGAAAGCATCCAATTCAAAGCACAGCTGTTTTTTGGGGGAAATGCTGATTTAACAGCAATCAGTCAGACAATCTTTATGAACTTTCCCCCGCAGATCAGCGTGCGGTCGGGGACGCGCGGAATGCGGTGGTCGGTGAATCAGGTGATCCACGCGCGCGTTAACGGTCCCGTACGGTCATTCCGCATTACCGGTGGAGCCCTTGTGAATCGCACCTGTTCTGCTCAAATATCAACATAAACTATCCCATCAGAGAAAAAGAGTCAAGTTCAGATGCGATCGGATCATTTCCCTCTCAGTCCTCAGTCAGAATGAAAATCCACGGCTTCTGTCCCGGTGTCTTGTGCGTGATTCGCCGCGCACACCTGAATGAGAAAAAGTCCAAACGGTGGGATGTGTTGGGATGCTTATCCTCGCTCTCTCCTCTTCCCCAGACTGAATTTCTCGCACTAACTCTGAGTATGCCCACAGGGTAACGCCCCCTCGGCTGCTGATTGGTCCGTCTCTTCATTAACGTCGCAGTGTGGGGAGGGGGAATAATGTGATTGGTTACAATTAACGTCAGTCACGCGCGCTGCTGAGACTGAGCGAAATGCCTCAGAAACACTCTGCGGGCTGCGGGATGAAGAGGCTAGATGTACGGTTCTATTTCACCTCATTAACGCACAAGATCATTTCATGTATTTGTTTACAGCATTTCGATGCCAAATAATCCAAACACAAACCAAAACAATCACTTGTGACCGACAGTTATTTGGAGCATTAAAGAGTGCGGCATCCAATAAGCGTTTCAAAACACATAAAGCCTGCTGTTCTGAGGCAAATGAGAAGTGTATATTTAAAGCTACGCTTGTGTCATGTATTAAGTAGGTAGGAATGTTATCTTCATCGTTTACTCGTGTACAGCCTAATCGTTAACACGGAAGCATATTTGAATTGTATCAACAAAGTTAGTTTTGATGAACTTCAAACGATAATGTGGCTATCCATTGCACCTGTGTCGCCCGTAACGTTACATTTTACAGCATTAAACACCGTGGCTCGAATAGGTTGGTATATTAAACAGTAAACGTTGGAATTAACAAACTGAATGCTTCGAATAAAGATCTGTCACTGAGTGACTATGTGATTTTGACAGCAATATTCTGTTTATAAAGGATATACTTCTCGATTAAAAGGTATTCTGTTGTAGCGCAGTAGCAATTACGTAGCAATGCTTTTTTTGTTTTTTAGCAATGATCTGTTAGAAAGGGTAACAAGGTTTAAATATGGTTAATAATAATGATGCACCTATCTAAAATCTTTTGATCTATTTTGTTCAAGGTTTATTAGACTGGGTGTCTGAAGAGAGATGGGCACCATCAGGAGAGCGGAGCGTGGTTTGTTGAATTGTTGAATTGCGGTGAACAGCGCCATCTAGAGGCGAACAAGAGACACATGCGCTTATCTCTCATCTCGTACTGAAGTGGGACGACACTCCGGTCGGAACTGTGTTCCAGGTGTGTGTGTGTGTGTGTGTGTGACAGACAGAGAGAGAGAGAGAGAGAGAGCAAAAGCTTTGTTAGGTCAAAGAGGGAGGGACTGAAGAGCCAGTCAGGTTCTTGGAAATTATTATCAGCCTTTGCTTCCACTGACATATCAAGGGATGGAAAGATTAAAAGGAAAAAAAAGGTAGATACAGGAGTAAAAAAGGTATTTTTGGCTGGCTGACAACCTGGGCCGATCTATCATTCCTCAAACTCAAAACTGTGACTCAGGCATAACGGAAGTTAGTAAACAGATGTGCATCATACTGTATAGTATGCCTACATTAGCTTTTTACCATCAAATTTATTGAAGTATTTTATTATTCAAAAAAATGGTTTAAAAACTGCATTAGTTAAAAAAAAAAGCACTTTCCATTGTGTTTTTTCCAGTTACCTTTGTGACATAATTTCACAGGAAGCGACAGGAACAACATAATCACTGGTGAGTGTTAGCAATGGATTTGCATGGTTTTAAAACATTCCTTTTTGTTAGTAGTAGTTTTAGAAATATTTATGATACTATGAACAAAATTAACTTCAAGTTGACACTCTCATATAAAATACAAACTCCAATCCAGTCAACTCTGGCTTGTTTATTTTCTTGCTATCGTATTAAATTCAATTAAAACACAAGCATATCCATTTCTGAAGGTCACAGAGGTCAGTGTTTGCAGGGTGTGTTGACCTTTCAGATTCTGTGACGCAACACAGCCAGGCCAGAGATTATGAGGGGTGATCTCCATGGATATTAGATTAGCTATCAAGTTTTGCTTTTTCACTGCAATAAATTATGGGTCCCATAAGAGCTGAGCTTTGATTTTCAAATTCGACATTTTGCTTTTTTTTTCTGCATTGTTTTTTTTTTTGTCTTGTATGAATAGCTCATGTCTATGATCCCAGACTGCTGATAGGTTGTGTAAAGGATTATCACAGACCTGACAACCTTTCGATTCCATATCGAGAGTGTCCTGCAAGCTTTTACATCTGAAAGTGCACCATGTATAAAGTCATTGTCTCTCAATAGAAACAGTCGACTGTATATCATTGAAAAGCATTGTTTTTAAAAAAAGTCCTAAACTGTTTCAAGTTGATGTCAACATGAAAGATTAGCATATTGCCCGCCCACTTTATAAACAGCCGCGTTAAAAGCGAACAAATACAGATTTTATTTCAAATCGGAGTCGTTGAACAAATAAGTAAAAAAAAACTTGTGTGAATTTTGAAATATGAACCTTTCAGAACCAATAATAGGGGCATTTTAATGGATATTTTCCACATACTGTACATTCTCCAGTTCAATACGGTGAACATACATCTGACAAAGAAACAAGTGTGAAAGTCTACTAATGAAAGTTACATTCAGTTTAAAACTGAACGGAGTGCGCTTTTAGTTTTCAACATATAAGGGTTTTTCACTTCAAACATCTCAATTATTCTATTGGCAAGACCTGGTGAATTTAAATACAGGCTTTCTGTGAACTCTGCAAAAAAAGCTAATCAAACCCGAAGCGGCAAGGCTGGGTTTCTTAGATTCATGGTTGTGAACCAAGTATATTAACAGAGAAGCTTCGGCCATGCGCAGTCGCTGTAAGTCAAATACGCAACTGTAAAAACAAAACCAAAATAGAAGTGCAGCTCTCCAAATGGCAATGAACTGTAATTGCTTAAAAGCAACTGGGTAATTTCGCAAGCAAATTTTCTTTGAGTTTCATCTTGTTCTCGTCTGGTACAGTTGGAGGCTAATTTTGGTGCCACGTCTGTCGTCTGAGAGAGTGTGGATATGGAGGCATTTGAGAAAACGTGTCTCACACATGCATAAATAAACATTCGCACATGCACACATGTGCGCTGATAACTGTAGCTGTGGCTGCTTGGCTCTGGCCAGATGATGCTTCGGTCCAGCTCTCTGGACTGTTCTCTTCCACCACATGCTATCGCTGCTATCTACTTCTCACTGTGTGTGTGTCTGTGGGAGTGTGTGAAACAGAGAGATAGGGCGAGAGAGAGCCGATCTCTGGGGTTCCGGACACTCCTGCTATCTTTAGGCACAATCTGGGCTGGTGCAGGATTGGACAGAGCAGGTCAGAGAGTGATAAATGTTCACCAATGGCCCATGTGGCAGTGCCAAGAGATGAGTTTACATCACAGTCTCATTACAACTCAGATACAAGGTTACTGGGACAACAAAACAGCATCCAAAACACAATAATAGCGTCAAAATTTCACTCAATCGAGCATGATGGAGATCTGGTGAGAGCCTTAACCCCAGTAGACGTTGAGAAGGACGCATCTTCTCCAATATTCAGATCGGTGCTCAGCTCATAAGGATTTTTTTTGGTAATTTTTAAAAAATGATTATGTTTAAATCCTCCATTGGTAAATACGTGATTACATTCTTGTAAACAGCATAACATGAAGGCATTAGTGTTATATATAATACAAATTTTATGTTAAAAAATTTACTACGGCTTAAAACTTGAGTGAATAAAAAAATACATAAAATTACATTAAATAATTAATTAATTAATTATATATATTGCACCTAAAGTATATTTGGCATGATTCTGGACTGTTTTCATTTCAAAATCATCAGCCATAATACATCAGTATAATGTTTACATTTATTGCAAACTGGAATGATATTTCATGGATACACCTTTTTTACCTTCCTTATCACTTATTATTGTTACCCTAAAAATTCTACACATTAGTGCATATTAGTGCACATACTAATACATTTTGAAAGGGTATTGCCCTAGAGACAGCTTTAGTAATTTTTCGTTTTTTTTAATTAATTTATTTATTTATTTATTTATTTTGTGAATTATTTCTTTTGGAGCTATTCTGCAGCCAAATTTAATCTAAGGGAGGTTAGTAAAACTATATATTACTGAAAGACATCAGCAAAATTGTGATGTCACGAGTTGGCGTGTCCTTAAAGTATGTGTTTTCCAGAAAGTGAGAATTTGACAAAATCATACCCATGGGACTTTCATACTTTTTCATACTTTTTTCTTTGTTGTTTATGTGTGTGTGTTATGCAGCAGCCCCTAACTTGAGCCACACTTAAAATTTCCGACTGTCATTGCATTAGAAAACAAACTTTATAGAAAATTAAACCAAGTGGCAAGCATCGTTGTGCTGACTTTTCTTAGAACTGACTACTTTTTTAAACCACCTTTTCAAATCAAGTTTAACCATCTGGTGTCCAGGTGATTTTTATTTTTCTGTATAAAGTCATATTAACTATGGCACTCTCAATTTGACAAGGTTCAAAACATTTTTTGTCTTTATGTTTGAATAACATATCTTTGAATAACAAGCGTTGTGTTTTTTCTGCTGGAAATGTGGTTATGCTGATTTATTTAAATACCAGTTTAGTATTTTGTGTCCACTGAAACTCAAAACTTTGAAACTTTTTTGGGGCCACTGAATCTCAGCAGTACTCAGCTAAACACTGAACATAGCATATATGCTCTTTTGTTTCTCTGATTCAAAGTGAAGTCCTGTGTATGTGGGTCATGAGTCGTCTGCAGAGATCTAAAGTGTCTATGAATAACCGGAAATGAGGAGGAGACAGAAATGGAGAGGAAATAGAGAGAAGGAAGGAGAGGAGATGGAAATAAAAGAGTCCCGGGCTCTCATAACAATAATCTTTACACTTTCAAATGGAGTTTCATCCCCTGCTTGCTAAGCCAGTGTCAGCGCCGCAGCCCGTGGGGAGCACAGCAGTGTGTATTAATTACAATTCTGATGCGCGCTTATTGAAATCACACAAAATTAAAATTCTTCCATTTCAATTTGCTTCCTGCGAAAGGAAATGTCAGCAGACAATGGCTTTTTTTCCCCGGCTTCGGGGAAACGTGCTTTATTTATTTATCTATTTTCTCCTTTTCGCGCTCCTCATGACATTTTTTAATGTGAGTGTATGTTTCACATTTTTACAATTTTATAATCGGCAGGCTGCAGAGCAGATTGGAGCAGCTGGCAGTGGGAGAGAGAGAGAGATAAAACTCTGATTAGCCCAGAGTGAGTCACACGAGACGTGTGTGTGTGTGCACATGTGTATATATAGACACATTTACGGGGAATGAATTAACGGCAGGCACTGGTCTCTCAGCGTCCCCTCTCTGCCTGTGAGGCTGATGGACTACTGTCTCAGTCTTTAATCACAATGCCCAGAGGCCTTTAGTCCAACATACTCACATTGAGAACTTATCAAACTAATCAAACTCAATTGACTCACACCAGCAATTAAATGGACCAGCTGACACCAGCATGCTGGTAAATGCTAGACCAGTGATAGTTGATGCTGATACTGCACTGAGTTACGCTTTCCAAAATGATCATAAGCCTACTGGCAGGAATGCAATTCACACATTTCTATACACTTAATAACGTTTTTAATTGCACTGATACTATTGTAATGTTAACTGAGCTGTATGGACGATTTTCTCCATAGCTGCTTTAGATGAGTTAAACATTTCATAATTGGTTACATTTGCAGTTATTGAACAGAACTGAATCAATAATGAACTGATTTCAAGTAAAAACAGTATGTGTTTTAAAATCAGCTCAAAATAGTGAGGTTTTGATATTCTCTGACTGGAAGGTCTATTATCACCACGCACTATAAAGTTTTATATTAAATAAATCTGCAGACTGGATTTAATTTTTGGCAACTATAGCATTAACTTCCAGACTGTAAACCGAATGGTACTGATAATAGTTTTTTTTTTTTTGATTGGTGCTGGTCTGGTCCTTGTTTAATGTGGGTCTGGTGATGGTTAATGCCAATTACTTGCTTTTCTGTTGCTGGTTAGTTCTGATTCGGTGTCTAGCTATTGAGAATGTATATCAAAAATTCTGTAGTTGGTACATCTGATCAACTAATGCAGGCGATTACTTTTTATGAAGTTGACATAGTATATAGAGTGAATAGATCTCACCTAGATGTAATGTAGATTTAGGTGTGCACGGGGCACAAACTAATGGTTTGTTTTAACACATCTGGTGTAATATTTCAGCACATGCCAGCATAACCAAATTTTAAACTAACAAATTAACACTATGTGGAGAAAAAGAAAATTTGCTATTATTTACATCTTTAATCTGTTAATTATGAGTTTAGTTCTTCCTAATACTTCGCTAACTAGCAGAAGACACTAATGGTTTTAAATTCTAATTTGGCAGATGGGAAACACTGTAACACTGCATTTTTGGGTCGTCCCAAGCATGGTTTCTATATGTTCATTGTCAAACTCCCTTATTTTTTATTCTTAAAAAAAGCCATTATTATGAAAAAAAGTTAACAATTCTGTTTTATTAAGAACATATTTTAGTTTTTTTATTAGATCAGATAATTACTAAGATATATTAAACTGTCATATGGTCATGTTACAGTGTACCACACCTATGGGGCATGTTGTCACATTTCACTTCCATTCTTTTGGGAAAAACCTTAACACTCTAATGATGAAGCAAAGTGACATATTTGTACTAAACATGTTGAAAATGAGTGTGGATAAAAAATATATACTCTAAACTTAACATGGATTTACACAAACTGAGAAAGTCCAAACGTGTTAGGTTGTGTCCTACAGTAAGTACTGTTACAAACAAGCAAAACATGTAAACTGACATTTCCAGAATTTCCTGTTTTATGATTCATATTTGCTTTATTATTATTTTTTTTAAATACCTATGTTTTAGTTTTCTTATTATTATTTATAGGATTTTATCTTACACTTAGTTTTGTTAATTACTCTTTATTGCATGTTTGTTTTGTTTTAGGGTTTTTTGTTTGTCATGCCTGTTACCATGATGCTGTTTAGTATTTGTGTGAATGACACCGTGCACCTTTAATATATTAGTATTTCCCTTATTAGCCTGTGGACAAGCTTCTTTTAATGAGCTTTGATTCACCATGTGACTTCCTCACTAAAAAGTTTTCGGTGGTAGTCAGTGTATTACAAAGGTACAAAACAACTATGAACAAGTTGCTATGTTAGTATTATATCAGTTGTAAATCTATAAAACCTAAAATGACGCTTACACAGTTTCCTATTATAAGTTCAGGTTAGCATTTTTACCATCCATTTGACGTTATTAAATTATTATTATTAGTTAGTTTATTATTATTGTTGTTGTTATTATGTACTGTGTAGTGGCGCAGTGGGGCAACTAAACTGAAAAGTTCAAAAAATGTTTGGTTTTGATTCTTCCAAAGATATCTGCTTCATTTTCTTTGGAAGAATGTCAGTCAGGTTTGAATAAATGATAACAGAATTTCTTTCTTTCTTTTTGAGTGAACAATGTTGGGAAACCATTTTCAAAACGCAACATCTGCTGGTGACAAGCGGTGCTGCTCTTTTCATCAACATCAAAACGAATGCTTATTACTAAAATGTTCACTACAAGCAGCACATATGACACAGCTTCCTGGTGCATATGTTACACAATGTGACATCAAGTCTAATTAATTCATTCTAAAGTGGCATTCATCTCAAGAGGTAAAGCTTTTGAGTTTGCATTTACACACTCTATATAGTATATGCACCTAAATACACACACTCGTACTAGTAAAAAACTGAAAGCATGGATCATTGTACTTACCAATTCACAGAAACCTTCTCAGACAAGCGCTGTACAGATGTGCCGCTTTGACCCTCGGTTATTGCTCTCAAAGTGTCTGTAATTCATGCCTATGATGGAGAAATGACATTTCAATTCCTTTCAAACTCCCTTAAATTGTAGGCGTGTCATTTGGTCAACGGCTGAGCTTGATAAATAGAATTCAAACCATTTGTGGTCTGACAAGACGAGCATTTTGCCTTCGGAAAAATAAGAGTGAATGGTACACTTATCAATGTGCCACTGGTGCCTGTGGAGTACAAATATGTCAGAAAAAAATGACTACGGTGAGAATTCTTTCAATCAGCCATGCTGTCTTTAGTTTCCAACAAGGGTCTTAGAAAAGAGACTTTGTGTCTCAATGGTTATCTGATGGCTTAGAATTGCTCTGTTGAGCCACAGCAAACTTTTTTTATGAATGCTTTTTACAATTACTATCCATTCAAGCACACAGCTGCATTTTTTGGCCATTTGCAGTTTAAACCAAGTAAATGTTAATACTGAAACAGGTGTCACAGTTATGAACTTTTGGATGTGTTTCTTTCTTTTTCTGTTCCCCTGTCTTGTTTAGCTCGGTTGACCTAGTTTCTGCTCAGTCCTGATTTGTATTTTTTGCTGTTCTAATTCATTCATTAGTCTCCTTATTAATACTCCCTGTTCTGTTCAGTCCTTTGCTGGTTATTGTTTCACTGTTTGTTATGTTTTGAGTTGTGGTACCTGGATTCCTTGTGATTCTCTGTGGATTAATTATTATAGATTATTATTATTTTTTTTTAAATCATTAACAAATGCTTTTTTAAATCAGTATTATACTATCTGTAGGTTGAATTTAGTGTATGTTATATTTCCAATATTGTAGAGCATTGACGTTTATTGACGTTGGATTAACACTTTGCATTAATTAAAGAATCTGAAACAACAATGCATTAATGCAAAATGAAGCATCATAACTGTTTTAAACAGTTTACATTTCAGCATATCAGAATCATGAGTAATGATGCTGAAAATTCAGCTTTGCTTCACAGGAATAAATGATGTTTTAACATATTTTCAAATATAAAACAGCCAGTTTAAATTGTGAAATACTATTATAATATTGCTGTTTTTACTGTAGTTTTTCATCAAACAAATGCAGCCTCTGCAAGCAGAAAATTCCTGCTCTTTTGGGCCACAACTAACTTGGTAATCACCCAATACTGTTTACATTCAATCAAGCATGCAGCTGTATTTTCCACATTTACAGTTCACACCATGCAAATGTTGAGTGGGAAACAGGACTCTATATGGTGGGTTTTGAGGTTTATATGCAAAAGTATAATCTGCTCATCTCTCTCCCTTTCTCTCGCTATCTCGCTCTGTCTCTCTCTACCAAGCCAACTATCTATCAACTCTCCCCTGCCTCAGCCAGACTCCAGGAAGTGACATCATCGACACAAGACAGATGGTCCCATTAGATAAGAGAGGCCTGGGTGGCATCACAGCTGGATGGGAGTTATCAACAAGGCATTTGTCAACAGAACATCTGAATGACCTATTTACTTTCAGCGAGAGCTGTAGATTTAAGGCCAGACAGTGGAGGGGTTGAGAGCTGTGGTGGTGTTAGACAAGGCCGTAACCATGTCTTGAACACTGAACAAGCTAAATGTGATAAAGGCCCTGAGTGTAATAGCTTTTGGTCCTAAATGTGGTAAAGGCCCCAAATGCAATAACTTTTAGCACAATCGCTTGTGCAGTCAAGGTGGTGCTCGGATGTTGTCATGGTTACAATAGCCAAGGACTTTATTTTACTCTGTTTTTTATACATAGAATGAAAAAATACCATTATCCATAGCTTTAGGAATAGAAATAAAATTCAATGAATTTGAATGGTAAGAATAGAATAATGTCTAGGTAAATTCCACAGAAAAAAAAAGAAGGAAGACATGGATTTAAAACAACATAAGGGTTTTGGGTGAACTGTATAGAAGTATTGTTTCTGCCACTGAATAAAGAAAGGGAAAAAATAAATAAATAAAAACTTACTTTTTACCTCCTGATCTCTTAAAAATACATACCTCGGTGCACTTTTGGTGTTTTCATACTGCATGTTTCTCCACATTTTTAAAGAGAAATGTCCACTGAGTATCACTAAAATTGAGGTTTAATACATGAACCCTTGCAAATTTTTATTATGTTGACATAGGTAAGCAAGTATTGCTTCAATTACATACGCTGTTTCAATTACATGTTGCAATGGTTCAGAATTCAAATATCTGGGGACTGTTGCTATAAGTTAATGCTCTATGTTGGAAATATGTAACATTTAAACCGGTGTAACTACTAAGTGCTACACCGTATAACGTGAGTAAACCTACTGTCCACATAGATATGAAGCTGGATATGTGTGATGCTAGCATTCAAAAGCATTTGTTTTAAATCTCCCAGCATTCTTCAAGTAATTGTCAGAACAGTTCGCTTAATTAATTCAAAACTTTGTACATTTATGTGAAATTCTGGTTACTCTGTCCATTTAGACATTTTACTAACTATAAGTGACTTTGTAACAACATGTCAACTTATGCTCATTAATTCACAACTACATGTCTACTAATTCTCTGAGTAGAGTGTAAGGGTAGCTTTAAGGTTAGTAGAATAACTTGACATATTTTCTCTCTGTAATATTTCTGTAACTAGACACATGTAACACCCCTCAGAACTTTTTCCACTCCACTAAGTAGTCATGTAACAGGAATTACATAGCTACATTTTGTAACAGCAGTATGTATAAGAGTAACTGGAACAGGGAGTGATCGGCGGGGTGTAGTTAGGTTGGTTTAGGGTTGGTGCACCTCTGTAATACCAGTGTATATACATGGTAACTCCTCAGGAACTGACATTCTGGACACCAACCACAATTTATATGTAAAGCCTAATTTACTGCCTGCTGCTGTGTAACATCAGAGTAATTACATGCTAAATCCATAGCACTTTATTTACCAAAAAGTCCTGTTATTTGTACTTACACACACCATTCTGAGGGTAGTACGTGTGTGGTTACAGCTTTAGATACTATGTAGCAATGTGTACTTAAACTGTGGTTAGATACACATCTAGGTACTATGTAAGTTCACATGTATTAGGGACACTTGATATAAAGTGGGACCCAAAGTTACTTACTACTGTTAGTAGAATATCTAAAGTGGACGATCAAAATAATGTGTTACCCAAATTTCATTTATTTTGGAAACTGCAGTGATGTGTACTTTTTGGTAGGTATTTCGTGCCATGAGACCAGGTAGACTTTTTATCACACAGTTTTGAGAGAAAAAAAAAAAAAGTCAGGATTGTGTACACTCAAAATTGCACATTACCGTTTTGAAAAAATAAAGTCAGAATTTTTAAATCTATACTTGCAACTGTATGAAAATGTTGGAATTGTAAACTGTTTTTCCTCTGAATTTGATGTGAGTGAAAATTGTGAGACAAACATGCAGTTGCGAGAAAAATTAAAAGTCACAATTATTTTTTGTTTTACTTTTATTTCATTATTTATTTGTTTGTTTGATTCCATGGCAGGAATGGCTTCCATAAAGTAGATAAACATGAAAAATTGAATTTAATCTCCCCAGCACAGAAGATTTGTGTTGCAGGGCCAGTTTGCAAGTTTGTGATGTGGTGTAAGTGCTTGAAGGTCTGGGCAGCATCATGTGCTCTGGGGGAGTAAGAAAGGCTGCTGAGGTCATGCACTAACTTTTAAAGATGTTATTTTATGCAGCAGGGTTATCTGTTCACCCTCATCATCTTAGCTCCGCTGTTATTTCAAAGATAAAGGTCTCCGTACATAAATAGTCTATTGAGTGCTGTGATTGACACCCTGCTGGATCAATACAGATATCCTTGGCACACCGGACAAACAAGGACCTGAGATATTCTCTCTCTCTCTTACTCACTCTGTTTCTCCATCTCTGCTTATTTCCTCCCTTTGACTTTCTTTCTCTCCCCTGTATCTCTTTCTCAATTTCTTCCTCCAACACCTCCCTTGTTTCACTAGCAGTCTCTCTATTTCTTGATTCTCTCTCTTTCTCTCTCTTTGACACTCACATATCATGTTCAGGATGTGCACCGCTAAAGGTCAAACATTCTCGGCTCATTTGTTTTGCCACAGCCCAAAAAAAGATGTCTGCTGTGATCTCTGAGATGACGAGGGGAGTGTGGATGCCAAGCAAGGGCGCGAGATTGATACCAAGAGTGAGATGATGAAGAAACTGACAGGGGAAGGAGAAGAGGGGAATGAGGAAGCTATAACCTAAGACAGAGATTAGGAGAGAAAAAAAAAAATGGTAGATGAGAAGAAGCTGTTTTAAGATTTTGTTCACTTTCTTACTGTGAACAATTAATCAGTGCAAGCTATTCTAAAGATATAATGTAGTATTATTAAAATTTAAAACAACTGTTTTATGTATTAATGGAATGTATTGTTAAACGCATTTTATTAATGTGATCAACGCTGAATTTGGCATTCAGTGTCACATGATCCGTCAGAAATCATCTGATATACTGATTTGCTGCTCTTAAAACATTTATTATTTGGCAACACATTTGTTTTTAACTTAATACGTTCTTAGATGAACACAAAGTTCTTTAAAAAAAACAATTCAAGAACTTTTGCTTTAAATAAATGCAGTATTTGTAACAACGTAAAACTATTTACTATTTAACTCATCCTTGTTGATTAAAAGTTTTAAATTCTTTGAAAAACAATAAATAAATCAAAAAAATTTGGCCCTACCGAATCTTCCTAAAAAATGTAATCAAAACATTATAAAGTACATTAGAGCCCAAGCACTTTTTCAGCATTATTAGTTCAGGAAATTTGTTAATGTGTTATAAGCCACAAACCAAGCCAACCTGCTTCAAGATTAATCACATAAAAAGAAAAAAGGAAGGAAAGTACAAGACTGTGAACTTAATTTCTTTAGTGAAGGAAAAAAACACAATTCTCATGGAGCATTGTGAAGGACATATTTGAGAAATATAACTATATATATATATATATATATATGCATATAAAAATATGCGTATTGGTAGTGAAGATCAGATTTATTTATGTATTTACTTTATACATTTTTATTTATTTATTCTTTTTTTGCTGCTATTCGCTTGGTAGTATGATTTTGTAATGTGAATTGTATAGGCCTAATGTAGTTTTTATAGTTAATTCAGTTGTCAAATATAATTATTTTAATCAATAATGCAAACAGATGGCTTAAACAGAAGCATGCACCATAAATTAACAACCTCAGAACTAGTAGGCCTGTCTTTAATTGTCAATTTACACATGGAGAAAATGAATAGAGTTTTTACTCCCAGAACCTGAATGTACTCTAGCACTCCATTCTGTTCTAAACAGACATTTAAAGTAAGCTTTGTATGCTCATGAAATAAGTCTTTCATATAAACATTACTAAAATTACATCATATTATAGCAGATGTTTCACAAGTCCCTGATATTTTTTTTTTCCCAATGCTCTTATATACTTTAAAAACAATATAACTTATATTTGACCTTGTCTGCTGCCTTTGACATCACAGCGCTAGATAATCGCTTGTGTAGGAGTTTAAAGATAAAGTTCACACAAAATTGTTATTACCTTGAAAGAAAAAAGAAAGTCAACTTGTATGACTTTCTTTCTTCTGTGGAAAATGAAAGGAGATACTTTAAATGTTTTTTTTTTTTTTTAAATGCAAAGAAAGTCAATGGTAATCAAAACTTTCGATTTCATTCACTGTCTTGTTCTTCTTAGCTCACCATTAAACATGGAGAACGAGCCTGAATAATAAATGGGGCACTTCTTAGCCTTTTGAGAAAAGAGCTTCTGACATGACCCGATCTTATTTGCTGTCGTCTCTCTCTCGCTGTCTCTGACAGACTCACTTAAACTTCCTTTGTAAATCTTTTGATTAAATTTTGCAGTTCTTGGGGATGTGATGATGTAAGAGAGAAAGAACCGGTTCTCGAAGCCGCGAGCACCAGTCCAGCGAAGTAAACCTTTTAAAGCGCAGCTTAAATCTAAGAGGGTCACGGGTCAGCCATTGCACCCGTAATGTTAGATTAAGCTTTTCCACACTGGAGCGTGTTAAAAGTTTGGACCATCCACTTAAAGCTTTTTTTTTCCTGAGTATGGTGAAACTTGTGCAGCGGAATTGCAAATAATTTGTTGGACAGAGAAAAAAGGCAATGATACAGCTGCATGTTTTATTCTGTTTGTTTAGCTTGTCGGAAACCGGGGGGAAAAAAACACTAACAAGAGAATAAGTGCTGCTTAGATGTAAATTTGAGAAAATGGGAACTTAACTGAGGGGTGGGGGAGGAGAAAAATGAAAGATACGCAGGACAGACTCCCTCAACATGCTCTAAATGTACTTAATGATCCTCTCTCACACACGCATGTGCAATTATCCCCGCTGAGGTGGTACGAGCTCTCTGATGGCTATTTTGACAGTTAAATGGCTACAGTGTTATTGTAGTGATTTAGGGTTGGTGTTCTAAAATGTCTTCTGCTGGAGCTATATAAACTCCCGTTTCCTCTCTAGATGGCGTAAAGTGCTGTACCGCTGTATCGGGTTTCTGCTAACGAGAGGTAAAGTAAACGATGATGAGAGTGAGTAAAACCACAGTGTTGATGTAGAAATGTGAGAGTCCACTGTGAGGGTGAGCTACAGAATGGAAGGTATTAATATAGCCTACAAAGCAGCTGCCGCTCATGGTTTGACGTGGTGGGTTTTTTTTTTTGCTTTTTTTTTAGTGGCAGCAGCACGTGTGTGCAAATGAAACCTGAAATCACATATATTCTGAGGCTCTCACTATGGCCTAATAATCGTAAAGGCAAAAAAAAAGGGTGAGTGTGGAGTTTGGTTAGTATCCAATAGCGGCCGTCAGTGGAAAGTCTCTACTGTGATATAGAGACTAATGCGTGTGAGATCAGTTACAGGCGCTGATTTATTTTTTTAAATTGCTTGAAGAGCTTCACAGATTTATGAAAAGTATAACCAAGCCACGGTGCCCAAATCATTATTTACATCTGTCCTTAAAATTAATATTTGATACTACGTCGTGCCCTAACCAGATTGCACTGGGTAATCCGACAGTAAGGAACTCTCAGGGGTCCAAAATCTCACTACCCCTGTCTGTATATTACATCAAATATGTTTTGATTTGCTGTCATTGTGTCACACCATGCAGCACTTTCACCTTCCTTGTGGGGCCTGTTTCATAAATCAAGTTTACTAAATAAGCCAGACTTATTTTGAACCAAGTCATCTGACAATAAGTCAGACTAACTGAAGTTAACCTTGCTTATTTGATAAACTTGTTTTACTGTGGTACGGTGGTCATATCATGTCTTGTGCAGTATATCAGGGTCAGAAATTCACTTGTCCATTAACAAACATTTAGTCAGAGGCATTTTTACCTTTTGTAAAGGCACTTTTCATGATTAAATGTATTTATAATGATCTTATTAATGTTGTCCTTTATGTACAATACTTGTATTGAATTAATCAACATCAGACTTTATTTCTTTGTGAATTCACCAACATCTATAATCTTGCAAAAACTCAAATTATAATCAATGAAGCTGACTGCACTGCATAATGAATCTCTTTTTACATTGTATCTACACTTTGTCCGAATAATCCGAATAAATGAAAAAATATTGTTTTTTAGAAACAGCTCAATTCATTTCCAGGGATTAATTTTATGCAAGCAAAAAGGAGCATAAACATCAGGTATTCACAAGCTATATGTAAAAGAAATAAATTGACCCATTAACAAAATATATTTTTCTAAATAAACAATAAATTAACAAAACAAAAGAAAAACTGCAACAAGTAGCAGCCTATATGCAGAATTTCAGTTCATTTCTGTGACGCGCTCTTGAGAAAGCGGCATCCAAATAGTTTCCTCAATTTACAAAAGCACAGCTTCTTTTATTGTGACTGTACAAAAATAAAATGAATATTTAGAATAAGGACATTTAGATATTTCAGCGATTGTATTAAAAAAGAATGACATTTTAAACAGTATATTTTAATATAAACACACTATTTTATTTATTAAACTACTATCAGAAAAAAAATTAAAATTCTTATCAAAAGCAGTCTAATCCGGGGTTTATTTGGTGTTCGTGCTCTTCAAAAAACGGCGAATAAAGGACATGCTAAAACACACAGATGCATTTATATTTACATAGAACGGCAGATACATAGTTTGTGAATGTTCGTTTGAACCGTGCTTTCGGGAAACAGATGGCTATGGAGGCTTTCGAGAAACGCCCCCCAGTGCTGGCCATGGTGTTTTACTACAGAATGTTTCCACCTGGTGGATATAGTGTGAAGCACAACAATGTTAAAAACAAATTGCAGGCTGCCGCGTGAAAACAGACGCATTTTTATTGGCCAGATCTGTAAGTAGTTAACGTACCATATCTAACCTTCTCAAATGTTTTGATTGATGGAGACATAATTAAACCTGGATTTAGGCTATTTCTGATAAACATATGGAGGAGGAGAGCAGGTGTAACTTTTATGACGTCTGCCTTATCACGAGTCTTATGGAAACAGCCATAAACCCATAGAGGATAAAAAGAATCAGAGTTAATCATTGCCGTTGAGTTTGTTGTGTGCATGACAGGTCACATTCGCCAAATATAAGTTTATTATCCAGACAGGTGACAAATCAGCGAGGAGCTGCGCTGTGTCTGGAAAATGTCAACTGTTGTTTTCTCTTTTTTTTCCACGCAGAACGAAGGTGAAGGACAACACGCCGCCATCTGTTTGCAGCTTAGGCCCAGAGAACACATGGCTACAGGTGTGCCGCAAGGACAGCGAGTGATACAAAGGTTGGACAGCTCTGTATTTGTCTCCTTATCGCTCTCATTTTATATCTCCCAATGGCTCATCTCTCTTCATCACTTTCAGAACCTGACCGTTCTCCAATGCACCTCATTGCGTTTAAGTCGCGATAACCCGGGTGTCAAGCAAATGTCCAGAATGCTTTATCACTGCTGTCATTGTGTTCCCTGCACAACGTCGAACAATATTACCCATCACACTTAAATCAATTGCAATCTTTAGAGGAGAAGAGGAAAAACATCAGGTATAGTGTTATTATGCTCTCCGCAGCAGCAAGGCGTAAACCTGGAGCCAATCTCCATTACAAACCGAGCTGAAGGAAGTAGAGCAGAACGATGAACGAGAGACGGACGAGAAAGAAGGAGAGAGACGGCCACAATATGAGAAGATTTGTGCTAATATATGGGCAGATACTTCTACTGTATACACCCTAAAAATGAAAGGTCTGGCCTGCAGAATGTAGTACCGGTGGGAATGGCCAAAAACGTATATCATGATATTAGTAATTTTATTTCACAGTAGTGGTATATATCACAGTATAGTTATTTTCACTTCTAGGATAATCAAAGAAACTGTCTATGCTGGAGGAGCTCATGTGGAACCTAGTTTAAGCTGTAGGCCGCAGTGTTTTGCTTGGTGTCTGGATTTTAAAATCACACCAATGATATACTGCAGTGTAAGTGCTGTAGCAGAATCTGCTGAGACGCATTTCTACCATTGCATAGTATTGAGTATGATCGTATCTGAAAGTGAGCGTGCATATGTGAGTAGAGACAGAAAGAGGGACAGAAATTATGGATATCAAGAGAGATTCATGAAAGAAGTTCAGGTGTCAGATCTTAAGAAGTCCATTTACGCCACATAAGAAAAAGAAATAATACGTTGATAAATTATTTCATGTCATACCCTGGCATAATTATTAAATTAAATGAAAGTTTTGACATGAAATACAATTATGATATGAAAAGTTAACATTTTGACACTAGAAATCGATAAAAAGTCAAAATTATGAGGAAAGTTGGAATTACGAAAATCAAAATGAATTAAAGTAATTGAATACATTGAAAGAGAAAATGGACAGTCAAAGACTGGAACCCTAGTGAAGACACATGGCTGGATGTAATTTCTAAGAGCTTATACACCGCAATGTGGTCTGTTTACAGACTACAGACTTTTATTCACAAAGAAGCAGCGAATGAATATACACAAGAACCACAATGAAACATGTTGAATTTCACTCACATGCTGTACATTAGTGGCCTAATGGATAGGAAGTTGGACTTGTTACCCAAAGGTTGTGGGTTTGAGTCCCAGGTCCTGCAGGGATTGGAGATGGTGGGAATGAACTCCCAGCACTCTCTCCACCTTCAATACCACGACTGAGGTGAGACCCTGTTTTTCCAACTGCTCCCCGGGTGTGTGTTCACAGTGTGCGTGGTTGTTCACTTCTCACTGCTGTGTGTGTGTGTGTGTGTGTGTGTGTGCACTTGGATGGGTTAAATCCAAATTCCAAGTATGGGTCACCATACCTTGGTCACAAGTCACTTCAAAGATGATTCTTGATCTTATTCTTATTTAAGGGTCTTATTTCAGCCTCTATCTTTCATCACAGTTCTCCAGAGTAAACCTGTGATTTACTCTCAGATGTTAAGTTGTCATTCAGATTCATTCTCCACTTCTATCATTCATTCACAGACAGCTTTTTCCCTTTTAATAAAATCAAGCCAAATGTGTTTGTGATATACAAGTAAGGTTTGAGACTACAACTTCTCTTGATAGAAATAAAGAAATGTCTCTCAAGTGCATAGCAACTCTTAGTAGCAAAGCCCCCCTAAGGCTCTAATGGCTTCTGCTATGAATATTCCCTATAATCATTGAATACCATATAATCACTCCTTCAGTGAATATTCCTTTTGCATATTTCACTGCCTGCAACATATGAATTCTGGAAGGCTTATTTTTTTTATTTTTTAGTGGTTTAGGAAATTCAAACATATTGAATCTATATATACATTTTCCATCCCCGATGTCTTTCTAATGCGTTTGAAACAGTCTATCGATTAAATGTGTTGTAAATAAGGATGAATGTGAGACATTTTATGAAATGTTTTAGTAGTAGAATGGAAAAAAGGTGTATTCATTCATCAACTTCATTGTTGTTGTTTGTTTTGTTTTCCTTCTTTGACTTCAGCAAGCTCTTGCTTCACTATAAATCCTCACACACACCAGGCACTAAAGTCACAGCTGCCTGCCCTGTCTAGTTGTGTTTTTTTAATTGTCAGTCATGCACGTCGCGTTCGTGGCGTTGGCTACCAGCCCGACACTTCGTCCTGTCCTCTACACCGCCTGCCAACTGTCCCCCTCGGGGTAACGAGGAGAACAAAAACACACTGCCGAGCAAAAGGCAAAGCACACCTCTGTGTTTGACACAAATGTAAATGTGTGTTACATGATATTATGGCTGGCCCAATCTAACTGTCCAAGGCCACTTTTTGTGTTGTGCTCGTGAATATGAGTGACACTCACCTAATGCTTTTTATTTGGGTCACATAAGCCTGTACACTCTTAAAAGTACAGGTTCTTTATTGGCATCAATGGTTCTATAAAGAACCTTGAACATTCTTTTCTCTATTCTTTTAGAAACACCCTTTATTTTTTAAGAGCGTAGAATAACTATTCCTTATACCTTGAATTAGTGATTTGAAGTCACCTCTAGCTCTAAATATGTATTAAATGCACTACAATTGTCTCAAATCAAATACTTTTTCCATAACACAGAGGTCCTATTTTATGTACAGTTAGCATCCTAACTCTTTTTTTTTTGCTAGGAATCTAGGAATTTTAAGAATTGCAAGGACCCATTTCTCTTTTTCAAAACTTCTCACAGTGAGCACAGTGTGCTGCAGATCATTTATCATTGTTTTGGCACAAATGCATTCAATGACTACATCTTTCACATTACATGAATTTTTCTCACTTAGACACCACCGACACTCTGTCTACCTACAGGCCAATTTGCATGTTTACATCCCCTTTTCAGAACTGTTACACCCAATTTCACGGCAGATTTGTTACATTTCTACAGTAATAACATAAAAAAAAACACAAAAAACTGTCGGTTGTGCATACCAAAATGGCACATTTTAGGAATATTTTTTTTTTTACCATAATGTAAATATGGGCTGTAACATAGTGTTTTTAGGTCATTGTTTTTAAGTGTATTTATTGGTTGACGAGTGTTATGAGAGAATAACGTGATTTGAGATATGTATGAATCATTTTAGTAGTTTTAGAGTGAATTTGTGAACTGAAGTGACCTGATTATTGAGAAATGGGTCAGAGTGAAACTTTTGTGCACCATTTGTGTTACAGATATGATCGATTCTTTAAAACATATGAAGTGTGCAGTTATTTTTCCAAATGACCAGGCCTACAGTTTTTTGCCACAAAACAAATTTGACATTTTAAATTTTATTTTAATAATTTTTAATATTGTTGCAATCTGTAAGCAACCACCAAGAACTCCCTAAAAACCATTACAGATAAAAAATAAAATAATAATAATAAATAAATAAATAAATAATACAAATAAGAAATAAAATAAACCGTAGTAAATTTCACAATTTATTATAAATAAATGGCAAGTAATACATTAAATTAAATGTGAAATGTTTTCTTGTAAAACATACTACAATAATCTGTTTAATTTGCAACTTTGACATGCATTTTTAAAAACCCTAGCAATCACATAACAATGCAATGACATATTTTGCTTGTGAAAAATATAATTTGGTTCTGTTCCGAAACAACAACAAAAAGAAATCTGCACATCAAAAGAAAAAAAAAAAAACTGTGGAAACAATACTTATTTTCCTCAGACATTAAATGAAGTTAAATGCGGTTTGAGATTTCACAGAGTCCCCATCAGAAAAAGAAAAAAAAAACGTACAATGTTTTTGTGAATAATAAGGACACTTGGTCCTCAAGTAGTAACATAACAAACAGAATTATCCTGTGAGACAAACAGAAGGAAGGAGCTTTATATATCTGGCGTGTTTATTCGGCACTTTGCAGACTGTGCTGGAAACTGTCAGACTGGATTTGCATATTCTTCCTTATCTGTAGAGCTGAGTTTATTTGGTTGATAAGCTTCCTCCTTAGCGTGTTATTTATCAAGACTGCCATATGCAGTTAGTCAAAACACGCCTGTCAAACATGTCAGGTGTTCCACAGGCCTGTCTGAAGAAGGCTGATTGGTGGAGTACAGAATCAACAGAAAGATGCATATACAGTGTTTCCCAATTTCACCAAGTTTCTTTGGTTTATGACACATCGAGATGGGCGTTTGAACCGGGGCGATATTTACATATGTACAATAAGCATAATTGGATCAGTTGTGCTGCATGTCACAGACCTGAATGAAACAGGAAATCTTTTTAGTAAATAGTGTGCTTTAGTAATCAGTGAGCACTGGCTGACATATATAAACACACTCACACAGATATCTTCACATCTTACACCTTCATTCCAGGGTAAACACGGGTGTAGAAATGTCCCAGAGTGAGAAGTGTCAACTAAACAGGGTTCAATTTAATATGTTAGTATTGTCATGTCGTATTTATGTCATATCTTGCAGAGAAAAAATAAGAAATTTGGGTAACACTTTATAATAACTGCAGGCTATGAATCATTAGTTAAGCATTAGTAAATAGTCAGTTCATCCTTAATAAAGCATTGTTCCAACATTAATAGTCATTAGTAAGCAGTTCATAAATACAGCTAGAAATGCCTTGTTCTTGATTTATAATCATATCTAAATGTACAAATGAGATTTAAAGGCTCAGTTATCTTCCTAACATAACACATAAACAAACACAACACAGTGAGATACAGAACTATTCATTTGAACATGCAAAACAATATAAAACTGTACAAGTGTTTACTTCCTTTTTTTTTCTATGAAACTGAAGTTTTGTTTTTCATTTAGTTGAATGATTACATTTTTTACATCTTGAAAAAATATGTCCGTGTTCTGTATCCCTCTGTGTTGTGTTTGTTTAACGCGGCTGTTTAGAATATAAACTAGCCTTTAAATCTGCTTTATAAATGCTTTACAAGGTATAAATAGTCCTCACTTTAGATGAGCTCACAAAAACAGACAGCTGGCAACTACTAAATGCTTTATAACTACCTGACTTCATCATGAATTGCAGCAGGAGCATGTGTTAATAAAGCATTTATTGCTGTTTTGTAAATAATGATTTTAATTTAAAAAACGATGAACTGATCATTAATAAAGTATGAAAATACAATTATTAAACATTATATATATATATATATATATATATGCTCATGAAAAAGGCATTTATAGATGCACTTGTAAATTGTTTACTAATGCATAATAAAGTTTGAACAGTGGTTTATAAAAGATTAAATAAATGTATTAATTTATTAATGTATAAATAATATTTAACTAATCATTGATGGTGTGTAGTTATTATAAAGCGTTACCGAAATTTGTTTTGTTTAAAGTAGCTGTTCTGCACTATGACATTTTCATACCAATTAAGCTTTAGAAATAGAACATCTCGATTGAGTATTTTTAGTATTTTTGTCTAAAATAAATTACAACATGTAGAAGAAGCAAATTGTCTAAGATATTAAGACTCGTTTTCAGAACACTTTGAATAAACTTTGCTTTTCCTCAACCTTTTTGTTATTTAAAGAGCAGGTAATATGGTATTTTAAAGTGTCCTAATATTGTTTTGAAGTCCCCTACTAAGGGTTTAAATCCATCTATTTTCTCACAATATGCAAAAAATTATTTTGCAATGACTTTGATACTTTCCTTTGAATCCATTTGCTTCTTAAGGTTTGTAAACCCCTCCCATCAATAAACAAACTCTGCTCTGATTGGCCAAGTCTGTTTAATTGGTCACCACAAACATATTTTTCACAAGGCTTTTACTAAGTTGAATAAAGAATGTTTATTTCACTGTATTTCTAAAGGAAACTGAGTTTCTTCAGGAAATTTTGGTTGCTTCTTGCATGTAATGTCATTCATAAATCATTGTTTGTGAGTGGAGAGCTTGCTATGTATACAGCGTTACCAGGGAAACCTAATCTCTACCAAGACAACAGTGCCTCCCACTGGAAGAGAATACATTTACATATATCCCGTCACAAATAAAGTGTCTTTGGGAGACTCTGCAGTCATTGGTAAAATGAGGAGCGCACAATAAAAGGTTCTTATTGTACTACTGTTGAATTGTGTAAAAAAAGAATTTTAAGAATTTTATCGTCACCAATAAATATAAAACACGTTTGCTTTCACAGCATCTTCTCAACATGATGTATACACTGACTAGTGGAAGTGTTTGTGGGCAGATCAGACTTTGTTTGTATTCGCAGGCAGGTGGGATTATGCAAATTTGTTACCTAGTGACGTATACCAACAGGCAGAAGATTTGAAAATGTAACTTAAGATGATTCTGAGTCGACTGTTTCTTTTGAGAGACAATACCTTTCTTTATCATGCACTTTTTTTAATAACAGCCATTTACATTTTAGGACAGCTACATTAAAAACTGCAAATAAATGTCAAATATAACAAATATCTGGAGATATACATAGGGTTTATTGCAACCTGTAAGCAACCATCCAGAACCACTACCACTATAAAAAATAAATAAACAAATAATAATAATAAAAATATATTTAAATGTATATATGTGTGTGTGCGTTTCCACAAGGAAGATGAGCCTGTGCTTTTGGTGTGTTTAATTGAGCTCGCTGGAATCTCCGGGCCACCAGTGACATTTAATCCTGTCATTGTGTAATCTTGATGAAGCACGCTAGATTTGATACTGTGAATTAAGACAAGAACAAAGCTCCTTTACTCCTTTACAACCAACCACACCGACACAAGTGATCAAACTGAGGAAATGTGACAAACTAATTCTCAAATAGACACATAAGAACAGTTTTATCATAACAATTAAGCTTCTCCTTTCAGTGTCACCTGTGTGCCACCACAGCAAAAGATCAAGCGAAGAAATCATTTTTTTAACCTGTCAAAACATCTCAAGTCACGAGGAAAATATGTGCAAATACAGAACTGCTGATGGAATTTATTATTTTGTAGCAGATATAAGCATAAGCACTACATTGAAAGAAATAAGTGGAATTTACTGAATAGTTTTTACATAACATATGTGCAATCTTCTGCAATAAATTGCCAGATCTGCTGTGTTAAATGTTGCTATTTGCGGCTTATATTCTTATATTCATTTGAAACTGTGAGTGTGTGTTAACATTAATTCTAGTGCAGTGCCCTATACTGTAAGTGCATGACTGCAAACAGTTTTTGTGGTTTTATAGCTTGGGGGTCAAACTTATTTTCCACGGTTCCTCTATGTGTGCTGCATTGGAAATAAACCTTCCTTAGTTAACTAACACTAGACACTCTGGCTCTCAGTTTTCTCCATGCTTAGCATAACACTGGTACAGATGTGATACTGGTGTTGTAGTGCTCTTGTATTTGCATTCAAGTGTTCTTCTTGACTCTCAGGATGTCGTATTAGCACTTGGCTCGTCTCCATACTTCAGGTAACTGCTCTTACATAAATAATTGTACTTACATGCTAGCCACTTAAAGCGTTTGCTGAAAACATGTTAGTGCAAATGCATATAAACAATGCATGCTATTTAGACACACCATCATAGAAGTCCACGAAACACTTGCACTGAGAGGGTATGCAAGCCCAAAGAAATAGAAATAATTACCTTATACCCTGTTTGAATAATCATAATGTTTCTGCACTGAGATAAAACTCATGCAGTTGTCACATGTTTTAATTAGTAGCTTATGCATGAGAGAAAAACTGTTAATAATTGTGAGTTAACAAGGAACTAAAATGCTAATTACTAAACTTGTCCACATACTGTAATATTTTAGCATACTTACATCTTTTTAACTGAAGACTACATTAATGCAGTTATCTTACCAGTATGTATATGTATGTATATATATATATTGTTTTTCATCATTTTTAATTTTGTCAGTTATTTAGTAACATGCTGAAGAGTATTGAACTTTACTTTTTGGTGTGCTTTTACATTTGTTTTGAATATAAGAAGTTCTATTTATAGCAAACACTCAAGCTCTGCCCATATTTAAAAAGTAAACTTAAGCATTACTTTCCATGAAAAGTAACTTTAAGTTAAAATAAGTTAATAGTAGATAAGTTAAAAAGTAACTTTCACCAAAACTGTTAGTATGTTCCATTTTGACCTTTTGTTGACTTAAAGTTAGCTCAAGACTTCTGTGAACCTGTTTGGTAACCTGGCCTCATGAGATACTCTTCTCTCCAGTGCACTTCCTGTCTAGATCATGGAGCAGTTGGAAGAGACCTGAAGAGACACTTCAGAGATTGTCCGTTCAGCCTCTGAGCCTCAGAGTTCATCTTCAGAGCATCTGCCGGCAGAAGAGCTGAGATAAAAGGCAGCACCAGTGACAGCCCTGCTGTGTGCTGTGTGTAATGGAAAGGTCAGAAGTCACAAAGTCAGCTTTGCTACACTGATCTTGGTTCACACACACACACCCACTGGATTACCTGGATTAAAGATTACTTTAGACACCTTTCAGACACAGTTGTAGGCCATAGATGTTGTAACAATATGATGATTTAGCTGTTCACTAACTTAGCTGGGCAAAGGCTTCAGAAATTGGAATATAGTAAATATATACTTTTAAGCTTTTATGTTAAATTTTATTGTAATTATTACGAATATAATAAATACAAAAATAAATAATAAATATATTCAATATTTATAAATACAAATATATTCATTTTTTTTTTATATGTAATGCAATATAATATTGATTATAATTATAATAAAAATACATTAAATTATAAACATATTATTATAAAATAATTCATGCATTTATTTTTTGCTGTTTTTATTATTACCAATTTAAAACAATATTTTACTATTATTTAAAATAATTATATATATATATATATATATATATATATACACACACACACATACGTTTGCCACCATTATCAAACATACGCCGTCAGTTGAAATACAGCATATGCATTATGTGCAATCCTTGCCAGTTATTTGGAAAATAAGAGGTTTGAATGTGTTACAAAAACACTTGTGTGTTTCTGTTTCTATTCTATTCTATTCTCCGTTCTCTGTATACCTGCCAGCTCTCACTGTAAGCTTACCCTGTCATATTTTAAGACAGGCACAGCACTGGTTAATGTTCCATCACTCTTTATGTTTCCTCTTCCAAGGTCGGTTCATACCGAAGTCAAATGAAAGGGAAAGATAAAAGAAACCATTAGGATGCATAAATGATACTCCTTTTTCAAGCGAGCGTGTCACTACCGTAGCTTCAGATGGGTGACAAACCTTCACGCGCTCTTTCAGTGTGCCATGTTCGCATTGAGGTACAGGCCCTTAAAGCTCTATATGGCTCCCGGTGAATTCAGCGTCTATCATTGCATTATAATTCAATGCTTCTGACATAACACTCCAGCTTCTGTGATGGATATAAAAGTAAGCTTCTATCAAGTCATATTTCTCTAAGCCGTGCGCCACTGATCCTAGCCAGAGCAATTTATAACTGCTGAAAAACAAGCTTTTTATCTTCTTATCTGGCTGCTTTACAAGAGTTGTCAGCTACATGGTCCGCTGGCTAAAAAAACCATCCAGAGGATTTCACAGAGACAAGACAGGCACTGGGGAACAAAGAGCTTTAGTTATAAACTGCTGTTTAAGGAGATTTGACAGATTTGCCCTGCCAATACTGTAAGCCCATAAATGTCTCAAAAAGGTGTTTGATGATTTTAATGGTCATTCAACATGCTGAGAGTCTCGCCGCAAGAAGTGTCCTTTCTGTGCCAATGCTCAGTTGAAGCATAATGCTCGATGGCTTCTTTGCTAATTTCCTGGAAAGTATTCCAATCAAGTGCGAGTCATTCTCAAGTACTGTTTTACAAGTGCTAGAAATACTTGACTTGCAGCCTCTCTCTATATATTGCTTGATAAAGATATACTTAACACATAGCTTTGCATGTTCTTGAGGTTAATTTACTATTTTTACGCTTATCCATTCAAGAACACATCTTAAAAAATAGAATGTATTAAAAAACTAGATATATGTGATGTTTTCATCTCACTCCACGGGGCAGAATCTCTGAGACCATGGGGCAAGTGAGCAATGCAATTTTTGCAACACGGACAGTCCATAACACTCCATTGACATGGAGCTGAAAGCGGAGAAGCCCACCTGGGCGGATCAGACGCCCTCCAGGGCGGCACAGACGGCGGGGACGTCCACCTGGGTGGTGCAGGCGGCTGAAGAGACGCCCTCCAGGGCGAAGCGGACAGCGGAGACGCCCACAAAAGTTCAAAGGCGGCATTCATGGCCGGTTCTAGGCAGGGTGAGGGTTCAATGACCTCCATGGTTGGTTTAGAGCCAGGCAAAAGTTCAATAACGGCCTCCAAGGTCGGATCAGGGTCAGGCTTGAGCATCGGAACAGCCCTGCCGAGCTGACACGGAGCCACCAGCGGAGCCCCTAGAGAATCCACGACCGAAGTCGACCTCTCCAGAGGTTGTGCAGCCACTGGCAGATTCTCTGTGGTCAGTACCAGGCTGGATAGAGACAAAAGAACAGACTCTAGAGTTTGTGCAATTACCAGCGGAGTCTCAGGAAATTCGACCAAGGCCCACACACCCTTAAATGGCAACAGGCTATTACAGGCAACACCGTAGACAGTGGAACAGTCTCTAATTCAACTTACAGTACAGCTGCTTTTACAGACTTCGGCTGAGAATAGGCTATGCACGATATCAGCCCCTTATATTTCCCAAGAACCCTGCTGTTCCCATATGCGGCACTCACGACGTCGGAGAATACGGGAATGACGTCAGTAGTGGCTGGCGACAGATGCAAAGGCTCCATAGCAGTGGCCAATTCGTGCGCAGGCTCGGGTGTGGCTGCCATTTTGTGTGTGGTAGCGGCCATCTGGTGCAGCGTCTCGCGATTGGTGGCCATCTTGCGCAATGTCTTGCGATCGGCGGCCATTTTGTGTGGTGGCTCACGTTCGGCGGCCATCTTGATTGAATGGCGTATGCCGAATGGCGAGGCAGGACCCGAGTCACGCGAGGGCGACAACTGTAAGATCCAGAACAGGTAACTACAGGAAACAAAGAATACAAACATGGGACGACTCCAAACTAACACTCCTAACGTCATATACAACAGATAGCAACAGATACAATGAACCGCAAATACACATAGACATCCGGGGATTTAAATACACATGATAATCAGGTTACTGGGTGGAGACATGAAGGAAACACTATGACAACGAACAATATGGGTGGAAACACAAGTTCACTGAAAAAGTCCAGACATGAAAACAGAGCTCGTCAGGCGCTGGATTGCCATCCATTGACTTGAACTGGCACATCCAGCTTGATCATTACAATTAGGTTTAATGTAATATATAAATAAATATGACTTTTATTGAACACATTTCTAATTACCTAATTGCTTTTGAGTTAATGATATTTTGAGAGCTTGTCTTAATGGTGTATTTTAATGGTACATTAAAGCTGTTCTCTTAACAATTCATCAAGTATTACAAAATGATCATTTTGTTAAATAACATTAAATGTGCTGTACATTTACTAAGTTTAGCAGACTACACTTTAGATCTTGTATGTAATGACCCAATGTTATAAAAATGGCTTTGCTCACTTCCCCCATGGTCTCAGAGATTCTGCCCCGTGGAGTGAGACGAGGAAAACAATAGTCAGAAGAAAGAGATCAGTAGAAAACGCTCATCGCTCTCTCTCTCTTTCTCTCTCTCTTCTCTTTCTCTCGTCCAGTGTAAAACTCCCCAGCGGGAGTGTAAATTAGACCTCGCTCTTTCGATTCCATCAATGTCAACAGATTAATGAAGCACTCACAGAAAAAGAAAAGCAGGGCTCTGTGATCACGCACACACAGCTACAGTATTTCTTCAAAAGCCCAATACTTTTCAGATGGCATGAAACTTTAATCAACTTTGTTTAATGCCATGCATAAGAAGTCAAAGAGAACTGTGCATTGTTCATATCTTTATGGAATTTGATTTGGGTAATTTTCTGGTCTGGATAAACATGAAAAAACGAAACAATAACAACAATAAAAACAGATGTTTGTTTGTGTGTGTGTGTGTGTGTATGTCATAACTGTCAATGTTGTTACATTTTATACATCATATGAAAGCTGAATAATATATATATATATATAAAGCTGAATAAATAAGCTTCCTGGTTGTGTGTGATTTGTTAGGGTATGACAAATTTTGGCCGAGATACAACTATATTGATAATCTGGAATTTAAGGGTACAAAAAAAAAAAAAAAAAAAAAAATCTGAATATTGAGAAAATTGCATTTAAAGTTTGCCAAATTAATTTCTTATCAATCCATATTGCTAATTAAAAATTATGTTTTGATATATTTATGATATGAAACTTACATCTTCACTGTATTGTTATAGAAAAGATCTTTATTTAATATCCTAATGATTTTTGGCATAAAAGTAAAATCGTTAATTTTGACCCAAACAATATATTGTTGGCTACTGTTTGTCACAAACAGGGAGCGAGGAGACGTTCGAGTTCATATGCGAACTGTTTATTAGAAAACACAGCAGAGTCAGACAGGCGTTCAGGGTCGTTACCGGCAATGGTGAGCATCTGAGGCGAGGCAAGAGAGTAGTCAGAGTCTGTGCAATTATTGGCAACAATAAATACAATCCGTGAGGCGAGACAAAGGTGTAATCCGGGGAAAGCAGAAGTCGACAGCGATAAATCCAAACAGAAACAAGGAACACGGGTGGACAAACTCACAGACTGACAGTGCTAATGGACCATGAAGACAAACAAACACATCCGGGTTTTATACACATGTAAATAGGTCAAGGGGTGGAGCAAACAATGAAGTACCTAGACAACAAACGTGTGGGCGGAGACATGAGTTCATTGATGAGAGTTGAAAACAGACATAAACACACACACAGTTCATGGAGAGCTGGAGTTCCGTCCAAAGTCCTGCTGGCACATTCAGCTGATTGTTACACTGTTACAAATATACTTGTGCTACTTATATTTTGTGCTCCAAGGTCACATATAGGAAAATATATGCAGGTTTTTAAAGCTTTTTATGTGTATGAACCATTTAAATGTTAAATATGGTCTAAAAAAAATCTTTTGAATGGAGGTTTGGAAAACTGAGTCTGGAAAAGTATGAAATGGAACCCTGAAGGGAGTGATGCTACCGTAATAGTGTATCAATAAAACCCTCTGAAAAGTGATTATCTGCATCATGTGTTTCATAATATGTCACGTAGAGTCAAAGCATTAAAGCAAAGCAGATCACGTGTTTTCTTGGGGGACATCGATTCCCCAAGGTTACGAGGTCGAAGACAAGTCAATGTGCATCTAAAGAAAGCACCTCGTAATCTATGATAGCCCAAAGCCACCCACACACACATACATCACATGAAAGATTCTGACAAAGGAGCAATAGATGGCCCTATCAAAGCACATCAAAGCTATAAACATGCCAGAAGGTCTTTAAAAGTCAACCAAGACCAATAGACGTGTGTAAACATCCATTCTCACGAAGGCCGTAATTAACCTGTGTGTGGCATAACGGCAATACCAATACAGCAGATAAGAGCTACATCAATACATTCATAATGAAATGTGGAAACAACCATACATACGCGAACGCAAGCGCCTGCAGGGACATAAACCTGAGCGCTAATGTCTGTTTCCTCTTTTTCTTTCCTCTATGCCTCCGTTGTGTTATCATGAGTGACATCACATTGGTTATGCTCCAATGAGCTTCCATTTGAAACATTTGCTAGGAACGATAGCATTGCCAATTTTGGCCTAACTAAGACAAATGTGCTAATGAGGGGCTGGTGTCATGGCGGTGTAAACATCAACCCATAGAATGCTGGGAGTGATGGTGTGAGGGGGCCGTTGTCTTTTCCCGCCAGGGTCATTATGCTAATGGAGGCTAATTTGCGAAGCCTAGCATCGCATCGCAGCCGACAACGGCTGATTGCTCCAATTTGTTCCACTGCTGACATGAGGCAGGCTGTCATAAAATTCAGGAAAAACAGCGTATTTGGATGGTTTGACGGGATGTGTGTGTGTGTTCGTGTGTTGTTGTTCGCTTGATGTGCATATAGCCTTACAAAAACATTCTGTGGCAGCATGGTAAAGTCATGGCATCAGATGGAAATAACAGACTGTGATAACTATTATTCACTGAATGAATGTGTTTACCGCATTTATGTACTACTGTATACATTTCATAGCTCATATGTGACCCTGTCATCAGGGTCAAATTTTCCAAATTGAGATTTATACTTCATCTGAAAGCTAAATACATCTTTAAAATTTATCGTTATAATTTTTTGGGGGAAAGGATACTTGGCTTGGATATTTGAATATCTGGAATCTGTGGGTCCAAAAAAATTTTAATATTGAGAAAATCAACTTTAAAGCTGTCCAGAAGAAATCCTTCGCACTACATGTTACTAATAAGATATTTAAATGTAGTATATTTACAGTAGGACCTTTACAAAATATCTTCACTGAACATGATCTTTACATAATGTATTAATGATTTTAGGCATAAAAGAAAAATCTATCATTTTAACCCATGGATTTTTTTTAGGTTGATAGGTTGGAAATTAAGTTAAATGAAAGTTAATATTAGATCATTTGAGTTAATATTATAATGAATACTATACCATGTCCAAAAAAAAAAAAAAATATATATATATATATATACAATATACAATATTGCTACTTCTGGACATTTACCCTAGTATTATCAGGGTTGTTTCTAGAAGTGGCATAATGATTTTTTTTTTTTCCCCCCAAGTAATACCAAGGTAGTTTTTGTTACTTTTGTTGTAAAATCTGACCTTTGCTAGCAGCACACTGTGCTACATCACTATAAAACACACATTTACACCCTCATACTTTATAGGGTGGGAATTGGAGAGAGAGAAAGAAGCAGTGATTTGTGAAAGAAAAGTTGAAATCCACAAAGAATAAAGTAAATTGTTTGCAAATTGTTTACCACAAAAAGTAGCACTGCATTGATCTGTGAAGCTCGGCATAAACTAGCAACTGTAAACACAGTACAGATATGTACTTTGATATTTGCGAAAGAAAAAAAATATTGATGGTTTAGCGGTTTCATCCCATTTCCCTTTAGAAGCAGCAATGCAATGAAACAGCCCACAGCTGTACAATATTGCGAGAAAACTTGCTCAACAAATAAGAAAGGAACAAAACAAAACACTCTTACAAATTGTAATATCTCCTTGATTTGGGGCTTGCATGTTATCTACATCTGCGTATTGTCTCAAGCCCCAGACAAACAAGCCAAAACCCAGAAATCATTTTCCCCCTGGATGAGTCGCCTGATTTATATCAGAACAAGGTTTCTGAGCGCTGCGGCTGAGTTGTTTGTGTGCTCCTTATGTACGCTGACACTTTAACTCTGTAGCCAGCATTTAGCATCCTTTCCCCGCAAATCAAATTCGAATTGTTCAATAAGCAGCCAATATCTTGTGAAAATAAGCAAGACACACCATGAAATTGGACTGTCAGTGGATGAAGCGCAGGTACACATACAAATGTCCCATTATGCTTTATTGCACACACACAAATACATACCAGCGTACATATGCACAGGCACTTACAGAAGCCTTTTAGATGTGCAAACATGACTCATTTTACAACAGAGACAAATTTATTAAACAGTCAGTCTTTGGTAAGTAAACTCAGTTGCGCAGTTGCATAAAAATGCATACACTGGCTCTGTTTCTAAGCTGGTCCTGCTGTTTCTAAAGCACTCCTCAATAAGATTTGACATTGGTATATTGGTCTATAGATAATATTTTTATAATTCCTTTTGGTACTGAATGGATGAATATATTTATAATTGTTTTTGTTTTCTGTTTAGACACCATCTTTGAAGGATTTTTACGAACCAGGCTCACTGACATTTCTGCAAAATTACATTATTTTAAAGTAAAATGTCCAATGGGGATTGCTGAAGGTATATAAAATCTTCTTCGAAACAGGTGAATGTGTTGTTACATTGATTGTTGTATCGGAGTAAGTAGGGTAATGGATAAAGGATAATACTCTCACTGAAAAATAATGGACACTACACTAATCCCTACAGCTTTACATATGGAGTAAGCAAAAGTAAATGTGCATGAGCATGTTAAGCATGCATGCCAGTTTACTAGGTGCGCTACCTAGCAAGTTTACCGCATCACAAAAGCCATACACAATGTGATGCAAATGTGAAAATGTATTGCATATCATGCATGGTAAAAGTGGTTTGAGATCATAACTTATAAACATTACATAATATTGCACAAGTAACTTATAAAAATAACCTGTGTGAAAATAGAGGTTGTTGGTGTGTATGTGAACTTTATCAACTTTGGAGTTTTAAACAAAATGTAGATAGAGGTAAATTTATGTTGCGTCTGAGAATGCCTTCTTATGATAAAAAAAAAAAAAACAACAAAAAAACATCTGCTATTATAATATGACTAAAATTAGATATATAAATAATAATGGATCGCAAATACAAATTAAAAAGGGGTTTTACGGTGGAAAACAGTTTTAAATAAAGTCATACTGCATCTTGCAGGTTTTCACGCGGTCGGAAACGCAGGGCAAACTTCTTCATTTTGTCATGTACAGTCTTGATGAATCTCCACAGTTCAATTTGTCTTCCTGCGTTCCCAGGGCTAAGCAGGAAGCTCGCGTCCATGTAATTTGAATGTTAATGTTCTAAAGGCGGATTAAGTTTTCCTGTCTTTTTCCTCAACGGTAAGGTAAAGCAGGACTAACACCTTTTTTAATGTAATCACCGCTAGCCCCTTTTAGAAGAGATGAATATTTCTGCCTTCCTCTGTTCATTTCCATTTTTAATCTAGTTCTGCATGATTGATGGGCCGTAGGAAAGACATCAGAAGCCTGGATAAAACTCTCAGCTCGTAGCTGACTTACAGTCGTGTAATAACCGGCAGGGCATTTGATCAGCGTTTACATTCAAAAACTTGCTATAAAGCTTCTCTCACTGTAAAATGTGACTTTAGATAAATTCGGTGAGCACGGTTTAATTATTTTCATCCGTTCTCTGTCAACAGGCAACAGAGAAAGGCTCAAACGGAGTGAATGCAGCATGACGCATCTTGTGCCATTATTGTTTCTGAAGTTTTTTGTAGTGCCAGAATCAGTTGACAAACAATCAAAGCTACTCAGCTGTAACAGGCTTTTCCAGCTTTCCAGTAACAGACAGAAAGAATCAAAGTGCTTTAGTGGAATGGAACATGAACTTCACAAAAAGATGCCAAATCCATGAGCCATTATGGCAAATGGAGAGGAGGCAGGGACTCTGTTTGATGTGCTTTGCTACAACTTTATGTCTTTTGTGGAATACATGGGATGGAAGGTAACATTTTGATATAAAAAATGAACAGGGACAGATTCTGAAAGAAATCTATAGGTAATAATCTAAAGTATAGGACAAAAATAAACATTTAGGAACCAAATTGCTTTAATTATACAAATTACACAATTGCTTGATGAACACAGTTTTTCCAGCCCAGTGTCATGGCAATTCGTACATATTTTACGAGGTGGCTGATTAGTACAAATTCATACAACCTTGAACGAATTCATACGTTTTTTGCTAAATAGTACGTATTTTCATGGTACGTATGAATTTGTACGAATGTCCTACACCTAAACCTACTTGTCACTGAGGTTAAACCAAATCATACGAGTGAGGTCATACGAATTGTACCAATTACCACAAATTTGCCACCTCGTACCAATATGTATGAATTGTGTTGAATAATACGTGTTGGGTTTTGCAGAATTTCTTTATTTAATTGAGTGAACTTGCCTCTTAAGCTTTTTACCTTACATTTTAAGTTAAGTAGGAACAGACTGAAATGGAAGTCATTGTTCTCTGATAATCTTCCTCTCGTTGTGGTTTGTGTATATTAAAAACAACTTGTATAAAGACACATCCATCAGGTTGGATGTCGATGAGCCCAGTTAGAATATGCAATAAGCCGAAATGAAAGCTATTGTATGGCTTTCCTTACTAGCCAGATAGTGTGCTATTTTACAGTTTGATGACATTTTGAAGCTTGTGCACATAGTTTTTGCTTTTGAAGTTAATGTAGAGTTAAAACCAACTGACAAACAAGCTGTAACAGGCTTTTCTCACTTTCCGGTAACAGGCGGAGAGAATCAATGATCTTGAGTCACACTGAGTGGAATTGAACATGAACTTCACAAAAGGAAGCCAAATTCATGCCCCATTATGGCAAATGGAGAAGAGGCCTGGGCCAATAAAACCCTCAAAAGTGCTACTCTGTGGCCCAGAGTCAGGTCACTCCCTCAATCACCCTGCAAAGTGCAATATAGAAGTCATTTCACTGCTTGACGTTATAAAGTGTGATCAAGGCTCGTGTAATCATGCACTGTATAAAGAAAACTACTCAAAATCAAAGCCTGAGGGGATAAAGAACACTCACTGGCAGCCTTTGAAGCTCCACTCTGAGGTTCACTTCAACCATCTGCTGTAAATTGTATTATGTTGAAGGATAGCATTTCACTCATTGGTTCATTATCTCTGAAAAAAGGGGTCTTGTGCCTGTCTGACTGTATCCTGCTAGCTGCCACCGTGAGACGCGTGGAAAGCTTTTATATAATTCTCTTAAATGATCACACATTTGTTGCTGAGCAAACTTTCTTGTCAAGTCTTTCTTATGTGGAACACAAAAATGAGAAGTTTACGGTGCTCGTTTCGCAATTAGGATTCCATCCATGTATTTTAATGCTAATTTTGAAGCGTTGCATAAAATAGAATGCTGAATAAAAACTCCAAGATGTGCATAAAAATTCCACAATGTGCTTAAAAAAAATATATGCTTACTTGAATTGAGATGTGATGACGGCTTAAGTGATGTGACTGTATAATTCACTCTATTACTTTCCATAGATTAAGTAACTACAAGTAATTGATGATAAAATGTGCAGGCTTTTCCAGTGCCTGCAACTTCTATTTCAATGTTGCACCAATTTGTTGTTGCACAGAAGCAACATTTTTGAATGTGTGCCGCAAACAGCATGATTTTTGAATGTGTGCCGCAAATGTACTTGGACTTACATTTAAAAATCATTAATCATCAATTAAATCAAAACATTTTTCTCAACATGCATTCAATTTAGAGAACCACAGCAGTATTAAGTTCTTGGTAGGTACATTTGTGTTTGTATAACGATTGTAAAGTATAAAAATACAATAACCCTGAATATGTATTTCAGTGTTCTTAACTTTGTTCTTGAGCAAGTTCTTCTATTGCCATAGTAACCGGTCTACAGCCACCAGTTTTGTATTGTACAGTAACTCTGCATGGATAAAAAGCAAGACATTTATTACAATATATTTCTTTCTTCCACTCAAGCTTTGCCACTTGTTCTCTCTTTTTTTTTTTTTTTTTTGCTCTCTTTCTCTGCATTTTAACTCTGCTATTCGCAGAAATTGGGTGGCCCCATGGGTCACACCCCCAGGAGAAGGCTTTAGTAACTTAGACCCGGACCCACTTAATCCACAGAATGGGGTTGCAATAACCTCCTCTCTCCAAAGCAATATCTGAGAGGCAGGTCAGGCATTTCCTGAGCGACTGCATGGAGCGCTTTTTGACTGCAGGGGAAGCAGCATGAATACTGGCTCTCTGTGAGCCTAATGACAGGCCACAGCCAGGACCGACCCTTGCCTTCCTTTGGATGTGAATAGAACGTACAAATATAACTAAAGCAGACTGTGAAGAATGGAGAAAGAGGGTGAATGCAGAACTCTCTAGAAACCAAGTTTTAGGGATATTTACATAGCTAGATTTTTTTTTTAAGTTTTATAGTCTTGCTTTCTACAAAATTCTACCGGATTCCAAAAAAGTTGGGACACTAAACAAATTGTGAATAAAAACTGAATGCAATGGTGTGGAGATGGCAAATG